>OU795040.1:75713126-76458126 GCA_917208275.1 Patella pellucida
ACTTGGCGGTACAATGGTAATACTTTAATTAAGAATATGATGCCACAAAAATCGCATTGGAGTTAATTTTTCAAAATTTCCAGGGTTCCGCAGTCAGTATAAAGGAGCGGCTCCGACATGGGACCGTCCCGGCCCAAATCCGCCCCTGTAGTGACGGCTAACTTGATCTCGTGGCCGCTTCAACATTGATAAATAAAGTCTCTCTCTCTCTCCCTCCCCCTCGCTCTCTCTCTCTCGCTCTCTCTCTCTCCAGAATGCGCTATGTTTGTGTGGCAGAATTTTCTTTCTGGGGGAGGTACTTCTAAATGGCTCCACACAAGTAATCCGGTGCTGGGTTGATTGAATGGTCCAGATCGCTCGGTCTTTGATTCAATTGGCGTGGTTTACACCTAATCCTCCGGTTTCCCCCAACTGCTACAGACTCTTACAGGTAAATGATTTATTAAAATAATTACGTGCCATATGTTAGTCTCGAAAAAGGTTGTGTAAAGCGGACGCTTATTACCCCCCCCCCCTCTCTATTTCTCTCTCTCTCCATTTCATTTCATTTCATTTGTCTTTAATTCAGCCAGTGAAGGCTACCAAACTTAATTTTAATTTTAAAGAGTATATATTATGCATTCCGCCGAAAATATAATAAATACATTTCAAGAAAGGATTAACTTTACTTTTAAGTATAGATATACAGAATTTTGAATTTAGCCTCGCATTTTTATTTCAAATACCCCCCGCCCCCTTCACTTTTCAAGGCAAGTAAATATAAATGTGCCAGAAAATTATTTATATATTTGAAGAAAAAACAACAACAGTGAACGTGCTCTTCAGTGATATGTAACATGATATCTGGAATTCCGTATTAAGACCCGTATTTTGCTTTGAATAACCCTACTCCCCCCCCCCCCCCTCATTAATTCGCTTGCGCGTCGAGGTGTTAGCAGTGGAGGGGGGGGGGGTGAGGACCCGAATAAAACCAACGAGGCTGGACAGGCGACCCTACTCCTTGTCACGTACATCTGGGGACTCGAAACCACGCAAGCTGACTCAATGACAGGCTTTATGATACCGCGCGCACGGGCTTTACCATTCGCCCCCCCCCCCTGAAATGGAATGGAGTTTAACGTCATACTGTTCTGCTGGTAAACTTGGCTAATGAAGACTGACATACGCCATACAGTGTCAGTGTGCTATGAGGGAAATTTTGACCGGGCAGCTGCGCTACGGCCTAGGCCTACTCTTATATCGAGTTCCAACTGCCAGGGGATTTTTTACATGCACGACAATGTGTACACGGGACCCCGAATTAGAGAGAGTGATGAGGGTGGGGCGAGTATTTAATGGCAAAATACGTTATTTTGTCATACATCACCGGAAAGGAGGTTTCTATGGCTCTTTAAATATACTTGTAATTTTCGGGCACATTCATGATTACAAACTTTAGAAGAGATAAAAGCATTTTTATTTTGAGCAAAGAAATGGGTTACTAAAATAGACTACTTTCCATTCATTTTAGTTATCGACGGCTCGGAATAGCCCGCACCGAGCACATGATTTTACTCAAGTTTGGTCAACCAGCGAATTTGGCAGTGTTGGCCAGTTTGATTCGCAGTTAGTGAAGGGTAGGCATAGAGTTATGTACCGTGCGTTCGATTACTGGCGCCGCGCTTCCTCGAGCCTCCACGAGTGCGTTCGGGTTACCGATGACGTCATTAAAACGGCTTACTCGCGCCAGGCCGAAGTAACCTGCCCAAGGAGCCGGTTACTTTGGGAAGTATCCCATAATCCAATTATTCAATATGGCAGCAAATAAATTTTTTGATCGGAGTTATTTCATTTGCAGTTTAAGTTTAGTCGACGGAAGAATTATTGTAGACACTTTTCTCCGATTAAAAATATCGTGTTTCAATTTCACAGTATTTTTGTTTTTATTTTAGTGATTCTACATTCTAGGAGTTAGAAACGGACCACTGAGCGTCCTTTCAATTGCCCTAATGCACGTTTTATCATAGAACTGATTAGCTGTTTATTAATTTTTATTTTATTATTCCTGGTCAATTTCCAAAATCATTGTGTGGAGTCATAAGCCATGGCTTAAAAGAGAACAGGCCGGGCCCCCAAGTATAATAGGAATTCCCCCTCTTGAAATTTGGTATCTGGTTGGAGGAAAATACAAGAATTCTTTAGAAACCCCAGCGCCATGTGTACACCCAGACCAGCGTAAATCGAATTCGATGATCACATACAATACAGCCGGGAGTATGACCCAGTGAACTTTTTGCGGTCGGTGTATGATATCCGATTTTTCTTCATCTTGGGCACCTTCACTCGGATATGATAGCCACCGACAGCTCTGATGGTTCCGGGAAATTTACAATATTCAACAAAACAGTTATAGATTTCTTGACGTTTGTAAAAGCCATTGAATAAAATAAAACCAAGTACGAACAATCCAAACCATAAGACAAAATTCGAAGTCCTAAAATAACGGTATAGGCAAAATAGTGTAGGCTAATCTGGCAAAATAGTGTAATCAGCATATGGACTGATTTAAAGTCTTCTATTATTATTATGTATAATATTCTATCCTTCGGGCTTTATTTCGCTTCTCCGGATTTAGTAGTTCCAATAACATGCCAATGAAAAAGTCAGTGTCTATTAAAGTTTATTGGTGGATTATTAGCTGGGCCCTGTTTCTCTAAATCTTAACTAAAGATAAAATCAAAAAGTTTATACTTTAATTTTAATTGGCTAAGCACTAAATCAATCTAATATTAATATTATCCAATCAAATTACTAAAATTTGGATTTTATCTTAGTTCAATTTTCGTGAAACAGGCCCCAGTTCGTCGTTATTTATCAGAACACCGAGCATAATTGTTTTGCGGTGTTTTTATCTTCCATATTGACACCTGAAGAAAGCGCCGCGCCGTTCGATTACCCGTTTCAACTGCGCATGTCGAAACATACTCGGGGATCTTCGTCGAGTAAGCCCGGAGCAAGTAATCGAACGCGATAGTAGTGTCTAATCTATATATAACTCTATGAGGGTAGGTTGAGATATTGAGGGCTAACTTGATTTCTTGGCCGCTTCCACATTGATAAATAAAGTCGACAACGCGACACCACGACACCACGACACCACGACACCGCGACACCACGACACCACGACACCACGACACCGCGACACCACGACACCGCGAGACCGCGACACCACGACACCACGACATTTTAACCCGACACTACGACATTTTTACGCGACACCACGACATTTTTAATGTCGCGGTGTCGGGTTAAAAATGTCGTGGTGTCGTGGTGTCGCGGTGTCGTGGTGTCGTGGTGTCGCGTTAAAATGTCGTGGTGTCGTGGTGTCGGGTTGTCGGGTTGTCGCGTTATGAAGGGCGACACCACGACATCACGACATGATACCAATCAGCCACCATACACATCAAGTGAAAACATGATTACTTATATTGTAACTACCATTCATGTTTCCGACTTTATTTGAGTCCGATGTTGAACTATCTGAATGGTCAGGCCCAGTAGGCGATTCATAACGTAATGAATTTTCTGTATTCCCGTCCTCGCAGAATAAAGTCGGTGCCGTATTCGCCAAGAATATGCCAGCCTTTTACATTTTTTGAGGGAACCATACGGGACACAATTCATTTTTTTAGTTTTTGGAAATTGGAGGTCATTTCCCGCAATTCGAAACCATTCCCGACATCCCAATTATGTAATTTCATCTCAAGGAATGTTTAACACTAGCCATAGTCAGCGAGCAGACCAGCTGTCATCAAATTTTGCTGAGGCCTTAAAATTGAATTGTTTTTGGAGTTACAAACCATGGGCAGACGTTTCTGGCGTATCCCCACAAACAGGGTGCAGGCGACTTAATAACTAGTAAATTTGTGGGCGACAGTGTCGGGTGAATCCGATCAAATTTTTGGATGAAATTGCAGGATTCCGAAATCCGGGCCACACCCAGACCAGAAAGTCTATTATACAAGCCCATTCCAGACTTCACTAACTGCGAATGAGAGAGAGAGAGGGAGAGAGAGAAGGAGAGAGAGAGAGAGAAAGAGAGAGAAAGAGAGAGAGGGAGATGGGGTTTAACGTCCACTCGACACAAACTATGTCATTCCGGGACTAAATGTGGTTTAATTTTATTTCAATAATTGCTTGCGCGTCGGGATCTTTAGCTGTGGGGGGAAACCTAAGGACCCGGAGAAAACACACGAGGCTGGACAGGCGACCCTACTCCTTGTCACGTACAACCTGGGATTCGAAACCACGCCAGTTAACTCAATGACAAACGTCATATATTATAGGCTACTGTTTTGCTGCTAAAAAGGGCTAATAAAACAGGGCATACGCCATACAGTGTCAGTGTGCTATGAGGGAAATTTTGACTGGGCAGCGACGCTACGGCCTAGGCCTACTCTTATATGGAATTCCAACTGCCAGGGGATTTTTTTACGTGCACGCCAATGTGTACACGGGACCCCGAATTAGAGAGAGTGATGAGGGTGGGGCGAGTATTTAATGTCAAAATACGTTATTTTGTCATACATCACCGGAAAGGAGGTTTATATAGCATGATTACAAACTTTAGAAGAGATAAAAGCATTTTTATTTTGAGCATTAATTGGTTACTAAAATAGACAACTTTCAATTCATTTATCGACGGCACGGAATAGCCCATACCGAGCACATGATTTTACCCTAGAAATATATTTCTATGAGTTTACCCAAGTCATGGTCAACCAGCGAATTTGGTAGTGTTGACCAGTTAGTGAAGGGTAGGTATTCTTAGTGATTGTTAAAATATTGAGGGCTAACTTGATTTCTTGGCCGCTTCAACATTGATAAATAAAGTCAACAACGCGACACCACGACACCACGACACCGCGACACCACGACACCGCGACACCACGACACCACGACACCGCGACACCACGACACCGCGACACCACGACATTTTAACCCGACACTACGACATTTTTACGCGACACCACGACATTTTTAATGTCGCGGTGTCGGGTGAAAATGTCGTAGTGTCGGGTTAAAAATGTCGTGGTGTCGTGGTGTCGCGGTGTCGTGGTGTCGCGTTAAAATGTCGTGGTGTCGTGGTGTCGGGTTGTCGGGTTGTCGCGTTATGAAGGGCGACACCACGACATCACGACATGATACCAATCAGCCACCATAGTTTCCTATGTGCAATTTAACATTATATCAAATATTATTATATAATTATTTTAATCCTTAGCTTGTATATATGTTCTGTATTCTCTTGTAACTTTAGTCTGGTGTTCGGCTCGCCATAGCGATACCTATCTCGTTATCGTGACCGTTAACCAGTTTTGGACACTCGTTATTAAAAGTACAATTTTTACTATTTATCTGAGTTTTCGTCGCAAGTGTTGCAATAAGCAACAACCCCCAGAAAGTAGTACTTCGGCAAGTGGTAAATCACATGATTTCTTCGCGGAGAAAAGGTTTCAATCGCGGAGAAAAGGAATATACCGCGGAGAAAAGGTTTCCACCGCGAAGAAAAGGTTTCCACCGCGGAGAAAAGGTTTCTATCGCGGAGAAAAGGTTTCTATCGCGCAGAAACGGTTTACACCACGAAGAAACGCGGAGAAACTTTATACCGCGGAGAAAAGGTTTACACAGCAGAGAAACGGTTTACACCGCGGAGAAAGGGTTTACGTTCCCGAGAAAATGGTTATACTGCGGAGAAAAGCGTTTTTTTCGTGTGTTTTTTTTAATTTATCATATAGTTTTCACTGCGATTTCTTGTTTATAGTGTACGGGACGATGGGATCTTTGTTCTTTACGTGTATTGTTATCTGGCAGAGTGGCACTAAACGGAAGACTTTTTATATTTCAACAATTAATGGACTCAATTGTTTGTTTACACACTTCTCCATATACCCACTGGAATCACTCATCCGTTTAACTGACCGGTTCAACCTTATCAATTATTCTAGACCATTGGTCAGTTTCAATGGCTGGACATTATCAACACACCTCTTCTTACCTTTTTCACCTGTTTGACCAGTCTCAAAACACGTGCTAAAATCAATACCAATCAATAAGCAATTATCAGCAACATGGAACCGTACACAAGAATACCTTAAACGTTGTAATTAGCCCCAACATGGGGTCTTGTGATGCCGATTTTAGTCTTTGAGCTCCAATCTCCAAACATAATACACTGCCAAAGTTCACGGAATAATAGCATCTCCGTCGACATAGTAATTATAGAATCTAGGTCTGTGATAATGAAATGAGGCTAACAATAAATAGCCATTTATAAAAGAAATATTTCTATACCAGGTATAATTTGGTCAGGTAGTTCTTTCTCTTTTTAGAAAATGTTTTAGAATTTAATTTGTTTAGAATCTATTATGGGTTATTTCCAAGACTAGAAAATGTGTTTTACGGTTTACTTCCCATTGAAATAATTCGCTCTGACTGGCTCGTTGGCGTTCCAGTGTATTTACTTCTATGATACTACGTATATACTTCCCATTCAAATTATCGCTAGATCAGTCAAAATGTAGTTGGTGGTTTTTATTCAGTTTGGGGTATAACCGGTGCAAGAAAATAAATTATTGCTAGACCGTAAAAATATGGTTAGTGGTTTATAGTCAGTTGGGGTGTAACCGATGCAGGAATAACAATCGGGGGGGGGGGGGGGAGAGAGAGAAATGGGGTTTAACTCCGTTTAACGTCCACTAGACACAAACTACATGTAAGTCATTTCGGGACTAAGGGATGGGAGAGGCAAACATCTATCTTCATCTCAATGACGACATGCAAGCTGATAACTGAAAAAAGGGTTATCGCTTTGGGTTAGATCTATTTCATACGGTAAACTTCAAGTTTGGTCGAGGGTCACGAGACGTAAACAGGGATAGCGCTAATCCCTACGTAACCCTAACCCTAACCATGGACCTAGCCCTAACGCTTACCCCAATCCCAACCTGCAATCTCGCCAACAATCACGTGCCCTAACCTTATTTACATCTCAGCGACCATGATAAATTTTTGAGCTGGCTTAAGAAACGGATCAAGCCTTCCTCCCAGTAGTCCTTATCGAATTCTAACTGCCAAGGTGTATGCCAGTGAATACTCGGGATCTCGCTTTTCCATCCCATTCGAGAAACAAGACGCTGTTCATTGGCAGGTCATCCATCGTGCAATACTGTTGTTGGAGTTGTGGGGGCGAATGGTTAGTGCATACGGGTTGTATCATAAGGTGTCATCGAGTCAACTGGCCTGGTTTCGAATCTTCGGTTGTATGTGACAAGGAGTTGGATCGCATGTCCAACCTCTTGGGTTTTCTTCAGGTCCCCCGGTTTCCCCACCACTGCTAAATGACCTAGTTTATGGCGAGTGGACGTTAAACCCCATTGGAGTTTTATGTAAATGAATAAATGAAATGGGTTTTAACAGGGATAAAGAAGACGGGTTTGGACCATATCTGAACGACTGACTCACCCTCAAAAGCCAGCTACCATAAATTTCGCCACTTTAGTTACGTACGGTTTGGACCATGCATTGTGCTGCGGGGGAGATTTCTCCCGGACAGCAATTGAATTGCAACAACCAGACATTCTTTTTCGGGCACGCCAGCGAGCATTCTGCACACAGAGATTCGCCTACTTCAATCTTCGAGAATAAATCTCTGTCCTGAATGCCCGCCATATCCAAAAATTAGTATATTGTTTTTACTATTGTGCTTCTACTTCGTTTCACATCTGGCATACACACTAAGACTAAATAAACCTTTTTCAATCCCATTAAATGGAAGCAAAAAAGATACTTTTAGAAATTCTCGAAGTTTACTTAGAGTTTTCTACTAAAATCGTCGATTTAGGACTTATGATGTCGGTCAACTAGCTTAGTGTCTGTTCTCAAGCGGAGCTAACTGTAGCCAGGCAGCCTAAGTTTGATATGGGCAGCGAGTTGTGTTGGAAATTATGCACTAGATGTAACGGTGAGAAATAATGCGTCACTGTCGACCATCGCTTGTCTCATCTAAATTTAATAAAATTCTAATATGCTTTTGCAACTAATTCCGAGATATTATCAATTAATAATTTATTGATCCGCAATTTTCCATTGTTCAAGCTGACATGTCTCCCAGAGCAGACGTCAACTGACAATTCATCCGGAACCCATCTGCATCGATTCCTGCACTGATGGCTGCATTAATTCTAATCAAATTTGAAAAAAGAATATAGATACAATCTCGTTTAATGAATTATTGATAGGTAATGACAAACAATATTGGATTAATGTGGGTTTTTACTGAAGTTTTTTCAAAATACTGCCTTAATCTTTCCGCCGATCTTCTACACGTGGTAGGCATTAAAGGACCTAAGTCCGTAACTCAAAATCCTCCAAAATCTTCGTCAATGAAAACACGAATTATTGGTCAATTTAAATCTTCATTTATGATGTCAACTTACCGGGAAAAGATGAGCTTCTGATATCCGATATTTAAGATAAAATAATTTTTTTAACATTGGTAGGCCTACTGGTACGCGAATCTTGTACCATAATGCGCTTCAGCCCCAGTTGTATTGAGAGACTCGAGGGACGAGGCTAGACACATTGCATCAAACCAAACGGAGTTATGTAGACTGGAATAACAAGCCGCTAGAAATGTGCACTTGATTGCGATTGCTGGCTTATTTCGTCGAACATAACTTATTTGAAATTGGAGTAAAAACGGAAACCATTGAATGTAAATCAGTTTATATACATTCATATTACAGTATTATATGCGTTGCGACCCACTTTTGTGAATTTCTAGGTCCCAAATGTTAGCGATTTAGCTCCTTTAAAGAGAGAGAGAAATGGGGTTTAACGTCCACTCAACACAACTAGGTCATTTCGGGACTAACATACTGTTTAATTTTATTTCAATAATTCGCTTGCGCGTAGGGATCTTTAGCAGTGGGTGAAAACCGGAGTGCCCGAAGGAAACCCACGAGGTTGAGAAGGCGCCCCTATCTCCATGCCACATACGCTCACACCAGGGCTCGAAACCAAAGCAGCAAGCCAGAGGTGGCCTGTCGGCTAGAGGTCGAAGCGCGGCACTCTTAACCACTAGGCTATCCCAACCCCCCGGTAGGCATTAAAGACAGTTCCATTTATAATCTACAGAAATTGGCCACGGGAGCTTTATAGACATCTGCGATTTGACAAAGAAGTTTGGTGTGGAGTGTAAAGTAGGGTTGTATGGGTTTGGTGGAGTCGGGTGGCAAGTCAGAAAGGGTACCGTACATACATAGACGTTGGGGGTTATGGTATAGATAGGGTGGGGGGGGGGGGGGTATTTGCCCAAAAATTTTCTTTGTCACCCAAGTTGTAAGTTGAATCAATCATTATACAATTATACCCCGGTATCCGGGACTTTTACTGACCATTGGGTGCCGTGGTGCAATTCCAAACCTTAGTACAGAATTTCAGAAAACACGCAATTCTGATAATTGTTCAGAGTGCCCAGTTCTGAAACTATATGATATCTACGATAATTATTAATTTTATTAATTATGGGGTGATGATGATTACACAATAGCAACAGTGTATGTAAACATTTGAGTTCTTTGCGAATTTTTAGTCCCGAAATGACCTAGTTTGTGTCGAGTGGACGTTAAACCCCATTCTCTCTCTCTCTCTCTCTCTCTCTCTCTCTCTCTCTCTTTGCGAACTTCATTGATTGTTGATTGGACTCCTATCTGATAAAGTCATGTTGGTTCATTTTTTTCCACCGTATTTTTCGGGCAAACGATTTGATGAAATAACATTTAATCATATTTCCCAAAACAACTTAGTTTATGTCGAGTATACGTTAAACCTCAATTCCCTATCTATCTGAACTGAAAGACCAATCATGAAAAGAAGTTGTATGAAATCAAATCACAGGATATCGTTTATTTTGTTGGTATAAATAAAAGGGGGGAAGAGGATGGGTGTATATTAAAAAAAATACCTCGGGGTTATTATGGTTCAGATAGGTTGCATCCTGAATGAGTAACATTAATTTCACACTCATAATATGTTATTCATTCAAACGATGACAATGGATAATTTTATTTCCGGAAAACAATCATAAGATCTTTGGATCATTGTACATCTCTATTTTAACATTAACAACCCGACGCTCTCGGCAATGATATCCAATATTTAACACACGGAGAACATTTTAAATTTAGCACATGAATCGCCTGCCAAAATGCTTTCAAGAGACAATTGAATGTAAATCAGTTTCTATAAATACATAATATGCGTTTCCAGGTGCCAAAGATGAAAGAATTAACTTCTTTAGTTACACCAGCGAGTCATTTAGTTACACCAGCGAGTCATTTAGTTACACCAGCGAGTCATTTAGTTACACCAGCAAGTCATTTAGTTACACCAGCGAGTCATTTAGTTACACCAGCGAGTCATTTAGTTACACCAGCTAGTCATTTAGTTACACCAGCTAGTCATTTAGTTACACCAGCGAGTCATTTAGTTACACCAGCGAGTCATTTAGTTACACCAGCTAGTCATTTAGTTAAACAGCTAGGCATTTGACAGTTGTTTTATGACCGGTGTTCTTGTTTTATGACCGGTGTTCTTGTTTTATGACTGGTGTTCTTGTTTTATGGCTAGTGTTAATGTTTTATGACTGGTGTTCTTGTTTTATGACTGGTGTTCATGTTTTATGACTGGTGTTCTTGTTTTATGACTGGTGTTCATGTTTTATGACTGGTGTTCTTGTTTTATGGCTAGTGTTAATGTTTTATGACTGGTATTCTTGTTTTATGACTGGTGTTCATGTTTTATGACTGGTGTTCTTGTTTTATGACTGGTGTTCATGTTTTATGACTGGTGTTCATGTTTTATGACTGGTGTTCGTGTTTTATGACCGATGTACGTGTTTTATGGCTATTGTTCTTGTTTTATGACCGGTGTTCCTGTTCTTTGACCGGTGTTCATGTTTTATGACTGGTGTTCATGTTTTATGGCCGGTGTTCATGTTTTATGACCGGTGTTTATGTTTTATGACTGGTGTTCATGTTTTATGACTGGTGTTTCATGTTTTATGACCGGTGTTCATGTTTTATGACCGGTGTTCATGTTTTATGACTGGTGTTCGTGTTTTATGACTGGTATTCATGTTTTATGACTGGTGTTTCATGTTTTATGACGGGTGTTCATGTTTTATGACTGGTGTTTCATGTTTTATGACCGGTGTTCATGTTTTATGACTGGTGTTCTTGTTTTATGACCGGTATTTGCAATAGGTGTATCTAGATATACACACTTCACCATTTTCTGGGTAAAGTTGCTATAGCTTTTGGGTAGGATATATCACTGCAAAATTTGCGATGTAGGAATCAAATATCAAGCATTATGTAATCTTTAGAAAAATAGCTGGCCTTTCTCTATAGTATATTATATATAGACAATACAAAATGAATATATTGAAAATTTCATTAAAATTAATTTATTTTGAGCCAAGCTAGCAATAGTTTTAAATATGAAAAGATGTGTAACCGCCGTATGTGCTCATTCGAATCTTAGCCACGCTTCTCCATTTTAAAATTACATCTATACACATGTACTTGAAATCTGAGTCACCTGATAGCATCGAGAGTTGATTAAAATTTAATAACTGTAAGGTCCAAAGAAAGACCTACAATAGATACGCAGATTATGTTTAACTAAACCATAACATTTGGGGTTTTGATGCAAAAAGAGGTATCGGCGGGAAGATCGCTTTCTGCGCAAAATTTCCCACATAGCACAAAGCTATTTTGGTGTCAGTTTTTTCTTTAACGTCTTTAATGGCGATATTTCTGTTCGACTATACAAATAGTCAAATCTATTTTTACAAAAATAAATCGTACTTGTACGTCATGGGATTTTTAAAAATTTGTAAGTGTTGTCAAACAATCTCGTCTCGTTACGAAACGTGACTATTGAAAGAATCATAATAATCACATTACTTTTTTTACCGCCTTCTTCCGCCCGGAAGACATAATTGTGTATAAAATTTGTCTGTTTTATTTTTACAATATTTGTATTGTACCACCGAAACCGGGGCGTTATGAAACGGGTTTGCTTTCGATTATTCGTGGCATTTATGACGTGGCAGTCTAAAATATATAATAGGGCTCTTGTGTAATTCATATTCACTAGTCATGGCTCTTAAAGATGTCTTCGTCTCTTGTACAAACCTGAGTGATTTGATGATATATTTATATTTGCCAGTATGGCTCTTTAAAGAAGTCTTCCGGTGTACAAACTGGATGATTTGATGATATATTTGGACACAAAACATATTCAAACTAATTAATCTATCAAAGATTCGCCCCAAATCCACATCAAAACATTGTATTCGCAAGGAAATGCCCCAATATATGAAAAGTCTATTTTTAAAAAGCCTTGTTTTTCGGGTAACTTGTTTGAGGGTGGGTCTATTTTCAGATTTTTAGAATGTATTTTTCGTTACTTACTGTCCAGAGAGAAATGGGATTCAACGTCCACTCGACACAAACTAGTTCATTTCGGGACAAACATGGTTAAATTTTATTTCAATAATTCGCTTGCGCGTAGTGGTCTTTAGAATGACTTCCCCTTGTCTACGATGCAGAACTGAGAAACAGTCGTTCAAATAGGTTATATGTAGGAAAACCGAGGTCGCGATTTCATGATGGTGTGCAAGTAAATTAAACTCTATAATATATTTTGGAAAAATCATAATTCTACCCTCTCTACTTGCTGAAATATGAACTGGTTTACACGGGTTTGGGGTAAGCGAAGGCCACTGATTTGCTATCTAGTCCTTAAATATTCAAAGGGGATTTCTGGTGTGCACTTAGATAATTTGCTGTCCCCCCCAAGACATATTCCCCCTTCCCCTGCCTCCCTGAAGGCGTAAGCACATCTTTATTTTATTTCTCAGCCTGACATACTTGTTAAATTAATAACATATAGGTGAACTTCATAACATCGAATGGGGTCAAACAATCGGATTACTACATTAGGATCGAAAGTATAAAAAAAATATAGATCTGTATTTTAATCAGATAAGGGATCGAATAGTCTGTACTGTTTCCAGCCTTTTTTATAGACCGATACGTCATAATGTCATATCGCCAGATAATTCTATTGTTCGCACTACAACTTATATCCCTCTTATTTCGATTAATCAATCTTTATCATTACAGATACAACTGTTTCCTTTCTCTCAGGGGGTTGGTATGGCCTAGTGGTCTAGAGTGTGGCGCTTCGACCTCTAAGTGACCAGTCACCTCTGGCTTACGGCTGTGGTGTCGAGCCTTGGCGTGCGCGTATGTTGCATGGAGATAGGGGCGCCTTCTCAACCTCGTGGGTTTCCTCCGGGCATTCCGGTTTCCTCCAACTGCTAAAGACAAGCGAATTGTTGAAATAATTTTTTTAAAAAAACATATGTTAGTCCCGAAATGACCTAGTTATGTTGAGAGTACATTAAACCCCATTTCTCTTTCTCTCCCCTTTCTCTCTAAATCAAAGTTAATATCGCTCTAACATCGACCAATATGAAAATCGGTTTTTATCTCTTGAAAAGAAGTAGGACGGTCTGTCAAGCCTTTGGGGTTTTCTCCGGGTCCTCCAGTTACATCACACTGCTAAAGAGAGAAAGAGAGAGAGAGAGATTGGGTTTAACGTCCACTCAACACAACTAGGTCATTTCGGGACTAACATGGTTTTATTTTTTTTATTTCAATAATTCGCTTGCGCGTAGGGGTCTTTAGCAGTGGGAGGAAACCTCCATGCCACATACGCTCACTCCAGGGCTCGAAACCACAGCCGAAAGCCAGAGGTGGCTCCACTGCTAAAGATCCCTAAATTGAACTATGTGTCAGCCCCGAAATTACCTAGTTTGAGTCGAATGGACGTTAAACCCCATATCTCTCTCTCTATCTCTCTCTCTCTCTCGAGACAAAATTAAGTAGGTCGATCAGATTTTCGTAAGATAAGCTGTACGTGAACACGAGCCACTTCCGGAGGGAATTTCCTGATTCAAAATACTAAAACTAATCTCCACGGGTACTTCAATTTCACAACAAACGTGACCTAATTTCTGAAAATTTCCTAAAATATATACAATTTCGGATTCGACGAGCTGCTGTAGCGAAATAAGGTTCCTAACCCAAGTGGTTCATTCTCTTTCAGTAGCCTAATTTTCTAAAATAAATTTCAGTTTATGGTTATCTTTTAATGAATCAGTTTATTGCCCTCGGAATCATCGTCTGTTTTCTGTCAATCAAAATGGCTAGCGCAATGAGAGAGATAAACAAGAGAGAGGGGGAGAGAGAGAGAGAGAGGGGGGGGGGGAGAGAGAGAGAGGGGGGGGGGAGAGGGAGGGAGAGAGAGAGAGAGAGGGGATAACGTCCACTTGGCACACGCTAGGCGGAGAGAGAGAGAGCGAGTGAGAGAGAGGGAGCGAGAGAGAGAGGGGATAACGTCCACTTGGCACACTCTAGGCGGAGAGAGAGAGCGAGAGAGAGGGAGCGAGAGAGAGAGCGAGAGGGAGAGAGAGAGAGATGGGGGTAACGTCCACTTGGCACACGCTAGACGGAGAGAGAGAGAGAGAGAGAGAGAGATGGGGTTTAACGACCACTCGACACACATTAGGTCATTTTGGAACTAACATATGGATTAATTTTATTTCAATAATTCGCTTGTGCGTAATGGTCTTTTAGCAGGCGACAACACCAGCTGGGTCATTTCTTGTTAAGCCTATAATAGGAAATGAAATAAAATGTGGTTGATTGTCCTATTGTTTTGCTCCGAACTGGGCTATTGAAGACGGGCATACGCCATCGCAGGGTGCTACAAGGGACGTTTTGCCCGGAGGGCGTCAGTACGACCAACACCCTTATATCGGGTTTTCTTCCCGTTCGAGCGACTAGACAGTTGTTCTTGTCAGGCCATATAATAGGTATAAAGGGACAGAAACTATAGATATTAAACAAATAACGTTAGTATAATATCGCTATAATATCGGTTTTTCGTCCCGTTCGAAAGACTAGGCAGCTGTCATTGCCAGGTCATATAATAGGTATAAAGAGATACAAACTATAGACACTAAACAAATAACGTTAGTTTAATATCGCTATAATATCGGTGTTTCGTCCCGTTCGAAAGACTAGGCAGCTGTCCTTGTCAGGCCCTATAACAGCTATAAAGAGATAGAAACTATAGACATTATTATAATAACGTTATTATAATATCGGTATAATACTATTACTATAACAGCCGGTTTATTGATCATATCAACAAGCTGAGGATATTTCCTAATCGCTGAATCTGTTTTATCTTGATCAGTAGTCTCGATCATTCAGACAAATATTCTACGTTGCAGAGTATGAAGATCTGGGTAACCGAGATTACCCGACCAGTAGCTGGGCCATAAATTTGCAGGCACATTACTTAATTTTAGTTATCCGAGAAATGTCTTTCCCCAAGGGTTAGGGTTCGGGTTGAGTTTATAAATTACATGCCAAACGTACAAATTGAAGCTGTAACAACGGTTGATTGTGGCTAAAACTATTCTGAAGGGTTAGGGTTAGGGTTAGAATTGTGGGTATAAACACGTACAGATATTTCTCGGATAACCAAGATCTGGTATCGTTCAATTTGCAGTAGGGTGATATACGAGCGTACAGTCTGATTAAAATACAAATCTATATTTCTTTTCGTTTTTTTTATACTTTCAATGGTCTATACTACATGAAGATCTAACAATTTGTACTAGAACGTCGCGTTAGGGGTCGTATTAAGAGCGGCGTTTGGTCCTATAACGTCAGACATTGATTAATCAATCAGCGTTGACGTTTCTAGGGTTTACCCGAAGTTCCGTGCATCGCACGCCAAGAAGTCGCCGTTACAGGTGGTTTCATTGGCAAATCCCCCACGCTATACAACCAGAACGCAGGTTATATAACAACTCTTCCAGATCCTAGTGGACAGACAAATAAAACGAAGTTTTGAACTATAAAAACGAAACGAAATAGGATCTGTGTTTTAATCAGATTGGGTGATATAAAGGGTATTTCATGTTGATATAAACCATCTATATTGTCTCAGGTGGTTGTTGTTGTTAATTGTCTTTTGTGAGTAAATCTCCAAGTCTCAGAAGAACTTTTAGTCAAATCAGTGGTGTTTTTTATAACGACCCGGGAGCTGCGCTGGCTCAGTGAGTAAGACAGGCCCCGGGTTCGCTTAGCGTACACGAATGCGTAAAGATTCATTGGGAGTTTGAATTCGAAATAAGAGTAGGCCGTCGTGCCGCTGTCTGGGTAAAATTTCCCTCATATAACACTGTAGGCCCTATTGCGTCCATTTCACTTCATTTCAGTATAGGTAAATATGATTTGAGATTTGAGACTGCGGCATTAATCCCTTTCCTTTGGTTTCAGATGTGATGATGTCCAGCAGCCCTGGTGAAGACAAACAGCGATCGCTGGCCACTTCACTTGTTAACATACAGAAATGGCTGAAGGGCAGATATGGAGCCTTGAAGAGAGTGAAGACCATAACAAATCAACATTTACAATCTGTCTCAATCCAGGTTCGTTTCATTTCATAATCGCGTCATTTTTACAAGGGTAGCAAATTAGGCCTGAGGCCTTTTTCCAATTTGGCCCTTGGCACGGATCGTGCAAATGATTTCGATCATTACTGCAGCAAGAAACCGAAGAACTCGGGGGAAACCTGCCTGATATCGTTCACATCTAAACACACAAATATTATTATTGTCCTAATATAATAATAACCAACTTAAATATTGACAAACATAATATTGAAAACGGTTTAAACAAAATGAACTTTTAAATCTTGTTGTGTTGTTTTACTTGGATAATAATACCCTCATCAACTGCCATTTTAAAAAATTGGTATCGGAAAACTAGGTTTTTATGGGTTTATTTAAATTGTGTATCGGAAAACCATGTTGTCTTTGAATTAAAACGTTTTTCGGTAAACCATATGGGTTTATTTAAATTATGTATTGTTGCCCCCCCCCCCCTGAATAATCTTAGAAATTTTGCCAACCATAACTCTAAAATAACTATAGGCTACTGTAGACTCTGACTGTGTCGGGTGTGCCCCCCTATAAACTTCACTGCCCCTCCGCAGCAAGCAAGCTGGCTCAGGCTTGGAGAGAGAGAGATAGAGAGGGCTTTATTTCAAGACTAACACATGGTATTTAAACTATATATGTATACATCGTAATTGCGCTTATTGGTACGTAAAAGCAAAGGATCGCTCAGTCACCGGTTCACTGAATGTAATATAAGCGCACTCGTTTTACCACTCGGCTAACCATCCTCCCAGTTTCTAACGCAAATACCGTACTACTTTTAACTACTGGTAATTAATTTTAAATATTCAAATATGAAAACTGTTGTTTATTGCCTGGGGTGTAACTGGTCTAATTGGCTTGTTTGTTTGTAAGTGACAAAATCTATAGGCCGAATCTATAACGTCCATAACTTCAACAAAACACATACTTATGGAACTTCGTTGTAAACGATGGTCCATAAACCTTTCCTCCGGCCATTTTTTTACCGAGTTGTTTGAAGTAATTGACTTTGGTGACAGTTAGTAAATAATGGTCAGAGTGATTTGTCGATAAATAAAATAAATCACACGAAAAAGAATAACAAAACCAAACAATATACATTTTTATGTTTTTATTGCTTCTGTATAAATGTGTTGACAAGGCAAGATACAGCATGCATACGTACATTTAGACAGAATTTAAACAGAATCACGTACATGTACATCTAATAACACAATACACAAAAGCACACACATATAACTATTATATTGAGAGAGAGAGAGAGAGAGAGAGAGGGGGGAGAGAGAGGGGAGGAGGGAGGTTACTAGGTCATTTCGAAACTAACACAAGGTTGAATTTCATTTAGGAATTTAGGGATCTTTAGCAATTGGGGAAAACTTGGGGACCCGGAGAATACCCACGAGGCTGGACTGGCGACTCTACGTACAACCAATCCAGCTGACTCAATGACAGACCCTATGATACAGCAGCACAGCGCGCACTTGCTAACCATTCGGCCACCCACTCCCATCCCCCTACAATGAAAACATCCAAGTTAAAATACTAGCTGTCTTAGTTCCCACCAATTTTGGTTTCGATCTCTCATCAAAATCCGTTATATAATAATGATAATAATTTTTGGAACTTGTATAGCGCCAAAATCAAACGTGTACAGCTTGCTCAGTGGCACTTGTACAAAGAAATATATGGTTATGAATACACAATAACGTAAACCATTATATCATACTATGATAAAAAATCACACAAAAAAATTAACTATTCATTTGGTAAAACAAAATAATAGGATTTAAAAAGAATAGGATAGAATAATATGATGCAATATGAGAAACATGTGGGTCTAAATATAATTGGTTTTAAAACCCTATGCCTATGCGTTTTGGGTACGACTCCTACGAGTTATATTACAATCGGCTTAAATTAATAATTGAAGGGGGAGCATTTTTATAACATGAATGGAATCCTGTCGAAAGAGTTTATTAAATGCCTCTATATCACAAAATGATCAAACTCTGCTTCATGGACTGGGTCTGTCTCAGTTTGCCGCCAGTTTTCATCCCGCGTTTTGAATTAATCAACGAGCCATTCGCAGACAATTGCTGGCTCAGACAATATTACTATATCAAATTTTACCCCGCTCGACCCCGCCCACCTGCTATCAACAAAGAGACCAAAATAGAAAGCCTGTCATTGGCTAGGTAATCCGACAATTAGCCAACCAGCGACCGAATCAACGTCGATGACCTCATCGTTCACTTAGAATTGAGCATGCTGAATTTAGCATGGATTCTCTGTACCGTGTGTGAAAAAAGTGAATTTTACTTCAATTGGAAATAATTATCTGTGTACAATCTGTGAAATTGTTTGCATAAACATTAGGTGAGTACGTTATTTAAATTTGATGCTCGTGTGAGGGTTTAGTGGTCAGATATGGCCGGTTCAACAACGGCCGTCGACACTGTGACCTACAATTTCAAGTTTGAATTGGCTGTCGGAATGCGGAATGCTGCAACAGTGCAGTGCGAAGGGCTGTAATGATACTCCACGAATACTTGTTGATAATAAACGGTGCTATCAAACAAGTGGTCTATAGTTACAGGGTGTGCCATTCTGGTGATTTCAAATTTTACAGGCTGGATTTGACATTTAGGGCCTCATCACATTTAGACTTTTTCTATTCGTGAACGTCTGCATCAGTCATTCACTTCAGCGTTTTAGATTTCACCGAAATAATGCGAGACATTTATGTACTACCGGATTGGCAAATTGCTGCACTGCAATGGCATCTGAAACATGTCCACTTTTTTTGGCAGATGCATTATTTATAGATTGGCAAGTAAACTATGTTTAGTTGTTCAGTTGATATACTTCAAAATGGCTGATAAACCAAGCAGCTGATACTAAAAAAGTCAACAGTTGTCACATGTGAATTGAAAAAAAATAATAATAAGACCAAACCACTCAAACTGACAGTTCATTTCAGATTATCATTTCTTACAATTCAATAAGAAAAATAATATAATTATGTTATTTTCTTCAAATGGGAAATAATGTTAATTATGCTCAAAATATTAATGTCATTTAATTTATTCATTGTTAATTATTAAGACTTAGTAGAGGGAAGATGAGCAATTTGATAATATTCACATCTAAAACAGTTATGTATAGGCATACCTGTACTTGACATCAGTACTTTATTAATAGGAATTGATTAAAGTGACAGTACGCTTCGCTGGCACCAAGATAAATCTCCCAGACTCTCTGGTGTAATAAGAATGGGGGGTTTGGGATGGCCTAGTGGTCCAGAGTGCCGCGCTTCGACCTCTATCTGGCTGGTCTCCTCTGGCTTGCGGCTGGGGTTTCGAGCCCTGGTTTCCCCCCACTGCTAAAGACCCCTACCCGCAAGCAAATTATTGAAATAAAAAATTTAAACCACATGTTACTCCCAAAATGACCTAGTTGTGTTTAGTGGACGTTAAACCCCATTTCTCTCTCTCTCATCAGTACTGTTTGACTCCTAGAAATTAGTTGAAGTGACAGTACGCTGGCACGAAGATAAATCTCAGACTGTGGTGTAATAAGAATGAGGTCAGTATATAAACTGACATTTTCTTCCATAAAACTTATGTATTTGTAAACTTGTCTTGCGATGAGAGAAATATCTGACACAACATCTGGGTTTATTTAGATATTTTACTGGCTATGGACAATGTGTGGTTATCACAGACATTGAGGCTATGCTTTGATTTTAATGTATGGGTAATACTAATACACATAAGGCCTATACTCTGACTTAATGTAAAATAAACAAGCAATACACATTGGGGCTACACCATGAGCAATAAATCTCCCAAACAGAGTTGCCTTCCCTTGCACTTCACAGAATAGCGAGACTTTCGTGGAGAATAAAGCATTGATAAGGGTAGGGAACAAGGCACCGTTTCATACATGTATCCTATGCATATCCAATCAGCCCATGTAATATACACCCAACAGCAATAATACAGGTAGGGAACAAGGCACCTTTTCATATCCCATGTATATCTAATCAATGTAATTAATATACACGTACACATTGTAATGATATACTCTTTCAATATATGTACATTCGGGGGTTGGGATGGCCTAGTGTTCTAGAGTGCTGCGCTTCGACCTCTAGCTGTGGTCGGCCACCTCTTGCTTGCGGCTGTGGTTTTGAGACCTGGTGTGAGTGTATGTGGCATGGAGATACATGTAGGGCCACCTTCTCAACCTCGTGGTGGGTTTCCTCCCACTGCTAAAGACCCCTACTCCCTACGCGCAAGCGAATTATTAAAATAAAATTAAACCATATGTTAGTCCCGAAATGAACTTGTGTTTCTCTCTCTCTCTCTCAATATACATTCGTTTACTTCCACCTATTTCACAGAAAATACTGCAATTAACGGCAATAATATCTCTTGTGTTCATCATATAAAAGAAGATTTAAAAATTTCCCACAGAATACTACATGTCTTATCAACTAGTCATAGATGTAATTTGATCCGTTAATTATTATTCTATAGAAGATGATATCTGTTTTACAAGAGAAGAATGTTTGATGATATTAATATCTAATTTATGTAGAATAACTCCTGTGAGGTAATAAACAATACATCAATATGAATCATAACCTGTCATATAATACCAGTGAGAAAATCACATTAAAATGTGTACTTTGTTCATCTCATAGTTTTAAGTCTACATTGTATGTGACAAGCATGTGGATGTGATGTACATGTATCAGAAGATCTGTCATTGAGTCAACTGTCATTGAGTGTTTTTGATTCCCCGATTGTACACGACAAGGTGTAGAGTCGCCTGTCCAATCTCATGGGTTTTCTCTTGGTTCTTCTGTTTCCTTCAACTGCTAAAGAACTCTACATGCAAGCATATTTTTGAAATAAAATTGGAGCATATGTTAGTCCCGAAAAAAACTAGTTTGTGTTGCGTAGATGTTAAACCCTATCTCTCCCTCTTAAATCTCAAGCATCTAGCTAAAATTTAGGGACACCTTTTCCAAAAAGCTTAAAGACAAGTTAAAGAAAAAAGATGTTATGGAATAGTCACATTTCATTTATCAGGTTTCACAATACAAATTTCCATTACTTAGACCCAGACTGGTGTTCAAACTTTCCTTCTTTCAACAGTTTATTTCCTCACCAGTAATTTTCATTTTTCCCCGTAATTGTCATTTCATCCCATAATTTTCTCATCGCTTAGTCTGTGTTTATGGTTTATTAATTTTTTGTCAACTTTAATATTGACAATCTCATTTTTAAGAATCCAAAACATCCGAGTTACTTGAAATTTAAATGTTATACCGCTAGTCTGTGATGTTATATATAATTCTCAAGTGTTATTGTCTTCCCTGTCTTCATTTAAGGAGCAAACAGTAGGACGTTATAAACTTCATTTCATTTCATTTCGTTATTGTCTTCACTCGATTGTTATCTTCACTCGATTGTTGATTAATCAGCAGGTTTAGTAGATCAATATATAACAAGTACTATGGTCTAGACTTTTTATTACCACACATTTCTTGATTAACAAACTCAAGTACATGTCTTAATGATTTCTTCCCTTCACCATAATTAGGTCATCTGTTGCTTGATAAAGACACAGAGTGTCACGGTGGCTAAGTGGGTAAGGGGCTGGCTCAGGTGTTCAATTCCTGCATTGGACGAGAAAGTTTATCAGGATTTTCCGAAGTGCACGGTTTATGTTGTCAGTGGTGCAGGACAGAGAGGGCCTGACAAAGACAGCTGTCTAGTCATTCGAATGTGAGGTCCTGTGTATACATTGGCGTGCACATAAAATATCCCTTGGCAGTTGGAATTCAATATAAGAGTAGACATAGTGCCACTGACCGTCCAAAATTTCCCTCATAGCACACTGTATGGTGTATGTCAGTCTTCATTGGCCCAGTACAGGAATGGACGTTAAATTCCATTTCTTTTCATTTGATATTGACATGTGAAACGTCGCCAGAAATAAACACACAAGATTCCCCCCACACCACCCTAACTGCAAATTCAATATCAAAAATCTGTAAGTAGTAAGGATAAGCTTGTTTCCTTGCCCAGAACATCTGATATCACTTGCCTTTGAGATACTTGGATAAATATTTTATACAATTACAATAACAAGACGGGGATCTATAATATACTGTTGGTCAGCATTATTGGAGGAAATACTTAGTTTTATTACCGGCACTGTATAATACTAAATGGTTCAAAGTTTATTGTAGGATCACCCACGAAGAATTTCTCTCATCTCTTAATTATTCCACCTGTTTATTTGCTTGTTAGCTTTCTGGTTTCCTGTTCTCATAAATCTTGACCAGATCTTGGAATTACGATTTAAATGGTATGCTGCAGAAACTGATTTTTGTGTTTGTAATAGAAGCAGGGTTTCTGCCCAAATATGTTGGGGGTGGGTGAGAGGTATTTAAGAAATTATTTTTTTAGCCAGATACCAGTAACTAAATTGATTTGACATGTTGATCTCTTTTGTAATGGGGGAGGGGGGAATCTGTATTTTAAAGCAGAATGACAGAATACAAAACTAAAATAATCTTACATCTTCTATTTATACATGTACATGTATGGTACTAGTAGTATTCATTAGTTAAAGTTACATTATTCAAGATATAGATAAGAACTAGCCATTCTTGCTATACTACATGTAGTTCGAAAGTAGACGATGTAAAATGAATAATTTGAAAATTTCATTCAAATTACTCTATTGCAAGCGAAGAAATAGGCATTTAAAGATTTGACCGACCTGTGCAATAATTTCAACCACGGTCCTGGTTGATCAAAGCTACGACTCGAAGCGTCTAGCCGCGCCATATTACCGCTGAAACATTTTAATCTGTTTAATATCGGAGCAATCTGATGCCATCCAAAGTTGATTAAGGCCTGGATCAGTTAATTAATGTCTAATTAATACTTTAGAAAACATTTCATGCCCAAATAAAGACCTGCACTAGGCAGATTTAGCTCTTGAATAATGCATGTTTAATTCAAGGCGGAAAAGTAGAATGTAAAGCCTTATTTTATTTAATAATTCATTTATGATAGAAATATTTCATTCGCACAATACAGTACAGTACATGTAATTATCGCTGTACATTGTTTGAAATCCTTTTGATGTCTGTTAATTTATCATATAGACATTGACCGGCTGTCTGTTGTAATTGTTGACAATTGTTGTATTGACGTAAAGATGTGTAAATATTTATAGACTATAACATCGATAATATCCCTACGCCTTGTTGAAATAGATGGTCTCCATGTTTATAGGTGAGGACAGCACATGTTTTGTTTAAACGGCAATAAAAATATTATCAGTATAATCGTGTCCAGTTTACTGTTGCTTTCTGGGATGTCAATTTAACGAGGACAATGATTGGAATGAGTCAGTATCGCGAACGATCGCGAACATGGATCTTCTGTTATGTTAATTGATGTCCCTCTTCAAAAGAATTCTCAATCGATAGTATGTTTTATACCGACCACGGATGAAAGTGAGATGACAATCAAACATCTGTTTTCAATACCAGCATCATCTTGTTTATAGATCTATTTTTATCTGGACTGGACAATGTTGACACTTACATGCGATAATATTAACATTCATTCAATATACATTGGTTATTTTTACTTCTTTAATGCCAAACTGATCCCGCAGTGAATATTCGCTTGGCCGCTAGTATCACTGATAAAGATGACATCTATGCGTCTTAATTCGACAAAATAAATTCTAAAACATTTTTTTGAAGTATAAGAAAAATAAGTAAAGACGTTTGAAGTATCTGTTGTTAAAAATATTTCCTATTTAGTCTAAATGGGTATTAAAAATGGGTAAAAGGCATCATTTTGCCCAAAGACATGTAGGTGTTATGTAAACAACACACGAGCCGTTGAGCCAATGACTAACATCACGTGAAGTCAATGCACGTGTTCACTTCAAGACAGTCATCTGTTACAGAGATAATTCGTAAGTAATTCTCTGTAAAACAGATTGCTTTAATGCATGCAGTCCTTCAAATATAAAATTGTAGGGAAGCTGAGCTATAAAAAGTCCCCGCTGATTTCAAAAATGAGAAAAATAACTCTAAATTTACATTTTCTTCAATTAGGGGAGCCAAATTGTATACATGTATTTATGCTTTAGTCTTGGTTAATATTTGGTGAATAACGTTGGTGAATGGTAGCCTCGGCACTATCATCATGGAAACTGATAGCTCAAGCGAATTCAGTTTAAATATAAACAAAAACTGAAAGTAGTTAATTAATCTCAATATTTAGGAGAGTGATTTAGCTACATGTAATTTCCGGGATTCTCTAATGCCAATGCCTGGGCAAAATTTCCATCATGGCACATTGCACAGCGTGTGGTCGTGTGCAGAACTTTATTATGATTTAAAAAGTATTTATTCAGAATTCTTTTATACAGTCATTTCAGTCATAGAAGGAATAATATGAATAGTTAGGATACAGTAACAAGCAACTTAATGCTTATATAAAACTGCTTCCAGAATAGGGTGACATGAATATAATTTTAATGATCAGCTGGTAATGCAATACAATAAGAATGATTATCAATATCAGAGTCTTTATTATCATGGTTTTATTTCTGTATTCTTTGTTCGATTCATGAGAAAATAAGTTTCATTAATACAATTTTTTCTAATTGATCGTTGATAAAGTGTGGTTTATAATTGATCTTAATTACCCTGTATTTTTTACACGGTGACTCATTCGTAAGGTATTCACTATGTCATCGATATTTATTTATTTTTATCATTGGCCTATATTCCGAGATCAATCAATAGTACAACAATGTGCTGACTGCCGATTGTCTGGTAACGCAAGATTGTGCTGTGAGATTCTGATTGTCAAGCGGTTTATTGATAAATTGCCTTCGTTTTTTCCGAGTCATGCAATAAATTGGTAATTGTCAAAGCCCTGATTATTGATACTCCTTATTGATTAATTTTTATCATGGAGTAAGAATGAATGAACATTGATAGCGTCGAATAGATAGAAGAATTAAAATGATTGACACTGAAACAGGTGGGGGGGGGCAGTGGCTCAGTGAGTAGGGTGGACATGTTTATTGATTCATGTACACGTAGCTCCCTATTTATGGGCCCAATTCTGGTGGGGGGGGTGGATCTGGATGACTGAATGGTTAGCACGTGTGCGACTGCCCGCGCTGGTTTCGAATCCCTGGTTGTATGTAACAAGGAGTAGCGTCGCCTGTCCAACCTCGTGGGTTTTTCTAGGTCTTCCGGTTTCCTCCCATGCTAAAGACCCCTACGCGCAAAAGAATCATTGAAATAAAATTAAATTATATGTTAGTCCCGAAATTAGCTAGTTTGTGTCGAGTAGACCCCATTTCACTCTCGCTCTCCAATCCTGGTGTTTTACCCGAAAGAGTTTCCGGGGATTGTTCACCCTTTGATTAAATCAGTATCGCTGAAACGTTTTAATCTGTTTAATATCGGAGAAATCTGATGCCATCCAGAGTTGATTAAGGCCTGGATCATTTAATTAATGTCTAATTAATACTTTAGAAAACATTTCAGGCCCAAAGAAAGACCTGCTATGGGGCAGAATTAGCGCTTAACTTATGTACATGTATCTTTAAATGAGAAGATGGTACCAATATGACGACACTCGGACAGCAGACGCTATTATAAAATATTGATCTTAACACCTGTCATTGTTATCACAATCATCAAGTCTTATTATTAATACCTCAACCTTATCATCTCAATCGTCAAGTCTTATTATTAATAACTCAACCTAATCATTGCTTGACGGTGCATTCAACTTTGTTCAAGATCTGTATTGATTCTTTTTTTCTGCTACCGTGAAGAAATCAATTTATGTAATATTGTTGTATTTAGTTTGTTAGCAAACATCATAACCAGATGCACAAAGAGATTTAATCCATTTTTTAAATTGGTTTTTTGAGTAGCAGCATAATTACGTGATAGTGGAATTTAAAGAGGCGTTCACAGTTTTCCAAAAGGAAATAAATTCATATCTACATTGTTACACCTAATTCCTGGGTTTTCTCTGTCTTCCTCCGACATTGCTGAAGACCACTACACACAAGCGAATTATTTAAATAGAATTGAAGCATGTGTTAGTCCTGAAATGACCTACATGTAGTTTGTGTCAAGTGGATGTTAAACCCCATTTCTCTCTCCCTTTTCTTTTTATGGAGGGGTTGGGATGGCCTAGTGGTCTAGAGTGCCGCGCTTCGACCTCTAGCTGGCCGGCCACCGCTGGCTTGCGGCTGTGGTTTCGAGTCCTAGTGTGAGCGTATATGGCATGGAGACAGGGGTGCCTTCTCAACCTCGTGGGTTTCCACTGGGCACTCAGGACGTCTGGTTTCCTCCCACTGCTAAAGACTCCTACGCGCAAGCAAATTATTGAAATAGAATTGAAACATGTGTTAGTCCTGAAATGACCTAGTTTGTGTCAAGTGGACGTTAAACCCCATTTCTCTCTACCTGTCTCTGCTTATGGGTTCGTCATGTTTATATAATGATTTAACGCTTGAAGCCAGGGAAAAGACAGACCTGCAATATGCAGATTTGGCTCTAACATGTACGTAATGCATGTTTAATACAATATTCAGGCCATGATTAAAGTCCTACTGACAATTTAAACTATGTGTCTCAGCCATGCATTTTAAATTTATAAATATCATTAAAAAACACTGTTACTGATACATGAAGCAAACCTGTCCCAGACCAGTGACGTACAAACAGCATTATAGATCCCTGGGCCCTTAAATACAGAAACACTCAGGAATAAAAATGTAAATGGTCGATGAAATTAAACTTTGCACTGGTACTTCCAGGCCCGTAAATAATGGTTTTAGATGTACCTGACAAAATGTCAGGCACTAATGAAATAGTAGTATAGTACCTGACATTTTCAATTAGTGACGGACATGTATTAATAATATCATTAAAAAAGACAAAACAGTGCCGGACAAAATGACAGGCACCAGAGGTTTTGTGTCTGACAAAGCCTGAATCTGTGTCTGACATTGTCAGTGACAGGTGCCTTATTTCCAGGCTAACTTTAAAAAAAAAAGCCCAGTGTTTAAATGTGGGCCCCCAACAACTGCCCTACATGTATGTTCCAAAGCCTTAAGACGGCCTCGTGCCAGACTAAAACGACACCAGATGAACCAGCTTGTCAAGAATTAGCGTGGTATTGCCCCTTTAAGTCGGTATAATACTTGAATTAATTGCGAAGATTAAGTAACTATGTGTATAAGTGCCTTAGGATTTTTCTTATAGAATTATTAGAAAGTTGCATTAAAAAATTAGGCTAGTAAAACAATTCTAAAACAGAAGTAAATAATTGATGAATGAATGAAAGATACGTGAACATGGTTTCGTATTTGAAGTACTCGATAAACCAAAGCGCCAAACACTTCACAGAAGTACTTACCAATCACTAAATTAAATACCGTAATTGCTTCTATGTATTAAGGCCAAACCCTTTTGAAATATTTGTTGTTTGAGAACACATCCATTTTATTTTTTATTCCTATGTCTTAGGAAAAAAACTAATTAAAGAAAAAAAGGTACCATACTTAATTGCTCTTCTCCAACGATTTTGATTCCAGCTTTTTAAATTTTGAAATATTAAACGAAACATTGTTCACCGATCTCTATTTATTTATCAAGACTGTGGAGAAAAGCTGTATCAAGTTGGCCTACATGTAAGTGTTCCCTGTAAATCTATATTTTGAACAGAATTGAAACAAGGGAGAGGGGGAGGGGGTAGAGAGAGGGAGAGAGTTTAAGGTCCACTGGACACAAATGTTGTACACAAAGGTATGGTTTAATTTTATTTCATTCATTTGCTTGCGGGTAGGCGTCTTTAGCAGTGAGAGGAAGCCATAGAAAGCCCATAAGGTTGGACACATTTGAAACATGCAGGCGTGGAAATAACGGTTTTAGATGTACCTGACAAAATGTCAGGCACTGATGTAATAGTACATGTACCAGACATTTTTAACTTAGTGCCGGACATGTATTAAGAAGTATCAATAAAAAAGACAAATCAGTGCCTGGCAAAATGACAGGCACCAGAGGTTTGGTGCCTGACAAAGCCTGAATCTGTGCCTGACATTGTCAGTGACAGGTGTCTTATTTCCAGGCTTGTAACATGCAGAATTAAATATAATATTGTTGATATTCCAGTAGAACATCAAATCCCATTTCATTTCATGTTTATATTCATGAGCCTTAATTTGTGTTTGAATGGAGGATATCAAATAAAGTACATGTAGTTGAAGAATGAATTATTGCTGAATATCAGGAGTTCAGTTCATTGTTGTTATATATCAACGCTAATTGCCGACGGACAGCTGGTCACTGCATTAACACAGTCGAACAGCTATTATACCTGCAGATATGGTGCCGAACATCTATTATACCTGCAGATATGGTGCCGAACATCTATTATTCCTGCAGCTTTGATGCCAATATCATTACATTAAAAGACTTTAAGTCTGAGCATCCTACACTGTATTGTCCGTTCGGTGAACTTTTGCCGACCAGCGTGAGAAGTGCACATTGTAAAACAAAATGAGTAATTAGTGATGGTTTAAAGTTGATGTCCATTGTGTCAGGTTTTGCATGTTGTCATTGTTCTTTTCTCTATTTGTCATCATTCGCATTCTTGACCGTATGGTTAACTGTCATGTGACATGTGGATTGCAGGGAGGTAGGTCTAGGTGTTTGAGAAGATCAGGGTCCTGTTTCTCGGAATCTTAACTAAAGATAAAATCCAAATTTTAGTAGATACATCAATTTTGATTGGCTAAGCACTAAAATCAATATAAAATATTTTCAAATCAAATTACTTAAATTTGGATTTCATTGTAGTTAAAATTTCGTGAAACAGGCCCCAGGGATAGAGAGGGGAAGGTGAGAGTCAATGTTGTGTTCAGTATGAGTTATTAAATAGGCTACCTTCATCCTTGTCAGGTACAAGATCAGCTGGTGCAGGAGGGAGAGGAAAAGTGATAGCGTGTGGGTATCAGATCACTTGGAACGGGATGTCAACCTCGTGGGTTTCCTCCGGGCACTCCTGTTTCCTCCCACTGCTTAAGACGCCTACGTGCAAGCGAATTATTGAAATAAAATTAACACATATGTTAGTCCCGAAATGACCTAGTTGTGTTGAGTGAACGTAAAACCCCATTTCTCTCTCCCCCTCTCTCTCTCTCTCTCTCTTTCTCTGATCATAATTAGTATTAAGCTTCTTATTAACAGTAGACAAAGTGAGTTAGTGCACCATAAACCTGTAGACTAAAGCTCTATGGTAATATATCTATCACCTCTGGTACATCTACAATAAGTCATAGATCACAGTGAGTGAACCATTTACCTGTATTCTACACCTGTATTGTAATATATCTATCACCTCAGGTATATCAACCCCTAGTATACTGCGGCTGTATTGTAAATTGTAATATATCTTTTACCTCAATGATTATTTTATCAGGTAAATAAATGTTACACCTGACTGATTACCTGTACTTCAAGTTTAAACATTGTAATAGTATAGTTTTTATCTGACATCTAGATATCTATATCCTATCAGTATAATGCACTAGATCATAGTCATCAAATGTCATTCATTCATCCTCTATCAGTGGTGAAAACCATCCATCAGTCATTTAACAAATAAAAAAATCGACATGGAGAGAGAAAACACATAAATTGTATCTGTACAAGTAAAGTATTATATTTTACGAGACTGTCAATGTATTTTCCTAGGGAACAGGGATACCTACATGTACATAGATCCTAGTCATCAAATGTCATTCATTCATCGGCGATCAGATATGAAAACCATGGGTCATTCATTTAACAAATAAAAAATCGACATGTAGTGAAAAACAACATAAAATTGTATCTGAACAAGTAAAATATTATATTTTACGAGGCTGTCAATGTATTTTCCTAGGGAACAGGGATACCTACATGTATGTAGGACGCGAGGGTGTTCAGTCTAATAGTCAAGGTTACGAGTCAAAGGGGGGTCGAAAATCCACAGGTCAGAAAATAATTGTTAAATGTTCATACATCATTTAATTTGATTTTTTTTATAAATGGCTATTTTTAATTTAAGTAAGATGAACTATTTTAAGTAAGTTTTTAACTTTAAGTCTGGGAATGTTTTGTGAAACCGGGGGCCAGATATTTTGATATTAATAATAACAGAAAGTCAAATCTGTCCCAGATAAAATGACGGACACCAGAGGCATTATGCCGGAAAAATTCCAGAGTTTGTGATTGACATTTCACATCAGTTATGCTCAGTTCCATGTAATAGGGAGATGCTAATTTCAAATTGTAAGCTGGTTGGGGATTTGTTGGGAATTTCCAGGGGTCCACTATGGCTGCTTTACTATATATAACTGAGTACATTTGTATTTTGGGGAATCCTAACCGTAACCCTTGGGGGTAAAAAGTAAATTGGATCCATGACCCATGTTCAGTCTTCTTAGAAAGAATTTGTAGAATAGTAGCCCCTCAAACCAGTCCTTGGTACTTTTGAAGTTGGATTTATTGATTAGACGTTTCTGACTATGGTGTCCTTCCTCAGTCTTCTGAAAAGGGTTAGGATTCCCCAAAATACTCATAAAGCAGTCATTGTGGATAACCAGAAATTCCTGAATATCTCCAACTGGCCTACAATTAGCATCTCTCTATGTACTGTAATAGGGTAATATCAGAGATAAGAGTGCCAGGATAGTAGGTAATACATGTACATGTACATGTATATGTAGATAAAATAACACTTGACCCTGGTCAACTGAGATTACAAAACATAAATAATCTGATAATCTGATAATACTAGTATATTATATTATAGAGATAATACTAGGTAGGCCTATATTTATAATAGCAGAATGTGATGATATGATTAAAAAGTACAGTCGTTAATCTTTAACCCCTACTTAAACCCTTGTAAAACAGTATATTGTTGAGTAGAAGCAGTAGGAGTAGGGTTTGAATAACTATAATACAATGTAGGTACTGGCTTGTTTATGTTATGGAATATAATGATATAGGTTTATGATATGGCAGAATGTGTGATGATATGATTAAATAGTACAGTCGTTAATCTTTAACCCCTACTGAAACCCTTGAAAAACAGTATATTATATTGTTGAGTAGAAGGAGTAGGAATAGGGTTTGAACAACTTTTATACAATGTAGGTACTGGCTTGTTTATATTATGGAATATTATAATATACGTTTATGATTTGGCAGAATGTGTGATATGATTAAATAGTACAGTTGTTAATCTTTAACCCCTACTTAAACCCTTGAAAAACAGTATATTGTTGAGTGGGTTTGAACAACTATAGCTGGAACTGGCTTGTTTATGTTATGGAATATTATGATATACGTTTATGATTTGGCAGAATGTGTAGGTATGATTAAATAGTAAAGTCGTTAACATTTGGCCTGTACTTAAACCCTTGTGGAGTGGTAGGACATTGTCCTGGGTTTGAACACCTATAATACAATGTAGGTACTGGCTTGTTTATATTATGTGCGGTTTATTGGTCGAGAGCAAGACATTAAGTAATATATTGACAGTGCGCGAGGCAACTGCCAAGTGTTGTAACTTGTTTCAATATTTTCCAGGCCTGGGAATAAGGGTTTTAGATGTACCTGATAACCTACCTGACAAAGCCTGAATCTGTGCCTGACATTGTCAGTGACAGGTGCCTTATTTCCAGTTTTGTATATTACGCAATGTCTTTAGCTCGAGACCATTAAACAACTTAAAATACAGACACTCGCACATGCTTTTCATTGAAATCTGTCACCTGTGTCCAATATTTCATTTAGTATAGATAATGTATGATTAGCAAGTTGCTCATTCGTAAACGCCAACATCAAAAGATGATGTCACATCTGTATTTTATTGAATATTTCAATATTTATACATTTATTGAAGTATTGAGTTTTTAGAAAGAAAAAACAAATTTCATCTTAGCTAGCTCTTACATCCACTATGGGGATCGTCAGGCTTTATGATTAAATATAGCATATGATAACCTTTAACCCCTACTTAAACCCTTGAAAAACAAAAGTAGGGCGCTGACTTATTTATGTAACCTGTAGAGGTTGATGTATTGTTAAATACCACTCATTTGACTGTCAGTGACTTGAAACAGTTAACAAGAAATTGCTGGATGTCCAAGTTGGCAATAGTGAATAATAGGATTAATAGGACTATTCTTTAACAAGGTAGGACTGTTTATGGATACCATCTATTATAAGGCTTTATTTTAATAAATTTTAAAAATATAACTTAAAAATTTGAAATTGTAGCTTTAAGTAGCTTTAAAGACAAGAAATGCTGGATATCCACAGATAATTGAAATATAAGATGTTAGGATCTTTGTCAATTAAATATAAGGAAATTGGCTTTTTCTGTCCTATGTATGTCACAATCGCCATCTCAGGTAGATTGACATATGACATTATGAGTCACAAGCCTTTTAACTCAAGGTAGTCGCTTCATTAAATCATCACTAAATTATAAAGTTATTCATTAATACGGTTCCATACTTTTCGATTTAATCAATAATTATTTAATTAATAATGATATCAGAAATGATGACAAAGCTTTTCCTTCTCTCATTAAAGTCAGAAACCAAAACCCCTTGGCTTTTATTCCGGGATCAAGTGAACTCTGCTGTTTACCTGAGTCCAGGTGATAATTGGACGTAAAGAATAGCTCGGATGACGACCGGTGATTTGAAGTGACCCGGTCAACTGTCCATTTGTGTAGTAGTTGTTGTAGGAGCTAATTGATGCGAGACACTTCTCTCTTCTCAACTACAGCGTTTTCCTCTGTTTGTTCATCTGGTGGGCATCGCTAGTAGAAAATGTGCAATGGACCCATAGGCTTAAATTCTCTGTGTGAGTTAAAATTATTTGTTTTTTTCTAACCATATTGTACAATTTTATGCATACACAATTACTGAGTTTAATATTAAGCAATGTTTCAACAAGGATAAAGGCCATCCATAAAATTGTACCTTGTGTTAATATGTTCAATTACTAAAATACCAATCCAAGAAAACATGATTTGTTTTAGGAGCTATTTGATACTAGAAGTGTCTTCTCTACTAATGCATTTATAACAGTAGACAATGTGCAAATTATCTGTGAGTTAAAATTATTTGCATTTTTCAAACCATATCCTATATTTTCTGCGGTACATGATTTTGTTTTTGGAGCTATTTGATTCTAGAAGTGTCGATAGCAGTTTGTTTTTGTGTTGGACATAACTAGGTGCCAAGATCCCCAGTGAGTTTTAATGGTAGGAGACATATTTTATAGGTTTATATATTAAATACTGCTAGTACTAGTAGACCTAGACAATGTGCAAAAGTCCCTTTGTCTCAGTGAATTGACACTCTTAAAGTCTATTTGCCTTATCTTTATTTTTGAACCATATCCTATATTGTGTGCATCATGCACTGGTATTGTAGTTGTTGTAGGAGTTCATTCATAAGTGAATTGTGTTTGCTTCTAAAGCTGTGTGTTTACGTACTGGACATCCCTAGTGTTTAAATTGATAGTCTTAGGTTGCTATTCAAAGAAATTCTTAAGTTTCTATGCAGAGATATATTATTGTTAATGAGACAATGTCTACTAGATGTTAACATTGTGCATTTCACCAGTGACTTTATGGGTAGGTCGTAATTAAACGGATAGGCCTACATTGTACAATGTACATGTATTGGACATCGCTAATGTGCACAAATCCCTTTCACAGTGAATTTAAAGCCTAAAGTTTATATGTATTTTATTTCTGTTCGTCAGGCATATACACACAAGTTGTCAACAAAGTTTATGTTCGGTTTTACAATTTATTTAATGTATATTTAATCTTATTTTTATGTGTATGTTTTATATTTATCGTTTATTATTTCTGTATCCCTGGGAAAGACCTGATATAGGCTTTACCTGCTGTGCAATTCTTTTTAAACAAATAAAATATTGTTTAAACTAAAGATGTCAACAAAGTTTTGATCCCCGGTTTTACGTGACAAGGAGTAGGGTCGCCTGTGAAACCTTCTGGGTGTTCTCCTGGTCTACTGCTAAAGACCCCTACGCGCAAGCGAATTAGTGAAATAAAATTGAACCATGTGTTAATCTCGAAATAACCTACATACAAGTAGTTCGTCACTTCGTCAAATTAATTACACAATAGTGGGAAGTTAACGTTTTAAAATCGTCCCGCTTAACGGGTTAATAATCATGTGTTTACCTACAACCCTATTAACAACACCAATCAGCAAAACCTGTGAAATCAAGTTTTTTTTTTTGCATATAAATATTTTATAGATTATGATATTAAATTGAACCATGTGTTACTATTAACAGGCAATCATAAAAAGCTGTTAAATCAAGTTTTTTTTATTTGCATAGTATATGAATGTTTAATACATGTAGATTATGCAGATCGTCTGATTGTCATAATGTCGTTGCGTAAACTTGTTAAAATTAGATATTTCAGGTATTCTATTATTCTAATTCAAATTGATCCTGTAAAGAGAGTAGACAGTGTTTTTTTTGTCGTATTGATTTTCACGGAGCATTCAATAAATCTTGACTGACAATTACTGTCTCGGATAGTACACGGAGTTTAATAGCATTAAGCCGTCTGCTAGCGGCATGAACAGACGCGGAATTAGTGCAGCTTTGTCGTAGGATTATTGTTTCAGGTGTCGAACGAGGATTTACTCAGGTAGGATATGTCGTATCGATATTAATTGACTAGAACAATTCTTTCTATATAAAAGCCTTCAAGTCCTGTTCACACTTGGCAGCGCTAAGTCTGATAAGTAAAGTGTTGCCGAGTGATAAGGATCTGTTTCTATAAAAGCCTTCAAGTCCTGTTCATACTTGAAAGGGGTAGCGCTAATAGAAAATGAATTGGGGTTTGATGTCCTACTGTTCTGCTCCTAAACTGGGCTACAGTTTGCTATAAGGGAAATTTTGCCCGGGTAGCTTTGCTACGGCCTATTCTTACACATCGAAATCCAACTGCCAAGGGATCTTTTAAGTGCACAACATTGTGTACACAGGACCTCAGGTTTTCTTACTATCTTAACGACTAGACAGCTGTCCCCGTCGTCGCTAATAGTGTTGCCTAGGGCATAGACAAAAAATGAAGTTGATCCATTTCAACTGTGATTTGTACATTAAATAATCCTTGAAATTGGAATTATATGACAAGTAGACTGTAATGCCTCTGTCCTGGCAAAATTCTCACTTCCTGAAATTGCACACATGACCATACCATACATAAGATAAAATAGCTGTATATCGTCTCAGTTTAGTGTTGACGATATTAAAAGGTATTCACCCCTTAAATAGAATTTGACCATGGTGTGAATAATATAGCAAAGAGAGTTTGGTCATCTTCTTTGTCATAATAAAATTGGGTAAAAACATCAAAAAAGGACTTGTACATGTATATCAAAATATCACTATAAAATAGTTGGTTAATTTTTACTGTGGTGACAAGAGAAGTTAGGTCATCTTTTCCTTTTGTCATAATAAAATTGAAATGTTTTGATGACACTCTTCTATTTATCAACAGTTCGTTGGTTGGTTGATACAAAGATGTACTTCTACTTGCAACAAACAGAAACGTACATACATGTATATCCTCAATTTGTTTTACAAAGTTAAAGACAGCCGACTTTTATCTTTGTCCAAGATGACTGACAGTTGGAAGGTCAGACCGCTATAGTTCAATGGGTGACGTCACATTCTAATGTTTACCAACAAATTAAGATGGCGTAAAAAAAGATTACTTTTGTATCTATTTAAGCTATGTATGGAATATTTGTTACCCAGATATACTTCAAACACCTTTATTTATTTTTCTTATACTTCAAAAAAATGTTTTAAAATTTATTATGTCATAGGAAAAAAGTTAATATTTGGCAGAATTAAGAAGCATAGATGTCGTCTTTATCAGTGATACTAGCGGCCAAGCGAATATTCACTGCGGGAACTGTGTGGTAAATCCTATTTGCTGTGATGACAAGAGAGGTCGGAGGTCATCGGGTCATCTTCTCCCTTTGTCATAATAAAATTGAAATGATTTGATGGCACTCTATTTATCTATGGTTCGTTGGTTCGTTGATACTTCTAATGCCTGACCAACAAACACAAGGGTATATCCCCTATTCACATTGTTGACTTCCAACATCTTGTGTGTTCAGTTTTTCGAGATAATGATTTGTACACAACCAGTGGCCATTACAGATGCGGTCAAACCATTAAACATTGGGAACAAACGACTGATTGATAATATCTTGGTAAATATTGAAAAGAATTGAAACATTGTTGGATATTCGTTAGATTTAATAACACTGAATGGAGGAATTTAAAATCTTTCCAAAATATATACATTTGTACGATTTATTCTTAAATTTAAAGAGTTATTGTTGGACTGCTTTTTGTTTTAGACATTTAGCTTTAACGTCATAGTTTGCATGGGATTAAAAATGTCTGAAATGAGAGAAAGAGAGAAATGGGGTTTAACGTCCACTCGACACAAGCTAGGTCATTTTGGGAATCACATATGGTTTTTAATTTAATTTCAACAATTCGCTTGTGTGTAGGGGTTTTTAGCAGTGGGAGGACACCGGACGACCCGGAGAAACACCACAAGGTTTGACAGGCGACCCTACTTTTTGTCACGTGTGGATATAAAATAATGAGTAGGCAGTAGGCACTGGCTTCAAGATACATTCTGTAAGATTTATATAAAGAGCTGACCATTCTTGCTAGTATGGCTTAAAAAAAGATAATGTAAAATGCAAATATTTAAATTTCATTCAAATTACTTCATAATTATTCTGAGCCAAGTTATCACTATTTGTAGTTCTGGCAAGATGTGTGCTTGTGGTAACCAGAGCGCTGGTATATATGCGCGACTTAGCCTCGCCGTCCCATTTTTAAATTAGATTTTTAAATGGCAAACCATTCTAATCTAGTTAAAATTTCGAGTATCCGATCTCATTGAGAGTTGAAGTTGAAGATTGTTTTGTTTTGTTAATAAATGTCTAATTAATACTTTATATATAACAGGTAGATTTAACTCTTGCATAATGCATGTTTAAATTGACAGTTAAGAATTTGAAATCCCACAAATGACACCCTCTAACCATCAGATGTTCAACAAGTAAAAATGACAGAAAGATATTAAATATTTACACCACTGAACAGAGGAATTCAAGATCTTTCTAAAAATATACACATTTAGAGTTACAGGATATATTCATAATATGCTTTTCTTAATCAAAACCCCCCAAACAATCTGACAATTAAATGGTTTAAATAAGATCTTTACAAAAATATTCACATTTAGAGTTACCGTACAAGATATATTCTTAAAATGCTTTTCTTAGTCGAAACCCCAAAACAATGGGAAAATTAAAGAGATTAAATAAGATTTTAAGGTGTTTATTATCGTTATAGAAAGTAGATTATGTTTTAAATACCAGTTATTGTATGTTTGTATGGTACACTACCAGGTAAAAAGATAGTTAATTAATCAATGATATAATACCTACCTGTTGATTGCACCTGTAATACATTGTGACTTTCACAATCTTTAACTCATTTGTTTAAACTCTATTATCCAGATTAGAAACATATTGTTTATGTGTATTTTTAATGGTGAGAGACTCATGAATATGTTGCGCTTTGAGCATGCTTCTATGGATGGATTATTAAGCGCATTACAAATATACATTATTATTATTATACCTGTTGATTGCACCTGTAATACACCTGTAGTAATAATACCTACCTGTTGATGAGTGTACCTGTAATACCTGTACTTATGTTGATTGTATACCTGAGTAGTGATAATACCTACCTGTATATGTATGTTGATTGTATACCTGAGTACAGTGATAATACCTACCTGTACTTATGTTGATTGTATATATGTACAGTGATAATACCTACCTGTTTATATACCATACCTGTAGAGTGATTATAATACCTGTTTATAAAAGAAAGGTGACAATATTATTGTTCAATGTGAGAAAGCTTTTATTCATTTTATTAGAAAGTTTTCATAACTTTAATAAACTTTAACACATACTGATGGAAGAACAATTAATAATTAATTTAGGCCTAAATAAATCAGTAATAGTTATACTCTAATTGTTTTCTCAGTATATGTTATAGTTTATAGCTCTATCCAGTTACTAATGCCTCTAAAAGATCATTTTCATAACTTCTTTGACTTTTGTGTTGGGTATCTTGATTTCACACAAGTTGTTAGAAGTACCTGTTGATGTTAAATCTCAGTTAGTAAAGTAGTGGTGGATGGTGGTAGTCGTCACGATATATCACACAAGTTAGAATATGATGTTTTAATCCAGTAGTAAAAGTAGTAGTAGTACCATATTTGGGCGCTTCTATTTGGGTCATTGTGGACGAGATATAAACAGAAGAAGTTTCATGAGATAACTTTTTATAATTTGAGATAACAATTTGTTGGTGACTGTGTTATAATGTGGTCTGATACGGTAATTTTCATTTTATTTAATCCGAGATAACAATCTGTTGGACTTGGTTATAATGTTAGCCAGGAACTTTAAAGTCATCTGCTGTGGTTTCGAGCCCTGGTGTGAATGTATGTGTCATGGAGATAGGGGCGCCTTCTCAACCTCGAGGAATTCCTCCGGGCACTCCGGTTTCCTCCCACTGCTAAAGACCCCTTAGCGCAGGCAAATTATTGAAATAAGATTAAAACATATATGTTAGTCCAAAAATGACCGAGTTGTGTTGAGTGGACGTTAAACCCCATTTCTCTCTCTCTCGATTACACATGTGCTGTTTACACCGAAGTTGTAAACTTGAAAGGGAGATTTACAACAGCCATTTTGTATTCTCTTGATTTCTGTAAATAGTTACACAGTTGTTGTATGGAAGATAAAAGGATTTATTTCACGTGAAATGTGGGTTAAACAGTTAAACATCACGAAGTTCCGGGCACTGTGTAACAGTTTTTATTAGGAGAGAAGATCTATTGGTATTAATAGCACAGTGCCGAATAAACTTAAACCACCTGGTGGGAATACCAGATTCTCTACACTCAAAGATCGAGTGCCGACAGACTCGTGGTGTGATGGTCATTGACATTGTTCATGGATCAAGTGTTGATATTATATACATGTATAGAATTTATTACAGGAAATCACTCACCCAGGGTCGTTAGAGAATTTATGTCAGGTATGCTTTGCCCCAGAATTAAATACAGGTATTTACTCACTCAGGGGCGTTAGAAAATTTAGCCCAGGTATGCTTTGCCCCAGTGTTGTTATAGAAATTATTATAGGTATTAACTCACTGGGGGTTGTAAGAGAATTTAGCCCAGGTATGCTTTGCCCCAGTGTCGTTAGAGAATTAAGCTCAGGTATGCTTTGCCCCAGAATTTATTATAGGTATTTACTTACTCTGATTTGTTAGAGAATTTATTATATTTAATATTATTACAGGTAAATATGTCAGGTATTTACTCCCTCGGGTTCATTAGAGAATATTGCACATGTATGTATGCTTTCCCTCTGGGGCGTTACAGAAATTATTACAGGTATTTACTCCCTCAGGGTCGTTATAGTAATTATTCCAGGAATATGTGTATTCACTCAACTACGGTGACCTTATACTATAATACACAGGAATGGTTATTGCTTGATATAATTGTACAGCCTGTTGAGATCACGTATAGATGGAATAGGCTTAAAACAATAAATATTATTATATAAAGACTGGAGAATTCTAGTCAAATTACATTGTCGGCGATGTCACCCGAAGTGGAAGCAGACATTAAGACGGACATCAAATCCAGTCTTTCAAATTACCATAGAATGTTAAAGATCCTTTGACAGTTGGAAATTGAAGTGGGGAGGCAGCATACCTGAATGGATAATTGCGTGCACGTTGGCTCGCGAGCATAAGGCTGTCATTGAGTCAAGTGACATGGTTTTGATTCCCAGATTGTACGCGACAAGGAGTAGGGTTGCTTGTCCAACCTCTTGGGTTCTACATGTCTTTCCACTGCCGAAAGATCCTGATGCGAAAACAAATTATTTGAATAAAATTGGACCATGTGTTAGTCCCAAAATGACCTAGATTGTGTGGAGGGGACGTTAAAACCCATCACAATATTTCTTGGTCAGTTGAATTGATTTATTGATGATGAAGCAAACAGAGGAACCTTCTTTTAGGGTAAACCATTAGCAAAATATAAAATCTGGCATCAATAACACATGCAGAGAACTATTACCGGTAGTATTATTGTGCCTGTATCTTTTGGCTAATGGTCTATTTATTTATTTGTTTATGGTTATTGTTCTTGGTGTTGACTAGTGAGACTTAATTACGGTTATGCTAACCCTGGGCAGTGGATAATAACGTAAAATAAACAAACGCCTTTTGATTTAATCTAGGAAGCATGCCTGGAATTCCATTAGATGTTTTATAGTTAGCATGCAGAGTTAATGTGTGCAGGCCTGGAATTAACGATTTTAACGTTACCCGGCAAGAAACACCCTCCAGTAGTTCGGATGGGATGAATATAACATCTGAGGTCCAGTATACAAGTTGGCCGTAGCGCTGCTAACAAGCAAAAGTTTACCTCACAGCACACAGTATGGCGTTGTACGTGAAAAGGAGTAGGGTCGTATGTCCAACCTCATGGTTTTCTCTGGGTCCTCTGGTTTCCTCCCACTGCTAAAGACTCCTACGCGCAAGCAAGCGAATTATTGAAATAAAATTGAACCATATGTCAGTTCCCGAAATGACAGTTTGTATCGATTGTACACTCTCTCTCTCTCTCTTGATACTATCTAAACCTGCAGAAGGAGTGAAATAAAACCTTTTTTGCAAATGAAACAGAAAAAATGATATTACCTGAAAAAAACTGAGTGAAGAGTTACAGTATGTGAACTTCAGAATGTTAAGTGTAGTAGATATGGTTTATATTTAGTATATATATATATAGATATTTGTATATTAAAACCTGCCTGGAATGTATCACTTGTAGACATATCATACATACATATAGATATTACATGTACTTGATAATATACCTACAAACTAAATATATAATACACACTTTACACATTACATGTACTTGATAATATACCTACAAATATACTGGTATATACTTGATCATATATCACACCTTCATGTACCTGATGTTATACCATATCTCTCTCTCTCGCATTATTTCTACCTGTTGTGGAAGAGGAATTAGAGAAAATATATACATTTCTAGACAGGTGAATAGATACTATATTAAGCTTCTAGTTTTATGGGAAAGTTTGTCTGGTTTTGTGAACTGATACTACAGATTTTAGTTTCATGTAAAAGTTTGTCTGTTTTTTTTCTGATACTGTGTACAGCTTCAAGTTTTATGAGAGAGTTTGTCTGGATTTGTGAATGGTGGTAGATTTGGTCATTTTGTTTAAGGTAGGTTTTACTTACTCACACAAGTATTATACAATGTAAAAAATCCCTTGGCAGTTAAAATTTGATATAAGAGTAGGCCATAGCGCCACAGCCTGAGCAAAATGTCCCTCATAGCACACTGTATGGTGTATGCCCGTCTTCATTAGCCCAGTTAGGAGCAGAACAGTAGGATGTTAAACCCCATTTCAATTCGTTTCAATTCTTTATAGAATGTAACACATAATTATGAATAAAAGTTACTGCAAAGTTTATTTCTGGCAACGTTTCGACAAGGGTTTTCTCATCCTTATCAAAGTAAAGAATGCAACGCTTTCATCGTACCATGTAATTTCTGTCTCTAATGTGATGAAGAATTTCTTACTATCATTCTTGAGGTTCCTGTCGCCGGTTCTCAAACATGTGTTTACAATGTTGTAATGGCAAATTATCATACCGAATACCTGGAAATAATCTGTGGTACAAACTACTGCATATTGAGCTGTTTTTAATCTCTGATATATTTTTAAGGTCCTGGAGCTGGTTGCTCAAAGCTCCGTTATCTTTGAATGATCCGTTAATGGCGTTAACTTTAACGGAGAGAAAGATTGTTGCTAGAAATAAAGGCCACAAACATTCGGTGGTGCAAATTTTTCCCACAGATTTATGCTAATATTTCTTAAGGAAAAAAAAATATGCTATAATGTTTTCTGATGTAAAATTAACAAACAACACGTTAACAAGATATAGGTCCGTTAAAGTTTAACGGATCTGGATAATATTCTTACTCCTAGAACGGCAAAATTAGTGAGTCTGTGCCTTAGTGACTGAGCCACCATAGCTCTTGAAATGGCTTTTTGAACTGGACAGATGTTTCGGCCGCTGGAAATATCGGCCTAGGATGTTTTGGCCAATTCTACAAACTCAAAGTGACGATGCAGTCAACTGTACAGCAATAACCCACACACCCAGGCCCCATCCCCACCACCATGGACAATTCTGACGTAAAAAAAACAACCCATAACCACAAACTAGACAAGAATGCTACTAGTACCATTGACAGATGCAGTATGTATATATTTTGACTACTAGTAGTACAGTACGAGATTAGGTAGAGAATCAACTGCTTCAGTCAGTCATGAATTCAGTGAATCGCTACTGGAACCAATATTCAAGTTATATAGAAAAGAAATAAAATCAGGCAGTCAAGCGGAGAATTAGCTGCATGCCTTTGAAGTTAAAAATCAGATTTGATACAATCAAAGATTTTATTTTTGCAATTTATCAATTTATTTTGACCATGATCAAGGCACGATATAAGTGTAATTGATTGAAAATGGCTAACTTTGTGTCGATTGAAGCATAAAACATAAAAACATCATTTTATACATCGCTGCGTACATGTGTACTCGCCGTAAAAAAAAACTGATTCAATTATAAACTTAAGTACAATTTCAGTGATGAAATATGAATGAAAGAATTATGACAATTGTAACAGGAATCGATAACCACAGTGTATTATTGTTATTATCTAGATTTCAATCAGACAATTGATGCGACAATTAATTAATCGATATATTGCATATTTCATAATCATGTGTTGCTATATTTCTTCTAAAACATCTCTATATCATTTTTAATAGCGGACACCTGGGCCAGTGGAAGCAATTCTTGATTGGGGCTGCTTCCATTATAGGCCAGGGCCAAGGGGCCGCAAAAACCTGGAGAAAAGAGTACTTGAGCCCCCACACCCCTACTTCGCGGGGTCTGGACACACAGAGACATGGACATGGTCATTCACATGCAGGAATATTTCATCAAAAACATCTCTGTATCATTTTTACAGCAGACACACATAGAAGGTCATTTTCTCTTTAAGATAAAGCATGGTTCATTAACGACAAATGTTCATTTCTATTTCTTTGCTTTTAAAAATGGTGTTTGTTACTGAACAGGAGGTCTTGGTGTATCAGAATGGACGTACATCTCTCATTGTTTCGTTTGATTGGAGAGAGGGATTTCTTGGGCCATTGCTTCAGTAATACTAATATGCCGAAATAGAAGGGTTGATAAGAAAAGGCTGACTGTCTAATCGTTGAGGTTGGACAAAAAATTGAGGGCTATGTTTTTGTTTGTACTTACTTTAGTAATTTATGATCGAGGCTAGACCCAATATTCAATCGCTAAATTCATGGTTCATTATGGATCAATTTGACTGAAATTTTCAGCAAATTGCTGTTACATTATCTAGTTTTGAACTAATATAGTAAGAATTGCGAGCTCTTTACCTAATCTCCCATAATGTATCTTTAACTACTGAACATCATACAAAAATTCCATCCTATACTGACTGTAATAGTTCTCTACCATCTAAATGTACCTAGATGAAGACAGCTAAATTAACGTACTAGAACAGCTGTTAAAATGTTCGTTACACTTTTTAATTTGAGTTGATGGTTTTTAGATTGAAGAGGGAACCTGCGGTGTTACCTTTGATAAATGCAATCTGTTTTTACCTGAACTCGAATCATACAGCATACCGCCGGTATGTTCATATCTCCATTTTGGCATGAAGTGTAAAATGTGAATTCCTCCGCCATATGCTATGGAACCAGATAATTTTACGCTTAGTTACGTGAACATATTTGTGCAGATGATGGGAGTTTTATTTTTAACAGACACCTGACCCGAGAAATGTTGATACGATTTTAAAAAGTTTGCGTTAATTCGTTGTTCAGATGTTTAAACTTGCTTAAAAAACACCAGCGATCGTTAAACCATTAGAACTTTGTCGTTTAAATGCAAAAGTGGGTGAGGCAAAGTTTTAAAAAGGTGGCTTATCTTTAACCAATCAATGAGGTGAAAATAGTTAACCTAGTATAGCCGAACTCTACTCTTCTGTGGCTTAAAAACGCTGCTGTGTTTAAACTGGTTTAGATATAAGCGTATATACAGCCTAATTAGGTACATGTCGTACATGATGTATGTAGTGCACAATATTGAAACAAAGTTATATTTTCACAGCCGTCTGACCACAGATCCATTAAAAAGTAGTTTGAATCCTCCTAGACGTCAAGTCATATTTCCTTGAATGACTTTTTCAAGTGGTGATAAAATGTTAACTACACCCAGTGCTATGGAGTTCATGTCACAGATATTACTCAATTTCAATCGCACTTCAGTCTTTTCTACTTCACACCTTAATGTTAATTTAACAACTCTCGATTTTATGCATGGTCTTCGTCTTTCTACAGTTGTCATGGATTAGTTGAAATGGATCTGTATACACATGACATACCTACTTATTGTTCGTTGTCAGAAAATAGAATAAACTTTTCACAGACAAATTTAAGATAGCTAGAGATTGTAAATAAAACGTGCCGAGAATGGTAAGCATGTGTGCATTGGCATTGCACTGTATCATAAGGTCTGTCATTTAGTGAAATGTCTTGGTATTAATCCTCAGGTTGTATCTGACAAGGAGTGGGGTCCTCTGGTTTTCTCCTTAAACTGTCCTTAAACTCTCTCTCTCTCTCTCTCTCTCTCTCTCTCTCTCTCTCTCTCTGACTCACTCAGATTGTTTCTATATTTTGAGGGTTATTATATTAAAGGCTATACCTGTATTTAATTTAGTGTGCTGTATTTATTGATAATGGAGGTATAGTTTATCAGATGTTTCAAGTTTCTATAACTGACAACAGGCATCACTCACCCATCTGTCAGCCGTCACTCACCCACCACTCTAATTCAATAAAAACCTGTTAAGAGTTGTTGATGAAATACAGGTGTTTAATACTGGCCAGCTCTTTGTACTTTGTGGGGAATTTAAATCATATCGGTATGACATGGAAATGAAATTGAATGGATTTTAGCAACAGCCAATGGAAATTTTGCACTGACAGTGGCACCATGGCCTACTCTGATATCAAAGAGGCAGTGGATGGCTGAATGCTTAGCCTGTGCCCCCTGTATCATAAGGCCTGTTATTGAGTCAACCTAATGTTTTTTTCTGGCTTCTTCAGTTTCCTCCCACTGCTAAAGATCCTTACGTGCAAGTGAATTATTCAAATAAAATTGAATCATGTGTACTTTTAATCCCGAAATGACCTGGTTTGTGTCGAGTGGATGTTAAACCCCATTTCTCTCTCTCTGCACCACTAACAAGAGGAAACCAATATATCGAACCTTGGACCTAATGAGCCAGAATCTTACAACTTACCATACTATGTACCTGAAATTACCTGAGATTGATGTTTCTGATAATCAGTATCATTAGTCTTACCTGTATGTAATTAACAAGTCATAAATCATAAAATAAATCAGCCTAGCCGTTATTCACGGATGTCTGACTCTCTTCCTACTTCCATTGTTGTAGATCATTCCTGTCAATATCTGCCGCAGTGGCAACATATATTGAATACTGAACTGGAGAGCGTTGAACACTGCTTTATGACATGTTTTTTTTTAGGTACAGATAATATTGTTTATTTGTAAGTCTGTACTCATATCTTGGTTATTATATACGATACTTGGTTGGTGTAGCTATTAACACTGTTTATTTCAAATCTGGATTCATATTGTCGGTGTTATAACATTTTGCTTATTATGTACATGTATGGTAATTGGTTTGTATATTTATTTAGTATATATATACACTCTTTATTTGAAATCTGGGCTTGTATTAAATATTTTCATTAAAGATGCATTATGTAAGATTTAGATAAAGACCTGGTTGTTCTTGCTATAATAGTTCAAAATTAGATAATGGAAAATGAATATGTTGAAGATTTCAGTCAGATTATTTTATTCTGTGCAAAGTTATAAGAGTTTGAAGGTTTGACAAGAAATAGTGTCAAGGAACATTTCCATGAAACCAGAAAAAAAGTTCCTGAATAGACATAACATAGTCTTACTCACTTAGCTCTTACATTACTGCTAAATGCATCTTTAGTATGTTATTTGTTGTTTTTAAAAGATACTTTATGGAAGATTAGGTAAAGAGTTGACAGTTCTCACTATAATAGTTAAAAAATAGATAATGCAAAGGGAATATGTTAAAATTTTAGTAAAAACCGTATTTTAAAATCACTGTAGCCTCAATTGTCATTTTTGAACAGATTATGGTAATCAAATGCAATGAAAATCGCACATCTAAGATGGCATCGAGAGTTGATTGTGGTCTTTTCATGTTAATAAATGTCTAATTAATAGTTTATATAACATTTCAGGCCTAAAGAAAGACCTGCAATAGGCAGATTCATCTCTCGCGTAATGTATGTGTAATCTATCCTTGTTTATTTAAAACCTGGACTCAGGGTATTTAATATTTTGGTTCATACATATGTATGTGATTGGTTGGTGTAGATAACTCTGTTTATTTAGAATCTAGACAGATATTCTCTTTTAAGTGGGCACCATATGTTTCTAATGTAGTGTAATGTCCGAGAAGTATTTATCAGACCTGGAGATTCGACTTGTTATTTCAGCATTCAACATGGTCTACAATTTCTGATTTGATTGACTTGTAAAATTTCTTCCAGACATTTCTCTCCAGTAGGTGGCAGCCTGAACTAATCTAAATGTCAACACGTCTAAACATGTGCCAAGATTAAAGAAATGAAATGAGGTTTAACCTCCTACTGGTACTGTTCTGCTCTTACTGGGCATACAGTATACTGTACTGTGTTCTGTGAGGGAAATTTTGCCTGGACAGCAGCACTACGGCCTAATCTTATATCAAATTTCAACTGCTAAGGGATCTTTAACGTGCCTGCCAATGAAATATAAATTGAACCATATGTTAGTCCCGAAATGATCTGGTTTGTGTCAAGTGGAGATGTTAAACCCCATTTCTCTCTCTCTCTTTCTCTCTCTCTCTGTATTTAAAATAACCAATGACCTTATTGGTGTTAAATCTGATTTATTTTTCTCTTTATTTCTTTCAAGACTGTTTTTTTAAATTTCTGATATGTCTGGAATTGTTTGAAATAAACAGGTTCTATGCTATCTCTCTCTCTCTCTCTCTCTCTCTCTCTCTCTCTCTCTCTGAATTTAAAATAACAAATGACCTAATTGGTGTTAAATCTGATTTATTTCTCTCTTTCTTTCTCTCCAGACTATTTTTTTTTAATTGCTGAGATGTCTGGAATTGTTTGAAATAACCGAGTTCAATGTTCTATGCATATAACGTTTTTATTAAATGCTGATATGTCTGGAATTGTTTGAAATGACCTAATTGGTGTTGAGGATGTAAAATCTGAATTCTCACATCTTTATTTCAAGATTATTTTTTTGTTTAAATTGCTGATATGTCTGGAATTGTTTGAAATAGCTGAGTTCAATGTTCTATGCATATAACATTGAGGTTATTGATCTCTGCTAATGTTAAACAAGATAACACAATTGTTTGATGATACTTATGTATTTATGCACAGACAATCTTCATTGGAATTTCAACAATTTCTTTCCCATAGCAACAATCGTCTAGCGTTTTTCTCCCACTTCTGAGCGACTATCTGTCTTACAGGTTTACGGTTCTGTTGATCTTGCACTTTTTACCCAGTGAATTATACAACTATCACCGGAGTTTAAACTAACAACTTGTTTTAAAGACGATTTTTTTTTACAAATTTGTCTAATTTAACGCTTGTCATGTTTGTAACACCACAAGGTGTGAAGTGGATGTGGTGAATTAACTGTCCAATTTCAAGTTGACTTTTAACATTCTTATTGGCAAGGTCTCAAGGTCTGTAACTTTTAACATTCTAAAGCATAAATACAATTAGGCTCTCCTTAATAATAAAAAAGAGTTTTTTTTTATGGGAGCTGTTTCTCATTTTTGAAATTGGCAGTAGCTTTTTATGGCTCCTGCACAATTTTTTAAATGTGAAGGCCTGGGTATGTTACTTTTTGGTCTTATTGTAAAGGTCTGTAACTTTTAACATTCTTATTCTCAAGGTCTGCAGCGTTTTGGTCTTATTCTCAAGGTCTGCAGCATTTTGGTCTTATTCTCAAGGTCTGCAGCATTTTGGTCTTATTCTCAAGGTCTGTAACTCTTAACATTTTTATTGTAAAGGTCTGTAACTTTTTGGTCTATCTCAAGGTCTGTAGCGTTTTGCTCTTTTTGTTAAGGTGTGTAACTTTTATCATTCTTTTTCTCAAGGTCTGTTACATTTTGGTCTTATCGTTAAGGTCTGTAGCGTTTTTGTTAGGGTCTGTAATTTTACTTTTAACATTCTTATTTACCAGGTCTGTAACTCTTTTGGTCATATTTTAAAGAAATCAACAGAAATTACATGTACCTATTGTGCAAAATAAATTATTTCTAATACAATAAAAGGAAATGGGGGTTTAACTGACAAGGGGAAAACACATTGGAAAATCTTGCTGAACTTTCTCTGCCAATGCAGGGATCCCGAACGCGACCTCCGGGCTAGTGAACCAGCATCTTACCCACTTAGCCAATGTGACTATTATTTCCAATACAGAGTTCCTGTATAAATTGGACGTGGTATTGTGTGACCGTGGTTAAAAAAGAGATACACCATCTTACACTGCACACATATAAGATTTTCTGGTTTCTTTTGTACTTGACAAGGATTTTTTTTTGTTTTTATTGTCTACATGATTGAATGAATGTCGATCTAGTTTCTGCATCACTGCTAGACATGAAAGAGATGAAACAGTTGCTATAAGTGTGTGATAAATAAGGGGTTTTTTTGTCACATGATTTGTATGATGGCTGCTCGGACTTGCTCCCCATGTGTAGAGTGCACTAAGTGCATCATACTGAGCAAGAACTGTGCGTATGTTGTTGAATGGATCAAAATTCTTTGTATCGTGTGAAAAAAAAGTGTTTCTTGATAGATTAATGTTCACTAGGTTTCAGTTACAGACTTCAAGTCAGTAATTAAAAGTTTCAGTTCTATTAAAACTATCTAATTTTCCATGGCTTAAGCTACGTTAAGTTCATCATATAACATTTAATTCAGAAAACAAAATTGAGCGGACTGATAATCTTCCAGATTGATTTCAGAGGATTTCAGCGAAACTCGTACTGGCTTGTATTGACTGTATCCTATATATATCGTCTGCTGATCGAGGATGCCGAATCTTGTCAAATTTTCAGTTTATCATAACTTTGTAAATACTGAACGGAATTGAAACATTTTTGGACTCATATTTTCTTTAGAGATTCAGCTAAAGTCAATGTGCACCTAACCAATACCTGGGAAAAAAGGGTTTTAGATGTACCTGACGAAATGAAATAGTACCGGGCATTTTCATCTTAGTGCTGGACATGTAGAAATAATATCATTAAAACAGACAAATGATAGGCACATGAAAATGCCTGAATCTGTGTCTTACATTGTCATTGACAGGTGCCTTATTTCCAGGCTTGGGTCTAACAATCCCCCATGTACCAATATTGTAAATATTCGTTGAAGGTCTTGCCTAAGGATTCATAATGTGGAAACAATTATTGTCTGTGTTGATGTTTCGTTGCCTGGCAACTTATATTACAATATTTAACCGTTCTTCAAGATATATTTATACTCTCCACACCAAGATATCACCGACTTGAATGTGGTAGGAGTTAGATAAGAAGAAATTGTTTTCCGTGTTGACTCTACATGTCTAATCGCGTTAAATCTCTTGCCACCATCAACCTCCGACGCTCTCAACACCCAACATTGTCAATATTTTGGTCAAATGCCTACACGATTTGTTTCAAAACTCCTCTGTTCTGTACTGTTAAACAAAGGCTTTTAAATATAGTTTCGGTACATAAGACAAAATATTTCTGTTTCCTATGTCATTGTATGACCTAGGTCACTTTCACCAAAGAAAAATTTTGTCAATTACAAACGATTGGAAATAAATCGGTAAAAGAGGTCCTAATCTTCTGAATTTAGTAGTGAGATATTGTCTAATTGTAGTGGTTTTCTTATCACGGTTATTTGAAAATAAATTGGTAAAAGGGGTCCTAATCTTATGAATTCAGTAGTGAGATATTGTAGTAGGTATCTTTGGTGACATGACCGGTACCACCCAATGATAAAGGAGCTATTAAATCGCTAATATTTGGGATCTAGAATTGACACAAGTAGGTCACAATGCCTAAAATAATGTAATATGTATATAAACTGTTTGTTGTGTATTTTGTACATGGGGAGCAGTCCATTTGCTGATTACACTATTTTGCTTGAATATACTATTTTGCCTGTAACGTTTTTTAGGACTTCGAATTTCGTTTTACGGTTTGGATTGTTCTTACTTGGTTTTTATTTTATTACATTCAATCGTTTCGAATCGATTGACAATCTCTCATCTCTTCGAGTGTGAATATTGATATATCGCAGACTCGAATATTATAAACAGTAAATCAGACATGATCTTGAGACGCCCCATTTTTAACCAGTAAGTATTTTATCTCTAATAAATTTAATGTTTATAGTATTTATGACATGTTACGAGTTGTATAATTTTATTAGTGGTGTTGAGTCAGGACATCTGTAAACTTGAAGTTTTATGTCAGTAGAGTGATAAAAAATGTGTTAATTTATGCCTGTAGGCTTAATGTTTAACTGTTTTATAGTATTATATTGTTTTTGTTTTGTTATAATATTTGGAGTATGTTGAAGCTAGGGAGAGAGAGAGAAATGGTTTAACGTCCATTCAACTCAACCAGGTCATTTCGGGACTAACATATGGTTTAATTTTATTTCAATAATTCGCTTGCGCGTAGGTTTTTTTTTAGAAGTGGGAGGAAACCAGAGTAGAGATGGGGTCCATGGTGTGTCATTTAGAGGGGGCACGGCAGGCTGAATGCGTGTTGCATTATAAGGCCTGTCCAACCTCGTGGGTTTTCTCTGGGTACTCCGGTTTCTTCCCACTACAAGTACTAAAGAGTTAAGAAGTTAAAACCCCTATACAGGTAAACTATTACTAATTGAAATAAAAATTGAATCATATGTTAGTCCTGAAATGACCTAGTGGATGTCAAACCCCATTTCTGTCTGTAGTGTAGAATGAATGGGGTTCAAGTCTATAATATAGAGTAGTTGTTCAGATGGGATGAAAACCGAGGTCCCGTGTATACATAAGCGTGCACATGAAAGATCAAAAATTCCCTCATAGCACACTGTATGGCATATGTGCGTCTTCAATTAGCCCAGGCTACATGTAGGTGCAGAAGCATAGGACGTTAAACCCAATTTCATTTCATTCATTCTAATTGAGGAGTGGTGTATGGTAAAGTCATGATAGTTATCTATATTACATACTACTGATGTTATATGAGAAAGTATGTATATAGTACTATGGTAGAAGTCATCATAGCTATTATCATTGTCATAATAATGTCTCTATATCTCTTGTTGTTCAGAATATATCTATATTATAAACTCGTATCAACTATTAGGGGGATCATGGTGGCTAAGTGGGTAAGATGCTGGCTCGCTACCCGGGAAGTCAGGGTTGGATAGTTGGATCCCTGCATTGGCCAAGAAAATTCATCCAGATAGGGGCGCCTTCTCAACCTTGTCGGTTTCCTCCCGAAATGACCTAGTTGTGTTGAGTGGACTTAAACCCCCTATTCTCTCTCTCTCTCCCTCTCTTTCACTCTCTCGCCCCTGGTGTCAAGTATTGAATAAACCTCATATCTATTGGATCATTAGCCTCAGACTTAATCCTATATAATACTGTTCTTATAAAGGATTACATTGATCAAGGATAAAGAGATAATGGCGTTAAGTTGCCGAGCTGAAAGCAAACCCACATATTTATAATGATTGATATGACTGGAAGCCAATAAATGGATTCATGTAAGCCAGACGCAAATTCCAAATATGGAGAAAAGATGGGGTTGTTCAAGTTCACAGACGGTCACTTCTTCCAATTATGAGGAAGGTTATTATGTCATTATGACCTTGGTTTTATCCGTCTGTCCTCATTACTCCAGGCAGAGCAGACGGACGTTAAACCCTGATTTCATTTTCATAATAACGCAACTTTATGGATTGACTACTTCTTCGTTTATTACATGCAACATTCCAATACTCTTTATCAAGCAATAAAGGGACTTTAACTTTGTGTGCATCAGTGGGTTGGGATTGCCTAGATGTCTAGAGTGCCATGCTTTAACCTCTAGCTGACGGGTCACCTCTGGCTTGCGGCTGTGGTTTCAAGCTCTGGTGTGAGCGTATGTGGCATGGAGATAGGGGCACCTTCTCAACCTCGTGGGTTTCCTCCTTGCACTCCGGTTTCCTCCCACTACTAATGACCCCTACGTACAAGCGAATTATTAGATAAAAATTAAAAACCATATGTTAGTCCCCAAATGACCTAGTTGTGTTGAGTGGACGTTAAACCCCATTTCTCTCTCTCTCTCTCTTGTGTCAGCCATTTATTGATTGGCTAATGGCTATTATGTTTTTTTTCACAACGAATTATGTCTTTGAAATTCATTGTTTTAGAAATGTCATTGACATCATTGCATGTGAAAACATTCTCCAGCATATTTATTGATTTATCAGCATTTCTCTTCAAAAATTCATAACAGAGAAAACGAAAAAGAAAACAAAAGGAATTCTTATTTTTTATCCGGATGCTTTTGACGATGTCAAATTCTTTCTTGGGTTACAAAATTGATTTTACTATGCAAAACTTTTCAGAATTTTTAAAACACGGAAACCGGCTTTTAATCAAGCTAATTGTTGGATATCCATATTGATTTGGAGATTCTAAACAGTTTGAAAGTTCTTGTGAAGCCATAGTCGTTATTAACCAGCAGTTCCAATATTTTCCCATCGGTGCAGGACAGAGTCTTGTCGCTCGGATAGGCCAAAAAATGAAAAAGAACCCATAAAACAGTTTGAATAAGGTAATCAATGAAGATAAAACATTTGCTGTCTACGCAAATTTGATTCCTCGGAGTAGGTCCGTCTGTGCAACTTCATGGGTTTTCTCCAGGTCCCTCCCAGTTTCCCCTCCACTGCTAAAGACCCCTATGCGCAAGCGAATTATTGGAATAAAATTAAACCATATGTTATTCCCCAAATGACCTAGTTTGTGTCTAGTGGACATTAAACCCCATTTCTCTTTCTCTCAATGCAAAATTTGCATAGCACATTGCATACAATCTCCACTAGCCCAGTTGATGCCAAAACTTAGGACATTAAACCCCATTTCGTTTAAGCTCTGATACTGACAGTTATTCTATGTGACAAAATAGCCTCCATATGTTCTTGAAACAGAAGATTTGAGTATTCGTGGGAGAAATTACAAAACTGTTTTCTACTATTAGTATTGTTGCTACATATGGTAGCCATGTTTGTTTACGGGGGAAGATCAAAGATCGGCCCATCATGGACACTCGTATGTGAACTGTGACAGATTATTCTGGTGGGGAAATCTGAGAAAAAGGTGAAAATCTTTTGGTACACGGTACAAATATGTGTTTTGAATACAGTTAGTACATGGTAGGAATTACAACTTCTCCTGTATATTTCCGTATTTGTTAGCCAAGATGGGAGTCACAGTGGCTAATTGGGTAAGACGCTGGCTCACTATCCTGGCTGTTGAGGGTTTGCTCTCAGTGTCGGCCTTTCCGAAGGGCTTGGCATGGACAGCTTTCTAGTTATTCGGATGGTATGATAAACCAAGATCCCTTGACAGTAGCACCGCTGCCTGGGCAAAATTTCCCTCATGGTACATGTATAGCACACTGTATGCCGTATGCCTGTCTTCATTAGCCCAGTCAGAGCAGAACAGTAGGACATTAAACTCCATTTCATTTTGTTTTAGCCAACTCAGCTATCTTGAAAGAAATGAGGGTACTTGAAATACAACAATTACTAAGCAAGGTTTCGACTTTGATTCTCTTGTCTTTTTATCAATCAATGAACAGTACCGGTAATTGTATTTTAAACTACAGAATTATTTTGTTGAAACATGGATAACGATCTGCTGTGATAACAATAAAGCCGTGTTTTAAGTGTGAATTGTGGGAGATTGGGATGGCCTAGTGGTCTATAGTGTAATTGTATTTTATGCTACAGAATTATTTCCTTAAAACATGGATAAAGATCTGCTGCGACTACAATTAAGGCATGTTTTTTTTTAGTGTGATATGTTGTATTGTTTTGAACTACAGGGAACATATGGCTCATAGCTGAATCTATGTCTTTTATGCGTGAAATATTGTCTGGAACAACAGGGTAGCTGTATTGTCTAGAACGGCAGGGTAGCTATTAGTTTTATGGCCAAACAACGGATACATTCGCTAATTTTCTCTGATTCAGTAAATTGGTCTTACTCCAATTTACATGACATTTTATATGATCCTAGTTGTCATTGTTGAAGTATCGGGAAATTAGTGAAAATTGGTGTTGGCGTATTTAATGGTTGAAAGAATAGAAGAGAAGTCAGTTAATTTGGCAAGCTATTGAGACTTGGAACTCGAAAACTAAGTATTAGAAGTTGGACTTTTGAGGTTTGTGTTTTGAAAACTGAGTTTTAGAGGTTGCAATTTTAGGTCTGTGTTTTAGAGGTTTGCAGTTTGTGTTTTGGAAACTGAGTTTAAGAGGTTGCAATTTGAGATCTGTGTTTTGGAGACCTGAGTTTTAGAGGTTGTAATTTGAGGTCTGTGTTTTGAATATTGAGTTTTAGAGGTTGCAATTTGAGTTTTGGAACCATAGTGTATAAAGATCAAAGGTTTTGAATTTGATGATTATTTCATTTTGTTGCATTTTTTGGTTTGGCTATTTATTACATATACTATAACGCATGTATATATATATTATAGAAAGACCGACCAGCTCTTTATCCAAATACATAATGCATCTTTAAATACGGCAATATTAACCTGATGGTTCATCTTTTAAACCCCTATTTGACTTGGCTATTTATTACATACACTGTATACTATAACGAATGTAGCGAGACCGACGAGCTCTTTATTCAAATTGTACATACATGTAATGCATCTTTAAATAGAGCAATATTAACCTGATGGTTCATCTTTTAAACCCCAATTTCATTTTGTTGTATGTTTTGGTTTGGCTATTTATTACATACATGTATCTATAATGCACGTATATGTTATAGCAAGACCTACCTGCTCTTTATCCAAATCGAACATAATGTATCTTTAAATAGGGCTATATTAACCACGGTGCATCTTTTATTATCGTTGTTTATTATTCTTTATCCAGACGTAGAAGAAACAATACGTGCAAAATGTCCGACTAAACAATAAGAAATACTTGTAACTTTTGTTTAGGCCATTATCAAATAAGAGCAAATTAAGTTAACATTTTCTATTTGGCGAAGAAATTTAAGTATTTCTCTTGTTTTTTTTCTCCCGTCCTTTGTCAATATTCAGAGAGTTTATTGTAGATTTTAGCCCCATTGTGTTTCGGCTCAGCTCAAAATCTTGTCTTATGTGTCTGGTCCCCGGCTTTAATTATTAAACTGAGTTAAAATCTTCTCCATGGGAACGGATTTGGTGAGAATATTTTCTAAATCTTTGATTAGATTTAATGCTGAGATAAATTCAATCTGATTAAATTACAGATCTATATTTTGTTCTGTTTTTTATACGCCCACATTAGAAATGTGGTCGTATATTGCCGTCGCCCCGTACGTACGTCTGTCCGTCATCCACAATTTCGTGTGAACGCTCTAGAGGCTAAAGTATATTTCTAATTGACTTTAAATTTATACACAGTGGTTAAGGTCATGGAGACGAAGAATCCTATTGATTTTCAGCGACATCCGATAATTAATCCCAGAGTAATGGCCCTTGATCACTTTGAAAAATCTTGTTTTGTACTACCGATGGCCTCTACTAGTACTACAAAAATATTTGAACAGTTTTGATGACTTCAGACATTTGATTAATCAGTCAGCTTTGATGTTTCTAATAGGATACCCACAGTTCCATGCATTGCACTTCAAAAACTCGCTGAGCCAGACACCCGTCTTCATTAGACCAGAGTGGGTTTTTGTGGCGGAATGGTTATACATGTAGCGTGTTAGTGAAATTACAATGCCTGTCTTGTGTTGTGAGTCAAGCGGTGTGATTTCGATTCCCCAGTTGTATATGACAAGGAGTAGGGTTTTGACATCCCTCCCCCACCCCCATCCCCATGTGGCTTTTTACACCTCATAGGGACAGGGATGTGAGGAAGAAAAGAAAGTATATTGAGGAAAATAAAAGGTTCTGCTCATCATTTGAATGATTTTGAACCCTTTGCAAAAAGAATATCAGATCTGTGTCAGTATTTACAAAGATATGATGAAAATTTAATCCGATTAATTATCTCCCGAGAGATTTAAAATCTACCCTTTAAATTTTTATTTTCTTTTCTTCATTAAATTTTAAATAATCGCTTTGAGTGAAAGGTAGCTACTAGTGTCTTTAAAAATGTATGCTAACGGAAGCCATATTGTTAAGTTAGTTAAAGTAATTTCAGTGGATTTACATGTAGGCTATACTGGTACATGTAGGTACATGTAGTTGTTAAGAAATCTCCCCCCCCCCCCTGCTGTTTGATTACCTGTACATCCAGGTATTATAACGATGTAAACTTTTAAACTACCTGTATAGTATAGTTTTAACAAATTTTCAAACAAAGATTTGATATTAAACAAACGTGAAAGAAATTAGTGCCAGATACACAAGTTTAAATGATACCTGGGTTACAGTGTACAGTCAGGCCAGGGTTAAAAATATTTCAGTTTGCCCAAATCCGACGCATGATGATTATGTATGGATAGGTAGGTAGGCAAATTCCTTTTTTGGGGGGGGGGGGCAGTATTTGAAGAAAAATTACGAGATTTTACGAAATCACGTGTTGAGTTTGGTACTACACTGTATGTATAGACATGACAGTGACTGTTCAATCTCCCAAATGTTTAAAAAAAAAAACCTTCAAAAACGGCAATAAAAGAAATTGAGTAGGCAGCTTTTTTTTTGGGTAGGTAGCGTTTGGGCAAACAAACAATCTTTTAATTATGGCCTCAGGTATAATAATGATGTAAACTATGTGATTACCTGTATGATTTAGTCAGGTAGTTTGATTACTTGTATAGCCAGGTATAATAATGATGTAGACTGTAAAAGAGTTAATTTAAAATCTTTAGGTAAACAATGATTATAGAGAACTTGTCTAAAAATAACACAACACTTCATGCAGACTTGTTGATAAAAAATACATAGGATATCAAGTATTTAAATGTATGTAGGATGCAGACAACCATTAATTTCCCCATTTTACTTTGAAATTAATTCTGGTCTCTTTCTCTGATTCGAACTGGGTGAATGCTCTTCACAAATGCTCAACATTTGGCTGAATAGTTTGTGCATGCATGTTGTATTATAAGGTCTGGTATACAGTCAAATAGAGTCGCCTGTCCAACCTCATGAGTTTTCTCTGGGTCCCCTAGTTTCCTCCTACTGCTAAAGACCCCTACGTGCAATCAAATTATTGATATAAACTTGAACCATATGTTAGTCCCGAAATTACCTTGTTTGTATCAAGTGGATGTTAAAAAAAAAACATTTCTCTCTCCGGGTCCTCCCACTGCTAAAGACCCCTACGTGGCAAATGAATTATTGAAATTTAGTACTAAAATGAGCTAGTTTGTGTCCAGTTGCCTTAAAACCTCTCTCTCTCTCTCTTTATCTCTCTCTATCTCTCTCTATCACTCCCTCCCGCCTCCCTCCCCTAATACCACTCTATGATTCGCCTATGCTATCCACATAGATTATAAAGCGTAGACTGTAGTTATGGACAAAGTAAGAGTTATTAATACTAAGTCTAAACTTTCAACTGCCTTCAGAATAAATAAAATTTGATTGAGAATTTCAATATTTCCTTTTTTTATTATCTTTTTTAAAATTATTATAGCTAGAAAATCCAACTCTTTTTTAAACTCTTATCTAATGTATCTTTAAATGAAAATATAACAGTCATTCATACTAGAAACAACTTGGAGTCTTTATCTCTCTTCATGTAATATTTAAATACTCAGAAACATCCCATGACTTGTGGAATTCAGTTTTATTCAAACAGTGTCAGACTGGAGAGAGAGTTATAAAATCCCTTGAGAAAGATTAAATTAGGTTTGAGGCTGTCTGGGAATTGAGAGAATTGATTTTATGATGATTTAGTAATGTTAGAGAATGCATGTGCATGCGCGTGTGTGTTGGTGCAGATGTTGATAATGCATTCAATGAACAAGTTTTTAAGGCTGTGGTTTATTAATTGCCAGTTTCTCAGGACCCGATTTTGTGAAATATACATGCTACATGCTACATCAGGTAATTATTAATTATTGAGATGAAAGTTTTGTTTTTAGTTTAACGCTGTATCTTTGTCAGCAACTAATGTCAGTTTCATGGTCGTTGAATGTGACTTGATGTTGTTCTATGCTGTTGTCAACGGTAATGATACTCTATTGATTTCATGACTCACTACTGCTTGACCGGACATCTTCAATTTAGATATCTCTTTTGAAATATAATAGGACTCGCTGACTTTTCTGATTCTTGACATTATATGTGTGTTTTCTTTAGATTTTGTAGACTTATACCAGTTTTTAAGTTACATGTAAGTTTATACCATGGATTCCAAAATTGCATTATTAGACATTAGTGTGATATTTTGATGAACTGGGAGTAAGAGTGTGGGGTGGATTTTATCTAGTGGGTGCCTTTCACTACTTTTCAAAGTTATTTTATTCATCCATGTTTAATCAGAAAATATAATAGACTGTATTGGAATGCTGCAGTAATCGAGAGATTGAGCACTAAGAAGAATCGTCAAGATTTTTTAGATGTCATGGGTTGTCTGACACCTGCAAGGAAAGGATGCCCAGTTGTTCGAATGGGACAGAAATCAGAGTTCCACTCACTTACTGATTGCATTTTTTTGTAAAAGAACACTTTGCAGTTGGACTGCTTAAAAGAGGAGGTGGGAATGCCACTGTCCAGGCAAAATTCACCCCACTCACATTGCACAGGTAACAATTAAAATGGAAATGATCATATTAGTCTTAAAATGATGGAAGTGTTGTTGACAAGAGGAGATATTAAACACCATTCCGTTCTACTACTTGGTTAGGTCCTATGTTCGATTCCTGCGTGGTTCCCCCTTAGCCTAGAGGTCGCGGGTTCACTCCCTGTGTTGGGACTAGAAAATTTGTGATTTTCTGGTGTGGTTTCCTCGTTGTCAGTTGTGTAGGACAGAGGGAATGGAAAGGTATAGCGTTACAACATATAGTAATTTGGATTTTACAAAAAAACGAGGTTCTGTGTACACTGGCCGGCCCGTAGAAGACCCCCAGTTAAGTTGGAATTTGGAATTTGATATAAGAGTAGACCCATAGTGTATGTCCATTTTCATTAGCCCAGTCGAGGCAGAACAGTAGGAAGTTAAACCTACTTTCATTTCATTTGTAGGTTAAAAACAAAACTAAGATCTTCACAGTTCGGTTGGCATTAGCAGCTAACTCTTTCGTGTTAAAAGGTCATAACTATCTGTAATTGTTGTTAATTTAATTACCAGCGACCATTAACGACCCTTGAAATTTGAGCTAATTGAAGCATTTTCGTTTGAATTGACTTCCTTTATTGGTAAAATCTAAATGACTCAACCACTTGGTTTCTTTGCTGGAAGTGGTTCTTGATGGAATGCGTTTAAAACTTAAATCATATATCTCATTGGTTTTTGATGAAATAAGTTAAAATCATATCCCAGTAAGTTAGTGGTTTTTAAATTTTTCACTGGTGGGGTGGTGGATGGCTGAATGATTAGCATGTGTGCATGCTGTATCATAAAGCCTGTCATTGAGACAACTGGCGTGGTTTTGAATCCTTGGTTGTATGTGACAAGGAGTAGGGTTGCCTGTCTAAGCTGGTGGGTTTTCTCCCGGTCCCCCTAATTCCTCCCACTGCTAAAGACCCCTACGTGCAAGTGAATTATTAATCCTGTAGTTGCAGAACAGTAGGATGTTAAACCTCATTTCCTTTCATAAAAGTAATAAGTAAACCCTATTTATTCCACTTCTTCTCTTTCACTGACGTTTTAATTCTGCATTAAGATTTGAAATCAGAACTTTGAACTATAACCCCCGTCCCTCCTTGGCTCTCCTTCAAATTATTACATATTTCACCCGTTTAAGTGTGCATTAAGACGAGTTATCAGTTGTATTAGGAACTTGAACTAATCAAAAACAGATTTATTTGACGTACAGAAGATAATCGCGATATAAAAAATATCATTATCATGTTTGACATTAAATCGTGAGCTGAAAAACGTGTCTGTTCACTGATTCTAGATAAATATCAAAGTTACAACTGAAAGAAGAAAAATCGATATCTCGGGTTGGAATGTGTGTTTTTTATAATTAATTATACATGTTAACAGGGAATAATCTATTACCTCGTGGCTTTTTATATAATGAATTAAAATTGGGTTTAATAACCTACTGTTCTGCTCCGACTGGGCTAATTGAAGACGGACATACGCCATATAGTGTGCTATGAGGGAAATTTTGCCCGGGCTTTTATATAATGAATTAAAATGTGGTTGAATATCCTACTGTTCTGCTCCGACTGGGCTAATGGCTAATGACGTGTAAAAAAAGAACCCTTGGCAGTAGGAATTTGATATAAGAGTAGGCCAGAATGCTGCTGTCTTGGCAAAATTTCCCTTATAGCACACTGCATGGTGTATTTCTGTCTTCATTAAAAAAAAAACTAAATAAAATTGAACCCTTATGTTAGTTTAAACCCCATTTCTCTCTCTCTCTCTCTCTTTCTCTCTCTCTCTCTCTCTCTCTCTCTCTCTCTCTCTCTCTCTCTGTCTCTCTATTTCTTTCTCTCTCTCATTAGATATTCAACTTATCCACCCTGTGGTTTACACATGATTAAAATACCTGAAATGATAATTAGAGATTATTACAGGTAGATAGGCTTCTATAGATTAAATGTATTTTCAATATTTAAATAATATCATACATAAACCGATAAATATGGAAATTATTTCAGAGATATGCTCAGATTAGAATAATGATAAAATTTACTTTCAAATCATGCATGCTGATGTAATCAATATTTTTAACAATATAATAAATAAACTGTTTAAAATGGAAATCATTTCAGATATGCTCAGATTAAAATAATGATATAATTATTTTCAAAACATGCAACATCACCTTTTATTGTTCCATTATTTCATTGTTATAAAATCCCTGTTGTTATAAAAAGATACCTTTTTATATATGTGGTTTTTGGGTGCATGTTCATGTGCATGTAATTTTAAAAAGTTTGGCATTTTAAAGCCCCAATACCACTCTTGTTGTAACTGAATAATATGTTCCAATCTTTATTCTGGTCAACAATTTGTACTATTTTACAATATTTCAATTAAAAAATGATACAAATTTCATCTTAACACACCTAATTTTAAAAATTGGAAAAAAATCAACTACATGCTGTAACATGGTTTGAAAAGCCTTACGTAAGCATTTTCAAATGCAACTTGGATTTAAACATATTTTCGAACCCTCTGGACAAGTAAGATAGGTTGTAATAGATAATTTACGCAATAGGTAGGACACTTAAACATCTTGTAGTTAGAATAAGGCTATTTTTTTTCTGGACCTGTCAAGCCAGCAAGAGTGTTATTGTCCCTTTAAAACTTTAACATTTCCCCGAACAATATCCTATTTTTCACACCTTGATCAATGTTTTAATGTTTGTTATTTGTATTTCGCGAACAATATCTCATCTGTCACAGCTTGATCAACGCTGCAATATACTCAGATTAATTATTTGATATTTAATTAACAAGCCAACCAACCAGAATATCAGCTGAAGATAATCTCTCCTTGTTTTAATTTTTCTCAGTAGGGGGTTGTTAAAATCTGGATATGTAAATGAAATGTTAATTTTAAGGATATGGATTGCATGTATGTCACGAGTGGGAGAATGCTTCAATGTATTCGTTAGATCAAAAGTCTGTCATTAAGTCAACTGGTGTGGTTTTGATTCCCCTTTTGTTTGTGAGAAGGAGTGGGGTCGCCTGTCCAACTTTATGGATTTTCTCTTGGCTTTCTGCTTTTCTCCCATGGTTAAAGATCCCTAGAAATAAAGAATTATCAAGATAGTATTTTTCCATCCAGACTCAAAACTATTTGAACGAGTGTGATCTTTTTTGGACGTGTGGTTTGAGCATGTTAATTGCACACAACATAAATAAATAAGACTATTAATCATCATTATTATTAAATTATTGAAAACGATTTTTATTGTGTCATTGTCATTATAGAATGAATTAAATGATTTATTTATTTAATGTATAAAAGATATCTCAAGTTGTCCGATGATATATTATATAATAATACAGCATGTATGTATAACATCTGTACAATAGGCTTGTAGCTGTACAATGATGTAATAACATGTAATGCCTGTCCTATATATGTAACTCTTTATCACTTGACTTGATGCTGGGCTTTTAAAACGTCCATCTATAGGGATAACATAACACAGGAAAGTCAGAGTTCTTGGATTCTGGAATAACATGTAATAGGCCTACCTGATGTAATAACATGCAATATTTGTCCTATGTAACTCTTTATCACTTGTCTTCTTTATCACTCGGAGTAGGAGGATTGACTTGACTTGATACTGGGCTTAACGTCCATCTATAGGGATAACACAGGCAAGTTAGAGTTCTCGGATTCTGGAATAACATGTAATAGGCCTACCTGATGTAATAACATGCAATACCTATATATGTAACTCTTTATCATTAGTCTTCTTTATCACATATAGGGGGATAGACTTGACTTGATACTGGGCTTAACGTCCATCTATGGGGATAACACAGACAGAGTTCTTGAATAACATGTAATAGGCCTACCTGATGTAATAACATGCAATGCTTGTCCTATATATCTCTTTATCACTTGTCTTCTTTATCACTCGGAGTAGGAGGATTGACTTGACTTGATGCTGGGCTTAACGTCAATCTATGGGGATATGGTAACACAGTCAAGTGGCGAGAGTTCTCAGATTCTCAAAGTAAACTGCTAGATCATTTTTTTACGTAATCTTACCTAACATCGATGTACATCAAAGATTTGGTCCAAAATAGGGGGACATTTTTATAGCAAGTAAGCTAATAATAACTCGACACTGTCTGTTATCACTTGTGTAGGAGGGATCTCAACTTCTCAAAGCTTATCACTATCAGATGTGTCATTTATATGACAGCCATTCATGTGCATCAAAAGATTTGATTAAAGATTCTGAAATAGATGGAAATTTTGATAGTTTTTGCCATACTTGACTTGATAATTGAGTCAATAGCAAGTAAGCTCACTGATAACTGTCCTTTACTACATGTACTTACTTACTAGCAACATGTAGGACAAAACATCCATGTAGATCAAAAGATGGAAATTTTGATATTTTTTGGGGGGAAAATATTTTAACATTGCGATGGCAGCAGTGTTAAGTTATGTTTGTAATAGTATCAAATGTTGTATCTGATTGTTATAACAGGCATTTTGATTCCCCAGTTGTACCTGATAAGGAGTAGGGTCACCTGTCCAACCTCATGGGTTTTCTCTGGTTACCTCCCAATGCGCAAGTGAATTACTGAAAAAGTATTAACCATATATAGTCCAGAAATGACCAAGTTGTGTTGAGTGGACGTTAAACCCCATTTCTTTCTCTCTCTCTCTCTCTCTCTCTCTCTCTCTCTCTCTCTCTCTCTCACACACAGGCAAGTCTATGGTCTTCTATATATACAAAGATTAAAGATTAAACATGTATTAACCATGCCCCTCTTGTCCACTTATCTACAATTCTTATCTTCTGTTGTCTAGCATCCAGTATAGGTTGGGCTTCAACTATTTTACTGTAGTGTGGATTTAGACTAAAGCTGAACACTCTACATCTTTGTATTGTGTCTTGTCATTTTGATGTGGTCCTCTTAGACTTATCGTTCAGGCTTTATAATCTGAAAGGGCCTCATTAAATTTCATATTTTGTTTGTTTTACTTTTTAAAAAATCTTAAAATGTCATTAAAAAATTAAAAGACATACATTTTAGATATGTTTTAAAATTATTTGGGGGTGTGGATGACTTAAGGTTCTGTCTGTTACAGTCTGTTGTGGTACACAACTCTGTGAGACCTTTTGGTGTACCGGTAGTAACTTTTGTTTACAAAATGTGCCTCCAAGCTTTAAATAACTAACTAAATTAAGGTCAGGATCGTGTGTGTGAAGTAACTCTTCCATAATAAAGTGTTGTGGAAGAATGTCTTCCTCAACATGAAAGCAATTTGACAGCGAGTCTGCGATATCACTTCATTGGAATCGGATGTTAAATAACAAACTAACTTAAGCTCATGATCGTGTGTGAAGTAACTCTTCCATAGTAACATGTTGTCGAAGAATGTCTGCCTCAACATTAAAGCAAAATGAGGAACAGAATGGTAGCAGTGTCATCCCAAAGGTGTTGTCAAACAGTGTCTGTCGCAACATTAAATCAATATAACAGAGAATGGTAGGTTGTCAGCGATATCACTTCGGTGGAAGCGGATGTTAAATAAAGCTATTTCACACACACAGAATGGTAGCAGTGTCATCTCAACATACCGGTAATAATTAGTTAAACATCATCATGTTTTGTGGACAGGCCTAGAAATAACGGTTTGACAGAAGTACCTGACAAAATGTCAGGCACTAATGAAATAGTACAATGTACCTGACATTTTCAACTCCTTGCCGGAGATGTGTTAATAATATCAATAAAGAAACCAAATCAGTGTTGGACAAAATGACAGACACCAAAGGTTTTGTTTCTGACAAAGCCTGAATCTGTGCCTGACATTGTCAGTGACAGGTGCCTTATTTCCAGGTATGGATCTTGTGGAAGAATGTCTGCCTCAACATTAAAGCTTCAGTGGAAGCGGACATTAAAATAAAGCTATTTCACACACACAGAATAGTAGCTTGCCTGCGATATCACTTGGGTGGAAGCGGACATTAAATAAAGCTATTTCACACACACAGAATGGTAGCAGTGTCATCCACACATAATTATAGTTAAACATGGTCACATGTAGATGTTAAACACACAGGGAGGGTTTAGTTATTACATAGTGTGATATAACCCCATCTGTTTGTACAGGTCAGAGGTCAACAGGGAGATTGGTCAATAGAGTTATCTCCCCATTAGCTCACAGCATTACTCCCATACCCTATCAGATTAGAACAGACTAAAACCTTGTTGAGCATGTGTTTACATTTTAAAACGGACAGCCGATATCTACATGGAAGATGTTTATGTAGATTGTAAACAGATCTCGTTCTTGGTAATAGAGGCAACTAATTTAAATACTGCTCAGTGAGTGTGGTTTGTGAAATCTGGATATATATATGTCAAGTGTGTTCGTTTTAGAGGATTTGGTTTAAATACTGCATATGTCACTGACACATGTGTTAATCAATTGTGTACATTTCTGAGGATTCAGACTATTTCAAGAATCAAGTGTTCATTTCTAATTTCTGCTGTTTCTTGGATAATTGTGCAGTGGAATTTTAAATTTGGTAAACACAATATATATCTAAATACTTTAATTTTTACGTCTATGGATAGTTGTTGGTGAAATCAAGAGTAAATCAAGTGCTCATTTCTAATTTCTGCTGTTTCTTGGATAATTGTGCAGTGGAATTTAAAATTTGGTAAACACAATATATATCTAAATATTTAAATTTTACACCTATGGATAGTTGTTGGTGAAATCAAGATATAAGTAAATCAAGTGTTCATTTCTACTGTTTCTTGGATAACTGTGCCGTGGAAATTTAATTTGGTAAACTTGAGATTATATATCGAAGTAGTTTTATGTCTATGGATAATTTAAAAATAAAATGTTTTAGTACGGTTATCATTCTGATAAGGGAGTCTCGAGATTTATTTTAACTGGTTCAGGATGTGTATTTTTCAGGATTATATAGAATTTTATAACTGATTACACTATTTTGCGATATTACACATTTTTGCCTATACCGTTTTTAGGACTTCGAATTTTGTCTGATGGTTTGGATTGTTCGTACTTGGTTTTATTTTATTTATAACCAAGTGTGTTTGGTGTTTCGCTGAAAATATGAAATGTGCTGATGGCAGTAAATTGAATGAATTCAACTGCTTTTAGGTAATTGTTCAGGTACTCATATGTGGAATATGTGAATTTGCTTAGAAATATTAACGCTATTAATTAACGATTGAATGTTCAAATCTGGTCATTGGATGATCAGTTGATGAATGTCATGACTGGGTACAATAATGCAAACATTTTCTGCTTAGATTACGTACAGATAAGCCATTCGATTGGTCTGTGCCTTATAAATTGATAAATATGCATTTATATTTATTTTGGGATTGATAAAGGGGTATATCGGAATCACTGTTGGCTTATTTCGTATATTTCTGATTGAGACAAGAGACATCAGTGTTTCTGTTGGCTTGTTTATCTTGTGAACTGGACCATATTTTATGGCCACACCTTTAAAATTATCAACTCATGTTCAAGAGAATTTAGTCGGTATGGAAACCATTGACCTAGTTATGAATGAATGAATGGATTTCCTATTTTCAGGCCATGCCCAAAAGTTGACTTAGTTTGGAATTGAAAGTGTTAACTCTTTGATTTTAATATGTAATGTATTTGGAGTTTTATTATTAGAAACAGATATAAATTGGGGCATTTTGTTATGAATTTGATAAAGAAATTGATAAAAAATATCGTCTGATTACACAAATTTGTGATCCCTTCAGGCTGTTATATAAACAGCTGTAATTTTGTCTTAATCTTTTCGCCAATATTGATCAATTTGTCTAGCTGTTCTTCCTTTAAAAATAGATATAGGCTTCATACTTCACTTCCCAGTGAAAGAATTTAAAACTCTGGATTACTGAAGATAGACTACAGATTGGTGTACATAGATCTACACAAAATATATTTTATAGAAATATAATAGTCGTTGGAACTAGAATTTTAAATATTTTATAACCTGGTAAAGGGGGTTGGATGCAGTGTGAGCGCTAGGCGCTCGCCACTTCGCCAATGGCGAATTTTCATCATCTGTGGCGATAATTATTGTTATATAGTCGCCACTTTGGCGAAAAGGCCTATGTCATGTGGCCCTCTCACGCTTGCCTTTTTAACAAAAACAAACAACCAAGAAACCCATTAAAAATTTCTGAAATAATGTTTGACGAAAGCGTATAGACGGAAGGGATTGTACTGTCACCATTAGTTATCTTTGTTTTCATTGGCTGAAATTGTCATATTATTCATGTATTGTCCAATCATGTCTCGTGTACTGAATTACGCACGATTTACAAAATGGCTAGATATTTCACATTCTTCGATACCGGTACCATAGATATCCTCGTTTCAGCAACTAATCTATCACTCCTAATTATCCATGTCATACATTATCCAATTGCACACAATTCCTTATTTAGGTCCATATAATTATCGTAATTTTAAACAGTCCTATTTCTTCGACATCGGTATGACAAGAAATTCGCCCGAATTCCCTATCGGCCTTGGCTCTCAGCCAAGAGAAGATTTATCACGCAAATTCACATGGATTCCTCCAAGTAAAACAGCGGTACCCTACTGTCAAATCCAATGCCTTAAATTTAATATAAAGACGTTGAGAAATGCGTTGAATTCAGATTCTAAAATATTTGTAATTGAATATCAAAACACGACTTGATTCGCACCTATTATTAGACGACATTTATACAATGTGTACATATGGAGGACAAGTCACGCCCCCGCGAATTCCAACTATTCCGCTGAAAATTATGTTTATAGAATACTCTATTGACGGTACATAATAAACTTTATTTTTCTAAAAACGTAATTGTTGAAATACACAGTCACAATACAAAGAATTTGGCGCCTTTTCAATTCGAGCCACAATAATATTTATCGTGGTACCGTTGGTAGAATTAGGTTGAATTAATGTGACAGGAATAAGTGTCTTATAATTAATATTATGTGTAGGCCTACATCTAGATACTTCATACTGTTAAGTCAAACAAATAAACGTAAGCTAATATAGGTTGTTATAAAATTGGTTGTTGTAAAAGTTAATGTCTTTAAATTTCTGCTTGATGTTTTGAATACATATATAAGCACTTGCTTCTAGCTTCAAAATGTTACATCCTCAGACTATATAATTGACCAAGAATAGTATTGGTACAAACAACATTTCATGAGGTCAGTGGCTAATGATAAATGTATGTGGCTAATACTTTTTTCATGCATTAGCCACAGTGGCTAATGAATTTTAGAACCTAGCGCTAACACAGGGATGGCCAGTTTGCTCCCACTGCATAAAACCCCTATCCTCAAGCAAGTAATTGAAATAATATTGTACCATACATATACATTTATGCTAGTCTCAAAATGACCTGGTTTGCATCCAGTGGATGTTAAACCTCTCTCTCTCTCTTTTCCCCTCTCTCTCTCTTATTCATTGATCTCTCTCTCTCATATTGACCTGGTCCCTCGATCCAGGTGTTAAAATTGTTAAGTGGTCTGATCCCTATATCAACTGACAGATAAATGGTATTATTTTAAGGGATTATTCTCTTTAATCTGTTGGTAGAGTCCATTCTTTATACCCAACAATAGGGAAGTCAAGTCCATTGTTTGATATAGGTTTTGGTTAAAGAGTAGACCATTGTCCATCTCTTGACATACAAACAACTTAGTAGCACACTGTATCAACACCATCTTGTGAATGGAAGACTATCTATACATGTAGTATTTTATAGCCATCGGGGAAACTTGTAAACTATTATAATATTATAGCTGATCACAGTTGTTCTCGAAGGCTGTAGTATTTTATAGCCATCAGGGAAACTAGTAAACTATATTTATATTATAGCTAATCACAGTTGTTCTCGATTCTATTAAAAGGTTTATTAAATTGCCTCTGAAGATTCAATTACCAACTTAACTGTTGAAGACTCTATTGGTTTAAGAATCATTTAGCCTCAAGGAGAGAGGATTTTTTGATGACTTCTATTTAAACCCAGAATATCTCAATTAGGTTCTATTTTATAAAGAGTACCGTACATGTATATACCCTTCTTTATTGGCAGTTGGAATTCGTTGTAAGAGTAGGCCCGGGCAAAATTTCCCTCATAGCACACTGTATGGCGTATGCCCGTCTTCAATTAGCTCAGGTTAAGTGCATAACAGTAGGACGTTAAACCCCATTTCATTCATTTCATTCATTTCATTCATTTCATTCATTTCATTCATTTCATTCATTTCATTCATTTCATTCATTTCATTCATTTCATTCATTCATTCATTTATTCTTTATTAATGTATCAGGGTTGATGCAGAACTTCATTTATAAGTGTTATGGGATGTTCTGATAAGTTAAAGAAAAAATGTATAGGTTTAAATTGACTCATGTCAAAAGATGTTCTGATAAGTTAGGAATATATACAGGTTTAAATCGACTCCCTGTCAAAATGAGGATGAAATAATATTTCACAGTAATTCATAAAATATGATGTCAAAAATAGACTGCCAGGATAGTAATTAAATCCCCTTTTTTAATTTGAAAAGTTTGAAATGCACCCATTACCAAATGACTGGGATTGACACAATGACACAGGTTTGGGATTGCATGAGACATTGGAAGCCCAATTGTTCATTAAGTTGTCTTTCTGTTCCATCTTTCGATTGAAGTGGGCCAAACTTGATTGACATGATGACATTGCCACAGATCTTAATTAAAACATTAATTATTAATTTTGTTTGTGCAGCAAGATTTGTGCAATCCATAATGCAAACAATTCATGTTTGTGATTTTTTTTTTTCGATGTAGAAATACAATAAGTCTCTTTTTTTATATTTTTCAGAGGCTGGTAGAAGAAGCTGATAAGGAAAATTCAACGATAGATTTTTTATTGGATGCCAGTCTGAAATATCTCGGTAACCGTGCCAACCTCACACTCGAAGCTGATGTAGAGAACCTTCGTTACTTGTGGCAAGTTTATCGCGAGGATCTGAAAAGCTTGGATAAACAAGTCAACAGAGAATTTAACCAGTGGTCAACGGTTGAACGGGGATTTAACGTTAATCTGGCTCAGAGTCGAACAAAACAAAAACAACACTTGGATGAACTTAGAAAAACTGAGTTTGTCACCCACCATATCACCTCAAAGGAAAATGTCCCGTCAAAGGATTTAGCATACACCCGTTTACAGGGAGGTTGCCCTAGTAGTCCACCGCGGAAACGCTTGTTGTACCACGAACCAAAGGAGAATAGAGATGGTAGAACGGAGGAATTGTTGATGTCCCAAAACAAAGATGGTGGAAATGGTGACAAGATTAGAGCATTTAATCTAGAAAAAAACAAGGCCGGATCAGTCAAAGAAAACGAAACCCCTAGTCGCCATAGCAACATGGAGCCTTTAAAGGAATTACCCGTACAACCAAATGTCAATATTGAGTCGTCGGGGAACAAAGTTCACGAAGTAACAGTTAAACTCGGACAAGAAATTCTCGATCTAGATTTTCCAACAGGACCTAAGAGACGAAGAATGAATGATGACAACTCTGGTAACCTTAGCAACAGGTAAGCTGTCATATTCTAGAAAGAATAAATTTTGAAATAAAGGATAGCTTTTGTTAAAATCAGTACCAATTGATGTCCTTTCAAAAAAACAAAACCCTAACACATTCCAATATTTTGATAATCTTTCTTTTCTGAAGTGATCCTCCCATATGGATGGTTTTCTATATTCTAGCAAAAGATAGATAAAAAGCTGTTTTTTTTTGTGACATTATCTAATTTTCATGGCCACGCTAAAATGATGTACATGAACCTGCTTGGGTTCAATCAAATTAAAATGAGTCCAATCAAAAGATTTAGCAAAGATTGTGTTGACTGTATCCTATGAAGTATATTCAGAGGATGGTCGTCTTCATTAGCCCAGTCAGAGCAGAACAGTTGGACGTTAAACCCCATTTCATTTCTGAAAAGGATGAGGAATGTTGATAAAATTTTCAATTCATCATCCCTTTGTAAATAAAAGAAATGGAACTATTTTTCTTCTTCTTCTTTTGGTGTTTAACGTCTGCTTCCACTTAAGTGATATCACAGACAAGACATAGGAGAGCCGAAGCTGCTTCCTGATTTTTAGAATATGATTTTGCACTGATACTCCTTTTAGAATTAGAAATTCAAATTTGTACAATATTGTACTTGGCAAGAGATGAACAATCACCTTAGAGACTTCAGTTATGGCAATTACCCAATGAACATTGAAATTGAGGGGGGGGGGGTGAGGGTGTTGACTGAATGGTTAGCGTGTGGTTTCGATTCTTCTGTTGTACGTGACAAAGAGTTGGTTTCCTCCCACTTCTAAAGACCCATACGTGCATGCAAATTATTGAAATAAAATGCAACAAAATAAAATAGTTTTTGTAGAGTGGACATTTAACCCCTCTCTCTCTCTCTCTTTCTCTCTCTCTATTTATTTCAATATTTTGTTTGTTATAGATCAAGTGTAGTAAGCAGTCGATCAGGATCCCCAAGTTTTCTCGAATTATTGGAAGATACAAGAAGTCGCAGCAGCACTCCTACAGGAACAGCCTCACCATGTCCTCAAACTCTGTCAGAATTCAAGAAACGCTACAAGAAAGATGCTCTATGGAAGTCAATCAAATCCAATTACCAGTATTTAATGGATAAAGAAATAATAGAAGCATGCAAGGTACTTGAGTAACTTGACATTTAAACATGAGTAGCTTAGTTGAAATAAACACTAATTGTATTCTTTCTATAGAATTGTGTTTATACATTTCAATTACTAACTACCAAGGTGTTTCAGGCCCGGATCCAGGATTTTGTCAAGGGGGGTGGGGGTATACATTGGAGCAAAGGGTAATCATCAGAGTGCCGCATGCTTTAGTGGTTTGGTGTAGTCTCGGGAATCTTTGGTGCGGCCTCATTCTAAAAGCAATTGGATATGTTGGTGGCTGCAGGTGCTGGTCTGAACAGTGATTACCAGTCACATTACCCCCAGCGTATTATTGAAATAAAATTGAACCATATGTTTTTTCCGAATTGACCTAATTTGTGTCGAGTGGACTTAAAATAAAAATTGAACCATGTGTTAGTCCTGAATATATCTAGTTTGTGTCGAGTGGATGTTAAACCCCATTTCACTCTCTCTTGTTTACTGTACACTTGATTGCTGTCCTGGCAAAAGATTGCTCATAGCACACCACAGAAAAGTAGGACGTTAATCCCCATTTCTTGTGACTGAACTAATCTATTATATTTTTATTTTCAGCTGACAGAAAACGATCTGATGATGAATGAACAAGATTTTTCTGGGCATCCCAAAGTTTCGTTTGCTGAATTTCTTCAGCAGTATCGGGAGCTCACTGATTGGCTATCTCAAGTTGAGACAGCCATGACTAAAAGTGTTTCGAGTTTTTCGGAGAAATATCTTAATCAGGTATATGTGAAAATTGGTTTTAAAGAGTAGTAAATATTAACCCTCTAGGGCCTGACCCCTTTTATATTCCCAAATAAATTAATCTGCTAAATCAAACATGTGGGCCCAAATCTGGGCATGTTGCATATTTGCAACATCAGGCTTAAACTGTCACAAATAATACAATAATGTTCAAAAACATAGTCATTATTTATTCAGTAATTGTAACTTATCTAAAAGGTGATTTTTGGCACCCGCCGGCCCAAATTTAGTGTTGCAAATCTGCAACTGTAGGCCCTAGTGGATATTAATCTTATTTAACCCTTTAATCATCTGATTGTTTGGGGTTTCGACAAGGAAAAGCATATTAAAACTTCCTGTAACTCTTTAAATTTAAAAATAAATCATATATTTTTGGAAAGAACTTGAATTCCTCTATTCAATAGTATAAAATATTTTTACTTATGGAAAGTCTGACGGTCAACAATTTGATTAAAACACAGATCGAAATATAGATTGGACGGTCAAAGGGTTAAACTTTAATACAGTCTCTGATTGTCATATGTGGGATTTCAGGGAGCGAGGGATCCCATGATTGTTCATGACCAGAAGTAGAACTTCTTACATTTCCTCTGGGTTTTTGGAATAAAGACATACCATATGTTAGTCCCAGAATGACCTTGTTTCTTTGGGTTGAATATTAATGATCTCTCCCTCTTCCTGCAGTCGCAAAATTAAATTTATTTTACGTTTATCATTCTATTTTTTTGTAGTCATATCATGAGGAGATGTTGGAAAGATGTCCACGAAGGAAGCTGTTTAACGATTACGCTAAACAACTTCAAATTCGATATCCGGACATGAAAGAGGAGATTAATGCCCGTCTGCAATTCCTTAACAACCAATGGGAAGAATTGGAAAATTTCATAGCAACCAGAAATGGCCAGCCGGATAAAAAGACCATGATAAGAGGTAAGTTCTCTTTCTAAAATATACTTTTTGCTCGATTTTTGCCCTAAAAAATTTAAGACTGTGAATGAATCCGCCTTTATTTACCAAAAATTGCATTTTTGTTGTCTTCCCACCCATCCTAATAAAAGTTACAACTTCAACTTGTGACAGAGTTAATTCACTTTCTGGTAATTGAAACCCATTGCATGTTTTCATCATCATTTGAACCTGTTTTCCCAACAATTTCAGAATTAACAAAGTGTAAGTATTGACCAAGCACCCAAGAAAATTCTGTTCTCTTGTTGAAGGGAGATAACTCCATTTTGTGATTACACTATGATGGATGTAGACCACCAATTGGTTTGATAACATTGATCCTGTTATTTATAGCCTCTTTCTTGTCTGCCTTGTTTTTGAGACAGAATATATGTGTGTCTTAAACAGGCATTATGGGAGATTGGATAAAGAGCTGGTAGTTCTCACTATAATAGTCAACAACTAGATAATTTAAAGTTAATATGCTGAAAATTAATATGGTCAATCTCATACAATCTTTGGAGCAAAACATTGTCAGATATTGTCAATAGAGAAGTAGAGAGCAATTGCGACAATCTCAATTTTGGCAGAAAGTTTCAAAATTGTTAAATGACAGTTAATAGGGAATAGCTTTTGGTGGTCTGCCTCCTGATTTTGAATAATAACTTCTTGTTTTGTGTGATAAAAATGTATTCCTTTGACATTACTGACTCGTATTAACATATGATTATGATGTATCACACCTGACTCTGGAGGAATTCATCTTTAATTATTAGATTCAAGTAAAATGATAAACAATAACTAACTTTCATTTCTATCTTTCTCTCTATTTTTAACCTTATTTAATAAAATAACCATGTAATACCCTAACATAACAGTTGGTTTATCTTGGGTTTTCTCCAAATTAATAAAAGTCATCTTTTGTTTTTTGTTTTTTTAATACTGGACTTGGTGTTTCTCATCTTCACTGACTGACTTCGTCATTTATTATAGACTAATACTAATTATACAAGCATTTCAATATCATTTAAAACAAAATTATTTTTTTATCTTCATTCATTTTGTAATACCCAATATCATTTTATACAAAATAAGTTTTAATCTTCATTCAGGTTTATTGTAACACCCATTACCCAATAATATCATTTTATACAATCAAGTTTTAAACAAGCTGGTTCATTGCTTCATTCATATTTATTGTAACTTCCATACATCCATAATTATTCCATTCCATTCATAATTAATTCATCCTTCTTCCACCATTGTCATTTATTTTCTTTATCAAATCAGTTTCTTTCATTTTGTTTTACTTTTTTTTATTTAGCTTAAAGATGCATTATGTAAGATTTAGGTAAATTGATAGCCGTTCAAGCTATAATAGTTCACAAATAGATCATCAAAAATGAATAAATTGAAATTTCATTCAAGTTACTTTTTTCGCAGCCAAGTTAAGACTGTTTAAAGTAAGGATGTAACAGGTCAAAAAAATTTGAACCGGTTAACTGATGGGCAAAAAAACGGCCGTGACCGGTCAACCGGAGGTAATGCAATATGGTATGCTACCAACGTGGTTGTCACTCGCGCAGGTGTATCACATGCCATTGTGTGACATTAAATACAGGAATATTCTATGGCCCCACCTAACTCCACCTCAATATGCAGTGTTATAATAATGTAATCCATTTATTCGCGTGCACAGCATTACTTTCATTTTCATACGCATACCAGCAGTCAATAGTCAACCTGTAGTGTCCTGTAGTCAAGATTATCCAGCCCGAAGATACAACGCAATAAGAAACGACAAAAAGATGATACCATTTGGCCATGTGCCAGAGGGACGAAAGATACTTTGTTCACGGCATAATTTTAGTACTACGTTTTTCGATCAGTGAATACGGCCGTTTTATTACTGGGAAAGTTCTGTATCAACGTGTAATATGAACAAGAGAGTGTGGGCTTAAGCTAGTTTACTACTAGTCGATATACACTGACATTTTTTTCATATAGAACGAGTAAGGGTCAGGGGATTATCGAACCGGTCAGCTTGCCGAACTGAACCATAACCGGTCAACCGAGTGACCGTTCACATCCTTAGTTTAAAGATATAGCATTGATCGTTCATTATCGTAGCAACGTTACTGGGCAACAGTACTTCATAACCAAGGCTAAGTCTTCATTATCCATTTTATCGTAAATTTTTAAATCTTGCAGATGTTAAAATCCCTTTAAATCTCGGCCATCTGACTTACGGCTGGCCCCCGGATCCATTCACTTGATTTGATAATTGTTTATTTTTTGCAATGTCTATTTTCTGTCTTGTCCGCAGGTTAATCTTGTATATTTTTGTTTTGCGTGTAGTGGAGTCCTCCAGCACTTACTATTAGATAACATTTCAAGCCAAAAGAAAAAACTGCAATAGGAAGATTTATCTCTTTAATTACATAATGCATCTTTAATTAAAGGAAACAAAATTTAAACATGAGTGTCATGTACTGATTTTTGCCTTTAACCTTTTCTTTTCTGTTTGTACAGATTTGGAAAGTGATCTGAATAGTTTGAGACAGTCGTTGAATACGATCGAACAGCGTCTGATACAATTAACCGTCAAACCTGATTGGACGGCAGAAACCATAGAAACTAAGCTGAAGGAACATCAGGTCAGTTATGTATAAGAATTATTCTACACATGCATGAACAGTATAACATTTTCTAAAACATGTAGAATTAACACCAAACATGTGGGATATACACAAAACATGTGGATTATATACCAAACATGTGGAATATACACAAAACATGTGGAATATACACAAAACCTGTGGAATATACACTCACAGAATATATACAATTCATGTATACTATGAAAATGCAAGTACATAAAATATAGAATATATATTGTGCTAATATTTCTGGATATATATCCTTATATACACATACATGTAGAATATGTATTACAATCATAGATTATACACAAACATATTGAATTTACTAGTAGGATGTTCAACCCCATTTCATTCATTCATTATTGAATTTAGATATGTGATATATACCCCAATTTACAAATACCATAATACAATATACACAAACATTGAATACAGCATAATATACAAATACCACAATACCCTAATACACAAACACAATATACACAAACATGATATTCATATATAGAACGACAAATACATTTATAGAATATTCATTTATAGAATGTACAATACATATAGAATCATATATAGACTACATTTAAAGACTGTACATTTATAGAATATTAATTTATAAAATGTACACAAATTATTTATATACATTGAGCTAAAATTATATAAACAATTATTTAAACAGTATACTCTCAATCTCCCAAATATAGAGCATGTTCACAAGACACATAGAATACACACAAATATCTTGGAGTTTAATTCATGGAACTTTAAAGTATTTTAACAAGGTTTCAGTTAACATCTTAAAGGAGCTAAAACGCTAACATTTGGGACGTACAAATTGACACAAGTGGGTCGAAATTCATATAATAGTGAATTTGAATGTATATAAACTGATTTACATTCAATGGTTTCCGTTTTTACTCTGATTTTAAATCAGTTATGTTCCGCGAAATAAGCCAACAGTTTCAATCAAATGCAAATTTCTAGATTTTGGATGATATTGAGTTAGAGACTTAGCTCTTTTAATACAAGTGTTAACTAGCTGTTGTCGAATGAAAGGACTGAATTATTGAAGTATTTTTGAGTAAGTTTTTGTGAATAAGGCCACTGATACAAACAATGACTTGTGCTCAGATGTTAGACATGAATTTGTAGTTATTTCCCTTGACATCGTAACTGTAAAATCCTTCTTCAATTTTTGATTGCTCATCTGTGAAAAATGATTTAAATTGTAAAACATTCATTTAAGGAGGAGGTTAAGTAATCTGTAAATCATAACCGATTGCAGCAGCTGAGTATTTTGTCAAAAGTGCCCAAACTGATTTATGTTATTGTTACATCAAATCTGAATATTTGGGGTCTTTTAAAGGGAAGTAACTGTGTTGGGACTATTAAAGGGAAGTAACTGTGTTGAAACTCTTCATCAAATATTGAAATAGTATTGATCTAGTATTCTTCTTCCTCTTTGTCAGTTCTTTGTTCAGCGACAACACACCACCTAGTTCGCGGAGTTTTTACGATAATAGATGACTGTTATTCTCGTTCGTTATTCCACTAATGTTTCTTTCCTCCAGAGACACAAGAGTGGATGTGACTTGCGTTTCTTATGAGCTAATTAATCAAAACCCATTACCTATCTCTGCGTTTGTCGGCTGTATTTATCATTTCCTTGTAAGCTTAGGATAGGTAGATGAACTATTTGCTAATGAGGTTTGGAATAATGTGAATCTAATTTGATAAATATAGGACGTTAAAGAGTAAAAGGGGACTTTATTGGACTCTTGACTAGAATCTCCAAAGTTGGAACCTTTGGTGTCTGCAGGGCTGGTATAGAAAGTGTTTCTAATTGTTTGGGGTGGTTGGATGGCCGAATGGTTAGCACATGCATGCTGTGTATCATAAAGCCTGTCATTGAGTCAACTGGCATTGTTTCGTTTTTCTCTGGTTGTACGTGACAAGAAGTAGGGTTTCCTGTCTAACGTCATGGGTTTTCTCCGGGTCCTCCAGTTTCCTACCACTGCTAAAGACCCTTACGTGGAAGCATATTATTTAATAAAAATTAAACCATATGTTAGTGCATATGTTAGTTTTTAGTTTGTGTTGAGTGGATGTTAAACCCCATTTTCTCTCTCTCTCTCTCTTTCTCTCCCTCTGTTTTTATCAATCAATAACAATATTACTAATTTAAGATGTTAACTTGGTAAAAAACATGCCACAGCCCCTGAAAGTCACATGTTGTCATTTATATTGTTAAAACATGCCACACCCACTTCATGCCTTTGAAGTTGCTTGTTATCGTTGGATGTTACGAGGACCATGAGAGAACAAAAATAACAGGATCGGAACAAAGAGAAAGTCAAGAATAACGGTCGGTTGTAATTCGCAAACAACCCCATGAACTGATGTCGCATCCGTTTTAACAATCTCATCAATACGAGAGACAGAAAAAAATTAACGTTGATAAAACTCGTAAAATCATTAATGTACATCTTGTGAGCATGTAACTCAACAATACGACATGAAAGTTTTTTTTATCGCTAATTACTCTTCGCTACAAAGAAGAACGAGACAAAGCTCTTTTAACCCGTGTGTTTAATGATGCTTATTATTTCTGTGATGTCACACAGTGTGGCGATATTGATTGGCTCGTCAATATACAATATATTCTATTATCTCCCTTGTTCTTGTGCTCGCGTAAATACGTAGTTAATAGTACCCACACGTGCGTTGAGGTACGAAAATGGATATTGGAAAAGACTAAAATTTTATTGATCTTGAGGTGACCGTAATGACTTTTATTGTATTGTTTTGTGTTTCTGCTGTTGTCTCAATCGTGCAGGTTCTGTTTTATTTCTACAACACATGCCTAATGTATGAGCCACATGTTCGATGTGGTACGACAATAAAAACATTCAAATAGAATAAATTTGATTGATCAAGTTCTGATTATGATTTACATGTTTTTGTTCTGATCATGTGTGCATCTGTCAATTATCCACATTTTTCTATTCAAAATTTAGCAAATATCTATTTTTTTTGGTGATATTTTTAAGTGTTTTGACACATAAAATCTATAAATTCAATTGAGAGAGGAAGAGAGAAATAGGGTTTAATGTCCACTTGACACAAACTAGGTCATTTCGGGACTAACACAGTTCAATTGTATTTCAATAATTTGCTTGCGTGTGGGGTTTTAACTTTTAGCAGTGTCAGGAAATAACCCTAATTCTTGTCACATCGATGCCAGTTGACTCAATGACAGACCTTATGATACAAAATACATGTGCTAACCATTTGGCCATCCACCCCCCTTGTTTTAATAGTAAGTGCAGGGGGACCCCATTACAAGCAAAACAAAAATATACAAGATAAACCTGCGGACAAGACAGAAAATAGACATTGCAAAAAAATAAACAATTATCAAATCAAGTAAATATTAGTACAAAAACAGGCCACTTTAATATTAGTATGAAAACAAAGGGGAAAAGAAAGAATAGAAAAAGATTGAATTGATGAAACCTGTTCTAAGTGTAATCATAAATTCAGAAAGAATGGTAGCATCATCTTTTGTATGCCTAATAATAATATGATAGAAAGTAAATGGTCCAATTAATTGCAAAATTGCTTTTATTGAAATTTTGTATGAACTTTATTCTTCCTGTGTTTCATAAAACTGCTTAATCCTATTCACAAACTAATTAAATTGCCCTCTGTCCGTGTGTCTGTGCAAATTAATTTCCGATTAGTCCACTAAGTAATATTGTATTAATGATTTATCAAAAGGAACCTAAAGGTCGTTTGAAACTACTTAGCAAGTCGTCAGGTACTTAAGATATTGAAGATAAATAAAAAACCGATATAATTGTTTTAATTTGAGGTCGGTGGAGTGAGTTTGTAGTACTAATTTATCGATATAGTTTCTGGTACAATCGGTGCTGTATTGATCTAAAACATGGCATGTTTAGTTTCGAGTCACTTCGAACCATATGTTACAATACTCTTATCGATTTTCGATTAAAGCATGTTCTGTAGGTATGATGACCTCACACGTTTACGATATAGTATTTCAATTTAGAAATGAAATGGGGTTTAACGTCCTACTACTCTGCATCTACCAAATTGGGAAAAGGCCTCAGGCCTAATTTGCTACCCTTGTAAAATGACGCGATTATTATTATTATTATTATTATTATTATAACCTGGGCTAATGGAAGACAGACATACGTCATACAGTGTGCTATGAGGGAAATTTTGCCCGGGCAGCGGCGCTATGGCCTTCTCTTCTTATATTGAATTCCAACTGCCAAGGGATCTTTTACGTGCACGCCAATGTGTACACGGGAAAGTCGAGATGAACTTTCTCGGCCAATGCAGGGATTGAACACCCAACCTCCAGGCTAGCGAACCAGCGCCTTATCCACTTAGCCACCATGATCCCCTACAAGTATGATGACTCGACACGTTTACGATATAGTATATTAAGGTAGAAGGACCGTAAAACATTTTGGACAGATATTTAAAGCTGCAATTTCAAATTTTTAAGTTATCGTTTTAAAATTGATAAAAATAAAGCCTTAAAATAGATGGTATCCATAAACAGTCCTACCTTGTTAAAGAATAATCCTATTAATCCTATAATTCACTATTGCCGGCTGAGGAATTGTCAAAAATATCATTTTCAACTTCAATTTCCACTGTTGGAAAATGGACGTCTGTGTTGTCAAAAGCAAAACAAGGGGAGGTAATTGTGTTGTTATTTCCTGTGTCATAGATTTTTAAGGGTGGGAAATAATGCCCATGCCATGGTCGTATAATAGTGAGTTGATAACCTATTGATCAAAAGACAAAAATAATTATGTTTTGACTTTCTTAGAAAATTTGAAATTCTCGCTTTAAGGCCTGTAAATTATAATTTGAGCTATATCTGATGTTTTTAATAATCTGACTAGAAATCTGTTAAATTTTTGTTTTAAATCATTTCACAATAAATCTGGTAATTTTTATTTTAAAAAAACAATTCAAGAGAAATATTAATAGAATTATAAACAAAATCATTCTATTCATGAGAAATCTAATATTTTTTTTTAAAACAAAATCATTCTACTAAAATTCCATATAAGGAATTGTTTCAGTTCATGGCATTGCTTATTCTATGAACTTTGACCTCATATTCCAGGTAACCGACTCGTTTATTACCAAACAATAAAAACCGTTATTATTGGTTAAGAGTAACAGTGGCGTGATCGTCAATGCAACATTTGCATGTCTTTGTTCACGTATCGAGTTCCACGTCATAAAGCAATAAATGATTTACTGTTAATATTCACCAGGTTTATGGGGAAGTGCAACAGGTTGACGACTCAAGTCTATTATGTTCATTCACAAAAAAAAAATATCCTTTTCCCTTTCAATTAATAATATTACATCAATATGAACAGCTGTCATATTATTACTGTATTACATTTAAAATCCTCCAACAATATTCTACTTATTAGGTGTAATCATAAACATGGCGGAATTCATTAAAATGGAATTAACTTACTAGTAAATGCAATGAGAAAGGGATTAGAAATTCTCTTAAGGATTTTTCTTTCAGAACACTTAATAATTTTTTGAGTTTTGGAAATGAAATGAGGTTAAATGTCCCACTGTTCTGCTCTTAAACTGGGATAACGATGATGGGCATACGCCATACAGAGGGGGGGGGGGATTAGAATTATCTAAGAGGATTCTTCGTTCAAAACACCGAATAATTTTCTAGTTTTGGACTGGTCCTGTAATTTTCGAAAATTTTATGGCTGTCAATTGTAAGTTATTCCCTGTCATACAAAATTGTCAGTCCCAAAATGAACTAGTTTGTTTTAAGAGGATGTTAGATGTTACCCACTCTCTCTCTCTCTGTGTCTCTCTCTCTCTCTCTTTTATTAGCCTGTTTGTTTCAAGTGGATTTTAGATGTTACCCCCTACTCTTTCTAGGGGCACCTTCTCAACCTCACGGGTTTCCACCAGGGCACTCCGGTTTCCTCCCACTGCTAGACTCCTACGCGCAAGCGAAGTATTGAAATAAAATCAAAACCATATGTTAGTCCTGAAATGACCTAGTTGTGTTGAGTGGAGGTTAAACCCCATTTCTCTCCCTCTCTCTCTCTCTCTCTCTCTCTCTCTCTCTCTCTCTCTCTCTCTCTCTCTCTCTCTCTCTCTCTCTCTCTCTCTCTCTCCTTTTCTCTTTTATTAGCCTGGGTTCCGGTTTTACAATAAAGCCTATTTCATTGTCATAGTTGACAGGCATTGTAAGGTAAAGTTTCTCAGGTCAATGCTCCATTTCCTATGTAAATTTAGTTTAGTTAAATAAACTTTAGTTCAAACTCAACAAATCGAAATGTTTACGATACAGATTTTTACAGGAAGTTAGATAAAGAATATGTAGGCTGGGTAAATAAATACTTTTAGATACTGTTGGTAATGTCGTCAACAGCCTATTATTACAAATCGTAAAGTTGTAAATTATCGCGATTTTTTATCTCGATCATGTATGATCCCACTTGTTTGTAAAATGTCACATCTGGCCTCCATTTCTGACGGCAAACTTCATGATTTGGAGTAACACACCCATTTTAAACAGAATAATATTAAGTCCAAATATTGCTATTGAACCAAGATTTCTTTTTAGAAAATGGAACGTGTTTAGATAACTTATGGGCAAAGGTGTAATTCTTTCTATTTTAGTAGCAAACAGAAAATTAAACATAATTGTAGTTAACTTGTAGAAAATAGTCTGTGAATTTGTCACAGTTTCGAACACCATTTTTCATGTGCCTTTTTTAGTTGAAGATTCTGTAAAATCTGGAAATAAAGCACCTGTCTGTCCCCATACATCGACCATTCCAGATCCAGACTTTGTATTTCTTAGTAATGAATGAAATGGGGTTTAACATCCTACGCTTCTGCACCTAATTTTAAATCTTGTGAAAGGAACATCAGGTTAAAAATGGATCCCTTCCTTTCAGCATTAGGCAGGGTGCTTTGATGGCTGAATGGTCAGCATGAGCACGCTGTATCATGAGGTCTGTCATCGGGTCAACTGGCGTGGTTTGGATTCCCTGGTTATATGGGACAAGGAGTAAGGTCGCCTGCCCAACCATATGGGTTTTCTCCTGGACCTCTGGTTTCCTCTCACTGCTAAAGACCCCTACGCACAGGCCAATTATTGAAATAAATCGAATGTCTGTCATTGATCTAAATGGTGTGGTTTTGATTCCCGGATTTCCTCCCACTGCTATAGAACCCTACGCTCAAACAAATTATTGAAAATAGAATTGAACCATGTTAACTAAATAGAATTGAACCATGTTAACTAAATAGAATTGAACCATGTTAACTAAATAGAATTGAACCATATGTTAATCCAGAAATGACCTAGTTTGTATCGATTTTATAAAAGATATTGTAAAAGAATCCAAACAACTAATATTGCTTTTCGTAAAAACAGGAAAATAGAATGATTAATCATATGGAACTATAAATCAGTTCGATATCCATATCTTATAGGTCTTTCATCTCTTTATGCCGTAAACACGCGGAACAATGAACGTAATTCTATCATAGATCTTGCGATACTTAAATCAAAAGAAAGTTTATTATTTATTCTCTTAGATAATTCTGATCAAAAAGACTTCATCATTGTCGTAAAGATTTAGTTTTCTATAGGAAAGATTGCTCAAAGATAATTCAAATTGAACACACGTCTACAATGATTTAATATAACAATTGAACAATTGTTATTAATGGAGGTATAACAATAATAACATATGCGAGTTGTTCCAAATTTAAATTGGACACTTGTTGATAATGATTTTATGTGCAAAGTTATTCTGAATTTAAATTGAAAACTTGTTAATAATGAAGGTATAACAAACATATTTTGACGTTGTTCTGAATTTATATTGAACAATCGTTAATAATAAATGTACAATAAATATTGGGAGATGTTTTAATTTAAATTGATTTAAGAGATAAACACTTCCTGTTTTTTTATTAGAATTGATGGATGTTATTATTGTGCAAAACAGGTTAGAGAATAATAACTTGTCGACTTTGTATTATTAAAGATTTATTTGCTTGGTGCAGTTTCAATATATTACTTAATGTCTCGCTCACGTCCATTAAACCATACTTAGGTTCAATTGCTAAATTCTTGGGTCAGAGTGGATCAATTGGACTGAAATTTTCAGCAAATTCCCTATGTGCCTCGATTCTACATACTTTACATGGGGAGATGACCTATACAAGCAAGTCAGTGGCTTACCCATGGGCAGTCCCCTTTCACCATTAATTTCCGAAATATTCATGACTCAATTCGAAGAATGTGCCCTCAGTACCTCACCTATTACTCCCATTACTTGGCTTCGCAAGGTCGATGATACGTTTGTAGTACTAGAAGAAGATGATGACCCAATGTCCCTATTAGACCACCTTAATAAACAGCATCCCAGAATAAAATTCACCATTGAGACAGAGAAAGATGAATCCCTACCCTTTTTAGATGTTCAAATAGTTAAAGTAAACAACCAAATGAAAACGAAAATATATCGAAAACCAACCCATACAGATCAATATATTAATTACCATTCCAGCCACCCCCACTACATCAAAAAAGCACTTATAACCACCCTAGTACGAAGAGCCATAAGCATTTGTGAACCAGAATTTCTGCATGAAGAATTAGAACATCTACGCCATGTATTTTGCAACTTGAATAATTATCCCCAACCCCTAGTCAATAAGCAAATCAAAGAAATAACCAACAACATCAATAGAGATCAACAAAAAGCACCAACAGAGATGATCAGAATAACTTTGCCATTTTATGGGAACCTAACATATCAAGTCAGCAAGCTACTCAAGAAGTCCAACATCGACACTACATTTTCTGTCCCTACAACCTTGAAACAGATACTCAAAGCTAATGGTAAACAACAACCAACTATTCCCACCCAGCCTAAAGGGGTTGTATACCAAGTGAACTGCACGTGTGACTTTTCATACATTGGAGAAACTAAGCGACCACTCGACAAGCGAATATCAGAACACCGATCCAAAGCAGCTACCAACAACTCGGCTATAGCGGAGCATCTACAGAACCACCCGCAGCACAGAGTTGACTGGAACGAGGTGCAGATACTAACAGCCAACCAACTGAATAGAAAAACGAGGAAAATACTAGAAGCAATTAACATTAGAAGATATTCACCTGAACTCAATAGGGACACGGGGCTTCACATTTCAAGGGCATACGACGAGGTCATCAGAATAAACAACACAATTTAAAAGTTACTATCCATTACAGCCTTATAAACTGTCTTTATTATTTAACTATCCCTATGCTGTTACACATCAACTATATCGACTTTATTGTTATGTTGTTCATCTATTTATTTATGTTTTCCGAAAATGGACTTATTATTAGGTTTTTGAATATATATGTAAGGAATATATTGGTCAATTTCACTCTTTCTGGCACAGCATAATTAGTGACTATAATAATGTTTTGGTGGTTATATTTTTTTAATCTTTAATCTATATTCTGATTGTCATAACTAATCTACTCACACCCGTGTTTTACACATTCAACACCTATCTTGTTTATTCAGTCATCTGTGATGGGGCAATGTTGCTGCTTACAATAGTTATTGGTAAATGGTCTCATCTTTATTATGTTGACGGCTCCCTTTGAAGAGCTTCCTAGTTAGTTAAGTCTATCTCCTTGTTTGGACTGCTTAATCTATAAGTGTTTACAACTGGTTTTGTTTTCTGTTTTTTCTGCTTAATTGTTTTGTTTAATCTTTTACCCTTATTGTTTTGTTATTTAATCTATGTAAATGGCTTCACCATGCAACTCCTATATATTTGTCCAAAGTTTACTAAATGTCATTGTGCTTGATAACGATAAGAGGATACTTGTCGAAACGTCGTGCTTTGTGAATAAACCAGTGATTGATTCCCATAAAAACTGTGTTCTGTTAATGTGTTTCCCAATCGCTAAATGCCACTTAAAGATTAAATTCCCTTTACTTTGTCTTATTTTTAACTATTTTAATTAGAACTGCCAGCTCTTAATATACTAATCTCCCATAATATATCTTGAAGAATTTTAACATTTTATAAAGAAAACAAAATCAAATTCTTTCAAAATGGCGATCAGTGGGTTTAAGTCGGTGTGAATTAATGACGATGTGTTTCAGGCACGGATCCAGGGGGGCCGTTCCGCCTAAGCCCCAGCGAGAATGGTGTATCTGCTATTTAATTGATGATATAAACATGATTTTCGCCATTGTCTATGCCCAGGCAATGCGTCAAGGCTGTGGGGATTACACCAAACCACTAATGTATGCGGCACTCTAATGATTACCATTTGTTACAATGTATGGGCCCCCCCATGTAAAGATCCTGGATCCGGGCCTGTGTTTGATGTTTGATGGTATTGATAGTGGTCAATATATACAGGTATATTTTATTATCTACAAGTACAACAACATATATATTATATACCTTAAGATAAGTAGGGGCTGGTCCCTTGACAATAACACACAGAACCTAATACTCGCTTCATTAAAAGATGAAATTACTTTTTATCACGCATGGTTGATTTCACGATTACTTGATATGATCGCCACTCCAGGTAGAAATACAATAGCAGGTAATTTGAACACCTGAAAATCAGACATGAACTCGTGGCTATAACTTGGCGAGATCAAAGTGAAATTGCCGCGCTAAAATCTCTGTCAATAATAAAGTTTTATGTATTTCAATATGTCATTTTATGTGATTTTTGATTATTTTTGATCATAGTGAATTTGCAGAAAGAAAATCTCTGTAAATAATAAAATTTTATGTGATTTTTGATTATTTTTGATCAAAAGTGAATTTGACGCGCGAAAATCTCTGCAAATGATACAAATTTGTGTATTTCAATTTGTCATTTTATGTGATTTTTAATTTTTTTTGATCGTAATATATGTGCCAGTGACTTAAAGGCTGAGGTACAGATAACATTATTTTTTAGCAAGACTGTAAGCAAAAATAAAGTGGTGTCAAGTGGATGTTAAACCCCATCTCTCTCTCTCTCTCTCTCTCTCTCTCTCTCTCTCTCTCTCTCTCTTTCTCTCTCTCTGTGATGAACAACCTAACCCCTAATTTGTTCCTAAATATCTAGAGATTTGTGTAGATCTGAAAATCAGATTATGTCCCTGGTAGATCTTTAATATTATCCATTGTTAACTAGAGATTTGTGACCTCGGACACTCATCACCCCTATTAAGGAATTCCTTAAAATCAGTGACCTGTCATGTCAAGGAATTATACAGAGAATCCATGTCATTGATAAAAGAATGTTGAATGGTTTACATGTTCTTGTTATGTCAGATTACATACTGGTGGAAAAGTGCATACTAAAATAAATGAATGTAGCATGAATATTTGAATATTAACTTTGGTCAAATTTATAGGATTATATAAAATAATTCACGAACTAATAACTAACGCCTCCCCCCCCCCCCTTGCTCTCTCTCCTAGCCTGCAGGTCGGGTGTTCGATCCTTGCATTAGCTGGGAAAGTTCATCCAGATTTTCAGTGATGCAGGACAGAGGGCCTGACAAAGATAGCTGTCTAGTCATTCGAATACAAAAAACCGAGGTGCCTTAGCAGTTGAATTTGATATAAAAGTAGGCAGTAGCGCTGCTGCCCGGGCAAATATTTCCCTCATACACACTGTATGGTGTATGCCCATCTTCATTAGCCCAGTTTAGGAGCAAAACAGTAGGACATTAAACCCCATTTCATTTCTCTCTATCTCTCCCTCTCTCCCTCTTTCCCTCCCTCTCTCTCTCTCTCTCTTTCTTAATGACATATTTTATTATAATGTTGAATAGCTACAGGTAATACACAATGTTGCCATTGTCTATTCACATACCACAAGTATATATTTACCTATTATTATAAAGGATTATATTATACCTGTATGTCATTCATATACCACAGTTGTAGACCTGATACACTCTCTCTCTCTCCTCTCCTCTCTATCTCTCCCTCTCTCTCAATAGATACAAGTAATACATTGTATATTCACATACCACAAGTATATATTTACCTATTATTATAAAGGATTATATTATACCTGACTTACCTCTATGTCATTCATATACAACAGTTGCAGACCTGATACACTCTCTCTCTCTCTCTCTCTCTCTCTCTCTCTCTCTCAATAGATACAAGTAATACATTGTCTATCCACACATACCACAAGTATATATTTACCTATTGTTATAAAGGATTATATTATACCTCTATGTCATTCATATACAACAGTTGCAGACCTGATACACTGTCAATCTATTGTTTACCTACAGTAGGTATACAGGGTGAACAGTGTGAATACATAGAGATAGGTAAATACCCACTTTGACTGTGTTCAAGACTTGTATAGCTCATAGAACAACCTTTTGTAAATCATTTTAGTGAAGCCTGTACCTTTAATGATATGGTTGTCAAATCTGTGTGAATTTCCTGCCTATGTATTTATACACTTTCTGGTAGAATGCATGAAACATGGTTACAAGCCAATGTACCATAGACATTATTAAAGCAAGAATTTTTATTTTTCAAAGAAAGTCAAAACATCATTATTTGCTCAATCGGTTATCAACTCACTATTATATGATCATGGCATTATCTCCCACACTTAAAAATCATTGACAGAGGAAATAACACAATCACCTCCCCTTGTTTTGCTTTTGACAACACAGACGTCCATTTTCCAACGTTGAAATTTGAAGTTGAAAATGATATTTTTGCCAATTTCTCAGCTGGCAATAGCGAATTATAGAATTTAATAGGATTATTCTTTAACAAGGTAGGACTGTTTATGGATACCATCTATTTTAAGGCTTTATTTTGCTAAATTTTAAAAATATAACTTAAACATTTAAAATTGTAGCTTTAACGTACTTTATGATACAGTTTGGAAACATGTGTGAATTTCCCACCTACATATTTCCACATTGTAAAACTATGTGAATTTCTCAAACAGACGAGGAGTGGTACCAGTTGTTCTAGAGAGTAAGTTATATTTCCACCTTTTTATAGAAAGGGGATAACGGTGGCTAAGTGGGTAAGACGCTGGCTCACTAGCCTGGAGGTCGGTAGTTCGATCCCTGCATTGGCCAAGGAAGTTCATCTTGATTTTCCGGCATGATTTTCTCTTGTCACTGATGTGGGAGGGTCTTACAAGGACAGCCGTCTAGTTGTTTGGATGGGGTGGAAAACCAAGGTCCCGTGTACACAGGTGGTTGATTACGACCATCCCACTGCTAAAGACCCCTACGCGCAAGCGAATTATTGGAGTAAAATTAAACCATGTCCGAACTGACCTAGTTGTGTTGAGTGGATTTAAACCCCATCTCTCTCTCTCTTGATTACAACCGTGTAGTATTAATGCGAGTATATGTGTTAAATGTTCAGGGTATTACGTGGAAGCATTTATAAAATGTACTGTAGTTAAAGCGAGATCAAACCTTCTATTGGAGATATCCTCTGGTTGTATGTAACAAGGAGTAGGGTTGCCTGTCAAACCTTGTTGGTTTTCCCCAGGTTCTCAGGTTTCCTCCCACTGCTAAAGACACCTCAGACACAAGCGAATTATTGAAATGAAATTGAACAATATGTTAGTCCCAAAATGACCTAGATTGTGTCGAGTGGACCTTAAACCCCATTTCTCTCTCTCTCTCTCTCTCTATCTATCTATCTATCTATCTATCTATCTATCTATCTATCTATCTATCTATCTATCTATCTATCTATCTATCTCTCTCTCTCTTAAAGCAGATCAATCTTTCTATTGAATGTTTATAGTAAAAGAACATGTTTATCTATTGATTGACACCTTGTTAGTTTCTCCTCTTGTATTGAAAACAGATTAGATTTTCATACTGGTAACACATGTTTAATGTTTAGTTTCGAGAGAACATGGAAAACTCATCTTTTTTTAACAAATACCTGTGGGTGAAGACTGTAAAGTTTTTGTGAAGTGCTTAGACATGAAATCTAATGGGGTTTAGTCTGAAAGCCACTGTGGCTAACTGAGTAAGATGCTGGCTTGCTAGCCTACAGATTGCGGGCATTGTAACCCTTGCCAATGGTGCATAAAGGAGGGCCTGTTAAAAATCCCACTTAATTCCATTTAATTTCTTAGTCGTCTGCACAATACAGGCAAATGAGCACAGGATGGCTGTTAGATATTGTGTAGGACTAAAGAGGACATTCAATTAATATTATCTGAATTTGTATCAAACTAATTTATCTTTATATGAGATCTAAGCTACATGAATGATGGGTTGTAATTTCAAAATCTTTATTGTACTTGTACTTAATTTGAATTTGTAGATAATCGCTTTTATAATTTTGGATTAGAACAGATTAAGTAAAACAGTCTAGTTCTAAATGCAAATCACATTTTAGTTTGTGGATAATTATTCGTGTAATTTTGGATTAGAAAATATTTAACAAAATAGTTCCACCCCCTCGGCCGGTCGCCCAACTTCCAAACCATTGCCCTACAAATCAACAAAATTTAAGTAAGTCCTACATCTTGTGGCATCTATTATATGAATTTATTTTAAGATTATATGTGGTCAGAAATCTATATCTATCTATATATACCACCACATGTATGTGAAGTGAAATAGACAGAACGTGTCAAAATCAGGTCGTAAAGCCTGAAGCTATCGTAGTTAATATGTAGGGCTGTTGAGATGATAGTTATGAAAATCTGTGGTCATTATATTAGATACAACCTTGTAGGTTTTCTTCGGGTCCTTCGGTTTTCTCCCACTGCTAAAGACCCCTACGAGCAAGCGAATAATTGAAATACAAATTGAACCATATGTTAGTCCAGAAATGACTTATTTTGTATCAAGTGGACTTAAACCCAATTTCTCTCTCTCTCTCTTTCTCTCTTTCTCTCTCTCATATTAGGACAAACTAGTATTTTTTTTTGTCTTTCACAAACCAACATAAAATCGTCATGGTGATCATATTAATGCATTTCTCTGAAAATATTAAATTGTCCTACCTCACATAACACCACAAACAAATAAATGGCCAAAAACGAAAATATTTTCTGAAGAAAAAAACGATTAAGCTCCATTCCCACTGACCTTTCAAATTTTGGGAATAATGAATTTAAGTCAATAAAACAGAGGATTAAATTAGTTTGTCCTATTTTATTAATACGGTAATCCATACAAGGTGTAAGACATGCTTCACAAGTTGAAATAAATATTGTCAGCAGTCATCAAAGGTTTTAGTTTTGAAATATTTAATAATAAATAAATTTTGTCATACAGGTAAAAATAGAATACACCTGTCAGCATAAGATTTTATTATTTGTTAGATTTTGTTTGAGATAATATTATTCAATCAGTTCAGTATAATTTGTTGGTGTGCAGCATCCATCGAAGGCTTTAGTTTTGAAAATATTTAATAATTCATAAATTTGTCATACAGGTAAAAATAACAGTGGTCTATTTGTAGTTTGTTAGATATGGTTTGAGAAAATGTTATTCAATAAGTTCTGTATAAATTGTTGGTGTGCAGTACTCATCGAAGGCTTTAGTTTTGAAATATTTAATAATTCATAAAAGACACCTTTCCATATTTAAGATTTTATTATATTTTGTTAGATATTGTTTGAGATAATGTTATTCAACAAGTTCTGTATAAATTGTTGGTGTGCAGCATCCTTCGAAGGCTTTAGTTTTGAAATATTTAATAATAAATAAATTTGTCATACAGGTAAAAATAACAGTGGTCTATTTGTAGTTTGTTAGATTTTGTTTGAGAAAATGTTATTCAACAAGTTCTGTATAAATTGTTGGTGTGCAGCATCCATCGAAGGCTTTAGTTTTGGAAATTTAATAATTCATAAAAGGCACCTTTCCCTATTTAAGATATTATTATATTTGTTAGATATGGTTTGAGATAATGTTATTCAATCAGTTCTGTATAAATTGTTGGTGTGAAGCATCCATCAAAGGCTTTAGTTTTGAAATATTTAATAATTCATAGATTTGTCATACAGGTAAAAATAACAGTGGTCTATTTGTAGTTTGTTAGATATGGTTTGAGAAAATGTTATTCAACAAGTTCTGTATAAATTGTTGGTGTGAAGCATCCATCAAAGGCTTTAGTTTTGAAATATTTAATAATTCATAGATTTGTCATACAGGTAAAAATAACAGTGGTCTATTTGTAGTTTGTTAGATATGGTTTGAGATAATGTTATTCAACAAGTTCTGTATAAATTGTTGGTGTGCAGCATCCATCGAAGGCTTTAGTTTTAAAAATATTAGATAATTAATAAATTTGTCATACTGGTAAAAATAACAGTGGTCTATTTGTAGTTTGTTAGATATGGTTTGAGATAATGTTATTAAATAAGTTCTGTATAAATTGTTGGTGTGCAGCATCCATCCAAGGCTTTAGTTTTGAAATATTTAATAATTCATAAATTTAGTTATACAGGTTTAAAGTACACCGTCGACTTTCCCTATCTATTTAAGATTTTATTATTAGTGGTCTGTTTATTATTTGTTAGATACAGTTTGAGATAATGTTATTCAATCAGTTCTATATAAATTGTTAGTGTGCAGCATCCATTGAAGGCTTTAGTTTTGAAATATTTAATAATTCATAAAAGGCACCTTTCCCTATTTAAGATTTTATTATTTGTTAGATATGGTTAGAGATAATGTTATTCAATCAGTTCTGTATAAATTGTTGGTGTGCAGCATCCATCGAAGGCTTTAGTTTTGAAATATTTAATAATAAATAAATTTGTCATACAGGTAAAAATAACAGTGGTCTATTTGTAGTTTGTTAGATATGGTTAGAGAAAATGTTATTAATAAGTTCTGTATAAATTATTGGTGTGCAACATCCATCGAAGGCTTAAGTTTTGAAATATTTAATAATTAATAAATTTAGTCATACAGGTTTAAAGTACACTGTCGACTTTTCCTATTTAAGATTTTATTGTGAATGATCTCATTATAGTTTGTTAGATACAGTTTGAGATAATGTTATTCAACAAGTTTTCGATAGATTGTTGGTGTGCACCACCTTCAAAGGGTTTCTGTAATTGCACGGTCTCAATGGAAATTATATAGAGTTTAACCAGCCGGGCTAATAAAGATAAGCCATATGCTATAATCAGTGTAGATAGGACATTTGCATGGATATAGACTCCTATTTATACAAGCTCTTCTGATTTGTGAGAGAGAGAGAAATGGGGTTTAACGTGCAATCGACACAAGCTATAGGTCATTTCGGAACTAACATATATGTATCTGTACCAGTGGGACCCGGAGTAAACCCACGTGGTTAGACAGGCGATTCTAAACAATGCAAGTTGGCTCAATGACAGGCAGCACGCACATGCTAACCATTGGGCCATCCAACCCCCACTTCTGATTTGAACACAGAACCTTGATTTTTAGTCCCATCTGAAAAACTAGATGCTTTCGCTTTTCCTTGTTAGGTCCTCAATCTATTGTGCAGGAGGATGAAGATTTTTTTAACCTGCTAAAAATTCAAATTTCCGTCAAATTTATGAGGAGAGTATTTATCTATCTTTTCATTCCTATTGAAACTTTTCCGTTCATAATAATCAGCAGCAGATAAAATAAATGATCATGGAGCTTTTACCTTATAAGGGTATAGAATAAAGTACAAAGGTATCACAAGATCTGGAGCAGACGTCATCGTGGCCGTGTTATTGTGTAAACCATTATCAGGTGCAACAATTAAGTGAAAAGCTCTTTTGAATAAATGATTGCCTTTGTCGAGTTTTTTCGTGAGTCGTGCAACAGTTTAGTGAACGTTTTTTGTACAATTATGTTGATGAGACGAGTTAAAATAAAATTTTAATAAATGTTGAAGTTCTGAAAAACAACTGTTACGTGGGATTTCTCGTATAATATTTTTATACGCCCACATTTTCATGTGGACGTATTATGTCGTCGCCCCTGTCCGTCCGTCCGTCCGGATGTCCGTCCGTCCGTCCGGACGTCCGTCCGTCCACAATTGTTTGTGGACTCTCTACAGGTCACAATTCTTGTCCGATTTTGACGAAACTTAAAATATAGGTTTATCCCCAAAATATCTCGGCTGCTTTCGATATTGGCATGTATCGGATCAAAACTTCATGGATTATGGCCCCTGATTGTACGAAAAATCACGTTTTTAGCTTGTGGACCCTATAGAGGTCACAATTTTGAACTAATTTTGATGAAACTTTATATGCATGTTTATAACCCAAAATCTTGGTTCCTTTCGATATTTGCACCTATCGGAACATAAATTCCTGAATTATGGCCCCTGATTGTCCGAAAATTCACCTATTTTAGCTCGTGGTACCTCTGGAGGTTACAATTTTTATCCGATTTAAAAAAACCGTTCGATTATATCACCGTTACACCCTAAGGAAGGTTGAGTTCAAATTTCGGAAAAATCGGACCAAAATTACCATACAAAATGGCCACCGTTCCTACGCAAATACTGTTAAAAAATGGTATATCAAGGTTGTGGACCCTGTAGAGATCACAATTTTAATTCGATTTTGATGAAACTTGAAATGCATGGTTATAACCCAAAGATCTTGGTTCCTTTCGATATTTGCGCATATCGGATCGTAACTTCCTGAATTATGGCCCCTGATTATACGCAAAATTGTCTTGGTTTAGCTTGTGGTCCCTCTGGAGGTCACAATTATTATCTGATTTAAAAAATCGTTTGATTATATCACCGTTACACCCTAATGAAGGTTGAGTTCGAATTTCGGGAAAATTCGGAACAAAATTGCCATACAAAATGGCTGCCGTTCGTACGCAAATACTGTTAAAAAATGGTATATCAAGGTTGTGGATCCTGTAGAGGTCACAATTTTAATTTGATTTTGATGAAACTTAAAATGCATGGTTATAACCTAAAGATCTTGGTTCCTTTTAATATTTGTGCATATAGGATAGTAACTTCCTGAATTATGGCCCCTGATTATACGCAAAATCGTCTTGGTTTAGCTTGTGGTCCCTCTGGAGGTTACAATAATTAACCGATTTAAAAAATCGTTTGATTATATCACCGTTACACCCTAAGGAAGGTAGAGTTCAAATTTCTGAAAAATCGGACCAAAATTACCATACAAAATGACCGCCGTTCGTACGCGAATACGTTAAAAAATGGTATATCAAGGTTGTGGACCCAGTATAGGTCACAATTTTAATTCGATTTTGATGAAACTTGAAATGCATGTTTATAACCTAAAGATCTTGATTCTTTTCGATATTTGCGCATATCAAATTGTAATTTAATGAATTATAGCCTTTGATTGTAGGAAAAATCACTTTCGATTTTGCTTGTTCTCTAACCATCTCTCGAAAATGTGGGCGTATCCTGCCTGGCAGTGCCAGCTTACTATCTTTTGTATTCTTTCAATCGATCAATACTCTGTTGATTTTAACTTTTAGTTTTATTAAACTATGGCCATTTTTTTTGTTTCTGAATACATAACATTGTTTGATCTGAGAGGGAGACAAGAGTTAAAATAAAATTTTAATAAATGTTGAAAATTCTGTAAAACAACCGTTACGTGGAATTTCTCGTATATTTTTTTGGTATTCTTTCAGTCGATCAATACTCTGTTGATTTTAACGATTAGTTTTATTAAACTATGGCCATTTTTTTTTTTTTTTCTGAATACATAACATTGTTTGATCCAAGAGGATGCCCATAAAAGGATAAATTAATATGGGTGTAACCTAAAGTGCCTTCTGTTATTGAACCCGTTATTCGTCATTAAACACTATTTGATTAGTTAAACCATCAATGAGCTGTGCAAATAGATTTGATGGGGAAACATTTTCAACTTGAAAATATTTTTGAATGACTTAAGTTTTGACCTTTGTTATCGAATACTTTGCATGGTTGATTTTAGAATCACAATGTAGTATATGGATGGACAAAGAAGGTATATAACAACTGTCCTTCAATTATTCAATATGGACTGTTCACGTATATTTAATCAAACATTTTTGATTAGAAATAACACTATTTTTAAAAATTAAAGATACATTAGTTAAGAGTTTAATAAGAAGTTGGTCATTCTTGCTATAATAATTCAAAAATAGATGATAAAAAAAAGGAAAATATTGAAAATTCCATTCAAATGACTTCATTCTGAGCCAAGTTATCACTGTTTGTAGTTTTGACAAGATGAGGACACAGTGGTAACCAGGACACTGGTATAGTCGATACTTAACTTCACTTTCCAAGTTTTAAATTGAATTTTGAAATGTCAAACCTTTCTAATCTAGTTAAAAATCTTGAGTATCCAATGCCATGGAGAGTTGATTGTGGACTTCACGACATATGCCCATCTTAATTATCCAATTCTGTGCAGAAAAGAAGTGCCTTAAACCTTTTTCATTTCCTTTTGTCCATGAATTTGTTTTCAAGGGTCTTGTTTTTGTCCATAAATTTGTTGTCAAAGGTTTTTGTTTTTGTGTGGTTCCGGTTCTACTGCACCTACGATAAACATTGAATGTTTACTTCTGTCTTTTAACAAATATATTTTATTTTTCGAAAGGGTTATTTTATATTGTGTTCTTTCCGTTATTTTAATCTTCGATTTGAAGAGCCGTTTGAAAATAATTCTTTTCGTTTGAAGATTTTTTAGAAACAATTTTATGATTTTCACGCAGTTTTGTAGGAATTTGAGAGTGATTCTTTTCGTTTGAAGATTTTTTTTAGAAACAATTTTATGATTTTCACTCAGTTTTGTAGGAATTTATTTTGTAGATTTATTTGCAGACGTGTAAAATGTTCGACATTGTTGGTTGTAAATCTGGTTGTTTTGTCGTGTCAAGTTGTATATTTATTGTAATGGGAACGTGGTATGTCGTGTGTTTGAACACCTCACTTCCGCCTCACGTATAAACATCACCCAGACTGTTACCTTCGATCGTAGGAATTTTTCGTGTCGTACAACAAATTTTGACTCTGAATTGATCCGCTGTTTTGTGATCTAAAATCAATGACAGCGATGTCCGTTTCTTTCATTTGGCGATTCACTGAATTACAAACAAGATTTAAATTATTTGGTTAGAAAATAGAAAAATACATTTACGGGTGATATAAAAAATCATGGTATCATTCTTAAGGCAGGGTTTGTTAGTTAGGTTTGTTAGTTAGCTGGGGGATTGATGGTTTAGTGGTTTAACACCTGCTTAAGGTCTGTCATTAAGTCAAGTGGCGTGGTTTCGATTCCCGGATTGAACGTCACGAGGAGAGTAGGGTGTCTTGTCCAACTTTGTGGGTTTTCTCTGGGTTTACCCTCCCCCGCACTGCTAAAGACCACTACATGCAAGCAAATTATTCAAATAGAATTGACCCATATGTTAGTCCTAAAATGACCTAATTTTTGGCCAGTGGAGGTTAAACCCCTCTCTCTGTCTGATAGTTCGCCAGAATTTTACTCAATTCAACCTCAAGTCTCAAGTTTCAACAGTTGTTCATATTATGAGCTGTAAGTGATGCATGCAGAACACCTGATGCCATCTCATTATTTCATCGAGATATTCACATCTATATAGCTTAAAATATCTTTTATAGTTTCTACATTCGAAAGTAATCAATCTGAAATTAGCGACATTCAAAATTGATGTTAAAATGATTCAGTTGTTAATTCCGCTATTTTCATCGCCCATGGGTCGTTTTCGTGAATCATATATATTTGCAATAAAAATTTTGGGCATGGTACTAACGGTAGAGTCTTTTGACTTTGTCTGACAATCTTTATTTTTTAATTATCATGTCCTCATCGTGTGCTAAAAACAGGACTGGTAATTCTGTTGTCAAGTCTTTAATTATGAAGTCATTAACGGCCAACATGTAAATCATGTAATCTAGCAAAAAGGCGATTCGAAAAGACAAAGAGAAATGACTTGTCGTCAAAGAGAATAAATGATAAAAACAATCGCATGGAATTATTCACAGTCACGTGAAATCACCGAAGTAGAAAGTTTGAAGTCGGCGTCTGATTGATAAATCAATTGATATGCTTCGCTGGTCTGCATTCGTGGTTATTTTGTGATCATCTGGCCACGACGGTCGACGACGTAAAGAACTCGAAGCTATAATCAATACGTATAAGGACTAATTAAACTAAACGAGTTGTCAAGGCTCTTGGTCATTTTTGGTTTGTACAAATACACCAGGCGTCTTCACGCTAAAAGGACCCGAGGGCGTCAACATCACTAATCGTGACTATTTCTGTTCTTCAAACACAAAAGAAGTTAATCTGGTTTGATAACGCAAATCTAGACCCTAAAGCATTTTTGACAACAAAGAAAAGAATGCTAATATTTTTTTTTTGCTTGATTTAGTGTTAAGGATTTATTTATGAATTTTTGAGTTTAATGAAAAGAAATCCTACATATAACATTCTTCTGGTTATAGTTTTCATAGAAAAAGGGTGTCTGGGTGGCCAGAGGGTCTGTCATTACATTCCAAGGAGTAGGATCGCCTGCCCAACCTCGTGGGTTATCTCTGGGTCCTCAAATTTTCTGGCCCACTGCTAAAGACCCCTTATCAGAAGGGAATTATTGAAATAAAATTGAACCATATGTTAGTCCTGGTCTTTCTCTCCTTCTCTCTCTTTTGGAGAAATAAAATGTGTATTAAAGCACAGTTATTAAAAGTGTCTGTTAATTTTGGATAAGTTTAGTTGAGTGGTCTAATACTTTGGTCATAAGATTAGCATGGATTAGATCCAACAGATGGACTGACAAGGAGTAGTGTTCTCTCTCGCTATCTCTCTCTCTCTCTCTTGATACTGTTATTTGTTACACCTGATCTAGCCTCCACTCTGTCTTCAAATGTTTAACACATCTCTCTCTCTCTCTCTCTCTCTCTCTCTACTATTATTTGTTACACCTTTATGTAGACTTCACTCTAGCTTCAAACTTTCAACACATCTCATTCAATCACTTGTGACAGACAGGATTAAAATTTGTGTTTGTGATAGAAATATTTGTGTGAAGTAAAAGCTGATGTTGTTATATGTAATTTGAGTATATGTGGATTATATTACAATCTGTTATGACAAGGTGCCCTACAAGATAGGGGGGTTTGATGGCTGAATGGTTAGGGTATCATAAAGCCTGTCATTGAGTCAACTGGCGTGGTTTCGAATCCCCGGTTGTACATGGCAAGGAGTAGGGTCGCCTGTCCAACCTCGTGGGTTTTCTCCGGGTTCTCCGGTTTCTTACTACTGCTTACGTGCTAGCAAATTATTGAAATAAAAATTAAACCATCAGTTAGTCCCGAAATGACCTAGTTGTGTGGAGTGGACATTAAACCCCATCTCTCTCTCTTTCTCTCTGTCTCTTTCTCTCTCTCTCTTTCTCTCTCCCCCCCTCTCTCTCTCTCTCTCTAGTTTGTGTCAAGTGGATGTTAAACCCCATCTCTCTCTCTCTCTCTTTCTCTCTCTCTCTCTCTTTATCTCTCCCTATAAGATAGATAGGCTCATCTCACCTGTACATATTCTATATCACAATATTTATAAATAATAAACACCTGGGGCCTGTTTCATGAAATCTTAACTAAAGATAAAATTCAAATTTTACTAATTTGATTGGCTAAGCACTATAATCAGTCTAATATTATCCAATCAATTTACTTAAATTTGAATTTTGTCTTAGTTAAAATGCTGTGAAATAGGCTCCAGGATATCTTTAGTTATTTATATTATATGAAAGGTTTTTACAAATATTAAACAAAGTCGTTATTATTGTTGCAATGTATTGTATACTATTAAAACATAAAACACTGGGGGGGGGGGGTGGATGGCCGAATGGTTAGCAAGTGCGTGCTGCATCTTAAGGTCTGTCATTAAGTCAACTGATGTGGTTTTGATTGCCGGTTGTACGTGACAAGGAGTAGGTTGTCTGTCCAATCTTGTGGGCTTTCTCAGAGTCCTCTGGTTACCTCCGACTGCTAAAGACCCCTATGCGCAAGCGAATTATTGAAATAAAATTGAGCCATGTGTTAGCCCAGAAATGACCTACTACTTTGTGTCAAAGTGAACATTAAACCCCATCTCCCTCTCTCTCTCTGTCATACATCTTGATCTTGGTTATTACAGGCCCCTCGGCCCTCTCCCATCTAAAATATATGTAATATGTTTTTGCTGGACCTCTACTCCTTATAATAAATATCTATGAGCAATAATGTCAACAGATTTTACTTGAAACTTTGTAGCAAAGGTCTTCAAAAAGTCAGTTATATATCAAACAAGAAATTGCCCTTAGCATTCAGCAGTGTAGGAAATTTATTGAAACCAATGTAAATTTTTTTAAAAAAAATAATAGTTTAAAATTTTCTTTGCTTTGATGTTGCGATTTATATCTGTTAATATTTTATCTCGCGGCGAATAACACGTAGGTGGCAATTTAAACGTTGCCCAGCCCTGTAGATTTCCCTCTTTTATTATGTACGAAGAGATTTGTGTACAATGTTACATGGTGTCCTGCCGTTAGATTTAAAAGGACACGATCGTAAGCCGTTCGAGGTCACAATCCTCACAAATTGTTATCATATATTACAATGGGGAAACTAGCGTAGAAGTCCTCGAATGACAGAGAGAGCAAATGTACTGGGTATTGACGGAGCTTTACACATTAATGATATTAGGTTCAGGTTTATTTACATCGTGATAGTAGAGTATATAAAACACTCCTGTTTAATCCTGCTATATGTTTGATATATCTGACACACCATTGAAACATTATTTCTCCTTTCATTTCCCGACTAATAATAAAATTAGCGCCATTCTTTGATAATTGAAACCTCACAACACAAATTGTGTTAATTAGCCCATTTTTTCTTCTCTGACAAGCTAGACTAATGACATCCGAATCTGTTTTCCTTAGTTTTGAAAAATATAAAAATTTGAGCATCTATGACGAGCATGTTTAAGGCAAGATCAATTTCAGTTTTCGGTAATCCAATACACAACATAAGATCTGTCATTAAGTCAAGTGGCATTGTTTTGATTCCCCAGTTGTACATGACAAGGACTAGGGCCTGTCCAACCTTGTGGGTTTTCTCCACTTTCCTCCCATAGCCGCATCGTAAAGCCTGTCATTGAGTCAACTGGCGTGGTTTTGAATCCCAGGTTGTATGTGACAAGGTGTAGGGTCGCCTGTCCAACCTTGTGCGTTTTCTCCGGGTCCTCCGGTTTCCTCTTACTGCTAAAGACCCCTATACGCAAGCAAATTAGTGAACTAGAAACCATATGTTAGTGAAATATAATTGAACCATGTGTTAATCCCGAAATGACCTGATTTGTATCGAGTGGATGTTAAACCCCATATCTCTCTCTCTCTCCAATACTTAATATCCTGCTAATCCTTTCATATATAAATTTTTATGATCCAATACTGCGAGATAATAACCAATTTAATATAACACATCACAAACGATAAACAATAAACGAGAGGACTACACCACTTTATGTTTATCACTGACCAATATGTGTAGATAATCAACCAATTTACGTTAATAATAACTCAATTGACACTAAAACGTCGTAAAATCTGTGGCCAGGGTTTATCACTGACCAATATGAGTAGAAAATAAACCAATTTACGTTAATAATAACTCAATCGACGCTAAAACGTCATAAAATCTGTGGACTGGATTTTATTCAATTATTATGAATGTGTTAATTATGGTTTAATCAATATATCATATTAATTATTACAAGGGTCGGAGTCGGGGTGAATAATACGAGAATTTTTATTGAGTATTATTATTGTCGTTCGGTTATTGATTTGCACTGTATTGTATTCTACTGACCCGTGTCCAGTCGTATTATTACACTCCCGTTGGCTTAATATGATACAGTTTCTAACTTATCCCACATACGTACGTCTTACTTTATATTCTACGTACAAACTTTATGGATGTCAGTTTCAGATTCAATCTTGGCCTGTTTCACGAAATTTAAACTAAGATAAATTCCAAATTTTAGTAATTTGATTGGATAATATTAGCTTGATTTTAGTGCTTAGCCAATCTAGATATAAACTTTATGGATGTTACTTTCAGATTCAATCTGGGTCCTGTTTCACGAAATTTTAACTAAGATAAAATTCAAATTTTAGTAATTTGATTGGATAATATTAGATTAATTTTAGTGCTTAGCCAATCTACTAAAATTTGGATTTTATCTTAATAGTTCAATGGTTCAATCCAACATCGTGGGTTTTCTCCTGGTCCTTCAGTTTTTATCGCATTACTAAAAAACCCTTCGTGCGCAAGTGAATTATTGAAATAAAATTGAACCATGTGTTTATCCTAAAATGACCTAATTTGTGACCAGTTGATGTTAAACCCCCCTCCCTCTCTCTCTCTCTCTCTCTCTCTCTCTCTCTCACACACAAAGTTGTAGTTTGCAATGGATTAAAGGTTTAAAATTGACATCATGGTTAGATCCATGGCAGTTGGAAACAAAAGGATAAAAATAAAGCAATTCTCTTTCTCTCTATCTCTCTCTCTCTCTCTCTCTCTCTCTCTCTCTCTGGATAAAATAGCAATGGATTAACGATTTAGATCCATGGCAGTACCAAACAAAAGGAGGAAAATAGAGCAATGCAATTTTCATCTAGAAAAGACAGTGGATTTACTTTCACTCTGAAACAAACAGGAGTCGGAAATTCCCAAAATGGAGCAGATAATCTTTTGTTTCTTTAAACCGTCTTGTTTGTTATGATAGACATTTTGAAAACAAATTCTGATCAGTGCCATGTTGACCCCACGGTGCATCAGTCTGCCATCTGCACCCAGGGGTTAAATATTCCCTGTTAAATGAATGAAAGGTTTTTGCGTAGCAGCGTGAGTGATCTATTGTTATTTCTCATGGGGTGTCGAGTCGAGAGTCCGGGGGTTAAGAATAGAAAGCTCTTGCATTATTCTAAACTGGCTGAAGAGCTTGAAAAGATGGGTTTTCAAGTTTTCAGTTTCCACCAGCCCAACTTAAGAGGAGGAGAAATCAATATTTTACTGCTAGCATTTGTAGGTCGCTAGGCTAAAGATAGTCACCAACCACTGGCTTTGTTAGAAAAAGAGAGAGAAAGAGACTTAATACTAATGTGTGGTGGGCCATGTGAAGTAGATCTAGGCTAGTCATAGTTGTTGATAAGATAGGTGTTACAAGTGTGCTTGTTGTGACACACTCCTTCCGTCCTCTCTCCCATATAGATATATATATCTATAGATTAGATTGACAAGTCCCTTATTGACTACAACTTTACTACCGGCTGAATTGATTAGCTGATATCTTCTAACGCTACTATGTAACATGTGATTTGACTGGCTAATTTCAAAATCAATATTTAGCCAGACTCTCGATAAAGCAGTCATGTGTTTTTATTCATGTTTTTATTGAATCGTTCGTTCGTTCGTTTGTCGTTAGGCTTGGGAGTCGGTGTAGTGTAACTCATGGTGTTCGGTTTGGATTATTATTGTGTCGTTTGTGTGAAATAAATTGGAGTATATAAGAAACGTCTATAGGTGAGTAAATGGCTTCTTACGTCGTCAAGTGTAGAGTTGACTTACATGTAATTATATATTAATGTATATTTATTGAACAGAAATGGTGCTCTCGGGGCCAAATTCTCCTTTCTAACTGTTCAGTCAGGGTGTTAAACAGGGTTGTTTTTCTTGCTATCATTCTTGTAAATAGAGATCTGGTGCTCTTGGGCCAAAATTCTCCTTTCAAAGCATTAGTGAAATAAATAGCCATAATTGTTGTTACTTTCTAACTATTTGGACAAGATGTTAAAGCAGGATTCTTTTCTTGCTATCTTTCTTGTAATTATATTAATTTATAAATCTTAATAAATGGTGCTCTCAGGGCCAAATTCTCCTTTCTAACTGTTCGGACAAGATGTTAAAGCAGGATTCTTTTCTTGCTATCTCTCTTGTAATTATAGATCTTAATAAATGGTGCTCTCCGGGCCAATTTCTACTTTCTAACTGTTCAGACAGGGTGTTAAAACCAGGTTGTTTTTCTTGCTATCTCTCTTGTAATTATAGATCTTAATAAATATTTATAATCTGTGTAAGCTTATATTTACCAGGGATATGTTACGCGTGATTGAATCCTCGAGTTGTAAATAGACCAGGAGGGATTAGTTGATATAATGTTGAATAATGGAGTCCGTTTGGTTGTCTGGTGAGAGATTAAACATCATTATAAACAAACAATTATCATAATAGTTGGTGCAGGAAGACAACACAACACACAACAAAACAACTATCATAATACTAGGTGCAGGAGGACAACACAACACAAAACAAACACAAGAGTGAAATTAAATGTGGATTTTGTTTTTACTTCCCTTCATCAATGAACTTTGATTTCTAAATGTCAGTGAATCTTTAATGCACAGCCAGTGGTATACATAGGACCGCGTTTTTACATCCCATCCGAGCAACTAGACACTTTATCTGGATAAAACGATGAGTAGACATTAACACCTGCTTATAATTTAATAAAGGGTCTTTTAATCCAAAACATTATGAAAATAAATAAATCATCTCTCCGTTCAATCTATGTCTGTTTTTGAGAAAGGATTTTTAAATAGATTATCTTATGATCATGTTTGTAATCCTCAAAATAATGGGTTTCCTCCGAGCACCCCGGTTTTCTCCCACTGCTAAAACCCCTTAGCGCAAGCGAATTATTGATATAAAAAACATATGTTAGTCCCAAAATGACCTAGTTGTGTTAAGTGGATGTTAAACCCCATTTCTCTCTCTTCCTCTCCTCAAAATAACCATATAAACAAGCCTGGAAATAAGGCACCTGTCACTGACAATGTCAGGCACAGATTCAGGCTTAGTCAGGCACTGAGTTGAAAATATCAGGTATTATTTCATTACGTTAGTGCCTAACATTTTGTCAGGTACATGTAAAAGCGTTATTTCCAGGCCTGATAGAACAGGATCGAAGGAAGATAAAAGAAATCCGGGAGTAGTGTATACCAATAATTGCACTATTACTGAGTGAGGATAAAAATATTTTGTAATATATCTTCCACTAATAGACAATAACTTTGCTATTAGAAATATATCAACTGCAGAGTTAATGGTTTTTGAATAAAAAATTTAACAAAAATAGTCATAAATTTGTCTCAAAGCAACAGAAGTGAAAATTATTTTTTTATGTTGACAATAAAATATTGTATCGTAATATTCGAAGATCCTATGGGGATAGAAAACTCCAGGTCCAGACGCATTGGTATATTGTTGTTTAGACTCACTTGGACATGATAGTCACAATGAGTCTATAAGTAATGCACTTTATCACCAACCAGATCTTTCACAAGATCTGTCATTAAGTCAAGTGGCATGGTTTCGATTTTCCGCTTGAACATGAGAGCCGCAATGATTCTGTGAGTAACGCCCTTGATCACCAACCAGGGTGAGGGTGGATGGTCTAACTAGTAGTTTAATGGGAAATCACAAGATATGTCATTGAGTCAAGTGGTGTGGTTTTGATTCCCTGCTTGTACGTGACAAGATGAAGGGGGTCGCCTGTCTAACCTTGTGGGTTTTCTCCGGATCCTCTGGTTTCCTCCATCTGCTAAAGACCCTGATGTGCAAGCAAATTTTTTAACCATATGTCACACATTGACCTATTTTGTGTCAAAAGGACATTAAACCTCATTTCTCTCTCTCTCAAACCAGGAGGGCCTTGATATGATCCTAGTGTTCGAAGAGAGTTCAATGGGATTTTTCAGAGTAGTTTCACCTTGGTCAAGGGTTGGGATGATACAAAAAATAAAAACTCATGGTCCTGTCTAAAGAAACCTTGTCTTGGCTGTAGGAAATTAACAAAGAGTATAGGCAAAACCCCTGCTCTCGGTGCTTAAAGCACACTGTATTGCGTATATATGCCTTTCTTAAATAACCTTTTTGGTTCGGAGTGGCAGGATTTTAAAACCCAATTTCATTTTGTATCTCACATGAAGGTGTCATGTTGAACCCTGTTTATATTACAATGACCAATATCTAGATAGTTATATTTTTAGATGACCGTTTATTAATTGTAATAAAGAAGGGTTGGATAGACAGGATATGGTATTGTAACTTTAAAACAATAGAATTTCAAACAATGACATGTACTGTGTAAAATAACAAACTCAATGTTTGTCTCCAGTAAACTGGCTGACATGTTTTAGTTATAGTATTTTTTGTCATTAGTAGTTTTCATAGTCAGTTTATGGAAAAGACAATGGTCAGTGATGGTGTAGAAATCAAATAAATAAAATGGGGTTTTACATCGTACATTTCTGCACCAACTGGGCTAATGAAGATGAGTATACGCCATGCAGAGGCTATGAGGGAAATGTTGCCCAGAGAGCAGCACTACAGCCATCTCTTACTTAATATTCCAACTGCCAAGGGATCTTTTACGTGTACGCTCATGTGTACACAGGACCTAAGTTTTTTTTATCCCTTCTGAATGACTAGACAACTGTCCTTGTCAGGCCCATTGTTCTGTACCACAGACAAGAACCAGTCTGTTAAATCAAAAGGAACTGTCTTGTCCAACACCAGGAGTGAACTTGGGACCTTCTAGTTAGCAAACCAGCATATTACTCACTGAATTGTCACAGCTCCTATGATAGTGTAGTTGTAAGACTAGGGTGGTACTATAGTTGGTGAAGATGACACCCTATGATAGCAGGCCCGTATCTAGACACCATTAAGCTGGGGGGGGGCATTACCTTTCTGTAGGGGGGGCGAACAAGTTTAGATAAGTACAAAATATGATTTATAATGGTTCTGAGCGGGGGGTCGAGCATTTCAAGCGGGGGTGGGGAGGCTCCCTGTAGATACAGGCCCGCATGATAGTGATAGTTGGTGAACATGACGACCTATAATATGGCATGCTCGATTCACGGTCTAGAACGTCCTGAATTGTGACATATTTTAAGTAACAAATATGTTTCAGCTGCTATGATTGGTTGAGATATATTGTATGCAGTCGTCACATGCGTTGTACTCTGAAATTCTCCTTTTCACTCGATTGACACTATTTTTTCGGAAATAAGAGAATTCAATTCCGAAACGTTCAATCGAGTACTGCCCTAGTGTTTTAAGCATCTATATGTGATCTCAACAGGTTGTACAATTATTATTATCCCGGTCCAAGGATACAGGTAAAGCCTGATATCCTCCCTTTACCCCGAGCTCTCAGAAGAGCCCCAACATGTGCAGCTTCAACAAGGAGCGCAACAAGTTTTTGTGTCAAATACACCATCCTACCGGTACCCATTTACAGCTGAGTAGACTGGAATACAGGGATATTCAAGGACACAAGAACTCTGCCACAATTCGGGTCTCGAACCTTCAACCATTCGGTTACAAATTACAAATCAAACTCTCTAACCATTGCGCCAAATCCCTCCCTAGTATAGTAGTTAGACTATGGTGTTACTAACGTTGGTGAAGATGACTGTCTATCGTAGTGTTAGACTGTGGTAGTGGTACTATAGATTATTGTCTATGTAGAAAGTAGATCAAGTGTCTAACATATCGATGATAAATACCAATATACCAGCCATCTACATTTCAAATAGACACTTTCTCATTAAAGGTGAAGTAGCACTTAAACTTTAAAACCATGATAAGCATCACCTGTCTGTATCCGATTTCTACTGTCTTGTCATAGAACCTAAACAAAACACTCACAGCTTAACACATTATGTCCCGCCGGGCTACAACAATCGAGTTTGATTTTCTATTCAGGTGGTATTAGATGTTACCAAAAGAAAAAAATGTTAATGGGAGAGAGAGATTTTGGGACTAACATATGGTTCAATTTTATTTCAATAATCTGTTTGCACAGAAGGTTCTTTATCAGTGGAAGAAAACCCGCGAGATTGGACAGGTGACCTTATTCCTTGTCACATACAGGCGAGGAATTGAAACCATGCCAATTGACCCAATGACAGACCTTTTGATTAAGATATAAACTTTACGTTGCATTGTTTTTTTGACCATTGTGTGGCACCACCACCACTGGATAATTAACGTTAAAATCAGGAATTATAAGAGAGCTGCATGCATGTGAATGGAATAATAAGAATCAGCAGGAAATTGTTGGCATAATTTGAGATAATTGGTACTTAATTATTAATCGCAACCCCTTAACAAGTTCTTCTCTTTCTTCACTTGATCCGTCGCTCTTGTCTCTGGGCTGTGATAGGATTTCGGTTGTAATAACATGACTGAGATAGGATTTCGATCCCATTAATTCCATGTTGTTTGTGGACTTCACAGGTTTTCGCCAGACAAGTGATTAATTATTGATCTTTACTCTTTCATCAATGAACTTTTTTCTCTCCTTTTATCCATGTGTACATGTATCAAGATCTATCAATTCCTGATGACCATGATTGGATTTAGCTTAACTATGATAGGATTTCCATTCTTTAATAGGATAAACAACTAGCAATTCATAACAAATGTTTCTACCATGTTGTTTGAACTCCTTAGATTGTCGATTTAATTTCAGCCATCAATTTGCTTAAGGGTATTTTGGATTCTGGATTGGTTCTTGTGCTTTACTTAATCCAGAGGATACATTTACGAAGTAGCTTCTGAAATCCAGGTTGAAACCTTTTGCTCCTCTATATTGTAGTAGTATTTGTAATGCATTAGAAAGGGTTTGCTTTCTCCTCGTAAGGTAACTCATTTATTTGGGGTAGATCGACTGTATGCCGATCTTCGTTACCAGAAAACTAAAACTGTAAACTCTGTTAATATATTTTTTTATATATGAAATCCTAAGAGCTAAAAAATTCTTGTTGTAGTGTACCATTCTCTTGATAACAAAATGGTTGAATCTCAAGTGTTTATGACTAGTAATTCCTTAAGAAGATGTATAAATTAATCAGAAATTCCCCTGGAAATGACACTTCACTTTGTTGAATGACTCTTAATTTTTTCAGCTAAAGATTCCTGACTTAATAAATAATAGACTATGTCTTTACATTTTACACACTTACAAGTTACTTCTGCAGTCAAGACAGAAAATAGAGATTGCAAAATATAATAAACAATTATCAAATCAAGTGAATGGATCACGGGGCCAGCCGTAAGCTTCCACTGCGCTGTACAGTCCCGGGCTTGTTGTGGTACAGGCTTCACTAAAATGATTTACAAAACAGATGTAACAAAAATAATGCGACCGATCTAAACAGTGGTCCTCTCTTCCATGTTACTGATATTGATTAGAGACTCTCTCTCTCTCTCTTTCTCTCTCTTTATTTCTCTCTATCTCTTTCTTTCTCTCTCTCTCCCTCTTTTCCCCTCCCTCTCTCTCTCATCATTCATAACTTGTCAGACTGTCAGTTTTATTATTAATATTGATACATGTATAATGAAAGTAAACATGGCTGACCTCCGCTAATAATAAACTATAACCACAGGTTAAACTCCTCTATTATTAACTTCATTTCACTTATAAATTACTTCTATTGTCCATAATTAATTAATATTCCAAGCTTTGATTTGGTTGTTGGACTTGATTATCAAGTTATGTCAATAAACCAATACTTGTGTAATATCAAGGTAGTCTAGGTCATTTTGACACAAGTCCCTTGTAATGTATACAAAAATGTTGTAAATATAATTTATTTTGATTTGATTTGGTCGTCATTTTGTATAGACAAAAGCCTTGAGGTAATGAAAACATTTATTTATTAACATAACATGTTATTAAATATTATTTTTGCAATTGAATTGTATTTATGAGTTAAGTCAACATTGTTTAGGTTGCCATGTTCCGTTTTGCATATCCAATAATCTATATATAGATTTTATGCAGATAACAGAATTAAGGTTACGATATTAGGGTCTCCAATTGTCTTTAGATCATAGACTTTGTGCAGCTTTTCAAATAATCTTTATATAGATTTTGTGCAGATAACAGAATTCGGGTTACGATGTTAGGGTCTCCGATTGTCTTTAGATAGACTCTGTGCCGATAACACAATCTTGTTTACGACAGACAGGTTGAAATAAAATGGGGATCAACCGGCTAATAACAACGGGTATATGCCATACAGTGGTGTTATCACCTACTCATCTTTTTATCTTCACGCCAACATGTACATTGGACATCTTTTTTTTTGGTCGCAATTAAACAATTAGCCATTGTTCTTTGCCAAACCTGAGAGAGAGAGAATAATGGGATTTGACGTCCACTCAACACAAGCTAAGTCATTTAGGGACTAGCATATCGTTCAGTTTTATTTCAATAATTCTTATATGCATAGCAATCTTTGGCAGACGGAGGAATCCAAAGAGCCCATGGAAAACCCACGAGGTTGGACAGGCAACTCTACTCCTTGTCATGAACAATCGGGGAATCAAAACCACACCACTTGACTCAATGAAAGACTTCATCTAACGCGCACACGTCAACCATTCTACCACCCGACCCCACCCATTTAACAAACAGACATTTTATAAACGGCAGAGAAAATTTTATACAAACATTAAATTTTTGATAATAAAATAAGAGAGATTTGATTTGGGTGAAGAATGCCCAGTATTAAAATAAAATGAAAAGGGATTTTTCCCGGTTGTAGAATGTCCTGTATAAAAATATAATGAGAGAGATTTGATTTCGATGAAGAATGGCCAATATTGACATATTGGTATAAAAAGTAGAAAGTCGTTGTTTTAATAGTGAGTCATGTTTTAATTTCAATACCATTAGATAACCTGCCCACCTGAACTGACGACATACTAACACAGGTGATAGGATGATCCACAAGCTACATACAGGTAGATTGTTTTATATTAAACTCCTATCATTATTATCTAACCAGTACAGATAGGTCTCTTGCATTAGGTTGGATGGCCGAAGGGTTAGCACATGCAAGTTGTATCGTAAGGTTTTCTCCGGGCCCTCTGGTTTCCTCCCACTGCCAAAAAACCCTACGCGCAAGGAAATTATTGAAACATAATTGAACCATATGTTAGTCCCAAAATGACCTGGTGTGTGTTTAGTACATGTAGATGTCATGGTCTTGGCAGTTTATGCTTACTCTTTATAAAAAAACGTCCAATACCACTTCTAATTTCGCTGAATTTACAAAGGTTGAGATTTTGTTGTTGGAATAAAAATACTCGCTCCCACTAAGGAAAGATATTAATTCCTGTCACCAAAAATAGGACAAATGATTTATCAAAACAATAAATTCCTGAAGACATTTTCCAGAAATAGTTTTAACGACAGAAATTTGAAGACGCCATTTAGAATAATGGATGCCGGAACAATACACGAAAAGCCATCAGTGTCTGATGCACAATTTTTTGTTCTTTGTGTGGAGGGCGACACAATTAATTGATTAAGAATTTCTACTGCACTTTTACATTGTGCTTCATTAACCTTAAAGAAGACTAATGTGACTAATGTATTCATATTTGTCTCTGGGAATTCGGTCGCCCAAATCTAATTATTTCCTCTGTGATAGAAGCATGGATTCAAGGCAGATGATTGAGTGCTTTGTTGAGCATTTGTTATAGTTTTGAAATCAACCATACGGTTCCTCAATTGTTTTATTCAAACATAGTATGGGACTAAAAACAAGGTCCCGTGTACACATTGGCGTGCATGTAAAAGGTTCCCTAGCAGTTGGAATTCAGATGCTGCCCGGGAAAACTTTTCCTCATAGCACACTGTATGGCATATGCCCGTCTTCAATTAGCCCAGGTTAGGTGCAGAAGCGCAAGACGTTAAACCCCATTTCGTTTACTCAAATAGCATAGCTAAATGTTAAAATATTTTAGATTTGAAACTATTTTGATTTTAAAACCGCTGATCTGACAATATCTATTATTTCATGGCAGAATTCTTGTTAATATCAATGTGATTAAAACATAGATCCTATTACATGTCTTGTTTTATAGTTCAAAATCTCGTTTTACTTGCCTTTACTACACTAGGATCTGTAAGAGTTGTTATCATTGACTTGTTCGGGATGATGGGTGGGATTAGCCAATAAAACGGTCTGTTCTGGATGATGTGAGTGATTAGCCAATGAAATGGTCTATTATCGTGATGGATAAATAAAAACACACTTCGCCAAGTTTAAAGGCTCAATTTATTCTAATATCCTGAACAGTTTTGTTAATATCCGTTTTCATTTCCAAATTCATTACTGTATCAAAAATAACAGAAATCAAGGTATCATTATTTTGTAATATTAGTATTATGAATTGTTTATTTTACGACAAAATTAATTGGATTTGAAGTGGAGATACCTGTACCGTTTCATTAAGCGATTATTTTTAACTTGGTTTCAGTGACAGAGAGAATGAAATATTGATGTTATTTCATCACTTGATTAATCCTTTCTGACTCGGGATTCAGGTCTCTATTAAAATTAATACATGAAACCATAGCAAGAATTGGTATAACATTACAGATGTGATGTCAATTACGATGCATCAACCACGCGTAAGAACTTTTAGGGCATCACGAAAATCACAAAATATTACCAGTTTCTTATTTTATCGCCCACTCTTGACAATTATTCATAGAAATTAAAGGTGGGAGGGATCCAGTGGTGTAATGGGTGCACTCTCTCTCTTATCTCTCTCTCTCTCTGTTCCTCTATATTAGATCAGATAGCAGTTTAGATTTATTTTTTTGGTACATGGTAAAACTGGATACCATTTATTCATAAAAATTAAAGGGGGGATCGATTGGTATAATGCCTGCACTTTAGATCATAAGGTCTGTCATTCAGTCAAGTGGTGTGGTTTCAATCTCACACTTTGCCAAAGGTCCCTACTCACAAGCGAATTACTGAAATAAAATTGTACCATATGTTAGTCCTGGTATGATCTAGTTTGTGTTGAGTGAAGGCTCTCTCGCTCTTTCTCTCTCTCCCCTCTCTTGTCCCTCTCTCTCCCTCTATTTCTCCTCTCCTCTCTCTGGTCCCTTCTGTCTCTCTCTGTCTCTGTCTCTCTCTCATATATATTATATAAGTCATATTATATAAGTCTCCCTTAACCCTCCCTCTTCTCTCTCTTATCTATCCTTTCTCCTCTCCCTCTCTCTCTATCCCCTCTTTCTGTCCTCTCTTTCTCTCTTTATCTCTCACTCTCTCTCTCTCTATTAGATCAATATTAACCGAACATCAGATACCAGTTTAGATATTTTTCTTGTATATAATAAAACTTGATACCATGGCTCATTATAAATAACATGTCGAAACAGTTTATCACCAGTGAAGCTGAGTTGATTATATAGTGATATTTGTTGCTATTTGGAAATAGCTTTTCACCAGTGAAGTAGTGATTTGATTATATTTGTAATTTTTGTCTCGATTATAATCTGATCTTTTGTCAGGATTAAAATCTTAATAGACTCTTGTCGGTGATCAAATGACGTTAATACACTATGTCGAACAGATGGTCGGAGATAGTCCGATAAAACAACCGGTCTATTAAACCCGAGAAAACCTCCCTGGACCACGTCCATAAACAATGTTCCTAATGATTCATCCATTGGTTAATTATAAAGAGAACGGTGTTTAACTTCACACTAACCATTCTCATCAAATCACTAAAAACAGAACGGCCCGATATCCTTTTAGTTGTACCATAACGTCTCTAATTACGTTCGTTACTCCGATCATATTACTGATCTCATTGCGATCAAACAGTCGGACGTGAGTGATCATTATTGGTGTATCGTTAATCGCACTGCGTCTGGTCAACTCTCTAGACAGTTCAGTTATCAGACGAATAATTGGCTTTGTTTTACTTTGCAATATTTTGTTGATTAACTTTACTTTGGACTTGATTGAAACAAAAGATTTGATGTTTATTCAAATTATAGTTTTTGGCATATAATAGTAATGAAGAATTGTCCAAAAGGTCTTAACGCATGCACTTTATATCTTAAGATCTGCCATTATGTCAGGTGTTGTGGTTTCCAATCCCTAATATATATATATGACAGTCAAGGCTAAAAGCTAAGGACCCTTGCAGATTTCGTTATCGCTGACAAGATTATATCTTGTACAACTTAACAGAAAACCATGGTATTTCTGTAATCAGCCTTAGCTTTTAGACTTAATCTTGTATGACAAAGACTATGGTCACTGGCTTAAGCTCATTGGTTTTCTCTGTTCCCAGGTTGTCCAGTTTCATCCCACTTTTAAGGACCCCTGCACACAATCAAATCATTGGAATAAAGATATTACTGATTTTAGTCATAAAATGACCTACTTTGTGTTCAATGGACCTTAAACCCCATTTTCTAGTCTTGTTGTCTTTATTGTTGAAAATAAATTTATGATTGACATGTGAAAGCTTCAAATTTTATTTTTTAATTTCATTAACTGAATCCAATGACGAACTGATTGTTATGTAAGCCATGGGAAATGAAATGAAATGGGGTTTAACGTCCTACTGTTCTTCCCCTAAACTGGGCAAATGAAGACAGTGTGCTATGAGGGAAATTTTCCCTGGAAGCTGCACTATGGCCTACTCATAAATCCAATTCCAACTGCCAAGGGAGCTTTTACGTGTAGCCAATGTGTACAAAGGACCTCAGGCTTTTCATCCCATTCAAATGATTACACTGCTAGTCAAGCCCTCTGTCCAATAATTAATTTCTATTATTCTTACATAATGACATTACAAACAAGTAACATTTATGGAAATAACACCCTTGTTCAAATAAGAAAATGGTGAAAAATGGACTTTGCGTTGTTTTTTTTTAAAGAGTATATATCATAAAAATAGAAAGACTAGTGATTAAGGTTCATATTTGATATTGATTTAAAATTAGATATTATTTGACTAGTGATTACATGTTTTATGTCATGTACTTTTGTTGTAAAAAAAAATTGATTTGAACTTAGCAAATGCCGACATGTTATTATGAATCAATAGTGTTTGAGTTTTATCAGTAAAACCCTCAATTGTGCTTTATCATTCCTACTTCTTATCTGTATTATTGATGGTGGGGCATTTGTCTCGAGATTGAACTTTGATAATCTACGACATGTGAGTGCTTCAAGGTCTGCTCGTTCTCACAAATTAAAATGTTTTGATAGTGCAGGCGTTTTATTGATTGAGGATTTATCATTGAAGTTATAATTCGACTGGCCTAATTCTGTAGTATAATCCCATCCCCCTCAATAAACTCTAAACTCTTATCATGTACTGCTTTGATTTTCAAGAGGGGGGGGAGCAAGTGGTACAACATATGTGTGCTTTCTTAAGATCATAAGGTCTGTCATTGAGTCAAGTTCTGTTGTTTCATTTCTGCACTTCTATATGACAAAGAATAAGGTTCGCCTGTCTAAATCTCTTGGGCTTTCTCTGGCTTCCTCCAACTGTTAAAGACCCCCAAGTGCTAGTGAATTATTGTGTTAGTCTCGAAACGACCTAGTTGTGTTAAGCATATGTTAAACCCCATTTCTCTCTCTCCCTTCCTATTGATTTGTGTAAGAAGGGAACCTGTGGATTGGATTTTTAGTTTAACTGCAATCATTGTAGTTTCTTCCAACAGCTAAAGATCCCTACGCGCAAGCGAATTATTGAAATAAAATTGAACCATTTGTTAGTCCCGAAATTACATAGTTTGTGTTGAGTATATGTTAAACTGCATTTCTCTCTCTCTCTCTAGTTAAACCTCATTTTTAACGGATTGGAAGAAATTTGTGATGAAAAATTGTCCGCTATTTACACTTTGTCATGTCAAGAGTTTTTCAACTAAAATACCGGATGTTTTGAACCTTTATAAAATATAAATAAATGGAGGAGGTCTAAAAGAGTGTTTCATCGAAACCTCATTATCATCTGACAGACTTGTTAATGAAGCTGTCACAATTGAACCCACGCGTTTCTTTAAGACTTTGATTCTAAGGTCTTCTCCCGTTTCAATCACCATAACAATAGACTCCACCTACTTCACATCAACCAAGCGTTTAACACACGCTTTCCAAAATCACTCTTTGTTAGGTTCTGTTACAGTTTGTTATTCCTATTTTTTCTTGACTACTTTCGCTTTGTTTAACAGGCTTTTCCACTTGTTTGCCCATATATGGCAATGTTTTATGTACATTTTAATCGGCAGCTGAACGTTTATCAATTCACTAAATTTTTTCCAGTACGATTCCTTTGTTTCCATAGAATTGTTTTATAGAATAATCTGCAGAATTTTGTGTTTTCTCTTCTTTTTCCCCTTCTTTTTAAGCTGCTTGTACAAAAAAAAAAAAATTAAAGTATAAAACAAAGCGAAAATCGAATGTGTTAAGTTTTTTCTGATTTATTTTAAAGTGAGGTTATAACCATATACGGTTAAGGAGAATTATTCAGCTGACGAAAATTCGGACCAATGAAACAAAGGGAACCATCTGTTGATTTTATGATGTCAAATCCTAACTTAAAAATGATCAGTTTAAATATGCAATTTCTGAGATAATTTAAAAATTCAATTTTATTTTTAAGATCTTTACAGATAAAAATATCCTTTTAGCAGAATTACGTCAGTTTTATAAATTGTGCTCTTGGCAATGTTTAGGCGCGTTACGTGGCAAATTTGTATTTTTTCCGTTGCAAATATTTTGACACTTTGTGACACGAGTTCAAATAATGATTGATCACGCTAACGGATCAATATTTAAAATAAACTCTCGGGGTAATGTCGTTAAATGTGACTTTTAGTACAAGACATGAATGTCTGTTCCTATGATTAATATTTTTACGAATAAAAGTTAAGTGAATCTAAGCATAAATTTTTATTTAATGCCGTTTATTTAAAGCAAAAATCCCAATCAGCAAATAAATTAAGAGCAAATCGACAAATTATTTTTTCCCCAAAAAAATCTATCAGTTCTCATCATTTACAGTAAAACCAGAATTCGGACAAGTGTGAAGTTTTGTGCCATTTACCAGAAGAGTTCCAGGAATGATTGCAAGGATTGACCCGAAAACGGTTGAATGTCGATAGAGTTAGTTTTGATTAGTTGTATCAGGAATTAAATCTGATTGAAATACTTTCGATAGCCTACAAGACATGAAAATCTAGTGGAAGGTTGTTACAGGGATCGTACAAGCAGAAGAAGTTGGGGAGCCTTCCAACCTTGCGGGTTATGCATGGGTCCTCCAGTTTCCTCCCACTGTTAAAGACCCCTACGCGCAAGCTAATTATTTCAAATAAAATTCATCCATATGTTAGTCCCAAAATGACCGAGTAGTTTGTGTCTGATAAGTTAGATGAGGAATTAAATCTGGTTGAAATATTTTTGATAGCCTACACTATATGAAAATCTAGTGGAAGGTTGTTACAGGGATCGTATGAGCAGATTTTGACCTAATGACGTCAGACATTTGATTAACCAATCTGTGTTAATGGTTCTCGTGGGTTACCCACAGTTCCTTGCACCTCTCATGAAAACCTTGCCATAACAGACCGTTTCATTGGCTCATTCCTAACATCCAGAATGCGGGTTATATAACAACTCTTTCCAGATCCTAGTGATCCTAATGTAGTAAAAACATTTAAAACGAAATTTTGAACAAAATGGAACCTGTGTCAGATGATCTACATGTAGTATAAAAAACGAAATGAAGATCTGGGCCTGTTTCATGGAATTTTAACTAAGATAAAAATCCAAATTTTAGTAATATGATTGGATAATATTAGATTGATTTTAGTGCTTAGCCAATAAAAATTGAAGTCTCCACTAAGATTAGAATTTTATCTTTAGTTTAAATTTCATTAAACAGGTCCCTGTATTTTAATCAGATTAGATTTTGTTTCAAATAACCCAGATAGAATTTTGCGGAAACGATGGAGTTTATTTATATTGTTTGTTAAACGAGGTAGTCAATGATTTACCGTAGATTAGAATAATATTATAACATGGGTTTGGTTTTTCGTTTAGTCAATAGCGTCTCCCTTTTGGCTATTTACCACCGTTTGATGAGCTCAATTCGTTGCTTTGGATCTCGACCAAGTGTGACGCAAATCAATTTGTTTTCCCTGAGGGCATGTTAATTGGGTGTCGTCAATATACGGTGATACGTAACGTTAATTTATTTCTAATATAGATCTTTATATAAACGTGATTACTTCAATCGTCACAGTTGAAAGGACTCGGGGATAAGACTAGGCCAGACAATGGCTACAGGTAAAAGCCTATTTGAAAATATTGATTTTAATCGACAATTTAAGACCTTTGTATATTACATATGACGTTGCTATTTAAATCTCTGTGCGAGACAATGGCTACAGGTAATAATAGCATATTTGAAAATATTGATTTTAATCTACAATTTGAGACCTATGTATGTATATTACATATGTGGTTGCTATTTAAATCTTTGTTCACTACTTGCCTTTTAATGAAATTGTCATATTTTCCTTAGCTTAAAGATACATTAGTTAAGAGTTTAATAAAGTGTTGGCCATTTTTGCTGTAATAATTTTTATTGAAAAATAGATGATATAAAAAGATTATATTGACAATTTCGTTCAAATGACTTCATTGTTACAGTTTGGAGTTTGATGTTAAATCTCATTTCCCCCTCTCTTTAGACTATTAATCAGACGAGATTCGTTATGACTATAAAATGTGAACACTTATATAAAATCCTATGACTAGATTTATTATTACTATGAAATGTAGGTTATTGCATCTAAATTCAAATTATGTCAACCTGGTGACATAGAGAGACCTATAAAATAGTTTAAAAATTAAACATTTAAAATTATGTAAACCTGGTGATTGAGAGAGACACATATGAAATAGGTTGAAAAAATAAACATTTAAAATTATGTCTGTTATAAAAACAGGTTATGAATATTTTGATTAATGTGTGGCTGACTGTAGTTGGGTTACAAGTTGTCAACAGTGGAAGTTAATATTAATATAGGAGGGGAATAGATGGGTAGGTTAAATATACATTATGTAAGATTTATTGTTATTAATCTCAAATTTAGGTGAAAAATTGATAAATTTAAGGTTCAAAGTGACAAAAATTGAGGTGAAAAGTGTCTAATGTTAAGGTGCAAAGTGATTCAGATTGAGGTGCTAAGTAACTCAAATTGATGTGAAAACTGACCCAATTTCATAAAATTCACCAACTGCACAATGAACTATCTGTGTACTAGAAGTTTATCCAGTCATACGAATGAATCGCTATTCAAAAATGATTTTTTTTCGTAAATTAAAACCACAAATTCCCAACAGGTATTTAGAATATTTTGGATGATGTTCAGGAAACCTGCTGATATGAACAAGAAAACTTTCAACAATACTTGTCAACTCGGACAATGTAGGGAAAACTGATATTTGAATATAACCCTCCGTCGATTGATAATAATCATCTATGTATAAAAATACGCTGGTATACTATGTATGTCCACTGTTACGCTGGACAGGTCAGCAAATGACCATGTGACACTTTGTGAATGGTCAAAATACTGGACTTGTCGCAAACTGACCAGCTGACTTCCAGATGATGTCTTGACACTAGAACGTTGTTAGAGGAAATTATCAACGACAACAAGCCATGTGATAAACAGTTATACATGTAAGATGTATGTTATGAACACAAATATGTAGGAAATGAAATGAAATGGGGTTTTAAGTCCTACTGTTCTTCTCAGACAGTATTCTATGAGGGAAATTTTAATCAGACAGTGTGGCTACGGCCTACTCTTATATCAAATTATTACTGCCAAGGGATTTTTACGTGAATGTTAGTCCCAAAATGACCTAGTTTGTGTTAAGTGGACAATCAACTCCCCCTCTCTGTCTCCATGTTAGTCTCGAAATAACCTACTTTCTTTGTATGGATATCAACGACTTCACTTTAAACATATTTGGTGCAAAAAAAATATCTTGACTGAATATAATTCAGCTTTGTGAAAGTCGAAGATCTAGGGAAAGTTAAAGATTAAATTGCATTACCTTGTCACTTCTAATAATGTAGTATTTAGAATTTTCTGACTTAGTGTCACAAATTCGTATTGATGGATAAATCCTGCAGATTTTTTTCTTTTCCCTACTTCGACTTAATTCACGATTTGTGTTGGAGAAGATCTCAATAATGGCTATATTATGAAGAATATTCTAAAAATCTTGTAATATAATGGGTTTCTTTTTTAAACTGAGTGAATTTCAACTTAATTCACGATTTGAGTAAATAGTGTAAGAGAAAATCACAATACCGGCTATATGAAAAATATTCTAAGAATCTTTTAATGGGTTTTTCTTTTTTAATCGGAGTGAATGAAAGCCCAGGAGATTATATCTACCGATAATATTTTTGTTTTCTTTTCTTTATTAAACATACATTATGATGCAAGAGCTAAATCTGCCTATTGGAAGTCTTTCTTTAGGCCTGAAATGTTATCTATATTATTGATTAAACATAAATTAACTTATTAAATGATAATTTAACAGCCATTGAATATCAAGAATGGTCACAACATTCGTTGTTTTCAATGCTAAGCATTTTTCTTCTTTTTTTGGCAAGTTTGTTTTTCATTTTAAGTAAAGTCTGCCTCATTACAGTGGCCGCTTTTGGATAGCCTCTGGATCCATTCACTTGATCAGATATATTTGATTATTGTTTATTGGGAGGGTTGAGTAACCGGTTGTTTTCAATGCTAAGCATTTTGTGTTAGAAAGTCTGTCATTGAGTCAAGAAGCTTGGTTTCAATTTCCCGCTTGTACGTGACAAGGAGTAGGGTTGCCTGTCCAACACCGTGGGTTTTTTATTTCCGTCCTCCACTGCTACCCTGTCCAACCTTAAGGGTTTTCTCCGGGTCCTCCGGTTTAATCCCACTGCTGAAGACCCCTATGTGCAAACAAATTAATGAAATAAAATTGAACAATATGTTACTACCGAAATGACAGTTCTCTTGTCCGATGGATTTGTTTGCTTGAAGCGCGATCCTCTTGCACTTGAAATATTATATGGAAATTGATGTGTCTAAAACAAGTTTGAAATTTAACGCAGGAAACAGCATGGGAAGATGATTATATGTGGTCAGCTGTCTTTTCCCGTGACATGTTTATTGTCCACTACAGGATAATCACTGGTCATCTAATACCAGACTCTGTCCGAGTGTCCAGTCCGTCATGTCAATCATGTCTCTTTTATCCCCAACCACAAACAACACATCTGAAACATTCTATTAATACGGTCCACCAACAGTTTTAACATCAGGGTCATTTATTCAAGGTCCTTGTCATTATGTAGATGAAGTGTGGCTATTGTTACTGGAGTACATTCAAATTAACAAAACCTGAATCTGAATGTTTGACCACACAGTATAGCAGGTCATCATTATAAAGGTGTTCGTTCATCTGATTTACATACAGGCATAACAAAGGATACAGGGCATTTGAGGGATAATTTTGATCTTAACAGTTCTTAAATGGGATTAAATGAGATAAAATTGTTTTAACACATTCCAGATATGATTTTAACTTAAATTTTAACATAAGAGATTTAAACTTAGAGATTTTGACATAGAGATCTTTGCTTTTGACATAGAGATCTTTGATAATCTAGCACGGAATTTCTCTTCCCTCAACTCGGTGCACTACTAACAATAATTAAATTACCTAGTGTCTAAATGGTACACAATAGACCAATCAAACATCAAACAAATAACAGATCTTTAAAGTTGCAAGCCATCACGTTTTGTCTGCCATTAAACAATCTATTTTACAAAAATAACCTTTCTCGTTATTTAGCTTCGGGCTACCTATATTCGTTTGTATGGTTTCTTAAGAAAGGCTAAAAGGAAAGATATTTTTATACATCCACCAACGCATTGCACTGCAAACAAATATCTTTCAAATTTATATCAATATTACCTTCTCCTTCTCGGTAAATTTAGCTCGGAGCATCTGCCATATTGATTGTGCAGGAAAATACTGTTAAAAGATTTTCTTAGATTGAGACACAAACTACAGTACACTACAAAATAAAAACATAAAAACTGCTTACAAATTCATAGTCTAATACACAGATGTGCAGGGGGACTGCGCCACATATGATTTACACAAAAGACAAATATAACGACAAGACCCCTAATCCTAACCCTAATACACAGATGTGATTGTAGTGTGATTATTGCTGATTTAAGGAGCATTGGATTTACTGTTTCTGTTGTAGTAAGAGTAATTATTTAAGCACAATACTAGATCTTAGTTATCCGAGAAATATCTGTACGTGTTTATAACCCACAATTCTAACCCTAACCCTAACCCTTCAGAATAGTTTGAGCCAAATTCCACAGTTGTTACAGCTTCAATTTGTATGTTTGACATGTAATTTATAAACCTAACCCGAACCCTAACCCTAGGGAAAGATATTTCACAGATAAACAAAGATTCAGATATTGTGCGTATTTTAACAGATCTGCACTTGTTTACTACATAATACCCTCTCCTGGCTTAACAAATCTGCACTTGCTTACTGCATTATAGTCCCTCCTGTTATTGTCATAAAAGATTCTACCTGATGACAAATCCACCTCTGACAATAAGAACAGACGTGTTTTCATTAAAAAGAGAATCTTGTTTGTTATTTATAAAGCATGTGTCTATATATATCTATATATACATTATTAATATCTGAAGACACCTATAGAGGGAAGACAGCTAGCTTATATGAATTATGTATGTCTGAATGAAGTAAGTGGAGAATTTTTTACCTGGGGCCTGTTTCACGAAATTTTAACTTAAGATAAAATCCAAATTTTAGTACATACTTAAATCTGATTGGCTAAGCGCTAAAATCAATCTAATACTATCCAATCGAATTACTAAAATCGAATTTTATCTTAGTTAAAATTTCGTGAAACAGGGCCCTGGACATATTTTTTAAATTTTTTTATGTAAATATTTATGTCTACATTCTTTTCATTCCAGGGACTACAACGTGAAATCGAATCCAGATCCAAGGTGGTGTCGGCCGTTCTCAAACTAAGCGGACGTTTGGAGAATGAGTTTGAGTCCGACTCTGAAACTGATGACGGCGAATCACGACAGTTGGTTGCTGTCAATCTGGAACGTCGTTGGCATGGTATCTGGCTCTTGTCTTTAGAATGGCAGTGTCGATTGGAAGAGGCTTTGAATAAGAAAAAGGTAAATTTATTTAGTAATTTCTTAAATTTTTACATGGCACGTTCTTCCAGACACCGAAGGAACACAAGTGAGGGTGGTGGTATGCTTGTCAATTTCTGGAACATCTGATTCTTTCCTGATTCTTTCCTGTGGTAATCAATCTAACATAACTGTACAGCGCAGTGGACGCTTACGGCTGGCCCCCGGATCCATTCACTTGATTTGATAATTGTTTATTTTTTGCAATGTCTATTTTCTGTCTTGTTCGCAGGTTTATCTTGTATATTTTTGTTTTGTGTTTAGTGCGGTCCTCCTGCACTTACTATAAGCAACACATTTCGCCATTTGGCATATTGAATCGCAAGTCACTGAATCAAGGATTGCGATTCTTTTTTATTTTTCTTTGTCTATATTTTTGAAAGTTATGTAGGATTTCAGTGTTTTTTTTTTTTTAAAACCTGATTGAAGAAAATGAGTTCTCTAATGACCTACATTGTGTGAAACCAGGAATCTACAGTTAGTTATATTTTTTTTAACGAAGTGCTGCAGATTGTTATAAATGAGAAAAATCGGGCTCGTTTTTCATGAGCCGTGCAGAAAAAAATCTTGATTGATCTTGTAGATTGACATGATGTAAGAGAACATATCTGGATGTTTTTTTTTTTTTTTATCAATTTCAATATAATGATGTATTCCAAGACATCGTCTTCAATCACTATCTGTTTTTCTTGCTTTCAATTTCTCATGGAGCTGATGTTACATCTATTGTTTTTAACATCGCCATGGTTACCTAATAGTTTTTGATTATCAGTAAATTGGATATTATCATGTAATATAGTAGGCTAACTGTCATGCTTGTCAGTCTGGAATAGTTCTAATTACTGGAACATTGAAATACATACGATGTTCATTTAGATTAACCTTAAAAATAATATTGGTTAGGCAGGGTAAGCTTACTCTTCCGGACACCTGTTACCACTGTTTGTCGTGTATTATGTACTCGAGGAGCAGTCCATTTGCTGATTACACTATTTTGCCATATTACACTTTTTTGCCTATAACGTTTTAAGGACTCAAAATTCTGTCTTATGGTTTGGATTGTTCGTACTTGGTTTTTATTTTAATTTTACATATGTAAGATTTAGACCAGTGGTTCTAAACCTTTTTTTTTGCCTGATGCCACAACTTTTAACAATTGAAAAAATAGCATATATATGAAAAATATATGAATTTTGCAAAATAAAAGCATACAACAGTAGATTTATATAAGAGAGAGACAAATGGGATTTAACATCCACTCAACACAACTAGGTCATTTTGGGACAAACATATATGGTTTAATTTTATTTCAATAATTGCGTGCGCGTAGGGGTCTTTAGCAGTGGGAGGAAACCGCAAGCCAGAGGTGGCCGGCCAGCTAGAGGTCGAAGCAGGGCACTCTAGACCACTAGGCCATCCCAACCCCTGATTTATATAACATTTGGAGTTGGAATAAAGACCTCCAATTAGCCAATAGGAAGATTATAGCCGTTACATAATGCATCGTTAACAAGCTTATCATCTGATTGGGGGGTTGGGATGGCCTAGTGGTCTAGAGTGCCACGCTTTAACCTCTAGCTGGCCGGTCACCTCTGGCTTGTGGCTGTGGTTTCGAGCCCTAGTGTGTGCGTATGTGGCATGGAGATGGGGCGGCTTCTCAACCTCGTGGGTTCCCTCCGAGCACTCCGGTTTCCTCCAACTGCTAAAGACCCCTACGCTCATGTGAATTATTGAAATAAAATTAAACCATATGGTAGTCCCGAAATGACTTAGTTGTGTTGAGTGGACGTTAATCCCCATTTCTCTCTCTCTCTCGCATCGTTAACAAGCTTATCAACTGATTGATATTTGCCCTGACACATTAATTACTGTCTCCAACTCCCTGGTCATATAATTATAATAAGCATGGATTTGTTTTCTAACGAAATGATTACTTCTTAATTTCTGTAATAATGATCAGTCTATGGAGGAAACAATTTAACGTAACATAATCTGGAATTTGTTTCATTAATAAAAGAACTTAGTTATTTTCATAATTAATATAGTAATTATCTCAATGTTATTTTTGCCGTATTTAATTACGATTCAGAAAGAAACAACGTATTTGGGTTTTTTTTCACATGAAACATCTGTATCGTTCTTCTTGATTTCTGTAATTAACATCAAGATTTAATTTGATTTCTGTTCATTTGTTTGCGACTATGATAAATTTATGAAAAGCATGCTACCATCAGAGATTGTTAGATCCATAATGTTATTGACATCCCCATTATAAATTTGAAAATTGATACAGTAATAACCTGTCGGCGGTTTTTATTACTGATATTTGTTGTTCTTTCGAGGGGGGTCGGATGGTCCAATTGTTAGCATATGCGTGCTGTATCATAAAGCCTGTCATTGAGTCAACTGGCGTGGTTTCAAATTCCCAGTTGTACGTGACAAGGAGTAGGGTCGCCTGTCCAACCTCGTGGGTTTTCTCTGGGTCCTCCGGTTTCCTCCCACTACTAAAGACCCCTACACGCAAAGCGAATTATTGAAATAAAATTAAACCATATGTTAGTCCCGAAATGACCTAGTTTGTGTCCAGTGGATGTTAAACCCCATTTCTCTCTCTCTCTCTCTCTCTCTCTCTCTCTCTCTCTCTGTCTCATGTATATCTGTCAGTAGGTATATCAGTTAAAATATTATTCACTACTCTTAAAATCAATATTAATCACCGGAATGACCAGGTCAAAAAGCTAGAGATATATATTTATATATATATTTATAAAAAGTGACAGGCCATGAGATTGAGATGGACAGGTCAACTTGTATATGACCATCATTAAATAAACTAGTTTTATAGTATTTATACCTGTTTTATTGGTGTGCATGAAATCTATCAACTGTTGTTGTGTCAATAGTATTCAAGTTATTTAGTCATATGAATTATACCTGTACATTGTGCATTGAATATTTAATTGTTGCTGAGTCGAGAGTATTCAAGTTATTATACCTTCGCCTTATGCAAAAAATCTTTTAATTGTTGCTGTGTCGGAAATATTCAAGTTATTTGATGTACATGTGAATTATACCTGTGCAAGAAATCTTTTAACTGTTGCTGTATCGGGAATTCAAGTTATTTGGATATAAGAATTATACTTGTGCATTGAATCGATCAATTGTTGCGGTTTCTAAGTTATTTGTACATTTGGATTATTCTTGTGCATGGAATCTATCAACTGTTTCTGTGTCAAAGTTATTTGGACGTATGAATTAAACATGTGTATGGAATATAACAACTGTTTCTGAGTATTCAAGTTATATAGACACAAATTACACCTGTATGTTGTGTTTAAACACCTGTTTAAAGGATATATAAATCTAATAGACTGTCGGCACAAGTGGAAAATTATGTTCCTTAATTTGACTCTAGTTACATTTGCCTGCTTTACTTCTGGTAAGAAAAACTTTGATCAAGTTCTTTGTACAATGCCCAATTTTCTGATTAGTCTGATGCATTAATTGACTAATTTATTTCACTTTCTTCTATTTTGGTGTTTTGTTCAGGTAGTTGGTGACGACTTTCTCCTATTTTGGTGTTTTGTTCAGCCATGTAGAGATGACTTCTACGATAAAAAGTTTTTGTCAACTTCTTTGTACAATTGCCAGTCTAATGCATTAATTGATCAATTTAGTTTACTTGCTTTTATATTGTGTTTTGTTCAGTCAGTTGGTGATGATTTTCTTATATTATGGTGTTTTGTTCAGCTAGTTATTGATGACTTATGGGACAAAAAAAATAATTGATGAATTTGAATTTGATATTTAAATATTTCTTACAGGTAGGGTCAATTTAAAATTTTGAATATATAAAGTAATAAGTGATAAATGATGATGATTGATATATATATATATATATATTTATATATTTGTCACACCTGTCAACATCAAAGGCTTGACATCATCATTAATACTTCATCATTACTACAGGTAACCATAGATATAAATAGATGTACTGACATACTGAACAAATGAAGTTCACACATAACTAGTTGGATGTCCAAATAGGGTGTGCATTACAAGGTCTGTCATCAGGGATCTTGATAATTTTTTGAAATTGATTAGCAATGTCCAGTTTTGATTAGCAGTTTATGAATTATAAAAACTGTCAACAACTTTTTACAGTTGAAAAGGGGAAAGAAAATGTCCATATGAGAAATAAAAGATTTTGATTTACAGTTAAAAAGGGGCAAGAAAATGTCCATATGAGAAATAAAAGAAGCAAAATCTATGATTAGCATTTGTTATAGAAACCCCTGTCTGTCATTGAGTCAATTGGCAGGGTTACGATTATTGACTTGAACGTGATGACGAGTAGAGTCACCTGTCAAACCTCATGAGTTTTTTCTGGTCCTTCAGTTTCCTCCCACTGCTAAAGACCCCTACATGCAGGCGATTGATTGAAATAAAATTAAACCATATGTTAGTCCCGAAATGACCTAGTTTATGTCAATTGATTTGGTGAAATGACCTAGTTTATGTCAATTGATTTGGTGAAATGACCTAGTTTATGTCAAATGATTTAGCAAGTGTTTTCCACCAATTCTGTTGAAATATTGAATTAGAACATGTTGCTATGTTATAGACAATAATTTCTATATAAATAGAATTCATTACAGGATTTTGTCACTTTGAAATTGATAGACGTTGAATTTGAACGGACGTTAGAATCAATAATATAATATTATTTTATACACACAGCTGCTACCTCATTATTCGTTTATAATCCACCTCAAGTTATTCATCAAATTATTCACATTATCGTCTTTATTTACCGTTAGAATTTTGTCGCTGTTGGATTAAAAGGTGTGTCTTTCAATCTTATCAAAAGAAAAAAGAACTCCCCTCACATTGTATGCATGATTGAACACAGGTATGAAATATTGCATAATTCTCAGTGCAAACGTTTTTGTAAATTGTCGAATGAAAAGGTGTATTATCGTCTTTATTTACTGTTAGAATTATTTGAATACGTCTTTCAATCATATCAAAAGAACTCTCCTCACATAGTGTATGCATGATTGAATACGGTTATTAAATATTGCATAATTCTCGGTGCAAACATTTTTGTACTTCCGTTACATTGATCCGTTTTGAAACTTGTCGAATGAAAAGGTGTGTTCAGAAAATTTGCAGTTAATCCCAGTCTAAGCTATCACACCCAAAACATCTGATAGTGTTGTTTTTTTTAGAAGCAATATTTTATTTAGATTTTTATCTGAATAGGGATTGGGGAACAGGCACAGTCTATATTAAACCCCTCTCCCTGATAGTGGTTGTTATGAGGGTCTAATGCGTCTGCTTTAGATCTTTAGATCTGTAGGGGATCACGGTGGCTAAGTGGATAAGGCGCTGGTTCGCTAGCCTGGAGGTTGAGTGTTCGATCCCTGCATTGGCCGAGAAAGTTCATCTCGATTTTCCGGCGTGATTTCCCCTTGTCAGTGATGCAGAAGGAGGGCCTGACAAGGACAGCTGCCTAGTCGTTCGGATGGGACGAAAAACCGAGGTCCCGTGTACAAATTGGGGTGCACGTAAAAGATCCCTTGGCAGATGGAATTCGATATAAGAGTAGGCCGTAGCGCCGCTGCCCGGGCAAAATTTCCCTCATTGCACGTAAAAGATCCCTTGGCAGATGGAATTCGATATAAGAGTAGGCCGTAGCGCCGCTGCCCGGGCAAAATTTCCCTCATTGCACACTGTGGCGTATGCCCGTCTTCAATTAGCCCAGGTACGGTGCTTAAGCGTAGGACGTTAAACCCCATTTCATTCATTCATTCATTTAGATCTGTAGAATCCTTGTGGTTTTCACCCCATAGGTGAACGTGACAAGGAGTATGGTTGCCTCCCTAACCTTAACCTTAATAGGGTTTAGAATATTGGGGTTTTGATCCCATAGGTGTACATGACAAGGAGTAGGGTTGCCTCCCTAACCTTAATAGGGTTTTGATCTTTAGTGAAGTGTGGTTTCAATTCCAAAATTGACCCAATGGGAAATAGTTTTGCCTGACAAACCTCATGGGTTTTATCCAGCCCCCCCCCCCACTGATAAAATAAAATAAACCCCACTACATGCAAGAGAATTATTGATATAACCCAACCTCGTGAGTTTTCTCTGGGTCCTCCTGATTCCTCCCACTGCTAAAGACCCCTACGTGCAAACAAATCATTGAAATAAAATTGAACCACGTGCGAGTCCCAAAATGACCTAGTTTCTGTCAAGTGGACCTTAAACTCTCTCTCTCTCTCTTACTATTGATATAATGATATGCTTATATAAACTCTCTTTTAAAATTGTATGCTTGCCTGACCTTAAAAGTAGGCTAGTAGGAATGTTTTTTGTCGCATTAAGGCTTTACAATTGAAAATTCATAATGTATGCACAAAACATAACTAAATTGTTCCGCATGCTTGATTTAGGGTATGTCACCGGCTGCGACCATTTCTTTACAACTCTTATTTGATTGGATGTTGAAAACACCCGAGGTCAGAATATGAAAAGTATTTTGAGTGATGATATTGTGAAACATGGTGTCAAATATTGTATTTTTATTGGTTTAATTTGGTTATATAATGAAGGTTTAACAAAATGGAGGTTACCCTGTCAAGGTTTGACTTCATTTATATTTGGTATATATAGACTTTAAATATTGGTATATATTAGAATAGTGGAAAGTTTATGAAAACTGGAATCAATTTATCTATATTTAATTTCAAATAGAGTTTGGTAATTGATATCTTAGAATAGATTAAAGTTTATTAAAACTGAAATGAAATGAAATGGAGTTTCATGATCTTTTTAATTGAATTTATCTAGTAGAGTGTGGAAATTGGTATCATAGAGAGTGAGAGAGAGAGAGAGAGAGAGAGAGAGAGAGAGAAATTGGGTTTAACATCCACTCAACACAACTAGGTCATTTCGGGACTAACACATGGTTTAATTTTATTTCAATAATTTGCTTGCGCGTAGGGGTCTTTAGTCGTGGGAGGAAACCGGGGTGCCTGGAGGAAACCCATGAGGTTGAGAAGGCGCCCCTATCTCCATGTCACATACGCTCACACCAGGGCTCTAAACCACAGCCGCAAGCCAGAGGTGACCGGCCAGCTAAAGGTTGAAGCGCGACACTCTAGACCACTAGGCCATCCCAACAACCCGGTATCATAGAATAGTGTAGGGTTTTTTATGGTGTTGAATGTTTTTTTAAAAATGAAATGGAGGTTACCTTATGAATTTTTGTTATGGTTGATATCATTGACTGACTTACGAGCTAGTATATTATATAGGGGGTTTGGATGACCGAATGGTTAGCATGTGCATGCTGTATCATAAGGTCTGTCATTGAATCAACTGGTATGTTTTTGGTTTCCTCCCACTCCTAAGATTCATACACGCAAGCGAATTATTGAAATAAAATTGAACCATGTGTTAGTCCCAAAATGACCTTGTTTTTGTCGAGTTGACATTAAATCCTCCTCTCTCTCTCTAATACATTATAGTATTGGGTGTTTTGGGTAAAACAAAACAATATTATGTGTATCTAGGTAAGAAAATAATTGAAGATAAATAAAAAATTAATAATAATTTAAAAATTTATTGATTAAAGTCAATCACATATATATCTCAATGGACTTAACAGAGTAAAATATAAATAAGAAGCAAAAATATACAAGATAAGACATACAAATAACATTATAAATAAATAATGTTCCAACATTGAATAAAATACTTAAAAAGTTAAAAATATACAAGATAAGACATATAAATAACATTATAAATTAATAAGTTTACAACATTAAATAAAATATTTGATCAAGATCTGTTCGGGGTGATGTAGAATATATTGAATCAATTGTTGAAATATTATTGAATGATATTAGATACACAGACACACCTATGTTTACAGATACAGGTAAACGTTAACTAATTAATCACCTGGGGTTTGTTGCTCAAAACTATGTTATTTTAACGATCCGTTAAACTCTAACGGACATATCTTGGTTACGCGTTATTTGCGTTAAATTTACTACAGAAAACACTATAGAATACTTCATTTTTTCACAGACACAGGTAGATGTTAAATTAGATATACACACACACCTTTGTTAACAGACACAGGTAGATGTTAATTAATTAATTAGTCACCTGATACCTGGTGATATACATACAGGTGTGATATACAAGTTCACCAGGTACAGGTCAATCAATAAGGTGTGAGTAACAAGATGATCGATACAATAGATAGGGTGGAGTAACTCTAGATAAACATGTACGTAAACACGTCTTACGCGCGGGTCGGCTGGTAATTCTATAGGTATAGGATTAAGTCAGCTCGGCTCTCTCAACTCATGTATGTCATAATAATGATAACATAAATGAACCAAGAACGTGTATCTAAACACACAATATTTTATGCTATCATTAATTATAAAAATTACGCAGGTCGTCCGGTAATTCTATACATATAAAGAGACCTCTCTATCAGATTTGGTCAGCTCGGCTTACTCGACTCATGTATGTCATAATATTGATAACATAAATAAACTCAGAACATGTATCAAAACACACAATGTTTTATGCTACCTCTAGCTGGCCGGCCACCTGCAGCTTGTGGCTGTGGTTTCGAGCCCTGGTGTGAGCGTATGTGGCATGGAGAAAGTGGCGCCTTCTCAACCTCGTGGGTTTCCTCTGGGCACTCCGGTTTCCTCCCACTGCTAAAGACCCCTACGCGCAAGCGAAATATTGAAATAAAATTAAAACCGTATGTTAGTCCCGAAATGACCTAGTTGTGTTGAGTGGACGTTAAACCCCATTTCTCTCTCTCTTCACTATCATTAATTATAAAAATATAATTACAAAGGCTTCCTGAGACATTTCGTCATCTCCACTAAATAAAGCATTTTGAGTTTTAAAAACATATACATGGGCAAATGGTAGCCCAAATATGTTCGCCAATGTATTTTTTCAGCAGATTGAAATATATATGGGGCCTGACTATTGGCCTGGTTCACTTAAATAAAATAAAAATTGAACATATTTCTATGGGTATATTTGCAATACATGATATGATAATTTTTGTGTTGACAACACCTTTCCACCTTTTCTTCAATTTCCTGCCATTGAGGCTTGATTTAAGTCCACACAAATGTGTACAAGTTTGTTTTTTGTTTTGTCCATTCCGATTGGCTAAGCCTACTGTATTTGTAAACACCACAAGCAATGCACTGTTTATGAATGAAGGCCATGCTGGAAAAGTACCTGAAATGTTTTCTTTTTCCTAATCCTAAGTAAATGATAAGTAGATATCTTTGAACCAAACAATAGTTGAAGCCCGATAAATGTTACAAAGAAATGAAACTTTGAGAACTTGATAAAAAAGAAAGAGATTTTTATCTATAATTTGAGAAGTGAGTTGGAATGATAAAATGATGAAACTTGCAGATTAAAACAAAAAAGATTTTGATTGAAGATAATTAAAGAAAATATGTGAAGTATTATCTTGTAGGTATAACTCAATTGATAGTATGCTACTGATGAAAAGTTGCGAGAAAGGAGCAGTGGGGGGGGGAGGAGATGTCAGTATTTTAAGATAGGGGTACTATGACTCGATTTTCTAGGGAAATTATGAATCGTTGTTTGTACATGGCAAAGAGTAGGGTCGCCTGTCCAACCTTATGGGTTTTCTCCGGCTCCTCCGGTTTGCTCCCGCTGCTAAAGACCCCAACGCGCAAGCAAATAATTGAAATAAAATTAAACTATATGTTAAGTCACAAACGACTTAGTTTGTCTTGAGTGGTGTTAAACCCCATTTCTCTCTTTTTCTAGGGATATTATGACTGTGAAAAGGATTGACTTCGGTTTTAAGATAGATACTACTGCTGCAGTGGCTGTATGTGTCGCTTGATACCTGTCTTAAGGCTAGAATACCTACGCGACCGTTAATTATCTAATAGGGGATAACAAATTGAGAAATTAAATACAAGGAGCTGCTGTGACTATGTTTTGTTGCCTGGCAACCTGTCTTAAGTCTAGAATATCGTGGGGAGATAGAAGGGATTATCAGATTCTAGGAATTTTAATAGACAGAAGAGATTATTGATCAAGATGGATGACTAGATATTGGGTGATAGTTGGTGTAGATTTGTGAACCGTATTAACCCAGAAGAGATAGCTAGCATTCAACCCTATTAACCCACATCGTTTCTCTTGCATTCAACCCTATTAACTCACATCGTTCTCTTGCACTCTTAATAGACTCTACAGTTACTCCATCGGCTACAAATTACTTTCTATATTAGGATAAAGTGTTGGGCAGACCGGGTCCAATAATCTCGACTGTTCGATTACACGCTTTCATCTTACACTTAGAACCGACGCTACAGTTGGAATATATCCCACTGGTCATCAATATGGTTGCTGGAGCAGAAGAAATGAAAGGGAGATTAACTTTCTACTTTTCTGCACCAATGCATTGGTCTAAAATTTGAGGTTGACCCATGTAGCCGAACGGTTGACGAGTGGGAGAGTTGTAGCTGTCATTGAGTCAACTGGCATGTTTTGATTCCAAGCTTGTACATGTCAACCATGTGGGGGTTTTCTGGGTTCTCCAATTTCCTCCTACTACTGAAGACCCCTTTTATTGAAATAAAATTAAACCGTTTTATTCCAGAAATGACCTAGTTTGTGTTAAACCCAATTTCTCCCTCTCTTTGACCCATGTACTAATGGCTTGACTTTAATTCAGTAAATAAGAGGAGGAATTGAAAATGTCCGAGCAAAACTTCCTTGAAAACATATTAAAGCCCATATCATTTTCGATTATTTTAATCTTTATGCATAATAATGTTTGTAACGCAGATACTCACGTTGCTGTTTTATCAGGTTACTGTTTAATCATGTTGCTGTTTTATTGTATAAATCCATATGACCATATAAAACTGTCAGCACGGTATCATTATATTATTGCATCAGCCGTTAATCGTTAATCATAATGGCTGAATTAATATTTATATGATTGTTAGTCATCAAAGTAAATACCTCAACTAATATTTCATTCTGCAGCAAACAGTTTTTTACGTGAATTAGCGCTTTATCAGAATTTTTGTAAAAAGATTTTTCAACCGTTAAATGTTTACGCACATGATTCTGCAGCAAATTTTTTTTTACGTAAATTTAGGCTTTATCAGAATTTTTGTAAAAAGCTTTTTCAAACCGTTAAATGTTTTACGGAAACAGCGCAACATGAATTACATGTAAAATGGTTTTAGATTGAAATCGTTGGTTTCCTTCCGTCTGTAAAATTGTTTCTGGTTGAGATAACCTTTTCGTATTGTTTGAAGACGAGCGTTGAGATGTTGACACAGCCAAGATAAAAATATTATCATTATGAGTTTTAACAGATACGAATAAAAATGATTTGTTTTTAAAAAATGGAATATTAATTTTATTAACTGATCATTCAGGTAAGCCGCGATCACAATGTCAGGGTATTATGACATGACAGAGAACAAAACCCAGGAGGACTGCACCACACACAAACAAATACACAAGATAGATCTACGGACAAGACACTATACATAGACTTCACAAACAACAAGGGCGGTTTGGATGTGCGTTTTGTATCTGTCATTGAGTCTATTAACATGGGGTCGTCTGTCTAAGATCATGGGTTTTCTACGGGGCCTCTGGTTTTCTCCCACTGTTAAAATTGAACCATATGTCAGTCCCGAAATGAACTGGTTTGTGTTGAGTGGACATTGAACCCATCTCTCTCTCTCTCTCTCTGTGTTTCTCTCTTTCTCTCTGTGGCACAACAACAAACCTACACATCAGATCAAGTGAATAGATGTGGCTGGAGGTAAGAATTATTATTAGCTGTGTACCTAGAAACTTGGGGGGGGGGGATGGCCTAGTGGTCTAGGGTGCCACGCTTCGACCCCTAGCTGGTCGGTCACCTCTGGCTTGTGGCTGCGGTTTCCTCACACTGCTTAAAGAGCCCTACACGCAAACGAATTATTGAAATAAAATTGACCCATATGTTAGTCCCGAAATGACCTGGTTTGTGTTGAGTGGACATTGAACCCATCCTCTCCTCCCTCTCTCTCTTTCTCTTTCTCTCTCTCTCTCTTTCTCTCTCTCTCTCTCTCTCTCTCTCTCTCTCTCTCTCTCACAACAAAACAACAAACCTACAGGCAAGATCAAGTGAATGGATGTGGGCGGAGCTAGACATGAGCAGTTAGCTGTGTACCTAGAAACTTGATGAAGTTAAGGTAGAAACACTCATCTGTTATCTATGCAGTGGTTGTGTGTTCGATCCAAGGCTTTTACATGTCAAGGAGTACGGAGGTTGAGGTAGCTTGTATAACCTAATGACTTTTAAAAAATTATTTCCAACTGTTGATTACGTTTTAAAACCGAAAAAAGTCATTAAAAAAGGAAATGTGATGAAAGAAATGATTTAAACAATTGTCGATATCTGTCATGACTTTTTGTGTTGTTATTTGAACGTAGAACGCACTGGAGATGTGAGGAGTGTCAGTAACAAAAGCCACGGAGTCAGATTGATTAGTGAATTCTTTCAATCTGATCTGCAGGTTTAAGTCAATACAATCTGAAATAACTCTGTATAAAAAATGACAAACCTTTGAAGGCTGTGACTGGGGCGCTTAGTACTGATTCGTAAATCTGACGGCCGTTGAATCACAAATCCTTGCTAATCATGTCTTTCGTGTCAGATCGATGTTCATTTTTTTTAGTTGAAGAAAAGGAAGTCATGCCTCACCAACGAATATTCAAATTTGCCTTCTTATTTGTTGTTAAAAAAAATAGATTAAAAAACATAAAGCACTTGGTTGTTTTTCTCAAAAGTTTTAATTTTTGACTTAACTTAAGAGTAATTTTGATTCATTTTTCTTAATCAGTGGCTATTTGTTTATAAAAACAACTGAAGAGCTGAAAATGAAATTAGTTCGACTTTAACCAAGGCGTTAATCCATGGGATTTATTCCGATTAAATGGGCAAATTAATTCTATAGATTATGTAATGTCAATACCGAGAAGACAAGACAAACAACTTCCTCAGCTTAAATTTGGTGGATGGGTTAATGCATACATACATGTTAGATTGCAAGTTCTGTCATTGAGTCCAAGTGGCATGGTTTGGGTTCCACCTATCGCCTATCCAACCTTGTGTGGGTTTTCTCCTGTTTCCTCCCACTGCTATAAAGACCCTATGTGTAAACAAATTATTAAAATAAAATTGAATCATGTTAGTCCCAAAAGGACCTAGGACCTAGTTTGTGTCGAGTGGACGATAAAACTCTCTGATGAATACAGGGGATGGATGGCCTAATGGTTAGCATGTGCACTAGTATCATAAAGTTTCTGATGAATAGGATGTGATTGTGTACATTATAATTATGTCTGTATGTCTGTCTGTTGGTCTTCAAAGTAATTGTTGATTATGATGTTGAATGAGGGATATGTAGTAAAAGCTTTGGTTAGAGGATAATGGAACATATATGTTTTATATTATTTACTCTGTATTAATACACTCTTTGATATTTGTAGACAGTAAATATTGGACTATTTTCTTGATTAATACAGCCGAAAGTAGTTTAGTATTTATAAATTCACACGGATAAAAATAGAAAATATAGTCTAGTACTTGAGAAAATGTTATTTAATGATATTGAAGTTAAACCCAATTCCTCCTTCCCTCAGCCTTTATGTTGTTATATTTTTTTGAACTATATTAATGACACAGTTTGTGTCCAGTGGAGGTTAAACCCCATCTCTCTCTCTCTCTCTTCCCAATCTCTCTCTCTCTCCCCCTCTCCCTCTTTATGTTGTTATATATTATTGGACTATATACACCAAGGGGTATTAAAGGGATATAGACCATTTAATAAGTACTAACACAGCAGGAGGGGTCACATGGGTATTTAATGTATTAGGGTCATGAAGGACAGAACTATATATAAATATCATTAGACCCTCAATGCCTCAGAAGACTAATAGGCATTTTCATTATTTAAATCAAATCAAATCAAAAATAAAGACTGAAAAATGTTCTTTTGATTGAAAAGATTGAATCAAATTATCGTGATTAGAAACCATGTTGATCAAAACTAGTTACCCTAGTATTCTTATATGTAGCTGACTGACATTCTCAGACAAAAAAAGATGGGATTAGGTTGCTGTATTTGATTGTGTAGTTAGTGCAGGGTTGATTCATATTTGAACCAATGTGCTTTGTAATGAGACTAATTATCAATGTGTAAGTTTAAGTCTAGGTACAGGTACGTTGCTGTAACTTGTCTAGTAAGTGCAGGATTGATTAAAATTTGATGCATAGACATTTGATGCTGACTGAAATTCTCAGACAAAAAACGATGGGATTAGGTTGCTGTAGGAAGTTTTATAGTAGGTGCAGTTGTATATAATAGTAAATGCAGGATTGATTGATATTTGAACCAGTGTGCTTTGTAAAAAGACTAATCATCAATGTGTACGATTGATTGAGTCTACGTACAGGTACGTGGCTGTAACTTGTGTAGTAAGTGCAGGGTTGATTCACATTTGAACCAGTGTGCTTTGTAAAAAGACTAATTATCAATGTGTATGTTTGAGTCTACGTACAGGAGCCTGTGACACGAAGTTTTAACTATTAAGATAAAATCCAAATTTTAGTTATTTGATTGGATAATATTAGATTGATTTTAGTGCTTAGCCAATCAAAATTGAAGTATCTACTAAAATTTGGATTTTATCTTTAGTTAAGATTACAAGAAACAGGGGCCCAGGTACTAGAAGTTGAGAATCCAGTTTTATCAATTTGATGCAAAGACATGATCACAAGTGGTATTGGGGAGAAATCATCGATATCCATCAACTTATTATTTTGTGTAAACTTCTGTCACTCTAAGTATCGGGGAGAAATCATTGGTCATCTATCAACATTTTTTGTGTTAACTTCTGTCAGAGAATATATTGATAGGGGATCGATTTGGGTAATGTTGTAACGATTAATGAAATATGATATATTTATTAATTATTTCTTTTTTTATTATATTTTTCAGGGTATTTATGGGTCTGGACTTGATTTTGGAAATTTCCGGCTTCCATGTTTGGAGGAATCGTTTGCCAGTGATAATGGAAAGGACTCGACGAACAGCAGCTTAAGCTATGGAGAGTTTGACGACAGTTTTAACTTTATAAATTGTCAGCGAGACGTGGTGGGTGACACCCCGAGCCCGACAGATATCGCGCGATTGTCGTTGGGAAAATCCAGCTTCTTGGACAAGAGTAGCGGGGACAGCGCGAACATAAGTGAGGCGGAGTCAAAGATGGAGGAATCGCTACAGAGTGGTGACAGCAATGAAATTATCTCCAGTGAAGGAGAGGCAGAGATCCTGCAACGAACGAAAAATCGCATTGAAAGCAAAGACGTAGGATACAGTAGTGAGGGTCATTCTAACGACGAAGCCGAGTTACTACGGTTACAGATGTTGGAGGACCGTTACCAGGGACTCGTACAGGTTGCTAGTGACAGTCCGTTAGCCAATGAGACGATGAAGATTACAGATAGTTCACTGAATCCCGTTTATTATTTTATGACGACAGTTGACGTGGATTCGACGGATAAAACGACCGATAACGATGATGTTGGTGACAACGAAAAGATCAACCAATTAAACGGCTTAAAGGATTTTCAAGACGGATTTGATATCTCACCAATGAAAATGGCCCCCAATTTGGATATTCTGAAGCAAGCTAACAATGACGATTTGTTAATGGTACCAGTTGTAACCAATGGTAACCATGTTGTCACAAGCGAACAGTCGGAATCGGATTACTGCATTGAACCGCAAGAAAAAATAAAACTCTTGATTGACCGAGCTGAAGATTTAGTTCGCTCACCGAAGCCGTTTTTCCATTCAACCCCTGATAAGCACGAATTGAAGGTTCCCCAGACTAAGCAGACGGTCCCGACATCTCCTAGTAAACAGACGCAAACCCTGCCAATAGAAAGTAGCAGCGTGGTTGAGACATCCTGCGATGCCAGCGGTGAGGAAACGGACAATGAGAGTTCCTGCGAGGAATTTTCCACTGCGTCGGATGATGGCGGCGATGCCATGGTCGATAGCGTCATTTGCTCGGATTACACGTCTGCTAGTCAAGAAAGCGTTTCTCTTCTCTCCCCTATTTTACCCATGGATTCTGTGAAAATGAGGAATAAAACCCTCTCTCCGCGCAATGGAAAGGACAGACCCTGGAGTTTCATGGAAGTGCAAGAAATGAAACAGTTGAGCGTGAAAAAGTTCTCAACATCTGACGGTGCTATCGATAAATTGACAAACAATCTTACGGACTCTGACTCTCCCGGTTCTCCGCAATCGCGTAATGCCGCTTTACGCCAAGGAAGCTGTTCAACATTCCCCCGTCATCGGACCAAATCTCGGCAGACGCGTAGGAACTTCTCTTCGGAGTTCACGTCTTTACGTGGTGCCAAGCGTAAACTCCACTACCCTTCTTCGGAATCAACCCTTTGTTGTGAATCACAGCCGGATCACGTAGTGCCTTGTGTTATACGAACAGACGATGAACTGACCCCTATTAATCAGAAGGATAATTTTGCCGAGTTATTCGCTAATGCTATATTAAAAGCCAGTAGTGGAAATAGCAGTCTAAGTGAATCTGACACAGAAACTTCTGGTAGGTAGAATTAGTTGAAATACTTTTTAAACAAAATTTGTTGCAATCTGATTAAAATACAATTCAATATTTTGTTTCGTTTTCTTTTATACTTTGTAGCGATAGGTTGCGTCAGAGGTCATACGTTTGACTCTATGACATAGGGAGATGCTAATTGTAGGCCGGTTGGGGAGGTTCAGGATTTTGCCGGAGTACAAAATGGCCGCTTTATACAAATGAGTATTTTGGGGAATACGAACCCTAACCCTTTTAAGAGGGGTAAAAAGTAAATTAGACCTAAGTTCAGTCTGCTTAAAAGGGTTAGGGTTAGGGTTCGGGTTAATATTCCCCAAAATTATCATTTTTATAAAGCGGCCATTTTGGACTCCGGAAACACCCGAACCTCCCCAACCGGCCTACAATTAGCATCTCCCTATGACATAAGGCATTTTATTTACTAATCAGCATTGATGTTTCTAGTGGATTACCCACAGTTCCGTGCAAGTACGGTAATACAAAACTTTAAACTATAAAAACGAAACGAAATAGGTTCTGTGTTTTAATCAGATGCTGTAAACTTCTGATAAACAAACTAGGTGATAACGTCTAACAAAGCCCCATTCCCTTGAATCGGGTAAAGGCCCATTTCCAATGTGTCAGGTAAAATCCACTCCCCAAGTATCGGGTAAAACCCACTTCCAATGTATTGGGTAAAATCCTAGTAGGTTCGGAAGAGTAGGACATTATTCCTGTATCATTTTATTCCATTATAAACAACTTATTGTGTCGTATTTCATGGTTTGTATTATGTATGATATTTATTTTAGACGAATACGATACTGCGCCATTAGAACCATTTACGTCAGAAAATGAAGATGTTTTAAACAGCACCGGTTCCTTCTCAGAAAACGCCTGGGATAATTATCAGGTAAGATCATTTGATTCTTTAAAAGTACCAGTACCAAGCCAAAATCGATCCGGAGGAAATATTCGCTTGATGTCCGTATCACTTATAGGATGACATCGGAGCAAGTTAATTACCACTGCAAATTGAATTCTAAAACAATTTTTAGATTAAGGAAAAAAAATAATGGTATATCTGGATAAAAAAAAATCCCTATTTATTGTAAACGGGTACCTAAAATTAAAATAGTACGCGGAGGTGCATAATGAGTAAAAGGCACCAATTCTGCCTAGATTCGTTTGTATTGTAAACAATGCATGTGTTATTGATGCCCTATGATGTGAGTTGTGACGTCACACAAAGAACTATGCAGGACGTGACTTTTAAGGTCAGCCATCTTGTTATGTGTTAAATAAAGGTATTTGCATGATATCATGGCAGCCATCTTGGAATTGTGACATCATTGCAGCCATCTTGAAACTGAGCATGATGTCATGGCAGCCATCTTGGAATTATGATATCATTGAAGCCATCTTGGAACTGAGTATGATGTCATGGCATCCATGTTGGAATTGTGACGTCATTGCAGCCATCTTGGAACTGAGCATGATGTCATGGCAGCCATCTTGGAATTGTGACATCATTGCAGCCATCTTGGAACTGAGCATGATGTCATGGCAGCCATCTTGGAATTATGATATCATTGGAACCATCTTGGAATTGGGACATTATATAAAATATCAAATTTTATCAATCTGTGTCCTATTGTATGAAAAAAAGACACACAGACACTTTGAATATGATTTATGTTTATTATTTAGGCCCCGCTTTATCCGACTGCGAGCGAGGACCCAACAGAAGAACCTTTGCACTGGGAACCAACGGACGAAATGGAATTTGATGATGAATTCTGTATTCCGAGTGGCAGCTTAATCAATAATGTCATGGCAACACAGACTAATTCTCAGAAGAAAAAAGTTAAAAATGTAATTATTTTGAATTTCATATCCGACGTGTGAATATCGCTAGTAACAAATTTTATTATAGAATCGATGTGTTATTAGATTATTAATCTTAGAAAACTTGAATTTGAAATGTCTTGAGTACCTATGACAACATGCAGGGACATGGCGCCTTTATTTGTATGATGCTCTTGGTGTACTGGTGGGTTTTATCCCAGCTTTTGTTGGGGGTTAGGTGGCTGAATGGTTAGCGTGCATGCGCTGTACCATAAAGCATGTCATTAAGTCAACTGGCATGGTTACGAATTCCCGGTTGTACGTGACAAGGAGTGGGGTCGCCTGTCCAACCTCATGGGTTTTCTCTGTCCTCAGGTTTCCTCCCATAGCTAAAGACCCCTATACTCGCCATCAAATTTTCGAAATAAAATTGAACCATATGTTAGTCCCGAAATAACCTAGTTTGTGTCAAGTGGACCTTAAATCTCATTTCTCTCTCTCTTTCTTTTTCTTGTCAATTTATACTCTGAAGAGATTTTCAATAAATTTGTTGTGTGAAGGGTTTTAGAGTTAATACAATAATATGTGATATTTATCATGGTTTCAGCTCCCTCCAACCAATCAGTGTTGTGTTTGGCGCAATATGGCCCGGTTGGTGCTGACGGTTCATTAAACAATATTTCATTTCATTTCATTTATCAGTGGTTTGTAGTGTTTTTCAGTTATACAATAATATGTTTTATTTCATAATGGTTTCAGCTCCCTCCAACCAACCAGTTTGAAGATAGTGATTCTGATATTGATGATTTTCATCATATCTTGGACCAAACTGAATTACAGCTCAAGAAAGCCGATCAATCGTTGAAGAAAAAACGGAAAGATGCAATGGGTACTGGATTACATTTAAATCCTTCCAAATATGTAAGTCATTTCATTTTATCCTTTAATCTCTCCCTCTCTGTTTCCTCCGGGCAATCCGGTTTCCTCCCAATGCTAAAGACCCCTACGTGCAAGTGAATTATTGAAATAAAATTGAAAACCATATGTTCGTGACCTAGTTTGTGTTGAGTGGACATTAAACTCCATCTCCCTCTCTCCCCCTCCCCCTCTCTTTTAATTCAATTGTCTTTTAATATTTATAATCTTAATGTGCTTTAATCTCTCCCTCTGTCTCTATTATAACCCTCACCCCCAACCAGCCACCTCATTACTATTGAACTTGGATACCTGGACTCAATGTACAAAACCCACATTACTACCTATTAGTACTACTACTTTACTTGTAACACTACTCTCTCTCTCTCTCTCTCTCTTTCTCTCTCTCACTATATCTCTCATATAAGATTACTCTCATTTTATCATTCTCTCTCTCTCTGCCTCTCTCTCTCATATAAGACTACTCTCTCTGCCTCTGTCTTTCTCTATTTCTCGGGTGGGGGGGGATTCTGAATGGTCAGCATGTGCGCGCTGTATCATAAAGTCTGTCATTGAGTCAACTGGCGTGGTTTCGATTCCCTGGTTGTACATGACAAGGAGTAGGGTTGCCTGTCCAACCTCTTGGGTTTTCACTGGTCATCCAGTTTCCTCCCACTGCTAAAGACCCCTACGCGCAAACAAATATTATTAAAATAAAAAGTAAAACCCCATTCTCTCTCTTATATATATAAGACTACTCTCTCTCATTCTCTCTCTCATATAAGATTACTTCCAGTTTATCATTCTCTCTATTATCAGGCTACTTTCAGTTTATCATTGTATTGTTTATGTGTACTATAGTATAACTGTACTTAACCAGGAAGTAATTTATATATACACTAATTAACAATCTCTGTTACTCAACAATTCATTTCAACAATAATTAAAAATATAGAGTAGGTTAAACTTCAATATGCTTGGTATGTAGTCAAACCAGTGCTGGGTCCCTACCTTCACAAAAAGAGGAACTAAGTCAAGAATATCTAGGGTAGTTTAAACTTTAATGTGCTAGGTATGTTGTCAAAACCAGATAACGAGAGGCTCTAACCCTCAGGACTAGAAGAGGAACTGAGTCAAGAATGATGACGGAGTTTAACACTACAGTGTATGCAAGATTATGACAGCATCAAAAATGTTATACACCTTGGCCAGAGACTCCTAGATCTTTGGGGGGTTGGATGGCTGAATGGTTAGCGTGCGCCCACTGTATCATAAAGACTGTCATTGAGTCAACTGGCGTGGTTTCGAATCCCCGGGTTGTATGTGGCAAGGAGTAGGGTTGCCTGTCCAGCCTCGTGGGTTTTCTCCGGATCCTTCGGTTTCCTCCCACTGCTAAAGAACCCTACACGCAAGCCAATTATTGAAATAAAATTAAACCATTTGTTAGTCCCGAAATGACCTAGTTTATGTAGAGTGGACTTTAAACCCCATCTTTCTCTCTCCTAGTTCTTCCATCCCTTGATTCAGCCTGCCACACCTTATGGTAAATCCAACACTTTAATTCCAACATATTTATAAATGTTTATTTTTGTTAACAGGCAGAAATATTGGCAACTTGTGAAACTAATAAAATCTGTTTGGAGAGTATTTGTCAACATATGACCACAGATGCCGTCACGGAAGCTGATGTCAGCAAAATACAAGGTAATTGTTTATATAAATACGTCTGACTTGATCAGCCATTGATGTAGAAAACAAGGGAGACAATTGTAACACAATGAAATGAGATAAGCGAAATAGTTTTACCACTCGATACAATTGTACGGTATGTGGTATACAAGTTTATTTTTGGCGAGAGAAGTGAAATAGTTTTGATAAAAACGTTTCATAACACATACAGGTCACGTTTTCATGTTAATGATACATATTCATCTAGTCATCCTATATGGAATACAAGTTTAATTTTGGCGAGGCTTTGACGACAGTTCTTTTATCTCATCAGTGGGAAAAACTTCACGCACTCGCCACGGAGAGACAAACGCAATCTCAGGAACTGTATTCCATCGATACAATTGTGTATGGAATACAAGTTTATTTTTTGCGAGGCTTTGACCAGAGTTCTTTTAATTTATCTAAACCTAAATATTTTTTCTTGTAGATTTATTATATCAGTGGGAAAAACTTCACGCACTCGCCACGGAGAGACAAACGCAATCTCAGGAACTGTATTCCATCGATACAATTGTGTATGGAATACAAGTTTATTTTTTGCGAGGCTTTGACCAGAGTTCTTTTAACTTATCGAGACCTGAATATGTTTTCTTGTAGATTTATTATATCAGTGGGAAAAACTTCACGCACTCGCTACGGAAAGACAGAAGCAATCTCAGGAACTGTCTTCCATCGATACAATTGTGTATGGAATACAAGTTTTATTTTGGTGAGGCTTTGACCAGAGTTCTTTTAACTTATCGAGACCTGAATATGTTTTCTTGTAGATTTATTATATCAGTGGGAAAAACTTCACGCACTCGCCACGGAGAGACAGACGCAATCTCAGGAACTGTCATCCATGTTTAATGACATGGCTGACATGAAAGCAGATCAACGGAATGTTCAAGAGGCGCTCAATCAGACTAGTTTCTCTTCTGCCGAGGAGTTGAGTGATTCCATCCGGGCTTTAAGTGTAAGTTTTTAATTTTCTAAAATTTATTTCTTAAATTAGCTCTTTGTTGTTTCGTAATTGTTTATTAATTATACATTTCCATCTCATCCTTCAGAATGGAGGAGGGTAGGAAAATACACCTCTGTCCAGGCAAAGTTTTATTACCTTGCATTGCTCATGTAAAAATTATTGTCATGTAAAAGATCCCTTGGCAGTTGGATTTTGATATTAGAGTAGGTTGTAGCGTCATTATCCATGCAATATGCATACAGTAGAAAGTTTAACTCGAGCTTTAAGATTCAAAATTAGGACACAATAAACGTCAGGTTTTAAAAAATATATATGGGGGTTGGGTGACCGAATGGTTAGCGTGTGCGCGCTGTATCATAAGGTCTGTCAATGAGTCAACTGACATGGTTTGCGATTAACCGGTTGTAAGTGACAAGGGGTAGGTTTGCCTGTCCAGCCTCATGCGTTTTCTTAAGTCCTACCACTGCTAAAGACCCTTATTTGCAAGTGAATTATTGAAATAAAATTGAAATGTGTTAGTCCCGAAATGACTAGTTTGTGTTGAATGGATGTTAAACCACATTTCTCTCTTTCTCTCTCCCTCTCTCTCTCTCACCTGTTAAATTCCTAAATACCTTAAATAGTATAAAATATTAAATTATTTTACAGGGTCATCAAATAGTGTTAGAGAATCAACAGTCTCAGTTGATAACGTTGACGGAATCTGTTAAATTATTCACCGAAGATTATCCTTCAATAAACGTCTGTAAATTTAATAACGACATAGCTGACATCACGGACACGAACACAGAATTATACAAATGGTAGGTATTTTTTTTATCATTTGAAATAACACAATAATGAACTATATATTGTAAGCGTCTGGTTTTTAAAGGTCAATCTCTAAAAGTAATATCACTTTATCAGTTCTATCTAGTATTTACAAAGATATGATGGATTTGAAAATATCTTAACATTCAGCATCCTATGCAGACGATATTATTATTATAATCAATGAAAACTATAAGCCTTGAAGATCATTGAAATAATGCAAGTAATCATGTCAACTTATCCTTTCTATAAGTATAACTAGTATGACAGGGTCCTGAATGTCAATGTTACCTGCAACAGGTAAATTTCAACGTTAGTGATTTCTGCCATTCTCTGTGACAAGTCATAACTTTCCGCCAAACTTAAATTTAAGGATACAGATTTTTCATTGGTTGAGCATGAAAATTATAGCCTCAATTTTTGCTTGAGACCAATGAAAAGACTTCATTTGAAAAACATTTTATTTTAAGATTTCTGAAATAGTCTCCTGTCTTGAATATTCTGTCTTGCTGCTTTACACTATACTTGAGTGAAATTAGAAATTTGAAATGCTGTTATTATGGTTGCCTGGTTACTAAACATTTATGTTATTTCAGTGTTTGTCGACAAGTGACGGAGCAGCAAGAGAAACTAGGTTTATGGTTGGAATATCTGGATAGTCGTAAAGAACTGGAATATCTGATCACCCAGGATCGTCGTAAATTACAACATTTATTATGTGAACATGATTCAGGAAGAACTAAATCAGCAGCAGAATTACTCACTGATATAGAGGTACGAAATATTAACTTGCTTTATTTTCATTCAATAGATTTACTTCTAATTAGTCACTAATTAGTCAACGTATAATTTGCTCTGAAACTACGAAAAGGGGAAGGGGAACGATCAGGCTCCCTTAAAAAGTAGACATCTTTTTTTGCTGCTGAATCAAAGGATGATGTCAACAAAGTAGACATAAATAGATATATAAAAAGATGTATAAAGATGTAGACATCAATTAAAGTTTAAGAATCCCTGCTCAAAAGTAGTACAGACAGATTGTAAGTAGAAATGAGAGGTGGTCTAGCAAGGGACAAGGTATAGTTGTCCAGATGGTACGAAACCCGAGGTCTCGTATTTACATTGCTGTTCACTTGAAAGACCCCTTTACAATTGGAATTCGAAAATAAGAGTAGTCATAGTGCTGCTGTCTGGGCAGTAGGCAAAGTTTCCCTCATAGCACTCTGCATGGCATATACCCATCTTCATTAGACCATAGGGGCAGAACAGTAGGACATTAAACCCCATTTCATTTTCTTTTGTTATTACAAAATTAACATATGTATTGTGTTGACGAGTATTGTGTTAAACTTTGTTCTATTTAATTGTGTTTCACAATTTGACCTAATTTTATTTTTCAGGACATTAATTGTAATTTAGAAGTATATGAATCCAAACTCCAGTGCCTTTCTCAATTACGATCTCAACTATCTTGTTCATCTGATGACTCCGCCCAGCGAGATTATCTCGCCTCCATCGCAGATCTACGCAATCAGTTATTCTCCTTCAGTAGACGTTGCCGTGACGCTAAACATAATCTAGATGATGAAGAATTACGCGGAGACGAAGTTGATATTACCCAGTACCCTATAGCAGCTGCTACCGTTCTAGAACAGGCGGATTTCACTGATAAAATGTAAGTTTTATTTTATTGCTAAAAAACAAGGAGCTGCTGTGGTTTTGGGTTTTGATTTTTGGTAAATCAGGGATTTTTTCCCACCCTGGGGCATATTGTTATTCATATAGCATGGTTCTGATTCCAAACTTGTATGTGACAAGGAGTAGGGTCGTTTGTTTTCTCCTGGTCTTCTAGTTTCCTCCCACTACTAAAGACTCCTCTGCTACCCACATGCGAATTAATGAAAAAAAATTGAACCATATGTTTGTCCCGAAATGACTGATTTTGTGTTTAGTAGACGTTAAACCCTATTTCTCTCGCATTTGTCCAACCTCGTGGGTTTTCTCTGAGTCCTCCAGTTCCATCCACTGCTAAAGACCCTTAAGCGCTAGCAAATTATAAAAATAAAATTAAAGCATAAGTTAGTCCCGAAATGACTGTTATCACAAAAATATAAAAAATTTGTATTTTTGTTTTACAGTAATGTAGAAGCTGATGCTGCCCTTGAATCGATTTGACCTTAAGCCCCATTTCTCTCTCTCACACTTCTTCTCTCCCCTCTCTCTTACAATAATAGAGACATTTTGTATTTTTGTTTTACAGTAACGTAGAAGCTGACGCAGCCGTGGAATCGAAACCGAGTAAAAAGAAATCCTGGTTATCATCTTGTCCTCTACAGTTGGCAGCTCTCGTAATGACAGCAGGTCTCGTTTATCTCATGGACCCAGACGTCATCGACAAAATAACCAACTTCTCCGTCACAATCAACCCCGAGTTAAAATACGTTAGCGGCCCCCCTCCAGCATAATTATATCCAGATTTATTATATTATCGTAGATATGATCTACGTTTATTGTACATATATAATTAATTTCAAATGGTGCAATTATTTTTTCTCTCGATGACGATAGGTTGTGTTATTTTTGTGGAATGCAATTCAAATGATTTGTTTTCTACTCAAGGGGAATAACTCCTGTGCTATAAATGATCATTTGGTGCTGGCTTGGATGGAATGTTTAGTTCTGATGAAATTTTGCGATATGATTTACTAACACTAACGATAAGTTAATGTAAGATTCTAATTTTTTATGATTCTATATATAAAAAGCTTATCTTTTTTTTGTGAATCATATTTTAAAATTTCTCCTAGGCTACATTTACTTTCAAGTAACGGATTAAGAATTCTCGAATTGTTTTGAAATCCTTTTATTAGCTGGCCTGAAAACAAAATCAGAGGTACAACTAAATTTATGCCGAACATTGATCAAAATTATTGAAACGGCAAATCTCTTCCGGACTTTATGACCAGTATCAGAGAGATTTGTGCCTGGCAATATCTGTGAAAAGTTGCCTAATTCAAGGCATAAATTACGAAACAACTACTCTGAACAAATAGTTTGATCTATGATAAACAAACACAGATTTAAGACTTTTAAGTTTAAATATTGTTGATGATACAGTCAAATATTTGTCTCAAGAGTTTATGATGTCATTTCAAGCTATAATAAGGATTGCAATGAAAACGTTCTGTTAGGAGTTTGTTTGTATAACAAGATGTATGTGTTCAATATGTATAAATATATATATTATTGATGTGCATATACTTGTAAGTTATTGAATTATACATACGTGTGAATTATAACAGTATGTATATATACAGACAAATAAATAAATAAATAAATGAAAATCGTAAACTAAAAATACTTGTAAGTTATTGAAATATACATCTGTGTGAAATATAACAGTATGTATATATACAGAGAAATAAATAAAGAAACAAAAATCGTAAACTAAAAAAAAATAAAAGTAGCGGTTACGAATAGAACAGTGGTTCACATGTTGTAAAAGAAATTGATGGATCATGTAGCATTTACATGTTCAATAGAGAAAAACAAACAAATACGTTAAATGTAACGTTGTTGTTGAAAGAGGCTCAGGGTTGTCCTATATGGAAAGAAATTCCATGTTGACCGAAATCTTCAAACTGTGGTACTTTAAGCCGAAATGGGTTTATTGATGTACGTAAGTTTGAAGTGGCTCTCGTGAGTTTGAATATTTTCCAAAGTATACCTGGACTCCCATTGTATGAGACACAAGTGTCATTAGCATTGTGGAAAAGGGTCTAGATTTAAAGTTGTCTTTGGAACTTGAAAAAGCGCTAAAAGAGTTAAGAGAATTAACAATAGTGTAAAAGAGAGCGAGTTAAGAGATATTATCTACCAATGCCGATATAAGGAATAATATTGGAAGATATTAAAAGATAAACAAATCAATTTAAAGATTGTTTATGGAATTATTCTAGGGTAGAAAAAAAGTCTAAAGAAAGGAACTTGTATATAGTTTCACGTCTTGACTAGATACTTATTATAATAGAGGCCTAAGGCCCTACGTTGTCGATGGTGTCGCAACAAAATATGGATGTATACGATTAGCGTACTACAGAGAATAAAATTTAATACTGTCGGGTCATGAAAGATAATGGATAGGTGACATCAGGTGTTCCTGTAATTGTAAGGGACCTGGTTTCTGCCAAGCACCTGCCAATTGTAGGTGGGCTGATTCCGAGATGTTAGTGTTATGGACTTCGGGCATACTGGAAGAGTGGTATCAGTTGTTCAAGAAACCATACCCTGCCTTGTGCAAGACAGCTGTCATTACTAATAGCTAAATATTGAGATGATTGGATATAATCCAAAATGGTGAAGTGAAATGAAATAGGGTTTAACATCCTACCTTTCTGCACCACCAGGTCTAATTGAGATGGCCAAAACTGTATTTTGATTATGTAGTGACGCACGTAGAGTAAACAAATGGTATTAGAATAATACCCACAATATATAGTAAAAGTTACCAAATATGGTCAAACTAACTAAATATGGTAATAAAACTTAACCAAATAAGGTATAAGTTGCCATTAATATATATAAACGCTTTATATAACAGTGATTATATATTGCTAATTAATCTACCTAGAATAAAATGGAAGGAAGAAGAGCTAAGGGGAGGTAATTTTAAACATGTGAACCCTGTTCTACTGTAAATGAACCACATTTATACGAAAAAATTGTGTAAATTTCAATTTTTAATATATTTAATTTACTTAAGGTAAGTAAAAAATAATTTAAATACATCAAAAGCATTTTCATCTGTATAATAAGCCCACTAATTTCATTTCAAAATGTCCAGCATGACTTGTGCCATAATTTCATTAGATAATTTCATAAATGCATATTTTTTATAGTCACTGCCAAATTAAAAATAATTGGAACAATCCAAATTCTGATAATTATTTTGAATTTTCATCAATTAGTTCTCAAAAAGCATACAATTTGTCTCTCATCGTCAATTATGTTGATATCAAAATTTTTATCAATTTTAAAATTTAACTTATATATTAATTTCATACAATGGAGGCATTGCTTTTATGTCTCAGTTAAAATTCATTAAATTAGTTTCATATTTTTTTATAAAAACATCTAATTTGTATGCTAAAATCATTTATTTAATAATTTTTATAACTTTACGAACATCGTTTTTGTAATTAAAACCAAAAAATAATTGAAATAAATTTAGATACTATATTATGTACATCTTGGCTTGCGTCTGTGGTCTGGAACTGTGTTAGCTACCCTTTGTGTAGATGGAGTACTGGATAATTGAGTCAAAGTACCATGTCACCAGTTCAACAGCAATCTACTGTGGTACCGTACTTTCGTTCTGGAGTCAATCGAACTCTTAATTTTGACCTCATTCCAGAATGACAGATCTAGCTTGATCCTCACCAAGGGTAGCTAACTTTGTAGTGGAGCAACCATGTTCAAGGTTTTTTATATATTACCAGTATTAAATAAATACTGGTAGTCATAGTAATGGCCATTTAAACAAATTAAACTGCTTTTTTTCTTCACCAAAAATTTTATAATCTACATGCAATTCCATTGTTAATTATTAAAACAGTTAAAATTTGTCTTGTGTGAAATTTGTTAAAGTATTTTTATCTACAGTACATGTACTTACACAAATTATTATGAATAATAATATCATTAGAATTATGGTGCATTATAACACAATAAGGCCTTGTGTAATAAATGAAAACAAAATTGAGTATGGGTTACTCAATTCTGTTTATTTATTACTCAATTATGAGTATTTATTACTCAATTATGAGTATTTATTACTCAATTATGAGTATTTATTACTCAATTATGAGTATGTATTACTCAATCATGAGTAATTCAATTATGAGTATTTATTACTCAATTATGATTATTTATTATTCAATAATGAGTATTACTCAATTATGAGTATTACTCAATTATGGTTATTTATTATTCAATAATGAGTATTACTCAATTATGAGTATTACTCAATTATGAGTATTACTCAATAATGAATATTTATTACCCAGTTTTCAATATTCATGGGTATTACTCAATTATGAGTATTACTCAATTATGTGTATTACTTAATTATGAATATTTATTACTCAGTTATGAATATTCATGGGTATCAATGACTTGATACTAATTCACCAATGATGTAAATAATCATATTATTAATATTATTCTAAATATAGTTTTCATAGATATTGATTAAATGTGTAACATTCAAAAAGTTACACATTTTGGCAGCCATTATCTATAATTGATCTAAATATTGTATTAATTAATGGTAACTGTATATTTATCGTTTAATATTAACTAATTATCATTTCTGACACGTTTATATATTTTAATTCTTACTCTGTTGTCATCGTGCAGCGACAGGTATTGCACTGTTTACTGCAGTGTGACTTCAAACATACATGTTAATTAACATGCACATGCATTTTAGTGCCTATGCATGTAATAATTTATCAGGATTATTTAAATGGCAGAGGAAAACTATAGTACAATAAAAATTAAGTATATTTTAGAAGTTTATAAATTAATTTTTGTACTTTAGAGATTTGAAAAAAGATATTTTGATAACCATGTAAGTGATCTTTTATTCAAATTTTTTTGAATCTCCACAAAATGAACGACTTTTTTTTGTGTGATTTATTTGTACGGAGACATGCTGGAGGGAGGTTTGTATCACACCCATCTGAAGGAACCATTATTTGAATCGTATAACTGATTCTAATATATTCAGAATTATGGAATTTCTATTTAAATTTCTCCAACAAGTGTGGTTTGTATTGTTGACGAGGACTTTTAGTCAATCGAGTCAGTTGTTAATTAAGATTAAAAAGTTGTAAATATTCTTTGTACAAAGAAAAGGTATAGAATTCTAAAATTGAAGCTCCCAAAAATTTGTTGTGTTTTTTTTACATGTAGGATTTGTAACAACAAAAAATTAAATTTGCATAAAGTGTCTTACAAATCTGAATATGCATAATGAATGAAAAATTCTGAACAAAGTTGTGATATTAAATTTTGAAAAATTTGAGAGTTGTGCTGAATTTTTAGAATTTTAAATCTTGCATGTATATTTTAATGGGGTTTAAGTCTTTACAGTTAGAATTGTTAATGTTGTCTTGTTCACTATTTTCTATTTCTATTTCAAGAAATATATAACTCATTTTTTAGTGCAGATATCGTTGCCGTTTTTCTGGGTTTTCTCTTAATAAAACAGACACTATCTTCACAATATCAAGTTGTTACAATGTGTTTTAATACCTTGACTGTGTTAGCCAAAGGTATACAAATACCTTTAAAAGTTAGCTGAGTAGACGAAGCTGATAATATGCAATTACTTGTTGGTGAAGAGACTTAGTTGACAATATGCAATTACGGTAGTATAGTCAATAGACTTAGTTGCTTGGAGTTATAAATTGTTATGTGCCATGTGATTGGTGCAATTTGTTAGTATTGGATGTCATTCCAATAACTTCTGCATTGCAGTAAAGGTACCGAACGCTGTCATGATATGTTGCAATAACGTAACATAACACCAAATGAAAATAAAATGGGGTTTAACATCCTACTGTTCTGCTCATAACCCAGGCTAATGAAGACGGGCATACGCCATACAGTGTGCTATGAGGGATATTTTGTCCGGGCAGCACATTGCTTCATGGATAGCTAACACAGTCATGGTACTTTAAATATGTTGCAATAACTTCATCATTGTACCAGGGAGCTAACACAGTCATGCTATGAGGGAAATTCTGCCCGGGCACCAAGGAAAGCTAACACAGTTATGGTACTTAATATGTTGCAATAACTTGCTGAGGTTAAGATGAAATAACTATACAATGTATATAATATAGCATTATTTTCAGGGCAGTTATTTTCTCTCTATCTATCTATGTAAGTACTACTACTACCTCTAGTCTGGTTCTATCATATCTATGTTTCTACCTACTACTAATTTATATATAAATATATATACCACAAATATACACACAACTCATATATAACATGTTGTATAAGTTTGCTTGCAATCTGAAGGGTCTTAAAGTCTTAACCCATTAACCGTTAGACATTCCATATGGAACGTTCAGGAGGCCATTTTGCAGGTCATGATCTATAAGTAAAAATTTTAAAAAATCGTTAAATATTTTATACCATCGAATAGAGAAATTCAAGATCTTTCCAAAAATATATAAATTTGTATGATCTATTCTTAAATTTGAAGAGTTTTAGGATATATTCTTAACCATATGCTTTTCCTAGTCGAAACCCCAAAACAATCCAACGGTTAAAGGGTTAAGGAACCCATGGCTTCAATTTGTTTTAGAGCAAATCACAGGTTTGTTGAGATTTGAGTTTCAAGTTTGAAGCTCAAATTGATATCATGTATGCTAGAAAAGCTACAAAATGTTTAATTTGTTGCGAAAATTTGGCGGTCATCTGTTTAGAAATTTTACATAGAAACTTTAAAAAATTTCTATTAATATAATTAGTTCTACTTTTAATTTTCTGTAAATAATAATGCCAGGTAAACAGAAGGATAATTTGTGTAATAATTGCTTTTCATGTCTGTGCAATGAAAGTTTTTTTTTCTGGTTGTTTTTTTTATTTATTAAGTTAAGATTTCTTTTGGTACCGGTATCACTTGGTATTTTTCTTGTTTTTTGGGTTAAATTTCATTTTTGCTTGTTGTTTAGTGGCAAATACATTCATTTGAAATGTAAAATGTATTATTGGGATTTCTGCCGCATGAACAGAAGAAAAAATGGAGCCGAATTTAAATATTTTTAAAGCATAAAGAGAATTAGTTTTGAAAAACTTTAGATTTTTATATTTGTAATTTGATATGCACTTTTTTTCACCTCATTAATAAACGACTATGAAATACGACACCAAAACAGGTACAGTGCTCTAATTGTATGCCCCTCCCCACGATGTGTTCATAGGTATACGTTGTCATATTGAATGAAGAACGTAGAAATTATGAAAATTATTTGGTTATATTGAAACACAAATACATGTATCATTTCTAATAAATGTATAAAATATATAAAATAATATATTATGCTAAATATTTTGACGAGGAAGATTAAAAAAAAAATAATAAGAAAAAGTTAATAAATGATTTACCTAGTTAGAAAATAAAAAAAAGACAAGGATAAATTTGTGTTTGTTTTCTTTAATGAATTTGCAGGGGGTCAATGGCCAAATGGTTAGCACATGCATATGCTGTCATTCTCCACGCAAGTCTCGCTATCCAGCATTCGTGTGGACTGCAAGGGAAGACAACTCTGTTTGGGAGATTGGCGTGCTGTATCATAAAGCCTGTCATTGGGCTAACTGGCGTGGTTTCGAATCCCTGGTTGTATGTGACAAGGAGTAGGGTTGCCTGTCAAACCTTGTGGGTTTCTCCGGGTCGTCCGGTTTCCTCCCACTGCTGAAGCCCCTACTTGCAAGTGAATTATTGAAATAATATTAAACCATATGTTAGTCCTGAAATGACCTAGTTTGTGTCGAATGGACGTTAAACCCCATTTCTCTCTCTCTCTCTTTTATGAATTGGATGTTTATCATAAGATTTGGATGCAGCAGACATTGGTGATAAATTACATATGTATCACAGTGACTTGACCCATGGCTATTGTTTTAGCAGTCGACTTACTGGTAATACTAGTAAAAGGGTGGGATGGCCTTCTTAACCTGATGGGTTTTCTACTTGTCCTAAATCCCACACTTGTGTGTGACAAGAAGTAGGGTCACCTTCTTAACTTCATGAGGTTTCTACTTGCCATCTGAATTCCTTCAAATATGTTAAATCGCTCATGCAAAGGGTATTCTGATAACCCGACCAGAAGTACAGTTGCCTTCCTAACCTCGTAGGATTTCTCCAGGCCCTCTGGTTTCCTCCCATTATTAAAGACCCCTACGCACAAGCAATTATTAAAGTAACATCCTGGCCTTCATGTCTGTGGGCTAAAATTAGCCACCCTTGGTAACAGTCCAGTTTTAACTAGCATATTAACTTGTGATCGAGACCGTATCAAAACTTTCATAATAAACTTCTGCAGTACGTCCAGTCGTCCACTTTGAGATCCTGTTTTCACAATGCTGTGCACCTAAAAGAAACTTTGGCTGTTAACATTAGAAGACATGGTGAAATTGCTGGTAGTCCAGCTAACTATTTCCTCACAGCACAATCTATGGTGTATGCCAGTCATTATTAAACTAGTTAGTGCAGAAAAAATAGTACGTTAAACCCCATTTTATTATGACACAAAACTGCAGTGGTCACAGCGGTAAGACGCTGCCTCGCTAGCCTGGAAGACACATGTTCATTTCCTGCATTAGCCAACAAAGTTCATACAGATTTTCCAGCGTGGTTCCCCTTTGTCAGGGATGCAGAACTGAAGGCCAGATAAGGACAGCTGTCTAGTCGTTTGGATGGTACAATTATTGTATTGATTAACGTTATTCTTTGGAATGGAGCAAATGAAATATGGGTAGCCTACTATATTGCATATTTCAAGTGAAAGAAAAAGCAGCTCTTTATTATCTAACATTTCTATTTTTTAAATCAATGCAAGAATGTTGTTGTTTTTTCAAAGCGCGGATCGAGTCGAACAGTACGACATTAAACCCCATTTCATTTCTTTTGAAGCATAGCATAAATAGTAAATTATTTGAGAGGGTGTTTAATTGTGATATAAGGGAGGCAACTTCATTTTAGTAAAATACAAAGTGTTGACACCCAAATGTAAGAGAAATAAAATCATCATTTTACGTGATGAAGGTTGTCGATAAATATATCTTGTAAATTAACGCCATCCAGCTGATGCAGGGTACAAAACGAATTCTTGAAGGTTTGGAGCAGCAAAGGGTTAATGTCATAATTATCCCCCTTTAATTGTTTCTCTAGCAAAGGAGTCAAATATGCTGCCATCTCTCAACCAATGAAAACGCCGTATGGAATGTAACTAGGACGCGCTTCGGGTGTATTTTACAGACAGGTGTCCGGGCACATCTTTTTTTCGTGGATACAGGTAAAATATGATGCTTTATTTATTTTTCTAAACAACAAACTCACGACAAAGATTTCTGTTACATAACTGCAGAAGGTGTCAGTTGTAATTATACGGAAAGCGGCGATGTGATGATGATGACAATGACAACATACATGAACATTTTAATTTAGGAAAACAGAAGTCAGAAGTCGATTGCAACACACAAACATTTGTATTTATAATTTAGTCGATAATAGTTATTATCGATTGGTTGTTTAACAATACATTGGTAGTCATCACGACTATTCAAATATTTTTTTGTTTTACCCTATAGTTAATAGTCCATGAATATGGTACCGCATAAAAATAACCCACAATGTCGAAATGACCTGCAAAATCATAATGAAAATCAGATCTGAATAGAAAAAGTGTTTAGGGTAAAATGCCTTTCTCAGCAATATTGCCATGGCAGAATTGTCGATTCTTTCTTACAATTTAAAGGAGCAAAACCCAGGGCCGGGGGGTTTCATTGTCATTAATACCGGTAGTCAAAAATTTGATAATTTCCCCACCTTCTTAGCTCCTTGTTTGTACTGACTATAGGCCTACATCACATCTAACTTAGTAACAATAATTCATTACAATAGTGGTTTCGGGTGACGTGACTTTAGTTGAAATCGGGACAGCCAGCAGCTAAAATATAGCACACTTCAATCTACGATTCTGAATTACTAATTGATGTAAATGCATTCCTAACACTTGTATTGCAATAGTTTAATACGGTATTAATCTCAATATATGCAAAGATTCAGGCTAAAAAAGTATCGAAATGTAAGCGAAATTACCGTTTGTTTACAGGAGACGCTAGCGGGAAAATACCGCTCTGACGTCACGCAGTCGGTAAATTTCCATTGATGGCATTGTTACGACCCACTTCATTGGTGAATCCGATCGTTATTTTCCGGGGGATTTTCATATAGAACCAATCAAATGATAGATAACATTTTTGTGATTATTATTGTCGCTGAAACCTCGTGATCGGACAATTAGAGCCGTAGAAAATGGGATTTATCTGTTTTGATGACTAAAAATTGCTAAATTTCGACTAAATATATAAAAAATTTCGTTAGGTTTCATCGAGATTATAAATATTTCACATATTATCATTCAAATTATTATGATTTTAATAAATCTTAGCTGATAATAACGATCGGATTTCAGTTTTAAAATTAGTACTAGCGATTCTGAAGGGTAAATACCGCTTACGACGTCACTCAAATATGACTGAAAAGCACTTATTTTGGTGCCATACCACGCATTGACTGGTATAGAGCATTTTGATTACATTTTTGACGTCAATCTCCGATTTTAAAATTCCATAACTTTGGATCTAATTAGAATATTTTGATGAAATAAAAATATTTGGGTAGCATTTTATGTATATTTTCACAAAAATTTTAAAAAAAATTTTTTTCTCTTTTTTGAAACTTTGACCTGAAACCCTAGTAACAGTAACAATTTGTTAAACTAAATGATATGTGGCGCTATTGCACTTCCTCACGGGTAGCACGAAATACCCAAATCCACAGAAATCTACCACCATTATTTCAATTTATAAGACAAAAGTTTATATCGATATTTGCCAAATTGTCATATTTAATTTACAGTCGTAACGTTTTGGAGTCAAAATGTCCCTCAAAACAACCGCTCAAAATGCAATTTCCAAGCAAGTTTGGAAGTAGTAACCAAGGGACATAACTTGTGTATTTGCCCAAAATCGCTTGTTTGGAAATTGCATTTTGAGGGATATTTTTTAAACAAAAAAGGCACAATTTTAAATTAAAAATGCAAATTTGGCATATAGAACACTATATTATCAAACATGCATATAAATTATTATTATATGAGTTTGGGTAAATCGATGCTACCGCTTTCTCACCTGTACCAGTTCCCGTTTGTCGACATCCGTATGGTTATTCACGTCTAATTTTTCAACAATGAAAATGGTGACAGACGGATGAACTTCTCTCTCGTTATATAATAATAATATAAATTAAAAGGTCGGTAAAATAAAAAGTTATTGATCGATTCGGCTGAAATTTGATGTGCTGTCATTGCTGTCATCAACGACAACTGGTGGCACTGGTAGTACAACCTTTCCCCAGAAATGCAACAGGAACAAGCAGAACTCTTTCTAAATTCTGGTGGGGGGGGTAGGATTGCCTAGTGGTCTAGAGTGCCGCACTTCGACCTCTAGCTGGCCGGTCACCACTGGCTTGCGGCTGTGGTTTAGAGCCCTAGAGTGAGCGTATGTGGCATGGAGATAGGGGCGCCGTCTCAACCTCGTGGGTTTCCTAAGGGCACTCTGGTTTCCTCCCACTGCTAAAGACCCTGACGCGCAAACGAATTATTGAAATAAAATTAAAAACCATATGTTAGTCAGGAAATGACCCCATTTCCCTCTCTCTCTCTCTCTCTGGTGGCACTGGTAGTAAAGCCATTCCCTAGAAATGCAACAGGAACAAGCGAAACTCTTTCTAACTTCTGGTATATTTTTCAGGTAAGATAGTGTAAGACCAGCAACATGACGGCTGGTTCTATCATAGTTCCTACCATAATACCCTTACGACCACCTGTACCTGGACGTTCAAAGCTTGCCATAGACTCAAACACCAGGATAGAAATTAGCTCAGGTACGGCAAATAAAATTCAAGATTAATTAATATTTATAATGAAGTTTTGTGATGTAAAGTACAAATTAGCTCACGTTACACAAACAAATTTTAGAAGAGATTAATATGGATGTAATAAGACCATTTTGGATTAATTTTTTCAAAAACTAGATTCAATTAAAAAGCTATTTATGCAAATAGTGTTAGGAAATTGAATGTACATGTATGTATAAGGTAAGTGTAATAGATTTCTACTTTCATTTTGCAGATTCACTACATACAAGTATATATTATACGATAAATGGAAGTAAACCAGAACCATTTAAACGTATAGGAGGACAGAAGACTACGATACAATATAGATGTCCGTTTACGCTACCAGCCGGTCGACTTACAGTTAAAGCTGTAGCTGTCTCAGAGTAGGTTTACTTCATAAAAGGGACAATAACACTCTTGCTGGCTTGACAGCTCCAGAAAATAAATTATATCCTTATTCTAAGTACTAGATGTTTATGAGTCCTACTTGTTGTGTAAATTATCCATTACATCCTATTTTACTTGTCCAGAGGGTTTGAAAATATGTTTAAACTTAAGTCACGTTTGAAAAGGTTTACAATAGACTCTTCAAATCATTTAGTTGAATTTTTCCAATTTTTAAAATTAGGTGTGTTAAGATGAAATTTGTATCATCAATTAGTTGGAATATTGTAAAATAGTACAAATTGTTGATGAGAATAAAGATTGGAACATATTATTCAGTTTCAACAAGAGTGGTATTGGGCCTTTAAAGATACATTATGGGAGATTTGATAAAGAGCTGGCAGTTCTCACTATAATATAATATAAAGGCAATTAGCTCTTTAAACTGAAGTCCTGTGTTTGTTCCCTGCCTTGGCCGAGAAAGTTAATCAGGAATTTCCAGCATGTATCCCCCTTGTCAGTGGTGTAGGACTGAGGGCCTCGAATGGACAGTGTATAGTCATTTGGATTGGACAAAAAAACGAGGTCCCCTGTACACATTAGCATGCTCGTTAAACATCCCTTGGCAGTTGGAATTAGATATAGAAGTAGGCTGTAGCGTCGCTGTCAGAGCATGCCAGTAATATAATTCTGAATAAATTTGACTTTCTTTTTGTAAATTGATGCCTAAAAAGTTATATTGATGTACTATTTATATTATAGGGATGGTATGAGAGAGAGTAATGTTGTTACTAAGACATTTGATGTAGATTTTGTTGACCCCCCACCCCGTCCACCAGAAGACGATGATCTTGGTTTTCAACACGATCTCGATTTACAAAGATCAAAGGTATCAATATTATTATTAGTATTATCGTTTCATTTTAATAGGGCTACATTACATATCGAAATGTTCCTAAGCACCTTACAAGACTATGTCAGTTTACGCTTTGCTATATGATAATATACCGGTGAATGGCCTAGTGGTCTAGAGTGCCACGCTTCGACCTCTAGCTGGCCGGTCACCTCTTGTTTGCGGCTGTGGTTTTGATCCCTGGTGTGAGCGTATGTGGCATGGAGATAGGAGCACCTTCTTAACCTCGTAGATTTCCTCCAGGCACTCTGGTTTCCTCCCACTGCTAAAGACCCCTACGTGCAAGCGAATTATTGAAATTAAATCAAACCATATGTTAGTCCCAAAATGACCGAGTTGTGATGAATGGAAGTTAAACTCCATTTCTCTTTCTCTTAAATATATGATAATATACCGGGTGTATAATAAATATTTTTGAGTAAATTCAGAACTTCAGGATAGTGAAATTGCCGTTGTCGTTGGATTCGTTTTTAGATAACATCTAAAAGGTGCAATGAGACGTAGAAATTTATATCAATAAAAAATTCCAGCTAAAGATACATTATTCAAAAGCTAAATTTGCCTATTGCAGGTCTTTGTTTAGGCCTTAAATGTTGTATAAATTATTAATTAAACATTTATGAACATGACAAGACCATAATCAAGTCAAATGCTCAAGATTTTAGATTAGAATGTTTCAGCCAATTAATGATTTAATTTAAAAGTGGATTATTTATTTCTGAACTTTTATAGCAAGAACGGCAAGTTCTTTATCTGATTCTTACATAATGTATCTTTAATAAAAAATCCCATGCATCACAATATTACATAAATCATATCTACTACCGCTAATTAACTAACTGTATGTTAAGTCGTAAAATGACCTTAGTATTGTATTGACATACCTTTACCTTCTGTGTGAATATATGTATGGCATGCATGTAAAAGAACCCTTGGCAGTTGGAATTTGAAATGAGTAAAGGTCAAAGCATAGCTGTCTGGACAAAATTTACCTCATAGCAAATTGTATGGCTCAGTCCGTGAAGAAAAGTAGTTTGTAACACTTCTTCGTTAGATTATTTAATAAACTATTTTTCTAAACTTGCAGAAGAAAAAAAAACGTGTCAAGGTACTGTATCATGTAGTAGATTTAAATGTTAGGTTTAATTAATCTTATTATCAAATCATGCTCAGTAAAGATTAGAATCTAAATATGTAATTGCTTGAAAGCTTGAGGTAGGCCTATATCATAGTAATTTAATCATATTTAACTAGAACAATTAATTGTTTTAATTGCTTTTATTTCATTTTTTATAAAATGCCGAATCTGGATTAGCCAATTTATCAGATCTAATTAAGCATGAAATTTAACTTTATATATTTGTCTTAAACATGCATTAGGATCGAAATGTTATATATACACTATTAATTAGACATTTTACAAAACAAGACCATAATCAACTGTCGATGTCATCGGATACTCAAGATTTTAACTAGATTAGAACGTTTCCCCATTTGAAAATTTAATTTAAAAATGGGGAAAGCAAGACTAAGTCTCAAATATACCAGTGCCTTGGTCACTAAGCATACATCTTGTCAAAACTACAAACAATGATAACTTGGTTCAGAATGAAGTAGTTTGAATTAAATATTTAAAAAAATTTCATTATACATTATCTTCTTTTTGAGCTATTATAGGAAGAATGGTCAACTCTCTATCGAAATTTTACATCATGTATCTTTAATCAGTAAGAGAGAGATAGAGAGAAATGGGGTTTAACATCTAACATATGTTTTTAAAAAAAATTGGTTTCAATAATTCGCATGCACGTAGGGGTCTTTAGCAGTGGGGGGAAACCGGAGGACCCGGAGAAAACCCACGCCAGTTGACTCAATGACAGGTTTTATGATACAGCGTGCGTATGTTAACCATTCGGCCATCCAGTCCCCCCCTTTAATCAGTAAAGTACATGCTAGTCGATCTGGTGATTCACTATTGAACTGGCTGAGAGAAGACAAGTTATTTAATCTTTACTCCGAACATGTATCCTACTCATGAGGTTGATAAATAATTAACAATATACACAATTAGATACTGATTATTTGTCTTCATGGATAGATAGAACTTGTTCGTTATCACCTCTGCCGATGTTGATTGGCATGCTATCAATAATTAATAACTTAAAGCCCAATACAACTCTTGTTGTAACTGAATAATATACCCCAATCATTATTCTGGTCAACCAATTGTACTATATTACAATATTCCAATTAATTGATGATACAAATTTCATCTTAATACACCTAATTTTAAAAATTTTAAAAATTCAACTGTATGATTTGAAAAGCTTTACGTAAACACTTTCAAATGCAACTTGGATTTTAACATATTTTCGTACCCTCTGGACAAGTAAGATAGGTTGTAATAGAAAATTTACACAACAGGTAGGACACTTAAACATCTGGAAGATAGAAGGCTTTTTTTCTTGCTTCTGGACCTGTCAAGCCAGCAAGAGTGTTATTGTCCCTTTAAAATCTAGAAGTTAGAATAAGGCTTTTTTTTTTCTTCTGGACCTGTCAAGCCAGCAAGAGTGGTATTGTCCCTTTAATAAAAGCTTGTTGTATGTAAATCCGTGTAGGATCGTAGTTTTATTAGACAGTAGACTATTAATATTTGATTGTGTTTCTTACATATAAACTTATTTTTACTTTATAAAAACAAATATAGAATTCATTGTTACATGTAGCTTGAAAGAATTTAAAACCAACAAAGGAATAGATCCCAGGTCAGACCCAAACTAATTAATTAACGTTTATTTACCATTAAAATATTTTGACTTTATGGCATGTGTCAGTTTATTTTATGTTGGTTAGAAAAGGTTTGAAACTTCTTACAGAGTTTTACGTTCGCAATTCATGTGATTTTTAGACTTGAGTAAGAAGAATAAGTTTTCCTTTACAGGGACAAGCTGTTTTGGGGGTTTTTTTGCTAGATAAAACAAATAGGTTAGGCCAATAAATAGTTGATCACAACGGATGATTATTGGGATCGCTGAAAGACAGATTTTTGCAGATCTGTCTCACAACATTTAAAATAGAGAGAGGTTTAAGATTTTGTCACCACAACACTGAGACTAGCGAGTCGGGGAGGGGGTGGGGGGAGTCATTTAAGCCATTCCACCAACAATTCATTGAATTCTAACTATTAATGGTTCTTTTACATGCATGCCAATATTTACATGGTTAGACCTAGATTTCATGCTTTGTCAATCTCACAGGCACTTTATCTGGCTGTAAAAATCTCAACCGTTCTTCCAGACCTATGCCAGCTGGATTCAAAAACCAGGCTCCGAGTTCACAAAGCTTTCTCAGACTTAAGTTACGAAATTACTCAAATTGTTTGCTTTATTTTAACTGAAATTAATAATATAAAACTTTTTGTTGTTTAATGCATCGGATATATCAATAAGAAACTTTGTGCAAAGTGTTTCTGGATCAAAGATATTTCTCATAAACAGAAATTGAAAGTTGAGTAGATTCTAAACGAAGTCGAGAATGCTTTGTGAACATGAGTCAGGACATTCAAGTAGTGAGTTTTGCTTAACTAACACGAACGGCTTCTAATTTAAAAACCAAAACTGAAATGCCGTAGATAATTTATATAAGCTCCAGCTTTCTTTATGACATGTAAAATATTAATTGATAGCACAACCCAAAACATCAATGTCTTTTTAAACAGAGAAAAAATTAATGGAATTTGATAGATTATATATCGTTCAGCTATATCCAATCTCAGCTCGGGTCCCAGAGATAAGTTAACTGGTACTCTTTATTTATCTCTGTGAAAACTCGCCGGCCATATGATGGCCATTTTGAATGTCCTGTGATGTAATTTTCCGTTTAGAGCGCTTTGCAAAGATACAAAATAGCGGCTCAATTCCTGTTGGGTTTTTCTGAAATTAGGCGTATTTAGCCGAATCACTTACATTGCATGTTAAAAATAGTCCCTAGTAAATCTTCAAATCAGCTGTTTTCGAATGAATTTTGATATCACGATTTTGAAAATGTCCCAGGTTCATTAATATGTCTAATAATAGTCGAGAAATGGCAGCAGTTCATTCAAACAAATCCAGCCAATCTGGAGCTACTGGGGGTGGAGCTTAGGAATCCATTTAAGACTGATTAATGGCTGGCGAGGGGTAAACTTATCACTGGGAGACAAGATTAAGCTATTTCTAAGCTAGTATTGAGAAATATTCCTCCACTAAATATAAACATAACAGGGTTGGTATAAATCAAAGCCAGCCAGTCCTTATATTTCTATACACTCAGATCATCTACTTCATACTTCGAGAATATATCTCAGCCCTAAATGACCGCCATATCCAAAAAGTGGTATAGTATTTTGTAAAGCTGATTTACTCGTTTTCGCATCTATCATACACACAAAGGCTACATAAACCTTATCAATTTTATTAAAATGAAATAGAATAAATACTTAACAAAATTCTTAAAGTATACTTGGCGTTTTCGACTAAAATCGTCGATTTAGGACCTAAAATTTCGGTCAACTACATGTAGCTTAGTGTCTGTTCTCAAGTGGAGCTAACTGTAGTCAGACAGCCTAAGTTTGGTATGAGTGCTTATATAAAGTCATTCCACCAATACGTTTAATTTTTGTTTCAGATTGAAGTGAAAAGAGCAGCATCAAAGATAATGAATTCACCAAAAACGGCCTGGACTGACGTTAATTCAATGAAACACAGTCAACAGAGAAAATCAGGTATTATTCATATTTTACATGCCTTACTACTGACTGGTCCATCTGAACTATATTGTGGTCATGGGGGGGGGGGGGGTTGGGATGGCCTAGTGGTCTAGAGTGCAGGGCTTCAACCTCTAGCTGGCCGGTCACCTCTGACTTGGGACTGTGGTTTCGAGCCCTGGTGTGAGCATATGTGGCATTGAGATAGGGGTGCCTTCTCAATCTCGTTGGTTTCCTCCGGGCACTCCGCCGGTTTCCTCCCACTGCTAAAGACCCATATAGCAAGCGATTTATTGAAATAAAATTAAAAACATATGTTAGAAATGACCTAGTTGTGTTGAGTGGACGTTAAACCCCATTTCTCTCTCTCTCTGTTCTAATCATTTCTGACTGGTCCATCTGTTCTAGTCACTTCTGACTGGTCCATCTGTTATTTTCACTTCTGACTGGTCCATCTGTTCTAGTCACTTCTGACTTGTCCATCTGTTCTAGTTACTTCTGACTGGTCTATCTTTTCTAGTCACTTCTGACTGGTCTATCTGTTCTAGTCACTTCTGACTGGTCTATCTGTTCTAGTCACTTTTAACTGGTCCATCTGTTCTAGTCACTTCTGACTAGTCCATCTGTTCTAGTCACTTTTGACTGGTCCATCTGTTCTATTCACTTCTGACTGGCTCATCTGTTCTAGTCACTTCTGACTAGTCCATCTGCTCTAGTCACTTCTGCCTGGTCCATCTGTTCTAGTCACTTCTGACTGGTCTATCTGTTCTAGTCACTTCTGACTAGTTCCATCTGTTCCTCCATCTCAAACTTTCTGCTAAAAACAATGTTATCAACATCTTTTGTGGTTGTATGTGACAAGGAGTAGGGTCGCCTGTCCAACCTCGTGGGTTTTCTCAGCTTACCTCCCACTGCTAAAGACCCCTAGGCACAAGCAAATATTTGAAATAAAGTTAAACCATATGTTAGTCCGGAAATGACCTAGTTTTAAGGACGTTAAACCCCATTTCTTTCTCTCTCTACATCTTTTGTTTCTGGAGTTAAACGTCCACTTCCACCAGGGTAGATATCGTGAAATCTACATATGTTGCACGTGGCTATTTATAGATTCTAATCATCATTTGAGGGGTTTTGATTATCACTTACAATATTGTGAAAGTTGATTCTCTAAAATGAATAAATGAAATGGGGATTAACGTCCTACTGTTATTCACTTAACCTGAGCTAATTGAAGACGGGCATACGCCATACAGTGTGCTATGAGGGAATTTTTTCCCGGGCAGCGGCGCTACGGCCTACTCTTATATCGAATTCCAACTGCCATGGGATCTTTTACGTGCATTCCAATGTGTACACGGGACCTCGGTTTTTCGTCCCAACCGAACGACTAGGCAGCTGTCCTTGTCAGGCCCTCCTTGATTCTCTAAAAGGATATACCTTCCCAAATTGATTCAATTCCATCGAGTATTTACAAAGGTACATGTATGAAGCATTGAACAATCTGCAACATTTTGACATCTTCCTTCATCAGAAGATATAAGTAGTGATGGGTGGAAGTTTTAAATCAAAGTTTATCTTTTTCTGAAATTTTTTTTGTATTTAAAATTTAATGTTTAATAATAAATTTGAGTATATTTTAACGTGGATTAAGCTGGGAAAAATTAGATATTGTCTTCAAAAGATGTCATTATTTTGAAATCCGGAATATGGACTAAGATGTGAAAAATTATCTAACCTCTTGTTTGTTATATTACAGACATGCGAGTAACAGGAAGCTCACACCGAAGACCTCAATCAGGAACACGTTATCTTAATTCTAGAATGGGTTACACCACGGACAGAAGTCACAGAACTGAGGTAGGTCTACCATTTCACACCGCAACAAATTTCTTTATTTCCTATTTATTTTAGCGGAAATAGCTGATCATAAGCTTTTTATTTTCCATAGGGACAAATTCCAACACTGACATTTTGGTATTGTTGTCAAGAACTTTATTCAATAATTAATTTAGAAATGCTCGAAAATAGATCATACAAACCCTAGAAAATCAAAATAGAATTGTGTCCCAATAACCGTAAATACCAGTTATTATTTTTCTCGATCTTATAAGGAAAAGTCAGTAAAGACATAATATTTAGATGATGTTTACTCGAAGAGATTAACAAAATAAGTGAAAGTGCTAGTAATCAACAAATAATGTAGTTCTTTTTTCAAAAATTATAATCACTTTGACTTCTGAGAGAGAAATGTTATTGAATGTACCCTCATTGTTTTATATTTTCAGTCATTGAATGATTTAAGGGGGGTTGGATGGCCGAATGGTTAGCATGTGCATACTGTATCATAAAGCCTGTCATTGAGTCAACTGGCTTGGTTTCGAATCCTCGGTTGTACATGACAATGAGTAGGGTCGCCTGTCCAGTCTCGTGGGTTTTATCCGGGCACTCCATTTTACCTCCCACTGCTAAAGACCTGTGTGCGCAAGCAAATAAATTTATGTCGAGTTGAGGTTAAGCCCCATCTCTCTCTCTCTCTCTCTCATTGAATGGTTTAGGTTTGACAACTGAGAGAAAAATGTTTTTGAATGTAGGCCTACCCTTATTGTTTTGTATTTTCAGCCATTGGATGGTTTAGATTTGGCTCGAAGTGATTCAAGACATGGTCGAAGACGTGCTCCACCTGATAATACAACACAGGCCTTGAGGCTTCAACGTGAAACAGATTTCCTCAAGTACGATAAACATTTATAACATTCATATAGCTAACTTTTTTAGTATTGTTACTTTGGGAGTAGGGGGTGGAGGTTGGGGTCCAGGGATTGTGGACGGAGTTTAGGGGGCAGGGATGGTTTTGAAAGTAATGGACGGAGGTTAGGAGAAGTGGACGTAGACTAGTCCCAGGATTGCTTGGGAGTAGTGGACAGAGGTTGGGGGCTCAGGATGGTTTGGTGAATATGTTCTAGTATCCCCTTGTTAAGGGTGCAGGACCGGAGGATCTAATAATTAAAAGCATCTAGTGATTTGGATTTCAAGGGAAATCGAGGTCCCTTACACGCCAGTGACAGCACGTTAAGTTCCGCTGATAGTTGTAAATGAAAGCTTCACTGTCTGAGCAAAATTTCTCTCGTCTTCTAGATGTATATATTGTTTCTGGTTGGTTTTTCTAGATATATATATTGTTTTGTTTTTCCAGATGTATATATTGTTTTGTTTTGTTTTTCTAGATGTATATATTGATTTGTTTTTCTAGATGTATATATTGATTTGTTTTTCTAGATGTATATATTGTTTTGCCGATCGTCCATCTGATCCATTTTGTCGATATTGTACAACATGTGGAAATACGTTACCTGATATACCAAAACGTCTGACATCGGCTGAACCTGGACAGGTAATTAATATCTATACTTATTATTCATTACCTTTCATTTCAATTTCTGGGTCATATTAAACCTGCTGGATGTCATTTGGGAGATTGAGGAATCCCTTGCAAACTACAGTTTTATGAAAGTTGAATCTCTAAAAGGAATGACATTCACAAAATGTATCAATTCCATGCAGTATTTACAAAGATATGATGAATTGAAATGGGATACAGTCTTATTCATCTTTCATTTAATTGTCAAACTTCAGACCAGGAAATTATTTATCGTTGATAATTGGATTTTGATTTCTTAATAAAAACTTGAAATAATATATTTAAGTGTAATTTAGCGTAGATTAAGTCATGGAAAATTTGTTTTTGTCTGAAAAATTAAAATGACATGTCTAACAGTCTAGGCTACAATGTTTCATGCAGTGACAGATTTATTCAAATCCCGAATAAAATTTCTACAATATTTACTAAGAAATAAGTTTTTACTAGAAACAGAACTGATATTTTCAATCATATTTAACTCGCATATTCAATCATATTTAACTCACATATCCAATTATATTTAACTCGCATATCCAATCATATTTAACTCGTATAATCAATTATATTTAACTAGTATATTAAATCATATTTAACTAATATATTCAGTCATAATTAACTCGTATAACAGTTATATTAGTATATTCAGTTATATTTAACTGCTATAATCAGTTACAATTAACTAGTGTATTCAATCATAATTAACTCGTATATTCAGTCATAATTAACTAGTATATTCAATCATAATAAACTCGTATATTCAGTCATAATTAACTTGTATATTCAGTCATAATTAACTAGTATATTCAGTCATAATTAACTAGTATATTCACTTATATTAACTGAAAATACTAGTTAAAACTAGTATATTAGCATATTCACTTATTTTTAACTCTTATATTTAACTCCTATATTCAATTATATTTAACTAATATCTCCAATTATATTTAACTTGTATATTCAATTATATTTATCTCTTATATTTAAATCCTATATAAATTATATTTAACTTCTATATTCAATTATGTTTAACTCCTATATTTCATTATATTTAACTCCAATATTTAACTCCTATATTCCATTATATTTAACTCCTATATTTAACTCTGTTATATTTCCAGATGGGAACATGTGTTTATTGTAAGTCAACCGTTCCCATGAATACATCTGCATGTATTATTTGTGAAGGACCAATCAAAGTACAGAATCAGCCTCAGTCCAGTGTACGATTGACAGATAAACTTATTTGTACGCTATGTGGAACTGCCAATCCATCCAGTCTTGTTGCGTGTGTGACTTGTAATACAAGACTACCTACTTCTGCTCAACAGGTAGATTTTGGATTCATTTTTCAGTCGAAAATTCTTACCCAATTCAGAGAGAGAGAAAAATGGGGTTTAACATCCACTAGACACAAACTAGGTCATTTCGGGACTAACATGGTTTAATTTTATTTCAATAATTCACTTACGCGTAGGAGTCTTTTGGCAATGGGAGGAACTGGAGAAAACCCATGAGGTTGGACCTAGTTCAGAGAATATTCCATTAATGTTTTAGGCTTCTTGCACAATATTTGCTTATTAAAATCATATTCGTAATTCACACCAATTAGTCTAAACCTCATTAAAAAAGATGAAATTAAGTTTAGAGAGAAAGAGAAAAGGGTTTAATGTCAACTAGATCATTTTGGGACAAACACATGCTTTGATTTTACTTCAATTATTCGCTTGGACATGGACCCTATAAGCAGGGAATCAAAACCACTCTCGTTGACTCAATAGTAGTAAATACAAGATGACTGCACTACACGCAAGACAAAAATCTACAAGATTAACCTGCGGACAAGACAGAAAATGACAGACCTTATGATACAGCATGCACTTGCTAACCATTTGACCATCCATCCCCCCAAAGTATTGTGTAATAAATATGGGGTCACAGTGGCTAAGTGGGTAAGGTGCTGGCTTGCTAGCCTGGAGGTCGGTTGTTCGATCCCTGCATTGGCCGAGAAAGTTCATCAAGATTTTCCGTAGTGGTTCCTCCTTGTCACGGATGCAGGACGGAGGGCCAGACAAGGACAGCAGGTCTAGTCATTGGGATGGGACGGAAAACTGAGGTTCCATGTCAATTTGGCGTGCACATAAAAGATCCCTTGACAGTTTGAATTTGATATAAAGTAGGGCGTAGTGTCGCTGTCAGGGCCAAATTTTCCTTATAGCACACTGTATGGTGTATACCCGTCTCCATTAGCCCAGTTTAGGAGCAGAACAGTAGGACATTAAACCCCCATCCATTTCATTTCTCTAATAAATTGCTATATTATGTTACCCACTTATTGTGTGTGATATTAAATTAAAGTTTTATTTTTTTGGAACAGAGTGCTATATTAAATGGAATGTCTGCTCCACCACCAGTATCAAGTCCAGATTCTAAATATCTAAGATGTAATAAGTGTAGCCGTGTGAACAGTGGCGATGCTAGATACTGTGATTGGTGTGGCTGTAAGGTAGGTTGTTATAGTTTTCTTTTATAAATTGGACTATATTTTAATTAAAATAACAGGCCTGGTGGAGTGGGGGGTGTTAGCCATAATCATTTACTGTTGCTTACCTTATATAAATATGTATTTGTACATGAGCAGTGTTCAGGGCGGGAAGAGGCACTTCTGCCTAGAGGGTTTGGGGAGAGAACATGGCATCGGCCTCTCTGTATTATTAGTGTTAATAAAACAGTTTACTATCAGTAATTTAGTGTCAACAGGGGGTCTAGGGGTGGCTGTAAGTACTCTTTTCTCCAGGTTATTGCAGCCCCTGTACCCTCGCCCATAACAACCTAGGATGGAAGCCCCACCCTCCAATCAAAATTGCTTCCGCCGTCCCTGAATAAGACGAACAATTTTGAGTAAATTCTTAACTTAAAGTCTGAGAATTCTTTCTGAACCCGATTGTTCGATAACAGGTTGATAAATAAAGTAATTGTGTGTTTAATTTTAGCCGTCCGCTAGCCCTGGTATGTTACAATGTTCGACATGTGGTTCGAGTAACGATCCGTATGGTTCCTTCTGCGGTGGATGTGGTATTACAATAGAGGCACCCGGTAGAACAGTCTACAAGTAAGTTAAAACTTGGATTAATCAAACAAGGTAGGGTTTTCTTGACAAGATGGTCAAAGGACTGGCTCTGTGATATCAACCTCTGTTTAATCGGATGGTTAGCATATGCAAGTTGTATCATAAAGCCTGTCATTCAGTCCATTGGTGTGGTTTCGATTCCCCAGTAGTACATGACTTGTGGGTTTTCTTCAAGTCCTCCAGTTTCCTCCCACTGCTAAATACCCCTACGGGGTAGCGAAATAATGAAATAAAATTAAACTATATATTAGTCCCAAATTGACCTAGTTTGTGTCGAGTGGACTTGAAACCCCATTTTTCTCTCTCCTGTTATGCCAATAATGGACAAACAAACCTCCACAGGTTGCAAGGTATGCCGTCATTACAAGATGGGAATTCCATCCCATGCCACAACCAAAATGTATATTCCTTGAGTGGCAGTTAGTGATTGAAAACATTAAAAAGCACAACACAATTTTTATGGAAAAACAATCACTGGTTTATAGGCATAGCACGACGTTTCAACAAGAATTCTCTTATCGTTATCAAGCACAAATGATAATAAGTTAAACTAAAAGGTAATATTTATAATGATACCAAAATGTAATGATATAATTCCCCCAGAAGATGGATGTGATATGATGAAATCACTGTGAAACTGATATTATTCGCTAACAAACCAAGGTCTTTTACTAATGAAAATTGGTCTAAAAATGTTCAAAATTTGTTTTTCAGAATGGATGGTACAGGCAAGGTAAGTAGGTCCTATCCTATTAATTTTGAATTATATATTTTAGAACTGTTATCGCAAGATGACTAACTCTCTCTCTCTCTTTTATGTCTCAATAATTAATGGTCGCAATCGTTTGGACATTAAACTTTCACAATATTATAGTTAACAAGCAATTCAAAATTCCTCAACTGATGATGATAGTGATCAGACTATTTTAGAACTATTTTAGAACTATTATAGCAAGAACGGACAACTCTCTCTCTTTTACGTCTCAATAATTAATGGTCACAATCGTTTGGATATTAAACTTTCACAAAATTATAGTTAACAAGCAATTCAAAATTCCTCAACTGATGATTATAGTGATCGGACTATTTTAGAACTATTTTAGAACTATTTTAGAACTATTAAGCAAGAACGGCCAACTCTCTCTCTTTCTTTTATATCTCAACAATTAATAGACTCATTCGTTCGGAGATTAAACTTAACAATATTAACAAGCCATTCAAAATTCCTTAACTGATGATTGTATGATGGGACTATTTTAGAACTATTTTAGAACTGTTATAGCAAGAACGGCCAACTCTCTCTCTCTCTCTCTTTTATATCTCAACAATTAATAGACTCAATGGAGATTAAACTTTCACAATATTATAGTTAACAAGAAATTCAAAATTCCTTAACTGAGGATTGGTAGTGATCGGACGATACATCAATATGTATAGGTATTATGATACAGACAGTCCCATAACTGGTTTCCCCACCCCCTGTGAAAAAATTGTCGACCATAACAACAATAGATATACAGTGTCCGTCAATTTTACAGCCCCCCTGAGAACACCTCATACCACCAACCACCCCCTTGTTACTCTGAGCTATTTACGACCCTGGATACAGAGCTTGACGATATATATTGTATTGTTTTGGCATGGGGTATTGCGATATATCCCTGATCGATTATAAATTTTGTGATTTTTATGTGTCTGCTTTATTTACTGAAGATGAGACCATAGAGCACATTCTACTAAGGTGTCCAGCTCTACAGCAGGCAAGGAACATTAATATATCAGATCCCCTAGAGGACATCTTCAAAAATCATCATAATGAATGGGCCTCCATCACCAAAATGATCAAAGAGAGAAGGGAGAGGATACGTGCAAGGGCTCTTACCATCAGAGGCACGGACTAACACCAGTAACCAGTACTTAATGAAATTAATTGAATTAAATCCTGTATTTAAAATGTTATGTTTTTTTTCGTTACAGAGTTTGTTCCTGCCAGTATCCCAGTCTATGACGCAAGCACCACGACCAGTCGTACACGCTACAACTCAGACAGTTGGTTTATTCTACCCATCACGAGGTCCCAATAAACCAGAAGTCGAGGATCGAGCCTCGTTTGAGAAACAGATGCGCGATCGTAAACCTCTGTTAACTCCCGTTAGCCCTGGAAGAGGTTTGTCATTAGAATTTATATTTTATAATATTTGTAATTGAACCTTGCCTTGGTCCACCAGAGCCTTGTACTAGGCGATGCAGCCGCCGCGCACTGGCCAAACTGTGCTGCCTACTGAACCCAAAAATATACATACATTTTGAAAATCGCTGACCAGGTTTTTCCCATGTGCCAAGCCTGGATTAATCAATCCATGGTTTAACAAGATGCCAAAACTAATAGTGTATCAAATTCTAATAGTGTATTAAATTTTTAAGTGCTCAGAAATCGAGTCTAAGGGGGTCAATTTTTCAAAATTTTCTGCAGTGTTCACATAGTTTGAAATTGCTGCTCACGACCAAATCCTTAGACGAGGCTCTGAGGTCCACCAATTTATTCCCACTGCACACGCATATTATTGAAAGGAAATATTACCATATTATTTGTTGACATGTACAGAGCAGAATTTTTATCCGATTTTGACGAAACTTAATATCAAGGTTTATAACCTAAAGATCTAGGTTCCTGTCGATGTATGCACGTATCAAACTGTAACTTTATTGATTATGGCCATACGATTTTGAAGAAACTTGAAATTCATGTTTAAAACCCAAAGATCTGGGTTCCTTTCGATATTTGCGCATATCGGATCGTAACCTCCTGAATTGTTGGTTGAGTTCGAATTTCCTGAAAATGGGACCGAAACGGACCAACAAAATGGACCTAAGGCCTTTTATCTTATTAGGTGATGAGCTAACTGAATTATTTTGAATTAATTAATTAATGGATGTAATTATTATTTTTTTCAGGTTATTGGAGGAAACAATTAGATCACATTTGTCAACATCTTAAAATCTACACCCAGAATAATCCTGAATTTAGATCTCTGATTGGTGAACCTAAGATGGGGAAAGTAAGTAGAAATATATAAATTAGTAGATTTATTTGTAAATAAAAAAAGAGTTTCCTCGGTTGTACGTGACAAGGAGTATGGTTGCCTATCCAACATTTTGGGGTTTCTCTGAGTTTTTCGATTTGTTCCAACTGCTAAAAAACCCTAAGAGCAAGCGAATTATTGAAATAAAATTAAACCAGATGTCAGTCCCGGAATAACCTAGATTGTGTCGAGTGGATGTTAAACCCCATTTATCTCTCCCTCCGGTCCTCCCATTGCTAAAGACAACTACACGCGAGCTAATTATTGAAATAAAATTAAACCATGTGTTAGTCCCGTAATGACCTAGATTGTGTTGAGTGGAGATTAAACTCCATTTTTCTTTCTCTCTCTCTCTCTCTCATAGAGCATACTGATAATAAACAGAATTTAGCCAAGACCAGAAGGCCTATTCATTGCAGCTGCACCGGAGACAACATGGTCTGGATTGATCAAGGCCAATGTGAAAGTGCGTCTGTATTTTAATATAATTGTTTTATATGTTTTAGTTGTTTTCATCAACTGTTCAAGAAAATGGATATGAGATGAGTTTAACGTTGACGTTTCCATTGAGAGGTGGCTCCGATAAACAGACGGGCAAGAAGTTAGGCGTTAGTCACCAAGGTTACCTCAGTCAACATACAGAGCGTGATGGTATAGATAGTTACCGATCAGATTCTGATGATTATGGTGAGTAAATGTAATTCGTTTTAAAGTTCTACTTTTCTGTGCAGATGAAGACCGGAATATGCCGCTATGTGGTCTGCTATCAGGGAAGTTTTGCCAAGGATTCTTGTGTCTGCATGCCCACCTGAGCAATGGACCTTGGTTTTTAGTCCTATTCGATCGACACTTTAATTATTTAAACATACATTATGCAAGAGCTAAATCTGCCTGTTGCAGGTCTTTCATTAGACCATAATCAACTCTCTATGTCAACACTAACCTGCGTTTTTATCGTACCGACTTTAGTAGTGATGGTTGAGGCTAGGCCAAAAATTCAATCGCTAAAATCTTGGTTCAGAGTGGATCAATTTGACTGAAAATTCCCTATATATTATCTCGTTTTTAACTATTATAGTGAAAACTTCCAGCTCTTTATATAAATCTCCAATAATATATCTTTAATAGATGCACATTAGAACAAAATAGATGTGAAATATTGAGTATCTGTGAAAACCGATGGAATAATAGTACTGCAAGGTGTATCATATGAGTTAACTATGAAAGAATCTGTAATTGCATATAACTATTAGACAAAAAAGCTATTTTGTTAACCCATCACAATTGAGACAATAGTTGATCTGGGTGTGCGTTAGCATGATTTTGTATAACATAGTTGGAATAGATCTAAGATATTAGTTTTTTATACAAAATTCTATTTACAGAAAGTGATGAAAATGTGACACCCAAAACAAATAAGAAAAAAGGTTCAAAGAAAAGTAAACCCAAGAAGAAGCTCGGACCAAAATTATCAGTAAATATTTCTTTTATTTAATGTTAGAAAATAAATCTTGTGGTTCCGTTTGTCATGAAAACATCATGACCACGTGAGTGATGTGGAAACACTACAACCTGTTTACTTCCACACAAGGTTATTCAAAAAACAAATGAGTTAAAAATAAGCAAAAAATAGTCATATATACGGTATATCTTGGATTGAAATGAAATGGGTTTTAACGTCCTACTGTTCTGCTCTGAACTTGGCTAATGAACATGGGCATGCAGTGTACTATGAGGGACATTTTGCCCCAAATGCAACACTATGGCCTACTCTTATATTAAATTCCAACTGTTAAGGGATCTGTTATGTGCACCCCAATGTTGTACATATGATCTTGGTTTTCCATCCAATCCGAACTATTTGACGGCTGGAAAATCTGGAAGAACTTTTTCGGCCAATGCACTATCAAACAACCTACCTAGATTGAATAAAATATGTAATGTTTGTTTATAGATCATAATTGGAATCTCAGTTGTTAGTCCAACCACGTGGGTTTTCTCCGGGTCCTCCTTTTACCTCCAATTGCTAAAGACCCTACGTGCAAAGAATTATTGAAATGACCTAGTTTGTGTGGAGTGGATGTTAAACCCCATTTATCTTTCTCTCTCTCTCTTTCTCTCTCTCTCTCTAGATTATCAGTATTATATAATATGTAGTGTTTATTTATAGGCTTTAGATCAACAATTAGTAAAAGAACTTGGATCAGAAGGTGAAGGGGCAGCAACAGAAGTACAACATTTACTAGATGAGGTGAGATATTCTCTTTAATTTATCATCTCAATCAGAAACGTCGATAGATAATAATTATGAGCAATTCATAAATCGTTCAAATCATATTGGTGCACATTGTTATTTAATAATTAAAGAATTACAACCAAATTGACTTGTCAAAAATCTCCAAGAGAAATTGTATTAGTGTTCTAAAAGTAAGTTTATTTTGATAAATGTGATAAGAGGCGTTTTTATCGACCACTGATTAGCGTAAGTGATTTGCATTCAATCAAATTTTCAAATTGCTTACCCTAATCAACGACTTTATCGATACCGATTTCAGAAGCAATTACATCAAATTGTCAAATCGTTTCAGGGTGCGATTTGATCGAGGGATCACATATTTTCTCAGCTGTGTCCAGCCACAAGAATTATTTTCAGTTAATCTGTGCATTTAATGATCTTGCCAAAGTACTTTGAAATCGACTACACCGTCACATGACATATCTACTAAATTCAAATTAATTTGACGAGTCAATAAAAAATCCCTTAGATGTCTAATTAATAATTTAGATAATATTTTAGGCCTAAAGAAAGACCTACGATAGACAGATTTAGCTCTTACATAATGTATGTTTAATTAGCTTTATATGAAGTATTGTGTGCACTATACCAATACAGTGTTAATTGATTGCATTGCCGTGTGTTAATGGATTGATTATTTACTTGATTGATCGATTGATTATTTGGTTGATTGATCAATGATTATTTGGTTGGTTGGTCGATTGATTGATTGATTTTTTGGTTGATTGATCATGTCTCGCTTGAATAAATCATATTGATCATGTGTTGTTTGATTTATTGATTGATTACATTGATCATGTAATGATTGATTTATTTATTTATTGATTGGTTACAGGGAGCTGATGTAAATTGTGTAAATAAGAATGGTGTACCAGTGATATATTCAGCTGTAAGAAATAAACATTTTGATTGTATACCAGTTCTTGTGGATGGTGGACTAGATATAAATAAAAAAGGCCCATCTGCTCTGTGAGTTCAAATTTTTTTTTTACATCTTTCCATTTTAGTCTTTTATTGCCGTCTATCAGCCATTCAAAATTATTTTCCGTCGATCACTCTGGCGTTATGCCTCTTTATTATGAAATCTGGCCCCAAGTTCACAAAGCATTCTTAGACATATGTTGAGAATTTACTCAACTTTCTATCACTGTTTATGAGAAATATATTTGATCCAGAAACACAAAAATATGCACATAGTTTCTTTTCGGTGCATTTGATAAATTAAAACAAAAGTTTTACAAAAGATTGTATTTTTAGCAAATTCTAAAGTGTGGGAATGCTTTGTGAACTCGAGGCCTTGTTTCCCCCCTAAGATCTTGGTTACTTCTAGTTCTTAGGGAGGCCGAAAGGTTAACGCATGTGCATTGCATCATAAGGTCTGTCATTGAGTCAATGGAATGGTTTCATGTTCCTGCTTGTACACAACATGGAGTAGCCTCAGTAGGGTCCTTTGGTTTTCTCCGGGTCCTCCGGTTTTCTGCCACTGCTAAAGACCCCTACGCTCAAGCTAATTAATGAAATAAAATTTAACTATAAGTTAGTCCTGAAGTAGCAAAAGGATTAAACATTTTAGCACATTGATAATACATGTATTGCCATGTTAACATTCCTGTAACTTATAATATATGTATTGTCATGGTAACATTCCTGTAACTGATAATATATGTTTTGCCATGGTAACATTCGTGTAACTTCCCTCCATTATTAATATAACTATGTTTGTTTTTTATTTCCAGGAAAGGAAACACTGCTTTACATGAAGCTGTTAATTTAGGACCATCAGGTCTCAAAATTATAGATGTTCTCTTAGAGTAAGTAGATTGAGTCTCAAATTGGGAGATAATAATTTAAGCCTGGTTGGGAGGTTTGGGTGTTTCTGGAGTCCAAAATGGCCACTTTATATAATGAGAATTTTGGAGAATATTAACCCAAATGGAGAATATTAACCCTTATGCTCTTTGGAAGAATGAATTTGGATCCAATTTACCTATTACCCCTCTTATATTAAATAAATAGAAATAACTTCTTTTATTTGCATAAACTTTAGAAAACTAGAACGCATTAATTAATACTTTCAAGGCTGGATTATTGCAATAGCTTACTCTTCGTAATAAACAAGAGCCTTATTTCTAAATTACAACCAGTGCAAAATACAGCTGCCAGAATTGTGTCTCTTAGCAGAAGAAACTGTCATATTACTTTAAATGTGTACGAGGAGCTGCGCCTATCTACCGACCATCAACCATCTCTCCTTATCCAGATCTTTACCATACAACATTAGGGGTCTAGAATGTTTTAAGTCACAGTTAAAGACACACCTATTTTTAAACAGCCTATGATTAAATTATTAATATAGACTCAGTTTGATTCTGGAGAGTCAAATATGCGCCATGAGCATTACTATACCTAATGGAATGAGCGCTTAATAAAAACTCACATTATTGTTATAATAGGAATTCAATTTGTTTGAATTAACAAAATTAAAATAACTTCTTTCTTTTGTTGATAAATTTTAGAAATGGAGCTGATCAGAATCGTAAGAACGACAGAGGAGAGACGCCTTTAGATCTTGCGAAGAAAGCCGGTTACGACAGCGTTATTACGAAATTTGCCGCCGCACTTGGTCAATCTCAGCTTGCTAAAATGACCAAACCAAGACATTAGAGGAATTCTATGATTTTATTTTTTAAACCCCGGCGTTGGGGTTAATCTGTTGTCCCGTTATTTTGAAATCGGTGAAAATCTTGCTGTCTCGACATCTGTTTACTCCGCCTGTTTGAGAAAAAAAAAAATGCAGAATTAAACGAGAATAAAATTATATTTAAGGGGTTCAGGAAATTGAATTGATCACAGCAGGATTTTCTAGATTATACCGCTAATGATGTAACATCTTTATGTCTAATGTTTTATAAAAGTGTTTGTGGTAATTTTGTAGATTTGTTCTATGTATGTATCTATGTTAGATGATTATTTATTGTACATATATACCCCCTTATTTATCATTTCCATAGCAACTATTTATTACGAAGAGTTACACACCTCAAGGTCATATATCCCATAGCAACTACTGATGTATACACACCGCCAGGTTATATATCCCGTAGTAACTACTGATGTTTATACACCTCCAGGTTATATCTCCCATAGCAACTATTGATGTTAACACACCTGAAGGTTATATATATCTCCCATAGCAACTATTGATGTTTACACACCTCAAGGTTATATCTCCATAGCAACTATTGATGTTTACACACCTTCAGGGTTATATCTCCATAGCAACTATTGATGTTTACACAACTTCCGGCTATATCTCCCATAGCAACTATTGATGTTAACACAACTCAAGGTTATATCTCCCATAGCAACTATTTATGTTTATACACCTTCAGGGTTATATCTCTCGATAGCAACTACTCATGTTTTAAGTAATTTGGAATTGATATTGCGGTAAAATAACCCCCAATTACCCAGAATGCACATGCTTAAATTGCCCATGAACAAGTTTGTGTCAGTGTATAAGTCAGTTATAATCTAGGGTTGTGATTCGAAATAAAACCGACAAGCTCCAACTGGCATGGTTTCGATTCCCAGGTTGTAAGGGACAAGAAATTGGGCGTCTGTCATTGGTTTTATTTCTGGGTTCCTCCCACTGCTAAAAAACCCTATGCGCAAGAGAATTATTGAATTAAAATTGAACCATGTGTTAGTCCTGACATGACCTAGTTTGTGTCGAGAGGATATTAAACCCCATTTCTCTTTATTATTATTATTGAAAGAATTTATAAAGCGGATAGCTTCCACTGATAAGTGCCCATATGCGCTGTACACAGTTAAAAAGATGCATAAATAGAAAAATACATTTAAATAATAGGTTACAGAAAAAAGGTCAAGACAAATAGGCAGCAATATAAAATATTTCTCTCATTAGCCCAGTCATTTCGTTCCCAAGCAGGGGGAAGAAGATTTGTGGAAACATTGCGCCATGTGTATATTTATGTCCGTTGGTTTTTAGCTTTTTATTTAGGTAATAATATGTTAATATACCTTTAAAAGATAAACGATGTATATTTAGCTTTTTAAGTTGATAGATTTTAAGATTGTTAAATATTAATTTAAAATGTCTGCCTGCACTGTGATATTTATATTTATAGATAAGTTCTATGTTAAATGTATTTTATTCCATGTAAAACTATTTATTAATATCTCTCCCAATTAATGGAAACCAATCTCCGTAAATATTTAATATCATTGTCAAAATTTTTTTAGAAGCTTATGGTACCGGTATATATTGGAACATTTTAAAATTAGTTGGGGAATTCAAGGGTCCTGTCTAAACCATAAAATCAATCTAATATTATCCAATTAAATTTCTGAAATTTGGATTTTACCTTGGATAAAAATTTCTTGGATAACAATTAATCCGTCCACCATCCCAGGTATCTCCAGTTGTATGAGAGACCGTCAAATTATCCAGCCTTGATAATTGTGCTATTTTAGTCCATAAATAGCAAACATTCCATATATAGCAAACAAAGGGAAGTAACTAAGATCGCTGAATTCCAGGTCAGAAAATTTTAGGCAATCTTTTTGTATGCATTTCGCTTTTTTTATATTAAATTTCCTGCAAACCTTCTCATAATCATCGTTCACACTGTACAGAGACGCTAAGACCAGTATGAAAACTGTTTTTGATTGGTTTGTAGAATCGACCTACGTGGCCAATGAAATCATCATAGGTAGATAATTTGAAATCGTAAAAGTGGGATACTGAGGTTGTCCGTCCATGTGTTTTTTATGTAATCCAAAATGCAGAAATGATCTGATATTAAAATGATGAATGATCTTTTTATTTTAAGAAATATTTCAACTTGAATGATGATTTTTATATCAACTTGCATTTGTATTATTGCCCTATTTGAACAATCTTGAATTGATTGAAGTCAAGTATTAGGCAGTTTATGTCATAGTATTGTGCTATTCATGTCGGAATCAATGCATAATTTATGTCATAATCCATGCACAATTTATGTCATAATCAATGTAGAATCTATCCCAAGTCCCAATATACTGTAAGTGTAGTAAATAGTTCACTATGGTAACCATATTTATGTTCTAATACTACTTATATATGTAGGCTTTGTTTGTTATGTTCAATTAATGTCCATATTTTGTCAATCTCAAAACAAAGTCAACTTCACTCTGTTATGATGTTAACAATCTGATTATAACACAGATCCTATTTTGTTTCTTTTCTTGAAGTAAAACTATTTGTTTTACTTGTCTTTACTACACTAGGATCTGGAAGAGTTGTCATCACTGACATGTTCTGAATGTGCGAGGTATAACCCAATGAAATGGTCTGCTGCGACAAGCTTTATACAAATGCCTAATGTCATAGGGTCAAAAGCCACTCATATGACCTCTGTTTTTTAATCAGATTGTGATGTTAATTTCTGATTTTGGTATTTTTCTGATAATAATGTCACAAAAAGCTTAGACTACACAAATTAGTCAAAATGTATCGAGCCTTGTTTGCTGAAGCTTTGTCATTTCAATTACCGCCATCAGCTATATGTGACATGTCGATGGCACTAAGTTCCAATTGATTTATTGTATATAAAGGATGTCGTTCGATTTACATAGTACCAATCTGTAATACTGATATCATAAAAACACAACCTACTCACCACTTATTGAAATGGGTTTGAACTGTGTAGAGAGAATGGCAGCCTAAAATTAACCTTTTCCGACTCTCCATGAAAAGATTTGCCTTTTTCCATTATAAAATCAGCTGGATTTGAACTGTGTAAAGGGAACGGCAGCCTAAAATTAAACTATTTACGACTCTCCATAGTCCATGAAAAGATTTGCCTTATTCAATTATAAACTCTGTTATAATAAAATATTCTCTAGAAATTAAAACTTGTTGGTTTGAATGAGCTAAGCTATTGAAGATGGGTATTAGTCATTTATGTGCCAAGAGGGAAATTTGCTTCAACCAGCCTGATGAAGACATGTAGAAGTTATTTTGTGTGTCAAGAGGGAAATTTGGCTCAATTTCCAAATACCAGGAATAAGTAACGGACCACTGATGGTAGAAACAGACCCCTCTTCTGCTCGATGCCCCCACACACACGCATACTCATAGCCTAGTTTTCACATTCCCTAAAAATGCCCTGCCAACAACAAGATCAAAACCCCACAACTGCTGATTAGGATGCCTTTCCCTTCACACCGAAGTCTTGCTCGGAGATCCGACCAGGTGAGCCACTGTTGCTGGGAGACCAGGTGAGCCACTGTTGCTGGGAGACAAGCTAGAATCAAGTGTTTAACAGACTATATTGCCAGAACCTGATTAAGATTTTAAAGTCCCAAGGGCTACAGGTATTGTGAGTTTTACAAGAAATCTGATGCAGGTTGACAGCCCTTATATATACACTTCAAATACCGATGTGACGTCAACCATTGATGTTGGCGTACCATTATTTCAAAAAATGTACGGGCAAATTGCCAATCGTACATTATCAAAATATTAGATTCGAGTGAGGTATTTCACTGTAAACGCATGTGCGGAGCGTCTTTACTTTAGATAGTTAATGCTAACATTAAAAAACAAACACAATTTATGGATAACAATCACTAGCAACTTTAATAGTGCAACGTTTCAACAAGTATCCTCTTGTATTGATCTTATTAACATCTTGTATCGCCTCATCTCCATAATGATGTCTGATATATTGTTTATAAGGCATTTAGTGATAGGACTAACATTAAAAAACAAACACAATTTATGGATAACAATCACTAGCAACTTTAATAATTATGGAGATGAGGCGATACAAGATGTTAATAAGATCAATACAAGAGGATACTTGTTGAAACGTTGCACTATTAAAGTTGCTAGTGATTGTTATCCATAAATTGTGTTTGTTTTTTAATGTTAGTCCTATCACTAAATGCCTTATAAACAATATTGTTAATGCTCTCGAGTTTTAAGACATTGCGTAATATATTGTAAAAACACTCGGACCTCTTGTAGTTAAAATATATTACTTAAACCACACGTACAGATGTCTTTCAATTTGCCCAAGTCTATTGACATAAAGCTAATATTAATTTAACCACTTTTTTTGAAATCCATAATTTTAGAGTAACATCTTGAATGTGCATTCAATTATTAAATAACTTGTCCTAGAATTCGAACGTGTTAATACTGAATCATATTAGAACAGCAATCGACATGTGTAGTCGCGATCATAAGTCTGGAAATAAGCCATGAGTCACAATCATTGTCATCAGAGAGAGAGAGAGAGAGAAATGGGGTTTAACGTCCACTCAAAACAACTAGGTCATTTTGGGACTAACATACTTTTTAAAATTTTTATTTCAATCAATCGCTTGTGCGTAGGGCTCTTTAGCAGTGGGAGGAAACCATAGAGGTGTATGGAGGAAACCCATGAATTGAGAAGGCGCCCCTATCTCCATGCCACATACGCTCCACCAGGGCTCGAAACCACAGCCGCAAGACAGAGATGGCCGATCACCTAGAGGTCCATGCATGGCACTCTAGACCACTAGGCCATCTCAACCCCCCTAATTTTATTACATTAAGCCATTAAGGCCTGTTGGTTACATTTCCTCTCGGCAGGCACAGATTTGTCTATTTACTGTGGGGAGTCACAGTGATTAAGCTGGTAAGACACTGGCTCATTAGCCAAAAGGTTCGGCGTTTAATCCCTGCATTGGCCAAAGTATTCTCAGAATTTACTCAAAATGGTTCACCTTATTTTAACTAAAATATAGCTCTATAAACTTTTGCTGTATCAAATACATCAATAAGAAACTATGTGAAAGTTTTGTGTTTCTGGATCAAAAATATTTTTCACATGATTGAAAGTTGAGTTAGAGACTTAAGAGAGAGAGAGAAATGGGGTTTAACGTCCACTCAACACAACAAGGTCGTTTCGAGACTAACATATGGTGTAGGGCCCAATTTTATTTCAATAATTCGCTTGCGCGTATTGAGTCTTTAGCAGTAGGAGGAAACCGAAGGAAACCCACGAGGTTGAGAAGGTGCCCCTATTTCCATGCCACATACGCTCACACAAGGGTGCTCGAAATCACAGCCGCAAGCCAGAGGTGTGACTTAAGTTTGAGAATGCTTTGTGAACTTCTGGCCTGGTTAAATCCTGGATCAAATTTTCAACAAAAATCAGCTTCTCTTTTTACAAATATAGATATTTCGGATTTCTTGCATCAGCAATTAAATAGCTTTTCCTTTAATCTCTTAGAAGTCAACTTTAAATCACTGTTTATGAGAAATATCTTTTATCCGGAACCCAAAACTTTGCATATAGCCTCTCATTGATATTTTTTATACATTTAAACAACAAAAGTATAAAAAGGTTCCCCGCTTGTATGAAACAGTGAATAGGGCCACAGAATAACCTCAACAAAAATCAGCTTCTCTTTTTACAAACAGTATTTATTGAAGAAAGTATAATGCACACTTACAACACAAATAGTGAAATCTAACGTAAAGAAATTATACATCCGGATGAAAATTTCATTTTCCATTACTACAAATTGAGCTAACAAAAAGCAGAGAAAGGAGCAGAATATATTTATATAGTAGTATAAAGCAGCATTTACAGCATTTGAAGGAAAATTACCACAAAACGAAAGTAGAAAATTCCTTTACAGCGATTTGAAACATAACCAATAAGGGCAGAGCATGATACAGACTAATAAAGACAATATTATATACATCAAATACCATCTCCCAATAAAAACATTTCTTAGATAACTTAATTAAAAACCCTGATTTTTAGGGTTTATTGTGTAAATATCTCCTCTAAAAGATATGTAATTAAACTGTTTCTGTAAAAGGCCATCCAAGAAGCAGACGACAAACTTAAATTGTTTCATCATCGTGGACGACTTTTCGGATGTAGACTATGGTTGCAACTAAAGTCTGAACTATCTCGACCATGCTCTATTGTGCTCTAACGCCTTGAGCGTGCATTCTAGCATGGAACTGCGCGCAATATAAATATACATATTATTATTATTTATTGTGATGTATGGCTGGTCACGACCACAGGTTGAACTATTGTACGTAAAATCCGTGCAACCAAAGGTGAGGTGAGGTTCTGACTTCTGGTAACTTACATTCAAGGTAAAGTAAATATTCATTAACTATCATCCATAATAATTACCTACGAATGTGTTGTCGTTTTTTAAGATGCGAACTACCATGTAGATATTTGTATGTTACCATAGTTACAAAGATATATATATATAATTTAAATATTTGATCTCCCATTTCTTCATTTATTCAAAAAAGTCAAACAATATTTATTTGAATCTAAATTCTTAAGCAGCAAATTTTCATAACCAATCTCCATAGAACCACAAAAAATGGTTCTCGGGGAAACTCTAACGTTTCATTAAAAATATAACACAACACAGTTCTATGGATAAAAATCACTATACTATCCATAGAACTGTGTTGTGTTATATTATGCTCAGTCGCTAAATGCCATTCAAAGATTATGTTTTATAAACAGTCTTCATAGAAGCACAGTGATAAGTTCCCAGGAAGACTAAACCATCAAAGATATACATGTACCACAAGTACTCTAGATACATAATAACCACTCGGCAGATTCTGGTAACCTACATCTAGCCTCGGCTGTATGACAGCAAGTGATATGTACCTACGCCTATACAGTTGCGCTGCGGCACGGGTTTACTTATTTGGAAAACTTGCTGCTTTAAGAAAGAAGTTCTCACAATTGCATCGTTTGAAGAATTTTCAGTGCAAACTTGTCCTTGTCTAAAGAAAATCGGATAAACTTGAAAAAAACAGCTTCAGATGTAAAAATTTTTGTATGATAAAACGTTCTTCAAATGCGTCGTCACGGGCAACGCCATTGATAATCTAGGAACTTGAAAGTAGTTCTAATGGCGGACTTCGTCTCACAGCCAAGGCTAAATTTGGGGTACTGGAATCTGCCGAGGTTTTCCGAATGTAACCACAATGTGATGATAACATGTACAGGTGCTGCCCATATTACATTGCAGTATTAAATAGTAAAATTTCAAATCAGTTTTACACAGAAAAACAATTGAACCAAATGTTTACTAATTCTACAAAATCAACACACAAATAAACTTCAAAACATCAATAACAAATTTTCATTCATTAATTTAGCTGGTTTCAATTTACAAGTTATTTATATAAATTATTATTGCCATAATTTGTTGTTTAAAATGTAGCATAGAGAGTTATATAATTTAATATGTGAGTTGCTCCAACAAAACCAGGCTCTGCCAGCATATTTGAATAATCAACCGTCTAAAGCAGTGGAAACATTCGTCGAATTGTGAACTGTTCCCACAAAACCAGGCTCTTGGTCATTTTGATAAAAATAGAGCTGGTAGCATATTTGAATAATCAACAACCTAAGCTTTCCAACAATGCAATTCTTTTTAAATTTCTCCTATCATCTGGAGTTGAGTTCGGCTCATTCACAACAACAAGAAAGCACAAAGTTTATGTTTTTGTGTCGGAAGTACAAAATAAAGTTGTGCGCCAAGCGCCAGGTTTAGAAGGAGTGGGTCACATATATTGCTGATAATTTGTATATCATGTTAACAGTTAAAACAAATAAATATTATTGTGAAGATACTACGCCCTATCATACTTGTTTATTAAATCACTTATTTACCAGTATTGGCAATGTGGCAATTTGGAAAATACATCACTGATATGTCAGCACGCCAGTGCTCACATAAACACTAAATTCATTATGATTTTTAAATCTATTGAACTGATTTCTTTTATTCCAAGTCCCAAATTTGACCTGATTTGGTTTTTTGTCTCTCTTCAAATATTTGCTAATATCAATTCACAAATCAATTGATAAAAATAAAACTATCAAGATAAATAATATACACCGATCTGACATTTATTTTCCATAAATTTGATAATGCTGTTCCAAAACTGACCATTCACTTAAATCAAATATTGACTTAGAATATTAAATACCAACTTCAGTGATAAACATATGATAAATTACTGGTGACTATTTCAAACATTTCTCATCTAAAACTCTATTTTACCGGTATTTCACTTACAATTATATTTTTTAAATTATTCTTAAGAATTTTTAAACATCCAGGGCCCTCATTCACAAACACTTAAACTCAAATATTTAAAGAAAGCTCTCTTTTCATTGGCTATGAGCTCAAATTTGTACTGGAATCTTAACCCTTAACCAATGAAAATCCTGATCCTTAAAACTATCCACAAATACAAATATTTTAAGAAAGCACTCTTTTCATTCTCTACGAGCTGAAATTTGTACTAGGATGTTAACCCTCAACCAATGAAAATCCTGTACCCTTAAAATATTTCAGTTTAAATTTTCTTGAATAAGGCCCCAGTGCATGAATATAAATATTGTAACGTCCATTGAATAACACACATATGAACCGTTAACATAAAATTTACCCAAACAAACAATTTGACAACAATCCATCATATATAGGTGTTTAAATGAAATGAATTTAATCCTCCAATGTTAATAATTTCAAAAATAATTAATATGATGGCCTGTACAAGATGGTAAAATTATTTACATTTTCCTAATAAGTATTTAATTTATTCAATGAGTTTTTTAGCCTTGAAGTAGCGTCTGAGATACAAGACCTGCCATGTTGCTAAACCAAACAGACAACCCATAGAGAAAATACTGAAATACATTACTCGCGAGTGGGTGGATTCTGAAAAAAAAAACAAGTTACAATTACTTGTCAATTTCATTAATCAAGCAGTAAATGAAAAGAAGACAATTTTAAAGCCATGACAACACCAAAAATTATTGTAAATCTTTCAAATAGGAGATATGTATTTTCCATATCAGCCTTACCATTCTTAAAGGACAATATTGGTGTCAGTCATCATCACATATGTGATAGAACTCATTAAACACGTTCCAAATATAATTTAACACAGAGATCATTGCTACGATAGCTCATAATCAAGGTTTCTATAAAAGGAAGTGACAAACGCAAAAGGAAAACAAGAGTTATCCTTCTATATAACTGACCAGTGATAACAGATACACAGGCTAATTTCTGCTCAATAAGAATTCCTTCGAAGACCAAAAATTGTTATGCGAGACCAATATTCTCCTTTAAGGGTTAAAATCAGGAATCAAATTCTAAACAAACTAATAATAATAATTTTGTCATTTTACAAGGGTAGCAAATTAAGCCTGAGGCTTGTTTTCAATTTGGCCCTTGGCTGGGATGGAACCCTCATGCATTAATGAGAAGCCGTCTCTCTATCGCCACGGCTATCTGACCAGCTAGTGATGCCTCAACTGGAGACAATTTGTTGGTAAAATAAATATATATTATTCTTACCATTCGTGTCCCTCATTTCTTCTTCTCTCGCTCTCATGTAGGCAAAATCATCTACTATAGATTTAGACAAATCCTCTAACTTTCTCAATTCTACTTCTAAAGGCTTCAATTTTTCAGCTTTTGCTATCTAAAAGCACAACAAAAATTTCAGTTAAATTACTATATTCTGAGCAATTAAATAAAAAACCAAGTACGAACAATCCAAACCATAAGACAGAATTCTAAGTCCTATTTGGAATATAGCGGAGCCTGATTGTCATTGTTACCATAGTAAACGAAGTCTCAATTATCCTTTTTTTTAATTAAATCATTAACCACCAATCGTGTTTAAATTCGTTGAAAATCTCACGGATCGTATGGCATCGAGAGTTGATTATGGTCTTTGCAAGTTAATAAATGTTTAATAATTTAGATAACATTTAAGGCCTAAAGAAAGGCCTGCAACAGGCAGATTTAGCTCTTGCATAATACATTTTACAATCCTCTGCGGTCTTCTTAAAATCCTATTGATATTCCCCCTTGTGAAAGCTGGTCTTAAACCAACTTGCTCAAACATTTTGTGGAGTGTTTGTGAAGATCAATTCACACTGATGTCATTAATATGTTTTACGTCTATAATTACTTACATCATCGTAACTTTTAGCTTCTATTCCATGTTTAAGATTGAGTAAAACTTCACGATCTACACCTTGTCCACCTACAACAGATAATCACAATACATCATGTTAATCTCACAGAGAGAGAGAGAGAGAGAGAGAGAGAGAGAGAGAGGGTTTAATGAATGTCCATTCAACACAACTAGGTCATTTCGGGACTAACATATGGTTGAGAAGGCACCCCTATCTCCATGCCACATACGCTCACACCAGAGCTCGAAACCACAGCCGCAAGCCAGAGGTGGCTGGCCAGCTAGAGGTCAAAGCGCGGCACTCTAGACCACTAGGCCATCCCAACCCCCAAGAGAGAGAGAGATTAATGAAATTATACACTTTCTGTGACAGAATAGTTATTATATGATTACTGTTCACTGTACATAATTTTTGTATATTTATATATTATATAAGTGCACTTCTTTACGTATGATTAAACAAATTATTATTAATGTCTACTGGAAACAAACAAGGTGATTTCGGGACTAACATATGGTTCAATTTTATATCAATAATTTGCTTGTGCGTGTAGGGCTCTTTAGCAGTGGGAACAAACCGGAGAAAACCCACGAGGTTGGACAGGCACAGGCTACCCTACTCCTTTTCACGTAGGACTGGGGAATCGAAAAACCTGCCAGTTGACCCAATGACAGACCTTATGATACAGCTCGCATGGTCTGGTAAGAAAGCGAGATCGCATATACATGTATAGGCCTACTATTGGCTGCAGACTAAAAAATCCACCGACTGAAATTATGCCAGTTGTCAGGGTAAAATTTCTTTGTACATGTAGCAAAATCTATCACTGTCCTAATTTTCTCATGTTAATTAAAGATATTAAACCCAATTTCACTTCTGATCATTTTTAATCAAAATGTATTATAAATGAAATCAAATGGGGTTTAACGTCCTACTATTTTGCACCTAACCAGGGCTAATGGAAGACGGGCATATGCCATACAGTGTTCTATGGGGGGAAAAATTGCCCGGGCAGCGGCGCTATGGCATACTCTTATATTGAATTCCAACTGCCAAGGGATCTTTTATGTGAACACGGGACCTATTTCAAGGGACCTCTCCGAATGACTTGACAGCTACATGTATCTATTCAGGCCCTTCCTCCTGCATCACTGAAAAAGGGAAACCACGTCTGCAAACCCTGATAAACTTTCTTGACCAATGCAGGGATTAAACACTGGACCTCCACGCTAGGAAGCCAGTGTCTTACATCGAAATATGTACTATCTAGAACATTTTAACATAGGCCTACCTCCTGGCATCTTGGTTTCAAAACAAACTTCAAACATATCATATTCCTCAGTCGTAAAAGCAAACTTTCCTTTGGTAGCACCTTCTTTCGAATACAAAATATGTTCTTTAGAGTCTGTCACCTAAAAACAGAAAATAAATTAATCTATTTATGAATTGTAGAAATTTAAAGTACGGTACCCATATGGTCTCCTAGACCTGGAAATAACAATTTTAGCGGTATCTGAAATTTAATTGCAGAAATTCATCGACCCAACACAAAGGGACTAACATATGGTATATTTTATTTCAATAATTTGATTGCAATGTGTGCTTCTAGTCTACTAATTAGCAGTGGGAGGAAACAGGAAGACGCAAAGAAAACACATGAAATTAAGCAGGCCACTGTACTCCTTATGTAGTGTATAAGCATGCAACACTACGAATTCCAACTGTCAAGGGATCTTTTATGTGCATGCCAATGTGCAACAGGACTTCAGTTTTTCGTACCATCTGAACGATTATACGCTGTACCTTCATCCTATATCACTGAGAAGGAACCACTTCGGAAAATCTGTTCTAACTTTCTATGGGCCAATGGCAACGCTATGATCGAACAAGGGAACTCCCAGTTAACAAGCTTTTTCCTACTCACTAAGCCAATATGTCGCTCCCCTGCTCCTTAGAAGAATAGACATGGGATAAAAAGCAATGACAGATGAGATATTATTATCTTACATCTATCTAAAGCTCCAGATGAGTGTTGAATCACTCAGCAAACCGATTCTCAGCTTAGCTTATCAGAAAACCCAGGCTTTTAGTACCGGTAACCTAAGAAGTTTTAAACAAGGCCTAGTAATTAGTACTAAAATTACTAACTATTTACTATAACTACTACTTTAAATTAGTAATTACTAATTTTATGCCTTTATTTATTGATAGGCAGTGGATATTCAACCGTAAACGGCACTTTACTCTATTTACTATATCGCCGTAACTTCCGTTTGACATGCGCAGTTCTCTGATCCGTGGACTTAGCAGTTTTCAGCAGTTTTCGCAATGATACCTAACCCTAACCCATGACCCTACCCCAAACACTTACCCTAACCCTTACCATAACCACCATACGTTCTTTGTCTAACCTTTCTACTTTCTCCGTTTCTTATATAGGACGAAATAGCCATACTTGGATTTCTACGGTAGAACCCAGAGAATTAGTTTTAGAAGAAAATAAAATAATAAATATAAATTGTAGAAAATTATTCTATTTCGGTCAAGGGCTTATTTCTGTGGGTTTTGGTTTTAATTTAAGTACCAAGACGGTCAGTGGTTTACGTTTTTTTCCGGAAAACCGTGCCTCTGCGCCAAACTTGAAAGACGAAGTTACCGTTCTTGTGGAATATATCAACTGCGCATGTCGAACGGAAGTGTCGCACAACTGCGCACGTCGAACGGAAGTTATTATTTAACCAATCACACACGATGTATATATACGTCATTGCGATTTACGGTGCAATAGCGTTAGTAAATAGGATACCGTTTACGGTTATATATCCACTACGTTATTGATATTAAATTAATAAAAGATTCTTATTATTTGTCGATGCATATTGGATAAAATAAAATACTCCAATTAAAAAACAAAATTTAAAAAAAAAGGCTTCCTAAAGAAAAGAATTGAAAAGCCACAAAACATGTTCAACGGCACCGGCCACCACTTACAGTCAGATGTGTTTTTTGTCCAGGCGCGTCGGATAATTCATAAACCCCAGTAACCAAGACATCTTTATGAATCTCCTCACGAAGGCACTTTTTCTGGTTAGGAGATAAATGAAACATAATTGCGTCTATACTGGATAAACATATTGCTAAGATGACTATAAAAACTTGTAAAAAATCCATCTTTAACCGCATATCTGTTTCAATTCAACTTCAACGTGGTTCGAAGAGGAAAACAAGTGCGATTTCTGATGTTAACGTGGCATTCGGCAGTATCCGGTATTTTCCGTAAACATCCGGTACAGGCGCGCAGAAAAAAAACCAGGAACAATTTTAGGATTCGGGAAAAAATACGTTCAAATCAATGGGCCTTTCTTTTTATCGCTGCCTGGGATATGTATACGGGAATCTATCTCTTCGAGTATGATAAATTTTACAGGTTTTAGTAGGCCCGGAGTGAATAATCGGAGGTCAAGGTCGTAATTTAGAGACATTAGAACCACGTTTTTGGTTTGCTATGTTTCTTGTCATTGTGAAATAATTTCTCTATCTTCTGAAATCTGTTTATTTGACGTGTGTGAGCTGAATAAGTTATAAACAAACTGATATATTGAGTGAAACTCTGTTTTGTGTTCAGACTCTTGGTTTTGACGAAATATTGAGACAAAGGTGGTCACGTGTCATCTGCCAAATTCAGAACATACATATTTCTCCATATTTGATGCAAAATGTCGTCTGAGAATGGTCACGATGCCGTCCCAGACGCTTGGGATGATGTTGGTAGTGGCAGTGGAGATCCAAACACCGACTTATCTAAACCTCTGGCCGCTTTAAATGTAAACGCCCCTACTTTTGTACCAGGACAAAATGTATTTGCCCCACCCTTCAGTATGGCCAGTATGGGTAAACCAGAAGAAAAAGCTAAAGATGTGAAGAAAGAAGCAGTGGTCAAAGAAGATGTTCCGCCCTCTCCAGATGAAACCCCTCCTGAAACCCCACCTGACGAGGTAAATGACAAAGTGAATGATTCATCACCAGTAGAAGAAAATGAGCAGCCAAGTAGCAGTTCCGCAGAAAAGCAATCTGCGGACTCAAATGATTGGGAAAAGGTCGAGGAACTGGAGGATGAAGAAGAAGAAGAGGAGGAGGTAATCCGCCCTGTCAAGAAAGTCGCAGCAGCAAAAGGTGCGACAAAAAAGACAGCTGATGATGAAGAATCGACGGTCGTCGAAAGAAAAGAACATATCAATATAGTATTTTGTGGTCATGTTGATGCAGGAAAATCAACGATAGGTGGCCATTTATTATTTTTAACTGGCATGGTAGATAAACGAACACTAGAAAAATATGAAAGAGAAGCCAAAGAGAAAAATCGAGAATCTTGGTACTTATCATGGGCATTAGATACGAATTCCGAAGAGCGAGAAAAGGGGAAAACAGTCGAAGTAGGAAGGGCCTATTTTGAGACGGAAAAAAAACATTTCACTATTCTCGATGCTCCTGGTCACAAGAGCTTCGTTCCTAACATGATTGGCGGAGCATCGCAAGCCGATTTGGCCATTTTGGTCATTTCTGCCAGAAGAGGAGAGTTTGAGACTGGATTTGAAAGAGGAGGTCAAACACGAGAACATGCTATGTTGGTGAAAACGGCTGGAGTCAAACATTTAGTTGTATTAATAAATAAGATGGACGATCCAACGGTCGAGTGGGCGGAAGAGAGATACATTGAATGTAAAGAAAAGCTGGTACCCTATTTGAAGAAATGTGGTTTCAACCCCAAAACTGACATTTATTTCATGCCTTGCTCTGGTCTTACTGGAGCTTTCTTGAAAGAAAAAGTGTCAAAAGACATCTGTCCTTGGTACCAAGGTCCCTCATTACTTATGTTTCTGGATGAATTTGCACCTCTTGACAGAGATGTGAATGCCCCTGTTCGAATACCCATTGCTGATCGCTACAAAGACATGGGAACAATTGTATTAGGGAAAATAGAGTCTGGCGTAATATCTAAAAATATTCAACTGTTGCTGATGCCAAATAAACAAACCGTTAAAGTAACCCAGATCTGGTCGGACGAAGATGATGCGGACGAGGCATATCCAGGGGAAAACGTTAAACTGAAGTTGGGAGGAGTCGAAGAAGATGACGTTTCTCAAGGATTTGTTTTATGCTCGCCTAGTAATCTCTGCCATACCTCAAAAATATTTGATGCTCAGATTGTTATATTAGAATACAAATCCATAATCTGTGCTGGTTATAGCTGCGTGTTACACATTCACTCCTGCTCCGAAGAGGCTACCATTACGTCATTATTCTGCCTTCTAGATAAGAAGACCGGAAAAAAGATCGCCACAAAACCCAGATTTATCAAACAGGATCAGATCGCCATAGCTAGATTAGAGATTAATGGTGGTCGAATTTGCCTCGAAACATTCAAAGACTTTCCACAAATGGGTCGATTTACTCTAAGAGATGAAGGCAAAACAATTGCCATCGGAAAAGTGCTGAAACTCCGCGATTAAATGATTAAATGAATATTGTTGAATCTTTTCCCTACTTCATGTGGCATTATGCAAACTGACCATGTGTAAAAAATCTTCAAAGTGTCTTTTTTCTCATCATCATGAAACAAAAATATTTCAGATTCATCCTGCCTAATATGGTGCTGAATCTGGTTGTTATGGCAATGGGGACCTTTTGAAGATATCTTAATTTAGAACATAATGGACACACACAATGGTCATAAAACTGCTTACCGATAATGAAGCTCGCGTAAAAGTTTGCCTAAATTGTTGTAGCCATCGACAAGTCATTCGATCTAGGAGAAACAATTTCTCTCTCCAGTGTCCCCAGTTCTTGAAGATTGCAAGAATTATTCTCCTCGCCCTTCATTGACAATCAAAAATAGATATATTTTTGCAATCTTTATTTGAGTGATTGGACAATCTTTGTGCATGTACATATGTTATTTAAAATCTTGAAATTTTAATTATTTTTTTTTTATGTACATTCTGATTTAAGTTGTGTACAAATGAGTATATAAATATAATATTCGTTTGACTAGATACCATTTGCAAATGTTACTGTCTCTGTCGTCCGATTTACAGATCATGAACCTTCTCCTCTCAACAGGTTAAAAATATAAAAAGAATTACATTTTCAGAATGGAATTGAAATAGGGTCCTAAATAGTTTTGCTGGTGCTCCTTAAACTTACACCGGTTTCCTCCCGCTGCTAAAGACCCCTACGTGCCGGCGATTTATTGAAATAGAATTAAACCATATGCTAATTCCGAAATGACCTAGTTTGTGTCGAGTTGACTTGCTGGTGCTCCTTTAACCTCAAATCATTAAATCTTTTTATTTCTACTGCGCAGTAATAATTCCTTTGCATTGAAATAATAAGTTATTTCAAATCAAGTATTCAAATGAGAGGTTAATTATCCTGCCATATGCAGGTATTTCAGCTCTTGATAACTCCATGTTGGGTAACTTTCTTTCATGTGAGATAACCCCTTTCTTGGTAGTGTGTCTTTTTTTGGGGGGGGGGGGATTTAAAAACGGCCGAGTTGATCACCACAAGGATTAAAAGTAGTTAACCATGACCCAGAATTACCGATGAATCTATATCTCGTACAAAAAAGGCATGTCTTCATTTGCCTGGTCAGTGCTGAAAAGCTGAACATTAAACCCAATTTCATTTATTTTGAATGGGAAATGAATATAAATGTATTTAATAAAGTGGCACAATGAAAGACTTGACAGTACAATGTAAAAATAACATGCGACAGGGACGTATTCATTCATTCATGAGTCCCGTGACGTGTCGTGTTTTCAAGAGAGAGTTAGCTCCCTTTTTTACATGATGGCCACTCATCTGATTTGTAAACTTGGTCGACAGAGATGGTAGTAAAACAGGTTTAAGGGATTTCTTTGTATGCTAAAGAGAGTTAGCTCCCATTTTTATATGATGGCTACTCATCTGATTTGTAAACTCGGCCGACAGAGACGGTAGTAAAACAGGTTTAAGGGATTTCATGATAAATGCTAATTATTATTGTGTTAAAGGCAGTAAGATCAAAACTGTTGTTTGATTGAATATAAATAAAATTCTATACACATTAAAATACTGATTTAATTTAATTTCACAGTTATTAGTATACATGTATTACAGAAGAATCGTGTGATATCTTGGTAAGGAAGCTTCAATATTTCAAAAATATATCATATAAAATGAAAATATTGAAAATTTAATTCAAATTACTTTATTCTTAAAGAAGTTATCCGTGAAAAGATGTGGCTAGATGGGGTTTTTTTTCACAACAACAGTATTTTTATTCGAGACTTGGCCTCGTTTCACCATATTAAGATTTAAGTCATTAAGTGGCGACACTATTTTAATAAATTTAAATCTCTGCCACCCGATGCTCTAGAGAGTTTATCATAGGTTGTTATGTGAATATCTAAATAATAGTTTAAAGAACTTAAGAATCCAAAATAAAGTTGGCTTTTACATAATGCATCTTTAAGGTCCAGAGTTTTTATCATAGGCTTATCATGTGAATGAATATCTAAATAATAGTTCAAAGAACTTAAGAATCTGAAATAAAATTGGCTTTTACAGACACTGTAATGTCTGAAGAGTTTATTATAGGCTTGTCATGTGAATGAATGTCTAAATTAAAGTTTAAGGAATTTAAGAATCCATAATAAAGTTAGCTCTTACATAATGCATCTTTAAGGAACTACTTGCTATATTGTAGATATAAAAGTTTAAAGAACTTAGGAATCCAAAATAAAGTTAGCTCATATAAATAATCTTTAAAGAACTACTTCAATTACTTGCTATGTTGTAGATATATCGTTTGGACAACAAGTTATTTATTTGCTTTATATTTTGAAATAAATACTTTTTTTTCAGTTAGAAACATTGTCTTGTCTCCTGGACATTTTGTTTTGAAAATTAAAAATTTGTTGAGGTGATCTTAACTACTATAGGCCTAATTAACTATATCACATACTTATGGAAAACAGTTACAAGTACTTGTAGTATATTTTACTGATGTTTCAAATTGTATTCTTTCAATGTTATGAAGCTAAAACAGGACTTAATGTATTTTATAACGTTTAAAAGTACTGTATACCCTTCGAAATGTTGCGCTTATATATTAGTAGCTTAAAACAAAAACACATAATTGTTGGAAACAGCTGCTAGTGTATATAAGGCAAAGTTTCGAAGAGTATTCTCTCAAAAGTTATCGAGCTAATGCGTGTTTTTGTTTTTCTTAATGCAATATTAAGATTAAAGATACATTATGGGAGATTAAATCATGAATGACAGTTGATCAGGCTAGCGTTGACATCGAGATTTGATTATGGTCTGGATAAGTTAATAAATGTCTAATTAATAGTTAAGATAACATTTCAGGTCAAAAGGAAGACATGCAATAGGTAGATTTAGCTCTTGTATAATGCTTGTTTAATATTTGTAGCTGTTTTCTATAATTATGTGTTTAGTTATTCCTCATTGTAGTTATAAGATTACTACTGGTAAAATGCAGTTTTTGTACGGGAAACACCAGTCTAGTTGCATCCTGGCTTTATACACCATCTTTCACAATGTCAAGATATTCCCGGGGTCGTAAAACTTGTACCTTGACAGCATTGGCTGACATTGTTGCACACTTTATACGACTTAAGATATGTATAGCTAGCGAAGCTTGGAAATGGGGTACCACTTTCAGATACTGTGCCTGGCACAAATTCAGACTTTTGTCTGGCACAATCCAAATGGTGTCTTACATTTTGTACGGCACACATGTGTTTTAAATGGTATATAATGATTGTCCAGCACAAAGTTAAAATGTCCGACAATAGTTTATCAGAGCCTGAACTTAGTGAGTGGGTTGAACAATACTGCGATAAGAAAAATGATAAATTAACTGTAGGTTATTTACAATTTAGATATGTTTAAGTTGTCTTACTCTATGGGTGAAGGATTTAAGTGTTTAGAGATCTATCCGCAGGATCTATTTGCACGCAAGGGTTAGATTTTGCAACAGTCCTTTTAAAGGGCATTATGCCATTTAGCGAAAGCAATATAAAATAATACGGGATAACATTATTAAGGTTACTCTCATCGTTAATCAAGCGTTATTGCAGATTTCTTTATTCAAATATTAAGAGTTGATATTCAAATGCTATTTGAATATTCAATTCAATTTTAGAACCAGTTATTGAATGCATTTTAGATTTCTAGGCATTATGAATCTTCTTTGATTGGCATTTAGTAATTGAACATAATAACACAAGGTACAATTTTATGGAAACACAATTACTGAGTTTAATACTTAGCGAGGTTTCGATGAGGATACTCTCGTCTTTATCAAGCTAATGAATCTGTTTAATCCATGTATTTCATTTATTTGTTAATTTTTGAATATTAGTTGATTTCATTGAATGGATATCAGTAAATATTTCACCCTGCTTATAATAGGTGTAATTGATATCAGATATATTTGATAAACTATTTGAATGTTTGTGCATGTTCTATAAACATAGTTGTCTAACCTCTGTTAAGAGTACTTTACATAAGATGTCTTGTCATTGTGAAGTTCAGCTCTGAATGTATGTCTCCTTACACACCCGTATAACGAGACCTGCGTTAAGAGCTGATCAAGTCATTGTGCAAATGGCCTTGAAGTCCTAGAGCCTGTACAAACCGTGTCCATTTTGATCAATCTTACCCAATATATCTTGACATTGTGAAAATGGCCTTGAAATCCTAGAGCCTGAACAAATCATGTCCATCTTGATAAATTTTACCCAATATATCTTGACATTGTGAAAATGGTCTTATTCTTGTACTTTTAAATGCTAAGAGCCTTAGAAAAATTAATCACGTACAAAGTATGATCAATCCACATTTCACACAAAATAAGGAGAGGGTTTAATAAAAAGTGATGCCTGTTCCCCTATCCCTATTAAGATACAAATCAGAATAAAATATTTAAAACGAAAGAAATAAACAAAATAATATATAAACTTTGATTCAAGTGAACTAATAAGAAGCCCTAGCAAATATTTGGTTCTTTAATCATTTAGCGAAGACATGCCTGAAATAAATTGCCTTCCCCCCCCCACTCTCTCTCTCTCTCTCTCTGTCTCTATAAATCAGTGTTTGAATTAGTTAAACACGACATATCTTAAATAAATTCCCCCCCCCCTCTCTCTCTCTATTTAAATCAGTGTTTTAGAAAAGACATGCTTGAAATAAATTTCCCCCCCCCCTCTCTCTCTCTATATATAAATCAGTGTTTGAATTAGTTAAACACAGTATGAGTTATCAAAGGTTGTGTAAATATATCATTAGGATCTCCCGAAAACCACGATTGATTGATTTATGTCAAAGCCATCAGCACATCAGCAGCGTGACTAGATACCCTGACGATTATACACACACAGCTGGGTGGGAGTGTACAATGTAAATATTTGAAACAAAAATAGACTGACTATAATAATAATAGGAGGAGGTTATGAATTTATAATATTTTATATGGTTATAATATAAATATTCAGGCAGTTGAATCGGTAGCGTTTAATAAAAATAAAAATGATTTAGAAATATTAAGCAGATATGCCATGTCGTTGACCAAGACTTTTCAGAATTCAGTGTTGGTTTAAACAGTATTTATTTAACATATAATACATAATAAATTATAAGGATTCGGAAACAGTGTGGATATGGATAGGTTTGTTTTCGGTGGTTAAATAAACTTGTGTACCCGATGTCTACTCACAGATCTTCAAATGTACACCTTGATTAGTTAATTAATAACTGTACAAATCTTCAAATGTACACCTTGATTAGTTAAGTAATAACTGTACAAATCTTCAAATGTATATCTTTGTTAGCAATCTGATTAAAACACAGATCCAATTTTGTTTCGTTTTTCGTATGTGTTTCCTCCGAGCACTCCGGTTTCCTCCCACTGCTAAAGACCCCTACGAGCAAGCGATTTTTTGAAATAAAATTTAAAAAACGTATGTTAGTTCTGACATGACCTAGTTGTGTTGAGTGGATGTTAAACCCCATTTCTCTCCCTCTCTCTCGTTCGTTTTTTTATAGTTTCAAATTTGTTTTTTACTAGTCTTGACTACACTAGATGCAGTGAAGGCCTTATAAAGTATAAAAAAACGAAACGAAATATAGATCTGTATTTTAATTAGATTGCCTTTGTTAGTTAGATAATAACTGTACCAATCTTAAGTCATTTTAATGAATTGTCACATAATGTACTCATTGAATTTGCATGGATTTAGAAATGTTGACTTATTTTTTTATTTTTGATTATATAATCAAGAAGCAAAGTAATAAATCGTAGATTAATCATATGTCATATAGATAGATAATTTGGGAATGGGCGTCCTCGCTAGGGATAAAGGGACATAACTTATAGCCGAGGCAGTCCCATGTGACCTCATTGTTTACATTATAGCACAGTTTTCCTGTACATTCATTCTCATGTCTTGACAAACCTTAGTTTTGGAATTTAATACCGATACGGTTCTCTTACCATTGATAAGGTCACGTGGGACCGCATTTTATACTGGTGGCGACACCTGGTTGGAATTCCTTCAGCGAGGACGCCCATTTACATCAATTGATGGAATCATCTGATTGGTTGAGGATTAACGTCTGCTTCCATACTAGTGATATCGCAGACAAAATCTAATTAACGTTAACAAACTGACAGAATCTAATTAACGTTAAAGACGATAACTTATTTTGTGATGGGTGAAAATGTTGAAACCTTTACTTCAAATCGAAATTGTATGGGACTCAAAATCGCTACACGCGTGTACGTTTTTTGGGGTCAAATGGGAAATAATTTGGGTTTATTTCTATTAAATTATTAATGCAATGTTGTACATTTTTTCCTATGATGGAATAATTTAACTTTTCCTGTCCAAATGCAGAATGTAAATTGTATTGATTTTATTAACATATTCTGCTTTATTTGTTGAGAAATGCCACATCAAATTATCTACACTATCTGGATTCAACTGAGGTATTGCTTCCATGAATTAAACTTTATTAAAAATAATATATTCTCTTTTGTTTATTTTATATTAATGTTATCCTGTCCATGTCTCGGGGGCTTGGATGGCCTAGTGGTCTAGAGTGCCGGGCTTAGACCTCTAGCTGGCCGGTCACCTCTGGCTTGCAGCTGTGGTTTCGAGTTCTAGTGTGAGCGTATGTGACATGGAGATAGGGGCGCCTTCTCAACCGTGTATCCTCCGGACACTGTGTTTTCCTCCCACTGCTAAAGACCCCTACGCGCAAGCGAATTATTGAAATGAAAATTGAAAACCATACATTAGTCCCAAAATGACCTAGTTTGTGTCAAGTGGACGTTAAACCCATTTCTCTCTCTCCCTGTCTGTCGGTATTGGTCACAATTTGTATTTGATTTTGACTAAACTTGAAATATAGGTCTATCTTCCAATTATCTCGGTTCCTTTCAATATTTCCATGTATCGGATTATGACTTCATGGATTATTAGCTCGTGGACCCTTTTTGATGAAACTTAAAATATATCCCAGAGATCTCCTCTATTCCTTTTGATATTTACAAATTTCAGACTATAACTCTCTGGATTATGGCCCCTGATTGTATGAAAAATCCACGAGCTTATTCTCTATCCATCTCATGCAGAAAAATCCTGGGGGAACTTTCACGACTAACACCTGATTCAGCACCTTGCTCTCTGGAGGTCACGGTCGTTAAGACGCTGGTTCGCTAGCCTCGAGGTCGACTGTTGGATCCCTGCATTGGCATAGAAAGTTCATCTAGTTTTTTTAACTGGGTTTCCCATTGTCAGTGATGCAGGGCAGAGAGCCTGACAAGGACAGCTGTCTAGTCGTTTGGATGGGATGAAAACTTGAGGTTCTGTGTACACATTGGCTGCTGACCAGGCAAATTTCCCTCATAGCACACTGTAGAGAAAGTTTAGGATGTTAAACCCCATTTCATTTCATTTTACCTTGCTCACTGCCCCCCCCCCCTCCACTCCAATCTGACACGTTTTCTTTCACCTTTAAAATTTACATTGCTTTACCTGATCTGACTTTTAGAGAAAGCATTGAACTATTAAAATGGGCGCGTCCGCATGTCTGTCAGTCAAACTTTTTGGCAGTAACGGATTATCAGTGAGGCTGATGAGGCTGCAGCCTCAGACTCAAAGATTTTGTAAAAGAAAATTTTTTAGACGTGAGGTCCACCATGCTGATACGATTAAAATCGAATAAACAATGAATGTTAGGGGGTGGGGTTTAGGCCCAACGGGAATCAACATAGGCCCTTACCCGAAATTAATTAGGCCCACGCCATTTTAAATAGGCCCTCCAGCAACTACTGCCTCAGGGCTTGGAGGAGTTTAATACTCCACTGCTTTTTGGTGCTTCTAAATGAAGGGAATATCTGGCCAGAGTTCGATCATGAGCATTTTCTAATGCACTTCTTTCTTTAAATTTTATGAAATTGTTACCTCATCCAGAGTTTGGGCGAATCCACTGTTATAATATTATGATTAATTTCTTAGAAAAAGTTTGGGTTGTGTGAGCTGACTCCTATAACTGCACATGCGCTAAACGGTAATTACACACCAGGAACAATCTCACACTGTCACAACGGCAATAACATCCGATTGAAACAAAGTGGCATTTGTAATCGGTCAGTAGGAGCTTCTGCTTCTGCCGGATATATAATGTCCCGCTCAAGATGTAGATTATAATGACATGTAGGACCGGATTAAAATAGGCTACGTCAGCAAAAAATCTGATACTAATGGCTGATTGGGGTGCAGGTAGTCCAGCTCTGAACGTAGATCTCATTATACACTCGAAACTACGTCCAGATCTCGTCCCATTCAATCAATGTCGAAAATATATCCACCGCACAGTCAACTTTACTGGGCAACGTTTTACTGCTAAACGGTCGCATGGCAGTTGCCGTAAATGCCTGACAAATGTAACTGAACATCTTAGTAAGAAAAAAAGACCTTGCTTAACTCGCTAGGATCAATATGAGCGACACAACACGCTGTTAAAAAATACGTCTCCGTCTTCTAGCCAATGTGACCCCCCCCCCCCCTCCTCACCCACCCAAAGTTAGTAAGACATTGGCTCCCTATATATAACCTGTATAGGCCTACCATGTGTTCGATTCCGTGGTTGGCAGAAAAGGAATCATCGGGACTTAATCTTGTCAGTGTTGCAGGCAGTGCCGTATCTAGGGGAGGCAAAGTGGGACAAATGTCCCGGGCCCCCCACAATTTTGGGTCATACTAATATTTTGTCCCGGACGGATCTAACCAGTACCAGGACTGAGGGGGCTAGGATTGGGGCCCTGGGCAGTAAGGGGTATTGGGGGCCCCGGGACTGGTAGGTACCAACAGTTTTTCGGGGGCCCAGAGACCGGTTAGGCCCTAAAATTAACTTAATTACTTAACTTACCAATCATCAGGTCCTAACCAGTTCCGGGGACCCCATCCCGTGATGTGATTGCTGGGGCCCAACCAGTCCCGTAATCATAGTATAGTAGTTCAGACAACGCAGTTTACTGTTTTAGGCTATGTCACCTAAAATAATTTCACTAAAATAAAGTAAATGAAAACATCATGAGAGAAAGGGTCTGTTTAAAATACTCAAATTGTCAACGAATTCTAAACGTCAATGAAATCGCTGTTTAAATTGTCTCAGATGCACTGAAATGAATTCTAATATTTAAAAAAAAACACTCAAGTACGATCCGTGGTCAGTACGATCAATTTGGACAAACAACAATGGGGGCCCCGCACAGTTGGTATGTCCCGGGCTCCCCACAAGGTTAATCCTGCCCTGGTTGCAGGACGATTCCGCAAATAATTTGAACAGAACCTTTTGAATTCAATTCTCTAAAACTAAACTTAGAATCCGGTTATATAGCCTAGTTTCTGCGAATTTAATCTATAAGGATGCAGCTCTCCCCTGAACAGGAATGAAATATCTGAGATACGTCATTTTCGGATATGATGTGGGTAAACAAGATTTTATCAAACACAATGTTATGGTGGATACACATTAACTGAGTTTAATATTTTATTAGCGAATACGTTAGTTTGGATGGGGATATTGTAACTCTCATCTTTATTTATCGAACATATGATACAGGTATGTAGACATATAATACTGGCCCCGAGTTCAAAAAGCATTCTCAGACTTAAGTTAAGAATTTACTCAAATTTGTTCACCTTATTCTAACTAAAATATAGCCCCTTATAATAAATACAGCAATAAGAAACTATGTGCAAAGTTTTGTGTTTCTGCATCATAAACAGTGAACTTAATTTTGATTATAGGGGGCCATTTACAACTACTCTCACACAGCGGAAACTTTTATAGGGATAGAAGGGGGGGGGGGGATTCTATTATTTATAAAGATCGATGTATTAACACTATTTGGAAAACCAATTAATCCGAGGCAATCAAAGAAGATTATACAGGTCACAATTCTATGGAATACAATTACTGCTTATAACTGAGCGACGTTTCGACTAGGCTTCTCTTGTCACTGTCATTGTATTCCATAGAATTATGACCTGTATACTCCAGTTCAATTACTAAGGCGCTGGTTCGCTAGCCTGGAGGTCGAGTGTTCGATCCCTGCATTGGCCGAGAAAGTTCATCTCGATTTTCCGGCATGATTTCCCCTTGTCAGTGATGCAGAAGGAGGGTCTGGCAAGGACAGCTGCCTAGTCGTTCGGATGGGACGAAAAACCGAGGTCCCGTGTACAAATTGGAGTGCACGTAAAAGATCCCTTGGCAGTTGGAATTCGATATAAGCGTAGGCCGTAGCGCCGCTGTCCGGGCAAAATTTCACTCTAAGCACACTATATGGCGTATGCCCGTCTTCAATTGGCCCAGGTTAGGTGCTTAAGCGTAGGACGTTAAACCCCATTTCATTCATTCAAATGCCATTGAAACAATTTTTCAAAGAAGATTATGTATACTATTTCTTATATCCGCACCCTATTGTTCTTGTAATAATTTTAATTTCAAGTTCTTTATTCTCCAAAACTATATACTAGTACATACATAGTTATTTAGATAATGCGAATTTATATACAACGGTTGAAACTTAAATGACATGTGCGAACAATTAAGTAATATCAATAGTTAATATTATTTATTAATTATTGATATTACTTAATTGTTCGCACATGTCATTTAAGTTTCAATCTTTGTATATAAATTCGCAAAAGGATTTCATGGAGGATTAACTTTTGATGTAATGGAGAGAGAGAGAGAGAGAGAGAGAGAGAAAGAGATGGGGCTTAACTATCCAACGGCTGAAAATAGAATCAAAGAGGGTACATTAAACAAACAAAATTTCTCACTCAGGCATCAAACCTAAACCATTCAATGAGAGAGAGAGAGATAGATGTGATTTAACGTCCACTCGACACAAACTAGATCATTTCGGGACTAACATGGTTTAATTCTATTTCATTCACTTGCGCGTAGGGGTCTTTAGTAGTGGGAGGAAATCGAAGGACCCGGAGAAGACCCACGAGGTTGGACAGGCCACCCTACTCCTTGCCACGTACAAGTTCGAAACCGTTGATGTAATTATTTTAATGAGTCGACATAACTTCTGTAATACATGGGTGTTTAACAATTAAACAAACTTTGAAATTTGAATATATTCGCGCGATTTTGGCACCAATCTGGCAATAATCCTTTTCTTCCAGAAAGGGGTCTTTAGCAGTGGGAGGAAACCGGAGTGCCCGGAGGAAACCCACGAGGTTGAGAAGGCGCCCCTATCTCCATGTTACATACGCTCACACTAGGGCTCGAAACCACAGCCGCAAGCCAGAGGTGACCGGCTAACTAGAGGTCAAAGCGCGGCACTCTAGACCACTAGGCGTACAATAGTAAACACGTAAACATGTGGATGATGATGATCTCTTTCTTTGGTCCTAATATATTCTTCTGATTGCCACCATTCCTGTAAAATACAAAACATTCATTTAAATGGAATTAGGTTTAACGTCCATTTTTTTTTTAGAACAAACCGGGCTATCGAAAAAGAGCGCATACACCTATAAATATCGAAGTTTGGAGTTTACAAAAGGCCGACTTTCCCATTGACCCAATTGCAATTAACCGCCCTAACTTCTCCCCATTGAAAACTTGAGACACACAACTGTACCCCCCCCCCCCCCCCCGTTTAAAACTTTGGAAACACAAACTGAAAGTAGCATATCAGTAACCATTATAATATAAAAAAACCGATTAGGATTTCAACCATAGATTTATTAATACTATATCCTGGTCGAGGTACATATTTAGTGGGAAAAAATTCCTACCCAAACGATTATTATTTCATATGAACAAGTAGGGTGAGCAGCCTTCCAGAAAAATTTTCCCCATTGATCGGCCTTGGGGAAAATTTTTAGGGGGCTTTTTTGTTTGGACCCCCAAAATCGCCCTAAAATCCGTTAATGGCTATGATAACTTGCTTAATATTCACATTTGGGGTTAATAATGTACTAGGAGCCTATAGGAAATCGATACCCAGGAATTTAAAAATGGCGTTAAAAATGACCTATGACGGCCCTAAAATCCGTTAATGGCTATGATAACTTGCTTAATATTCACATTTGGGGTTAATAATGTACTAGGAGCCTATAGGAAATCGATACCCAGGAATTTAAAAATGGCGTTAAAAATGACCTATGACGTCACTGTGACGTCATAAGTCATAATGGCGCGAAAAATCTGAACATTTTTGAAAATTTACCTCATTCTTGAAGTTTATCATAATTCACATTAAATGAATTAATATTTATTAATAAAACAAACTGATATAAACAAACATTGATTTTATAGGTAAATGATAATATGGTCAGACTTCATAGAATGATCATTGATCGTCATCTTCTAGGTCAACGTCCTAAGAATTCCTGCAAGATTCCCCATGACAGCCCCCACGCGCGCTGACGCATTTCTGGCCATTCTTCCTGAAGATGCATATTATGGCAGCGCACTTATTTTTCAGCGACTTGCACTTATATCTCACAAAGTTTAAAACGCTTTCAGGGGCTGCACGAAGGTCTGTCATGATGTGTTCGTAGCCTTCTGGTGTCTCTTTCCCACCCCACTCGCTCGCATTCAGCTCGCTTTCATTTAATTTTAACCAAACGACGACCTGCAGATAAACTCTGAGCGCATTGTAATGTACCTCCTCACTGATGGCTCTCAAATTAACATGTGAATCAATACAAAAGGGAGAATGCGAAGGAGCCCTGATCGGTGGTACCAATCTTGTACTTTATCAAGCAAGAACAGGAGTATTCAGGGAAACTGGTATACTTTCGCCAGTCTTTCATTGTAGAGCTTTTGACCGAGATGCTACTGGTACTGCAGCGGGCGAAAAGGTGATGTGTATCTATTATTTATAGGGTATTGAAAGGCCTTGCTTCAAATAGTGTTGGACATGGAAATGGTATTACTGCACCTACTTCTACTTCACAGAAACAAGTAATCGAATCGGCATTAAAATTGAGTAAAATGACGCCATCGGATATTCATTTATTAAGACCCGCGGGAATGGCACTAAACTTGGGTACAAAGTAGAATTATCCGCATTGTCTTCGGTTTTCTCCCCAATGGTTGGTGTCCAAGAAGTACCAATTGGTGCTGCAAAGAGCATATTTGGACATTTATATTCCGCTGCTCGGATAATTGGAGTCTTAAAAGTTCTAGCTTAAATGATGTTCAAGAAGATATCACCAACCGCACACTTCAAGAATCAGCATCCTGCGAAGACAACCGTCTGACCATCTAATGTGAATCGGTCACGTGCATCTGGAATAACCTCCTTTGGCTTGACTGGCACAAACTGTCACGCCATTATCATGCAAATAACCCTTGGAACAGATCAATGACAAAAATATCACAGCGCCGCAACTTTTGACAGGAAAGGGTCATAACCAGTTACAGAATCAGATCCGGCGCTACATAACCTTCATTGAAGAGACTGTCGTTAAGGCATGAATTAACCTTATATCCAGTGTATGAGTTGCTGTGGCAAACATAATTCAAGATTTGGGCCAAACATAACTAGGCCACATGACGTTGAAACTGGCAATATACCTTAAATCAATATGGCTAACATAGCCGACGTACGAAATGACATTAAAACAAAGACGAGAAGCAAGATTTACTGCTCGTAGATGATAAACCAGCAGCGACACGGGGCGTTTATCTTGAATTTTCAATCCAAAAAGGCATTGGTGTGATCCAACTGAAAAAGTCAGCCTTCTTGATATTCTAGGAACAAAGCTGAGCGATGCGCGTGAAATGGTACGAAGTTTACCTTTGGCGGCTTCTGAAGAATTAAGGGAACTCGAATAAAAAGTTTTGTGTAGCTATAGTAATTAAACTTCTTATGATTACCAAGCAGAATCAGAACTTGAAACAGTCTTCAGAGGTATCCCTAAAGACCATTTTCAAAGAGACTGAAATGCTACCAAAGTCTGATAATTTGTTTTATGTCATGATAAGAGAACTTAATGTCTCAGCTAATTCGTTACGCGAGAGCTTGTTCCCTTTATTCTGATTTCTTAAGTAGATCGAGGCATTTGTCATCTAAGCTTCAACTACAAGGACACTTGCGCACTGAACTTATTAAAATCTTTAAAAAAATTTATGGTCGTCATATTGATTTGATTGGGAAATATAACGTGTCTCTCTGGGCTATTATTCTAGATATATTTAACTGACACGTATACTATTACTATCTCCCTGATAATGTATACTACATCGTTAACACAGTTCATCGCGTGCATTTTGCATACCGATATTTCATTGGCCATTCAATCACGCTATTTTACCGATATTTCGCCTAATAGATTGGATGCAGCAATGGCGGGTGTGGCGCCCGACAGGATAAGCTTACTCTTTCGGATACCTGTTACCACTATTTGTCGTGTATTTTGTACACGAGGAGCAGTCCATTTGCTGATTACACTATTTTGTTTAAGTACACCATTTCGCCTATAACGTTTTTTAGGACTTCGAATTCTGTATAATGGTTAGGATTGTTCGTACTTGGTTTTTATTTTATTAGATACCTTTAGATTTGATTATGAACATTATTTACTTGATGCTAAAATCGATAAAAAGGTCCAAAAGTTTAGTAAACTCATTGTGACATCATCCAATAAACAAACTGTTGGAGATGCCGAATGCAAGATATTCTCTTTAATGTACGGAGAACCAGATGTGAGCCTTACTAAACAACTACACCAGAGATTTGACTCCATGATGGCGAAGAAAAATCCCATTACCCTGCCCCAATACCACCCGAGGTTCGGGTGGCTTATTATCATGCGCTCAGGGTTCATCTGCAAGTCGTCGTTTGGTTAAAATGAAATGAAAGCGAACTCAATGCGAGCGAGTGGGACTGAAAAAAGACACCAGAAGGCTACAAACCCAGCATGACAGACATTCCTGTAGCCCCTGGAAGCGTGTCAAATTTTGTGAGATGTTAATGCAAGTCGCCGAAAAATCAGTGCAATACCATGATATGCAGCTGCAAGAAGAATGGTCTGAAATGCGTCAGCGCGTGTGGGGGCTGTCATGGTGAATGTTGCAGGAATTCTAAGATCAATGATCATTCTATGAAATCTGACTCTTTTATCATTTACCTATAAAATCAATTTTTGTTTATATCAGTTTGTTTTATTAGAAAATAATAATTCATTTATTGTGAATTATGATAAACTTCAATAGTAAGTGCAGGGGGACTGCGCCACATATGATTTACACAAAAGACAAATATAACGACAAGACATCATACTCAGAAACAACAAATAAACAAACAATTCAAAAAAGAGTGAATGGATCCGGGGGCTAGCCGTAAGTGTCCACTGCGCTGTACAGACTTCACTCAAAATTGAAAATGATCGGAAATACATCCCGAAGAAGTAAATCATTATGTGATGTCAGCATGAGTGAGGTAAATTTTCGAATTTTGGCGCCATTTTGCCTTATGACGTCACAGGTCATTTTTGACGCCATTTTTGAATTCCTTGGTATCGATTTCCTATAGGCTCCTAGTACATTATTAACCCAAAATATGAACATTAAGCGAGTTATCATAGCCATTAACGGATTTAAGGGCGATTTTGGGGGTCAAAACAAAAAAGCCCCCCAAAAATTTTCCCCAAGGCCAATCAACGGGGAAAATTTTTCTGGAAGGCTACTCACCCTACTTGTTCATATGAAAAAATAATCGCTTGGGTAGGAATTTTTTCCAACTAATGCAAGATTTGAGGATAGCTCGACCAGACTACTATTTAGCCTAGTTATACTATCATCAATAACTCTATGGAGGCAGACCACCATTAAATTTCACCCTCTCGGTACCAACTTGTAGTTTGTCTATTTTTAGCAATTCTCTCTCCTTCTCTTTTCCCCCCCTTTGCATGGACATTTTTGTTGATTTGTTGGTCTAGAATGGAAGAAGAGGGTTTGAATTAATATTTTCTGCCAGGTTTTGGTAAATATTCATGATTTTGAGGCGGAAGGATAACTGAGTTATCAGGTTGGCTGCGGTGATAAGTACGGCAACTAGTTACATGTTTTGGGTATGCTTCTTCAAGTTGGTGTATCTCAAAATTTTGGTGGTCAACCTCATACAAATTTTAGTGCAAAGATATGGTCATTTGTTCCTCTGTCTATAGTGAAAAGCATTCAGCCCAACGAAAATTTGGGGAATAGTTAGAGGTGGGCAAAGAGGCCAGAATTGCCATTGAAGTCAATGGGGAAATTAATGGTGGTCTGCCTCCCTATGGCTGCGATTGGGTTCAGACTAGTAATTATTTCCCCTTATTTCATGAATGTAGTCGAGTTATAAATAGACAATTTTCCCTTAATTATTTTCTCCCCTTTTCCTGCATTTTTGGGTTGACTTTTAGGTATAGAATAGGAGAAAAGGGATCAAATTTACAATTTCAGAGCAGTTTTAAGTAATACTGATGATATTACAGCGGAGGGATAGGGGACGTAAAGTGTCTTTCTACAGAGCAATCATTGTGTCGGAAGTGAGATTTTCATCAAGTCAACCCCAAATCCCCGTAGTAAAACATCTAAACGGTCAACCCCCTACACATTTACCATGAGCAGATTGACAAATGTGGTCCACATTGTGCCTATAAAGATTGGAACCAATGGAATGTTGAGCAAAATGTTACAGCTTGTGATGTTACAGCGATTTAACATTGAAGTCAATGGGCAAATAATTACTAGTCTGAGACCAATTCGTTACCAACTTCTTAACTCGATTATCCGTCCGCTTTAAAATCATGAATATTATTCAAAATCTGGCAGAAAATGTAAATTCACTCCACGTCCTTTTATTTGCTTCTACACCAAATTGTCAACAAAGTTCGTCATGCAAAATGAAAAGACGATAGAAAGTCTACCAATAGACTGGACTATATTCATAACCAAATGAGTTGTGGTCTGAATCCATATTACTAATAATAGTTTATCGAAACTGAAACTACACTTCACGCGAAAACAGGATATGATTACGGAAGAAGTGTTGTAGCTTGACGTGGCACAAAATCGCTACTGAAATACTGAAAGGAAAAGGGGGTAGAACGCCCTACTTTTCTGCTCCTAAACTGGGCTAACGACGACAAGAAAATGGCTACCAATACTAAAAAAACGTGTTCTGTTTGTCTAAATAACTTCGACAAGCCTAGATTACTGCCATGTCACCACACTTTCTGTGAACGATGTATAGATGGTGTCATCGAGGTTAGCACCCATGCCAACAAGTTTAACTGCCCAACTTGTCGAAGAGAAACTACGGTGCCAAGAGGAGGAGCCCGCCAGTTTGTCACCAACTTTTATTTAGAAGACGATGACACAGCGTATTGTTCAAAACACAAGAAGAAAGAAACAGGCGTTTATTGTCGAGATTGTCGCCAGCCATGTTGTTCCGTTTGTGTTATACACGATCACAAAGATCACGCGCTGGCAGTCTTAGATGACGTAGATAAGGAAGTGAGGGAACTTGTGAAGAAATTGAAAACAGAATCAGCAAAGAAGCTCAAGAAGTTACAAGAACATTCCGACTTTTTAGAAAGCTTGATATCTGATGTGAATGACTCGTGCGAAACGGCCTGTGATAATGTCGACATACACATACAGAATATATGTGAAGAATTGTCGAAGATCGGCGACACAATCAAATATGACATCTATAAAATCCAGGAAGATGAAATCGACAAACTCGCCAAACTGGTGAACGATGTCGTCAAGGTGGCACGTGAAATGAAAAGCTGGGAGAAATATTCTGATGATATTTTAAAAAATAGATCCATAATTACCGCTTTAGATGCACGAGGAATAGAGGATATCGAGACCAATATAGATTACAACATATCAGCATATTTACAGGAACCTGCAGTTAGACATCCATATTATTTTACGGTCGAGGTGGATGTTGGTTGTTTGCAACAGCTGCTCGGCGACATACAGACAGAAACATTGGGCGGTGGAGAACCTGAAGAACAACCACGGGGTGAAACAGCAACAACAATTGGTGGAGATGCACAAACTGTGGATGATCCAACAATACTTGGTGGAGATGTACAAACTGTGGATGATCCTACCTTTACCAGTAGTTTTAGTCTGAACTTGGTGAAGCCCGGCAGGTTTTATTATGGTGATGATATAACGATGAAGGGATTGACGTGGCGTGTACGTGTTAAACACGACCAAGAATCGTTGTATATCACCCTTGGTTTGAGGACAGTCGAAGATAAGACCATTAAAACCGTAAGAGCTGGGTTGACTCTAAAACTGTTGAATATTATCGACGGGAATAGATCATTGGTAAAACAACGTTCCGATACCTTTTCACCTTGTAGAAGATACTCTAATGATGCACGTATGATAAGCTGGGATAAACTACGATGTACCGAGAACGGATTTATTGACAACGGCAGAACATTTACGGTGCAGGCCACTGTTAATGTAACTAGCATAAAACGATAATTGTCATAAATATATGCGATGAATACTGTTTGAGAAAGAACACCACGCGCCGTAAATATATATAACTATTTGATTAAAAAAAAATGTCATAAATACGTAACAGAAAAAACATACGTAATAAATATATGATTAATAATAAAAACTGTGTGTCAAAAATATATGGTTAATAATAAACACATTGTGTCATAAATATATGGTTAATAACTAACACCGTGTGTCATAAATATATGGTTAATAACTAACACCATGTGTCATAAATATATGGTTAATAACTAACACCATGTGTCACAAATATATGGTTAGATTAGAACATACGTAATAAATATATGTTTAATAATAAACAGCTGGTGTCATTAATATATGGTTAGATTAGAAACACTGTGTGTCATAAATATATGGTTAATAATTAACACCGTGTGGCATAAACATATGGTTATCAATAAACACCGTATGTCATTAATATATGGTTATTAACTAACAACATGTGTCATAAATATATGGTTAATAACTAACACATTGTGTCATAAATATATGGTTAATAACTAACAACATGTGTCATAAATATATGGTTAATAACAAACATCTTGTGTCATAAATATATGGTTAATAACTAACAACATGTGCCATAAATATATGGTTAATAATAAAGACCTTGTGTTATAATTATATGTTTAGATTAGAAACACATTGTGTCATAAAATATATGGTTAATAATTAACACCATGTGTCATAAATATATGGTTAATAACTAACACATTGTGTCATACATATATGGTCAATAACTAACACCATGTGTCATAAATATATGGTTAATAACAAACACCATGTGTCATAAATATATGGTTAATAACTAACACTATGTGTCATAAATATATGGCTAATAACTAACACCATGTGTCATAAATATACGGTTAATAACTAACAACATGTGCCATAAATATATGGTTAATAATAAAGACCATGTGTCATAAATATATGATTAATAACTAACACCATGTGTCATAAATATATGGTTAGATTAGAAACACATTATGTCATAAATAAATGGTTAATAACTAACAACATGTGTCATAAATATATGGTTATCAATAAACATCGTGTGTCATAAATATATGGTTAGTAATTAACAACATGTGTCATAAATATATGGTTAATAATTAACATCTTGTGTCATACATATATGGTTAATAACTAACACCATGTGTCATAAATATTTGGTTAATAATAAACACCATGTGTCATAAATATATGGTTAATAACTAACACCATGTGTCATAAATATATGGTTTATAACTTACAACATGTGTCATAAATATATGGTTAATAACTTACATCTTGTGTCATAAATATATGGTTAATAACTAACAACATGTGTCATAAATATATGGTTAATAACTAACACAACGTGTCATAAATATTAAAACTTACTACATGTATGTATCATGCATTAGGCAGGGTATGCTTAATCTTTCTAGAACGTTTGATATCATTTTATTAGATAAACTCCATTATGGTTCAAATGAATTGTTTATTTTAATGTGTGCCGCGCTTCGACCTCTAGCTGGCCGGTCACCTCTGGTTTGCGGCTGTGGTTTCGAGCCCTAGTGTGAGCGTATGTGAAATGGAGATAGGGGCGCCTTCTCAATCTCGTGGGTTTCCACCGGGCACTTCGGTTTCCTCCCATTGCTAAAGACACCTACGCACAAACGAATTATTGAAATAAAAATTGAAAACCATACGTTAGTCCCAAAATGAACTAGTTTGTGCCGAGTGGACGTTAAACCCCACTTCTCTCTCTCTCTCTTATTTTAATATTGTTGTTTTTTCTTTGTCTGATCATCAATTAACAACATGTGAGAGTAAATTAAACTCGCACGTTGAAACTTTAATCCTCGTCCGAGTTATCACTCCTTGACTACCCCACAAATTTAAACTCAAAAAAGAAGCGCATAGTGTCTTTGTGACATTTCATCGTATATCCCGCTCTACCATCGCCTTATTGCAACAGGAGAGGGAGAGAGAGAGAGAAATGGGGTTTAACGTCCACTCGACACAAACAAGGTCATTTCGGGACTAACATGGTTTAATTTTATTTCAATACATGCAATTCGCTTGCGCGTAGGGGTCTTTTAGCAGTGGGAGGAAACCGGGGGACCCAAAGAAAACCCACAAGAGTGGACAGGTTGTCACGTACAACCGGGGATTCGAAACCACGCCAGTTGACTCAATGACATGGTTTATGATACAACAACAGGAACCACGACTCGTAGCTGAACCAAACTGTTCTCCGTCGTTGCTGTGGTCATACCCCTTTTGACTAAACCCATTGAAGTCGGATTTGATGTTGCCGGCGTATTTCAATACAACAGCTCTAGTCTTAACAGGACGTCTGGCTCTCATAGGCGTTTGTGGAGTTCCTGGTCTGAGATTCTGCATCGTCCAATAGGGGTCGCTGTTGTGAACCATTTCCGCAAATGACGTAACCGGATGTGACGACTGACGATCCAGAGCAAGTGGGATAATTGTTGTTTTGCTTGAGCTTGGGCGGTCACGTGTTGAACTTCGCTGTCGGTACTGTTCAACCATATACGGTCCCTTTTTGCTTCTTAAACAGAATCATTAAACCACTGCGTATTGGGACGAATAATAAATGTTTCCGTGTGACGAGGCACTTGAAGTGAGTCCAAAATTTCAACAAGCTTAGAGTGGCATTGGGTCGCCTTCTCTTGTATATCTTGAATACGTTGAATGTCATTGTAATATTTCCGCTTTAAATTTATTAGTGTCAAGTGATGACAGCCTTTGTTGGTTGGGCCTAAAATTGTCTGTCTTCGGTGTGGAAAAAAGTATTTTATTGACACTATAGGCCTAAATAGTATAAAGACATTTGTTTTGGCAGTAGGCCTCTGAAGGGTCAAACTTGTCTGTAACTGTAAGTATATTATAGTATATATTGATATTCCTTGTGTCTACTGTCATCTTTGTAATCTGTGTGCAAATGAAATGAAATGGTTACATCTCACTGTGCCCACTTTTGATTAATCCAATTAAGGTCTAATTAGGATAAGTGTATTAAGCGGATTAGGATTAGGTGTTATAGGTAATTAGATGGAAAAAACCAAATATTGAAAGTGACTAAATATTCAGTCTTATAATTGGTGAGAACTGTGTTGCCGAGGTCAGAACTAAAAGGTTTTTTTTTTTTTTAACTGTGGTCAGTGTATTTGGCGTAACGCGCAGAAATATGGACTACAAGCAGATTTTTCTTGGGTGCCAGAAATCAATAAAATCCAATAAAATCGTCAAGCAAGCAGCAGCATTACCATTAATTCCAATACAGCAGGTTGAAGATGTATGGCTGTGTGCCCTTGATGATGCACCACTCTAAGATGCCAGAGTGTTGCAATTTGCAGATTACGTAACTGAGTTCTGTGTGGAGGGGCAGCATGGCAGAATGATGTGGGACAATTTCCACGCTGAAGGTCCACGCACAATGAACCATGTTGAAGGATGGCATTCCAAGATAACATCCATTATTGCCACCCCTCACCCAAATATTTTTAAGTTGGTGGCTTTTTTTAAGAATGAACAAGCTTACTCCGAAGTAACCATTCTCCAGTTAGGTGCCAACGGAAAATTACGGCCTAAGAGAAGAAAGTACAGGCAACTAGAAACCCGACTCCAACCTCTGAAAACAGATCTTCAGAACGGTATAAAGACTGTATTCGAGTATGCCGATGGCGTAGCCCGTTTAACTACATTGTAAATTTTCATTGTTTATCTTGTTTTTGTGTGATGTATGATATATCCATGTATGTTATACTTTTATTACATATTTTATATATAAAACATCGAAAATTGTTATATTTTCATTAAATTATAAAGTGCTAATGTGATGTATGATATATCCATGTATGTTATATTTTTATTAAATATATGTAAAACATCGAAAAATAAAAAAAAAATACATTTCCATCTAATTACCTATAACACCTAATCCTAATCCGCTTAATACACTAATCCTAATTAGACCTTAATTGGATTAATCAAAAGTGGGCACAGTGAGGACACACCAATGAAATAGGGTTTAACGTCCTACTGTTTTGCTCCGACTGGGCTAATGAAGACGAATAATCTATATATATGCACTAAGCAATGAATGAAATGGGGTTTAACGTCCTACTATTATGCACCTAACCTGGGCTAATGGAAGACGGACATACACTATAGGCGCTACGGGCTACGCTTATATCGAACGGTGGTACTTTTTACCGCCGACCGCCGCCGACGACCAAATGCTTTTTACCGCCGACTACCGCCGATCAAATGCTTTTTACCGCCGACCACCGCCGATCAAATGCTTTTTACCGCCGACCGTCCTGTGTTTACCTTTGACAAACTACTTTTTACCAAATACTTTTTACCGCCGACCGCATTGTAATAACTTTCGACCGTAATAATATAATTACCTCCGACCAGTGCCGGATGTAATGGGATAAAGTGGGACATAAGGGAAAGAGTATGTTTCAAATTCCTCGGTTTGGACGATGATGGCTACAGCTGATGTTATAAAAGAACCAATTCATTCTGTACCCCCCCCCCCAGTTAATGGTATTTCAGAACCATCTTATAAAATCTTAGATTTGACATTTAATTCGGAACAATCAAAATCAATTGGTGCTCCGTCTTCAATTCGCTACTGGTTACCAAACCATTTCGTGCTTCTTAAACCAATTCTTCCAGCAGAAAATATTAGTTTTGACCCTAAGCTATACAGGTCAACAATATCAGCAGACTCCTCCATAAATATCTCCAAACCCCTTCCACATCTATCCCTTTTATTTCTTTTATAAGGCTATTATAGAAAAAGAATACGTGTTTATGGAAAGCCCCCCCCCCCCCCAGGTGACAAGTCTATTGTGTAGTTTTTACCCCCGACCGTAATGAAACTACCGCCGACAATGGCGTAATTACCACCGACCAAATGTCTTATCTGACGATAATATTTTTTAGAAGAGCATAACAAAAATGATTTCACATTTTGTTCACAATCAATAAGTTAAATACTTTATCTTCGCGTTGCACGAACGCTTCGTGCACGTTTTATTTGATGCGATTTTTGGTCGGTAATTTTGCTTTTTTCACTACACTGATTTCGTTTTTGATTTTTTGAGCATATCATTTCATTCTCTTCCCTTTTTCTTTTCGAATGTTTAAGAAAATTTTAAAAACATTGGTCTTTTTGTTCTTCAACGCCACTTCTGTTCCGAGACTTAATATGCCTTGAATCTGCCACAGAGTTCGTATTCTTCAGAAAAATACAGGGATGATTTTAAATTAATGAACTGGTAATTAATAATTGGTATGGTTAATAATATCCTTTGTAAAATTCTATATTTAATATATTAAGGTATTTGATCCTCAGTAAATAAACACGATCGTCGATAGTTGGGTGGCGGTAATTACTCGAAGGTATTAAAATGTTATTTATGTATAACCAGTAGCTGAAACAATCTTGATGTATTTACCCTTCAATATATTTGGGTGGCGGTAATTACTCGTAGTTTTGCCTTCCATATTCTTTCAAATACATATGAATGTTTTTCGACAGTTGTATGTGATTACAACTCAAATAAAAAAAAAATTCTTGATGTATTCTTTTTTATAAAAAAAACAACCATAAAATAGTCGGCGGTAACAAGAAGCTTTAAGCAAGTCATTACAATGCGGTCGGCGGTAAAAAAATATTTGGTCGGCGGTAATTACAGGACGGTCGGCGGTAAAAAGCATTTGGTCGGCGGTTGTCGGCGGTAAAAAGCATTTGGTCGGCGGTGGTCGGTGGTAGTCGGCGGTGGTCGGCGGTGGTCGGCGGTAAAAAGGAACCATATATCGAATTACAACTGCCAATGGATCTTTTACGTGCACGTCAATGTGTACTCGGGAACTCGGGTTTTTGTACCAACCGAACGACTAGACAGCTCGACGGATAATCTGGATGAACTTTCTCGGCCAATGCAGGGGTCGGACACCCGACCTCCAGGCTAGCGAGTCTGCGTCTTAACCACTTATCCACGTGATCTCCCAAAAGTGGATGAAAATTACATAATTAACAGTAAAAGTGGATAAAATGTACATTTATATACATTGACAGATGTACAAAATGAACAAAATATAAACCAAAGTTTTGAATATATGTTATAATAGTCGCTTCAACTAAACGTGAAGAGGTCTTTGAATTGTTGGTTATTTATACACAAGCCATTTATGTTTTTTCCAATAAGATAAGATAAGATGTTTATTGCAACAAAACGTCCATTAAGGACAGCATGCATACATATACACTTAGACATAGTCAAATACATTTCATAATAGCCTACATATTACAATTACACATAGACAACTCGATACATTTATAGGGAGAGGGGTTTTACATAGACTAAGTCTGTTCCCCAATCCCATTCAGAAAACTTGAATAAAATATTGTTTTAAAAAAACAACACATTTATACAAACAGTATTAGTTTACTACATGTATATCAAACCATGTACGCCATGCAGTTGACTCAAGATAAGATAAGGTGTTTATTGCAATAAAACGTCCATTAAGGACAGCATGCATACATATACACTTAGACATACATGTAGTGAAATACATTTAATAATACATATTACATAGACAACTCAGTACTATGAGAGGTCATATCTTATCTAATATAAACGCAGATTGTCCTTTTCAAGTTCGGAAATGAAGTACACACTTAGCAGCGGGTTGCTCAAAGGTGAAAGGTCGACAACAAATGTGAACTATTCGGGCAAACGGCAGGCGGATTTAACATTTGAAGACCATGCAGGCAGCCTATTGAGTGAATGAGTATGACCAATGACGTCTATAAGACGTCATTGAGTATGACCACTAATTTGATATAAGTTATATCTGACGTTATGACGTCATGTTAAATGGGACTATAGCAAGTCTGCACGCGTGTCCGAAAGTTAGAGTTCTGGGTCTCAATGGAGTAGGTCGTCTGTCATTATGCTACGTTTATATGCTTACGTATTGTGCTGTGTATTTAGTTGCTTTGTATAATAATACAAGTAGTATTATCATGATCCTGACTTTGTTATATATTTTTGGGGGGCTATCATCATGAGGTATGATACGGGACCAGTCTGTCATGTCAAGCAACCGGCAGCATGCATTATATAAGAATTCAACACAGCCTAATTTAGGATGCGATTAGGGTGGAGAACAAATTCAATGACCGAGTAGTTTCCACTGATCTCTATAAATAACTTATAGGTCAGTGATAGTTTCCAGGAATATGCGTTGAAGACTAGGATGTTCTGGGTAACCGAGACTAGGATTCGAATTGAAGTTAGCAAACATATTCCTAGCGCCAATAAACAGAGGCGTAACTACCGGGGGGGGGGGGGGGTAAATTCTCGTGTTTGTCGGTAAATTGAAAATGTCAGTCGGTAAATTTAAAAAGTTATATAGCAAATGTTTTTATCATGATTTACCGACCAGATTCTTCGGTATTACACTGTTTCGTTACAGAAATTTCGAAACCGTCAGTCGGTAAATTTCAAGAGTTATATAGCAAATATTTGTATCATGATTTACCGACCAGATTCTTCGGTATTACAGTGTTCTATAATTATATTACAGGAATTTCGAAACCGTCAGTCGGAAAATTTCAAGAGTTATATAGAAAATATTTGTATCATGATTTACCGACGAGATTCTTCGGTATTACACTGTTTCGTTACAGAAATTTCGAAACCATCAGTCGGTAAATTTCAAGAGTTATATAGCAAATATTTGAATCATGATTTACCGACCAGATTCTTCGGTATTACACTGTTTCTTTCATTACCGAACTTTCGAATGTCTAAATTCACCAAAACACCCCTGTATGGAACTGCTCTGAATTCTAAATAAATCTTATATGAACTAAAATCCTTGAAAGCAGGCTCTGATTCATGGGGGGGCGGCAAGCTGTAAAATGTAAAGAAAAATTGTATCGACAAAAAACACTGAAAATAGGGTGGGAGTTGTGTTTAATATTTGAAGATCAGATGCCAGGAAATCGCATATATGGAGTCTTATCTTAAAAAAAATTCTGGGGGGGGACCCCCAGACCCCCCCCCTTAGCTGCTTCGCACCTGCGGCGCTCAAAATTAGAGCTTCGGCCTCAAAGTACGCCCCCATTTAGTAATTTCCTAGATCCGCCCCGGTGTCACAGTTTCTGTTGGTCGCTGGTGTGTGTTGGTTCCTGGCGCATGCGCAGTTGTAGGAGTCATCTCACACTGTTATAGACACAGTGTGTGTTGACTCCCCGTGATAGGATGACCCCTAGTCCCTACGATTTTCTTACGGTCAGATCGGTTTCTACTATTATCTACCAATATATAGTATTACTACTGACAGTTGCCGAGGATGTTGAGTTTGTATTGTTTATTTATCTTATTTAAAAGGAGAAATACAAATTAACGATCTTATAAAAATTGAAAAATTCCCGTCCACACGCAGAAACAGAAAAATTAATTGCCCCTTGGTATAAACGCAGAATTTGGGTGATTCATGTTCAAGAAATAGTGGTATTTTCAGATTTAGTTTCAGATGTAGATCCCTATATATATATATAGTTACTATAAAAACGGATGTTACCGGTTTTCGGATAGAGGCCAAAGCCGATAAATATCCGATACTTGTAGTAACTATAGTAGGCCTATAGTATAGTAGATCCCATGGTTTGCATGATACAGTATTTGTATTTGACAAATAAAACACATAGGCAACTTGTAAAAAATTTATTATGTACAAAATTAAAATAATGATTCAGAGAAATCCCAATCATATACAGGCCAATATTCAATCTGCCTTTGGAGGTGAATTAATTGACAATTGTAACACAATCGTAGTGAAACAGATAAGAGTTTTGTAGATAAAGGATTTATTTACATTAGGAGCACATCTACATAATACCGTAATATATAATACTGGAACTATAAGAACTAGGCTACGACAGGAACGCATCTACATAATATAAAATCTACTAGTCTTCTACAACTAAACGTCTACAGGAACGCGTCTTACAATATAACATTTCATCTACCATTCTGCCCCTCTGCCAAGGCAGCCGCTGGACTCGGGTGAGTCCCTACCCTCGTACAAGCCTTCCTTCTCTCTCGGCTCTTCGCTTCTAACTGACGATGAACAACTTAATTATATACCAACACTCAACAGGACATAGATAAGGCAGATAGTCATATCTGCAATTGTTTCTTTTATCTCGCCATGGCATGTGCATAAACATTTGAAGTCGTGTGGATCTTGTACACAGATCATGTATAGCCTGTAATGGCCATATTGAATTAATTAGATTTAATAAGATCGTGACTGGACAACAGTTTACTATGAGGTGAAAGTCAATATCATCTATTGTCAAAACTAGCAGAGTTCAATGCACCTAAATTATATGTGATATCACTTTGTTACATTTCCTACCCCTCCCACTAGTTATTTACTAAGTTAATAACATATTTACTAAGTAAATAACAAACTAACATTAATTAGAAACACCATTCTCATGATAATGTAATACACGATATCATAAGAACATACAATATAAACGTCATTTCTAAACATTACAAAAAGGAAATTCATACAATCAAAATATAATTTGAAGAAATATAGCACATATTTTATAAAATAGAAAAGGTACATATTATATATATAAAAAAAAATTAACATAGGATTTTGTCAAATTGTTTTTTTCACTTGAGATAAATGATAATGAATGATTTGAACACATTTACAAATCTTAAATAAGATATTTTCCAAAGAACTTATAAAAATTAACAACGGTTTATCTCTCTATTTCTTAAACAAAACAAAACACTACATATACGCTTCTAACCTAAGCGCGACCCTTCTTCCTTGAGGGTATACAAACCGATTCCTCTTAATAGGAATACACAACGGTCTCGAATTTACGAGGCACAAATACACAAAACTCTCGAATTTACGAGGCAAAAAAAAACTCTTTAAAAACTTTCCCGTAACGTCGGGGTATATAAAAAACACACATAAAATAACATAGGAGATAAAACCGTGAATATGCCTATTATGTGATTGTTTGTGAGTTAATATCTTCACCGCAAATATAGCGATGGACGACGAAAAATCTATTCATCCGTCTATTCAAGAATTTCCTAATTAGGAACTTAACTCAATTCCAGCCAAACAATCACAAAATATTTTACTTTCAAATATAAACCTCGTAATACTTTGTTACGACTTATTTTAAAAACCAAAATATGTGTTCAAAAACAAACAGTTATAATTTATATTCTTTTAAAAACAAAATGACTCACCGTGAAACAACAATCACACACAATTTCTGTTCCGTCGCTATTGATCCGGAAGTCTTTTTTTGGTTTTTTTTTTCTTTGATTTCTCCGTGCTCGTTGATTTTCTTCATTTCCATCCTTGAATTAAGAATTTTCTTATCACCGAAACCGCGCCTGCCACCCACGGCTTCACAAAAAACAAACGTTTCAGTCCTGCATTGTTAATTTTGTTTTAAACTTTTTCTTTTTTTCACCGACTCATCGGATGTCTAGTGGTAAAATCTCTTTTTTCTGCCACGCGGGATTTTCTTCGTAATCACGGGAACACACCCATGGGTCTTGTAGGTCGATAGCAACAATAACTAATATCTGTAACACTATCGTAGTGATAACAGATAAGAGTTTTGTAGATAAAGGATTTATTTACATCAGGAGCACATACATTCAACACGAATACATTGTCAACAGCAATACATAATACTGGAACTATAAGAACTAGGCTACGACAGGAACACATCTACATAATATAAAATCTACTAGTCTTCTACAACTAAACGTCTACAGGAACGCGTCTTACAATATAACATTTCATCTACCATTCTGCCCCTCTGCCAAGGCAGCGGCTGGACTCGGGTGAGTCCCTACCCTCGTACAAGCCTTCCTTCTCTCTCGGCTCTTCGCTTCTAACTGACGATGAACAACTTAATTATATACCAACAGGACAGAGATAAGGCAGATAGTCATATCTGCAATTGTTTCTTTTATCTCGCCATGGCATGTGCATAAACATTTGAAGTCGTGTGGATCTTGTACACAGATCATGTATAGCTTGTAGTGGCCATATTGAATTAATTAGATTTAATAAGATCGTGACTGGACAACAGTTTACTATGAGGTGAAAGTCAATATCATCTATTGTCAAAACTAGCAGAGTTCAATGCACCTAAATTATATATGATATCACTTTGTTACACAATTTCAAGCCAATCATCAATGTGTATGGTTTCCAGTTCCACTGATTGTACGCGTGTTACGATTAATCACTAAAAACAACGGCAACAAATCACGAACGATAGAACAATTAATCTCAAGCCAATTAACTTAAATCCGTTGATCGTGTAACTACTGATCACTAAAAAACCAGCTAATCACGATAACAGGTATGTTTATTAATGACAAAACTCTAACTAAGAACATAACACTTTTTCCTGAAATGATCAGTTATTTGAGTTATGAGGAACCATCTCACAATGGCGGAAGTGGATGAAGCTGTGTTGTCCGTGTTGCTAACACCAACATCCGTCTCAGACATGCGCAAGTGCCCAGGAACCAACACACACCAGCGACGAACAGAAACTGTGACACCGGGAAAGTGAAGTCATTATATCTAACCCGCTTTTAAAAAGCTATGTAAAATAACACATTTTTCTATTGATCGACCCGTCGGTAAAATCGGCATTTGGATAGCCCCCCAGAAATTTATCCCTAATTACGGCACTGCCAATAAAAAAAAAACGTACGGAGATTCCAAACTGATCCCGCAGTGAATATTCGCTTGGCCGCTAGTATCACTGATAAAGATGACATAAATTTATTCTAAAACATTTTTTTGAAGTATAAGAAAAATAAACAAAGACGTTTGCAGTGTCTGTAGTTAAAAAATATTTCCTATTTAGTGTAAATGGTTGAAATGAGTAAAAGGCATCATTTTGCCCGAAGCAGTTACGTGTTATGTAAACAATGCACAAGTCGTTGAGCCAATGACAGACACCACGTGAATTCTGTGACAGAGATAATTCGTAAGTAATTCTCTGTAAAACAGATTGCAATAATCTCCGCAATCTGTTTTACAGAGAATTACTAACGATAATTTTTTTTTTAACGTTTGTACACGAGTTGTGTACCATAATGCGCTTCAGACCACAGGTACTGAAGGGATTAATGCTTCAGACCCAGTTGTAATAAGAGACTCGAGAGACGAGGCTAGATACATTGCATCAAATCAAACGGCATATGTCGACTGGAATAACCAGACGCTGGAAATTTGCACTCCATTGAGACCGTATGGATTATTTCGCCGAACATAACTGATTTGAAATTGGAGTAAAAACGGAAACCATTGAATGTAAACACCAACTTTTGTCAATTTCTAGGTCCCGTCTCCCAAATGTTAGCGATTTAACTCGTTTAAGTTGGTGTTAGACTGAACAATAAAATAAAACCAAGTACGAACAATCCAAACCATTAGACAAAAATCAAAGTCCTAAAAACACGGTACAGGCAAAATAGTGTAATCAGCATAAATATGGACTGTTCACCGTGTACAAAATACACGGCAAACAGTGGTAACAGGTGTACGGAACAGTAAGCTCACCCTACCTGGCGCCACACCCACAATAGCGGGTAAAATAGCGTGATTGGCCAATGGACTAACCGTATGCAAAAGGCATGAATGTGTTACCCACTGTTAACGATGTAGTAGACATTATCAGGAAGATAGTATACGCGTCAATAAAATAGATCTAGAATAATAGTCGTAAGAGACATGTTATATTTACTAATCAAGTCAATATTACGGCCATAAAGCGTTTTAAAGGTTTTCGTAAGTTTAGTGGGAAAGTATCCCTGCATTATTAGATGACAAATGCCTTGATCAGAATACAATTTAACACTAAGTTTATGGCAATTGTCAAAATCGACACGCGGATCCAAGTAGGAAGCGTAATTGCCACTGTCAGTTGCGTTTTTAAATTCGAGCTCATCAGGTTATATGAATTCTACATACTCACTTAATTTAGGATTATTCAGTGATAGAAAATCATCGATATATCGATAAGTGAAATTAAAATGTTTGACTAATAATCGTTTATTGGCTTTCTGCTTTGTTTCTACACAGCCACTCGTGAAGAGATTAGCCTAGTGCAATTAAAAAGAATAATATTGACGTAAAACCGTGCTCATACGTAGATAGATAACAAATCTCACCTCTCAGCCCTCCGTGTTTCGAGATAAGTGTTGGTCCTATTAACTTTAACGTAGCACGTGCCTATATAATAGCTGAGTGCGAGGATCCGTGGGGTGGGGGGCAATTAGGATTTTTGTGTTTCATATATCTATTGTTTCTATGGTCGACAAGTTTTTCATAAGGGAGAAGGGGGTGAAACTTTTTACACCCCCTTAAATGCTTAGACGACTGCGGGCCTGATTCTGATCCAACGTGTAGGCCTAGGCTGGCTCTACGACTGCTTTAGCTGGTCGGATAGCCGTGGCGATAGAGAGGCGGCTTCTCACCAATGCAACGAGGGTTCAATCCCAGCTCAGGGCATGAACTTTATCGTTGTAAGTGAGAGGGATATTCGGTCTCCCGTCCGATCAGGCAGGTTTCCCCCGAGTTTTTCGGTTTCTTCTTGCAGTAATGATCGAAATCATTCGCACGATCTGTGCCAAGGGCCAAATTTGAAAAAGGCCTCAGGCCTAATTTGCTACCCTTGTAATATGACGTGATTATTATTATTATTATTATTATTATTATTATAAACCTACCACGCCATACAGTGTGCTATGATGAGGGAATTTTGGCCTGGACAGTGGCGCTACGGTATATTATTATTACTTATATCGAATTCCAACTGCCAAGGGGTCTTTTACGTGAATGTGTACAGAAATACACGGGATCTCTGTCTTTCTCTTTAGTCCCATCCAAACAACTAGACAGTTGTCCTTGTCATGCTCTCCGTCCTGCACTGACAAGGGGGGATAACTCCTAAAAATCAAGATGAATATTGGTGGGTGTGTTGGTTGGGGGGGGGGGATTAGGCCTATATATTAATATTATATCGTAAAATATAGGTAACAATATTCTAATATGAATCTACATTAGGTTTTTATTCGCGACAAGAATATGTTTGCTAACTTCGTTTTGAAACTTGAACCCGGATGTCGTTATACGGGTCAGGGGTCAGATAGTATTATGTATAGGTTGTTGTTGTTCACTATAACAAGGATGTAAATTATTTTATAGCCTAGTTTTGTAAATTGTTTATAGACTAGACCCGAGGTTGTTTTTTTCATCATGTTTAAACCATTTTGAATATTACATGAAGGGTTTTGAATGGGGTAAGTATTCTGTTCTAAAAACTGGATAGCTTCAGATTGCTAAATTACGTCAAGTAAAGTTCTAAATCTAATAATAGCCTACTTCTAAGAAGCAATCGTAGGCTACACACGTAAGATTTTTGTAATAGGTAATTATTATTAGGTGAACCTTTAGTCTTACTTAAAGGTAAAATTACACCCGTGTTTCATTTTCATCGACAAATATAGAGTTGGTAAAAAAAGGATGGAATATTACTATTATTAGGCAGTGGATATTCAACCGTAAACGGCACTTTACTCTATTTACTATATCGCCGTACATTCCGTTTGACATGCGCAGTTCTCTGATCCGTGGACTTAGCAGTTTTCAGCAGTTTTCGCTTTTGCAATGATGCCTATTTATTGCAAAAGCAATGAAGCCTATTTATTGCCATTCCATACAAAGGACTAAAGAAAAGTCAGTGGTAAATAAATATTCCTTGTAAATTGGATTAAAACATGCATGAAAATTGCACAATGCTTTGCATACTCTGCATTTATACAAGGGACAATTATTTTCTATTAAATATTCAATATATTGATTGTTTTGTAGACCGGAATATTTGATATTTATAATTAGTATAAAGATTGTCAATTTGTATTTTTATTGAAATAAACAAACATTAGAAGCTAGACACCCTCTCCTGGCTGTAGTAATACTGTAAATAGTGGTACATAATAATAGGAACAGATTTGACCGTAAGCAAATCTTAGGGGTAAACCTATCACTGGGAGTCAACGCACACTGTGTCAATAACAGTTGCGCATGCGCCAAACGGTAAACACACACCAGAAACCAACTGAAACTGTCACACCGGGGCCAGATAATGAGAGCATAAAATTAGAACTATGAGTATGATGAGACGAAAAAGTTGAAGGTCAACGATTGATGATCATGAAGTGGTAGAGGTACCATGTGCTTTAGAGCAGAACAGAAAACCACTGTAAATCAGTAGTAGAAAAAATTAGTTGTTTCATCTTTTACAGACTTACGTGCCAGGGAGGGCAGGGTATCACCTCCCGCCCCCACCCCTGTAAGTTTTGGGCAATGTAAATACAATCCACCAATCAGTTCCCACACGCTTTTTAATCCCTGGCTCCGCTGTACGGTACCATATGTTTTAGCTACAAATATAATAGTTTCACACTTCAAAATCATTTAATATTATAAAAAATTATTATTTATTTATTATTTATTCATTATTTATAATATTGGCCTACATGTACATGATATATGGCAAATAAAAGTGAGCTGCCATATAGTTCTAGGGCACATCGGGCAATCACTGCCATAGCTCTAAAGCACACTTGGAGAGAATCTAGAAGCTACGAGTTGAGGCTGCAGGTGGATGAATTTATTCTGTACATCTATCCTTCCGCTGGATGTATTATAATAGATAAATATATAACCCATTATAAATAATCAGCCTTTTTCTGAAATTTGGTCAGAGAAATCCAATGCAAAGCAATGATCGCTCCTCATAAGTTTACTCGAAGATCTCCAACAATGCCCATTGTTTTCCAAATGGGTTATTTACCTAATTTTATGAATTTGATGTTCATTTGGATAATATTGTGTTGTGTTTCAGGTTTACGATGCAACTATATTTGGTAACTGGTCATGTCAATAATCAGGAAACATGTTAGGAAATTACTGTTTAATTCTCCTGTTTGTTATTCTGCCCCGTGACGCTGAAGGAGATGCGAGTCTGTGTGAATTGTTTGGCGTGGGTTGCGCTGTCATTGGTGGTGAGTATTGAAATGAAATGAAATGGGGTTTAACGTCCTACTCTTATGCACCTATGGAATACGGGCATACAACAGTGTGCATGAGGGAAATTTTTCCCTGGCAGCTGCGTTACAGTCTACTCTTGTCTCTTATATCGAATACAAACTGCCAAGGGATCTTTTACGGCACTCCAATGTGTACACAAGACTTCAGTTTTTCGTCCGATCTGAACGATTAGACAGCTGTCCTTGTCAGGCCCTCCGATCTGCATCACTGACAAGGGTAAACAACGCCGGAAAATCAAGATAAACTCCCTCGTCCAATGTGTTGAGTATTAGTCAAGACAAAATGATATCAATAATATTTTATAGCCACATTCGTAATACTAATATCAGGGGTTCAGAATTAGCAAGGAATCTGTTGCACTAAACTTAGGCTGTCTGTCTACAGTTAGCTCTCTGCTTGAGAAGAGACACTGAGTTAGTTGACAGACATTTTAAGTCAATATCGACGATAATTTTAGTCGAAAACACTAAGTATATTCGAAAATTTTGTTGAGTACTTATTCTGCTTCCATTTAAAAAAGTTGAAAAGGTTTATTTAGTCTTCTTGTATGACAGATGTGAAACTGAGTAGAAACGCATTAGATAACTATATTCTAATTTTCGGATATTGGGGCCATTTAGGGCAGAGATCTATTCTCGAAGTATGAAATAGATGGATCCTTGTGTGTAGAATGGGCATCTGTTTGACAATACTTTTTTCTTGAATAACTGTATTTGGACCAAGAACTGAAAATGCTACTTATCTTGTTCTTCTCTTTCTTGTGGACAACACTCGTCAAAAATACCCATGAGGTTCTGTCAATTCAAGTATGATCGACGTTAAACTTGGCATTATTGTTCCTTGGACAATTGAGCACTGATTGACAAACTTCGGTTTTTGATATGACATCACAATTTCAAGATGACAGCTTATGGTCCATAGTACTTGTACTGTAAACCGATCTTTGAATTCCAATTAATGGGGTTGTGCGTGACAAAGAGTAGGGTCGCTTGTCCAACCTCGTGGGTTTTCTCTGGGTCCTCCGGTTTCTTCCCAAAGTGCTGCTAAATACACCTACGCGCAAGCGAATTATTGAAATAAAATTAAAACATGTGTTAGTCCCAAAATGACCTAGTTTGTGTTGAGTGGATGTGAAACCCCATTTCTCTCTCTCTCTCAAATTCCATTACCATAGCTAAATGAAAACATACTTTAATATGTAGATTGGGAGTTTTCATTTTATTACCATTCATCCGTAACAGATCATTACTGATAGCTTTATATTTTATATTTTAAAGATATCGGTAATAATATCTGTTACGGATGAATAGGAATAAAATTACTCGCCCTCAAAATAATGTCAAACTCTAAATAAGGGGATGAAATGTATGATTTTTTAATATTCTTCTGTGAATTTATTTATTTTTTTACAGAGTCTTGACTTGACGGTAAAGTATTTATGTAATAGAAAAGTTCCCATTATCCTTAATGTTTTATTTTAATGCTCTTGACATATAATGATTTCGTGGCACATCAGGATCCACTTAATTGAAAAGAGCTGAATATAGATAAATTTGATTCATACTTATTTAATGTATTCTAAACATTCGCGATGTTATTTTCTTTTTGAATGTATGTTTTTGTTACACTGTAAAGTGCCCTTGAAGGCTTGAACGCACCTGTGAAAGGGGCGCTATTTAAATTTTGTAATAATAATAATAACAATATTTATTTAAAAAGGCTTCACCATTATATTACATTTATTATGTGTAAGAATTTATTTATGGTATATGATAGGCCTTTTTGAAGTTAAAGTTTATTAATAGTAAAACTTTTAATTTGATTGAATATTGTTTGTTGATTATCTTTATTAGAAATAGAGGACTGAGTTATTTTGTGTTAAATGCAAAGATAGAAGTTGTAAATAAATCAACCTCCGCAGCAACTCAAAGGATATTTAAATGTACAATTGCTGCTCATCTCGTTATTCGAATGAAACATTAGATTATCCCTATTCAAGATTCATATACTTATTTAAAGCCCCAATAACACTCTCTTGTTGTAACTGAATAATATGCCCCAATCATTATTCTGGTCAACAAATTCTACTTTTTTACAATATTCCAATTAATTAATGATACAAATGTCATCTTAACACACCTAATTTAAAAAAATTGGAAAAATTCAACTAAATGGTTTGAAAAGCCTACTTAACCTTTTCAAATTTTGATTTTAAAATATTTTCGAAGGACACTTAAATCTAGTACTTAGAATAAGCTATTTTTTTTATTTTCTGGAGCTGTCAAGCCAGCAAGAGTGTTATTGTCCCTTTAAAGGGTTAACTTATGGAAACCAACAGTTGGTATTTTTTTAAGATTTGTACCCAAGTATTAAAGTTTCTAAAGAGTTTTTTAGGTTTATTCACTAAAATACACCTGGCACTGTATTTTTAATATTCTGCAAACCCAAAATCATGTTTTCCCCACAAAGCAAGTGCTTGCTAACATTCAAATTTCCCCTGTTTTCCTGATTGTGCCTTGTGAAGAGTAAGTATTCACAGTGTCCTTCACCCAGTTGTACGAACTCAGATCAAAATGAAATAGAATAGTGTTTAATGTCCTATTTTTTTGCACCAACTGGGCTAATGAAGACAGGAATATGCCATGAAGTGTGCTATGAAAAACATTTCTGCCTCCTCTTTGTCAAGGGGGGTTGGGATGGCCTTAGTGATCTAGAGTGCCGCGCTTCGACCACTAGCTGGCCGGTCACCTCTGGCTTGCGGCTGTGGTTTCGAGGACTAGTGTGAGCATATGTGACATGGAGATAGGATCACCTTCTCATTTCCCAACCCTGTGGCTACTAGAGATCCTACGCGCAAGCAAATTATTGAAATAAAAATTGAAAACCATACGTTAGTCCCCAAATGACCTAGTTTGTGTCGAGTTGAGGACAGTGGACGTTAAACCCCATTTCTCTCCCTCTCCCTCTTTGTCAAACTCCAAATACCAAGGGTTTTATGTGCATGTCAATGTGCACACTCTGAGTGACTAGACACTGTTTCTTCCAAGGACCTCCATCCTGCACTGAGAACCCTAGATCGGAGACGCTCCTGTGCATTTTTTGACGTTACATGTGGATTATGGGTTAGGGGTCAGGGTTAGCCCTGTCTGCATCTCCAGAATCTGACGAAATCTGCAGAGGTCCTAGCCCTTACCCTAACTCTTATCCTCACCCACTATCCTCATATGACGTCTCCGATCTAGCATTCTTCATCCTACACGCACTGAAAAGCAGTGATTCAGTATATTTGATATTCTTTAATTTATGAATGTATATCCATCATTTCTCCTTATAGGCCATTAGACCAACAACCCAAACCCAAACAGCTTTTGTAATTAGGCCCTATATGCCCCCCCCCCCCAAAACCCCTCCATCCCCCAAAATAATTAAGCTTCATCCAAAAAACCAAACATTTTCAAGGGCTTGTCCCCTTGAACCCATTGCTGCCCTTCTCATGACCTACAGTTTGCCACTACAATTGAATATTGCATTCTGAAATCTGTTATTTGCTTAGACAATAAGGAAGATTCTCAGGGGCCGTTCACATGACAAAAATAATAGGGTATTGGTATCACTTGTACTTTGTAACTTAATGGTCGGCATATTATCGGCTTGAATGGTTAGCATGCTGTATCAAGGTCTGTCATTGAACAACAGGCGTGGTTTCGATTCCCTGATTGTATGTGACAAGGAGTGTAGGGTAGCCTCTCCAATCCGTGGGTTTTCTCTGGTTCGTCTGGTTTCCTCCCACTGTTAAAGACCCCTACACTTAAGCGAATTATTGAAATAATATCAAACCATTTGTTAGTTGTGTAATGACCTACTTTGTGTCCAGTGGCCCTTAAACTCTCTCTCTCTCTTTGTGTGATTAAACATCAGCAGAAGAACTTGGCAAAGGTTTCGATAGGCCTCGATATTTATGGTAAATTGACAAAGGTTTTGATATTGACAACCCAGTAAGGACAAATACAAGCTGACATACACTCACTCTCCATCATTAAAGTCATGTGACAAAGGGCTTCGGGTGGTTCCTTGTGATTAAGATGTTTTGAGAGGGATTTGTCTAAGTATCTTTAAAGATACATTATGGGAAATTAGATAAAGAGCAAGCAGTTCTCACTATAATAGTTAATAACTAGATAATGTAAAGGGAATTTGCTGAAGCCTCGATCATCATTACTACAGACCGTACGATGAAAAACATAGTCTTGATTAAATCATGAATGAAAGTTGAGCAGATAAATTGGATCCTATTCCAGTAAATATCACAGGGTAGCGACAACATCAAGAGTTGATTATGTTTTGGATATGTTTATTGATGTATAATTAATAATTTAGATAATATTTCAGGTCAAAAGCAAGCCCTGCAATAGACAGATTAAGCTCTGTATAATGTATGTTTAAGATCTGCATGGTTAATCTTATACAAGCTTTGGAGCAAAACATTGTCAGATAACATTTCAGACCTGCAATAATAGGCATATTTAGCTATGGATAATGAATGTTTAAAGCGTTTTTTATGCCTGTATTCGTTTTAATGGTGTGAATATTGTTTTTCAGAATTAAAACCTATAAATCCATTTGTTTACATTGGTGATGAGTTGGTGCTGAACTGTTCTTTAAGCGGTTCTCTAGATGGTTCAAACAACGCCTCTAATCTTCGATTTTCACATCATAATGATATATATGTTCCCGAGGAATACGTTCACGTACTAAGGGAAGATTTAGCTCAACTTAGGTTACCGATAACAAGCCCGGAGGATAAAAGTCACTATAAATGCAGCCTTAATAATGAGATAATCGGAATTCAAAGTCTATCTCTTGAATGTAAGTACATGTATATGGAATTTCGCCCGTATATTCCGAACATGTCTGGCGCTATTTGGGGGGTCGGTCGGATGGCCAAGTGCTGCGTGCTGTATCATAAAGCCTGTCATTGAGACACCTATCGCATTTCTGTCATTTTAGAAATTGAATAGGGATATCTGCATTCTCAGACTTAAGAACTTATTTTAACTAAAATATAGCCCTTTATAAAACTTTTTGTTGTTTTAATGTATCAAATACGTCAAAAAGAAACTATGTGCACAGTTTTGTGTTTCTGGATAAAAGATATTTCTCATGAACAGTGAATAAAAGTTGAGTAAATTTTGAGAATGCTTTGTGTACTCGGGGGCCCTGATCATGTTATGAATGATCAGCAAGCTTGAATATTTACAGGATTATCAAACTACTGCTAAATATAACTCTTTGTATTAGAGGGGGGTTGGGATGGCCTAGTGTTCTAGAGTGCCGCGCTTCAACCTCTAGCTGGCCGGCCACCTCTGGCTTGCGGCTGTGGTATTAAGCCTTGGTGTGAGCGTATGTGGCATGTGGGTTTCCTCCAGGCACTCCAGTTTCCTCCTACTGCTAAAGATCCCTACGCGCAAGTGAATTATTGAAATAAAATTAAACCATATGTTGGTCCCAAAATGACCTAGTTTTTTTGAGTGAATATTAAACCCCATTTCTTTCTCTCTCTCTCTCTTTGTATTAGAGACAAAAGTCGATTGATTCATTGACTTAATTTTATATTTTTGTTTATTCGAGGCTTCTGCGTATTGTGTCTTGTCCATAGATTTGTTTTTGTGTAAATTATGTGTGGCCCAGTCACCATGCAATTATTATTGGATTGATTTAAAAGGTTGGTGTTTTTTTATTTTCAGATCGTCCACGACCGGTTGAGAATGTCAGCTGTGTGGTTGCTAATTGGGAAAATATGACATGCAATTGGCAACTAGGGCCATATGTTAAAGTTGAAGATATCAGTGTTTCAATGTACTGGTGGGTTCAGTCTGGGTAAGTTTATGCGCGCTGTATCATAAAGCCTGTCCTTGAGTCAACTGGCGTGGTTTCGAATCCCCTGGCTGTACTTAACAAAGAGTTGGGTCGCCTGTCCAGCCTCGTGGGTTTTCTCCGGGTCCTCCAGTTTCCTCCGACTGTTAAAGACCCCTACGCGCAAGCAAATTTGAAATAAAATAAAACCATATGTTAGTCCCTAAATGACCTAGTTTGTGTCGAGTGGACGTTAAAACCAATTTCTCTCTCTCTCTCTGTCTCGCTAAGTTCCCAATGTCGTGTGATATGTTGCAGGTACGATAGGATAGTCCAATTAAGTCCACGATCTGGTATGTTCAGATACATTTGCACACTTTTCGATACAATCAGCACGATTGCTATGTCTTCTGTTCTGCTCTAACTGGACTAATGAAGACGGGCAAAAGCCATACAGTGTGCTATGAGGGATTGGCTGAAAAACTGAAGTCCTGTGCTTGTAAAAGACCCCTTGGTAGTTGGAATTCGATATAAAATAAGCTGCAGCGCCGATATCTGGGCAAAAGTTTGCCTGAACAGCAACACTACGGCCGACCATTACATCGTATTCCAACTGTTAAGAGATCTTTTATGTGTACACAAGACCTCGATTTTGCATTCCATCTGAATGACTAGACAGCTGTCCGTGATATTCATCTATCTTACTTTTGTTTTTTTGTTTTAGAAATGGCTATTATTTGTGTGATCGTGAAAGCAAAACCTCGTGTTTTCTGAATGCTGCTAGTTACAATGAAGGAAGCAAGTATACCCTGATGATAAATGTCAGTCATACACCAACGAATCGCGAAACAGAGATTGCCAGCGATAGTTACACAGTATATGCTGATCAAATGGGTAAGTATAAGTTGATATACATCCGCTTTTACTTTTTGAAAATTCTAGGTTTAATAAAATGACTTTGTAAAAATTCTAGGTTTAATGAAATGACTTTGTAAAAATTCTAGGTTTAATGAAATGACTTTGTAAAAATTCTAGGTTTAATGAAATAACTTTTTAAAAATTCTAGGTTTAATGAAATGACTTTTTAAAAATTCTAGGTTTAATGAAATGACTTTTTAAAAATTCTAGGTTTAATGAAATAACTTTTTAAAAATTCTAGGTTTAATGAAATGACTTTTTAAAAATTCTAGGTTTAATGAAATAACTTTTTAAAAATTCTAGGTTTAATGAAATGACTTTTTAAAAATTCTAGGTTTAATGAAATGACTTTTTAAAAATTCTAGGTTTAAGGAAATGACTTTGTAAAAATTCTAGGTTTATTGAAATGACTTTGTAAAAATTCTAGGTTTAATGAAATGACTTTGTAGAAATTCTAGGTTTAATGAAATAACTTTTTAAAAATTCTAGGTTTAATGAAATGACTTTTTAAAAATTCTAGGTTTAATGAAATGACTTTGTTGATATACATCCGCTTTTACTTTTTGAAAATTCTAGGTTTAATAAAATGACTTTGTAAAAATTCTAGGTTTTACTTTTTGAAAATTCTAGGTTTAATAAAATGACTTTGTAAAAATTCTAGGTTTAATGAAATGACTTTGTAAAAATTCTAGGTTTAATGAAATGACTTTGTAAAAATTCTAGGTTTAATGAAATAACTTTTTAAAAATTCTAGGTTTAATGAAATGACTTTTTAAAAATTCTAGGTTTAATGAAATAACTTTTTAAAAATTCTAGGTTTAATGAAATGACTTTTTAAAAATTCTAGGTTTAAGGAAATGACTTTGTAAAAATTCTAGGTTTATTGAAATGACTTTGTAAAAATTCTAGGTTTAATGAAATGACTTTGTAGAAATTCTAGGTTTAATGAAATAACTTTTTAAAAATTCTAGGTTTAATGAAATGACTTTTTAAAAATTCTAGGTTTAATGAAATGACTTTTTAAAAATTCTAGGTTTAAGGAAATGACTTTGTAAAAATTCTAGGTTTAATGAAATGACTTTGTAAAAATTCTAGGTTTAATGAAATGACTTTTTAAAAATTCTAGGTTTAATGAAATGACTTTTTAAAAATTCTAGGTTTAATGAAATGACTTTTTAAAAATTCTAGGTTTAAGAAAATGACTTTGTAAAAATTATAGGTTTAATGAAATGACTTTGTTTCTAGGTTTAATGAAATGACTTTGTAAAAATTCTAGGTTTAATGAAATGACTTTTAAAAAATTCTAGGTTTAAGGAAATGACTTTTTAAAAATTCTAGGTTTAAGGAAATGACTTTGTAAAAATTCTAGGTTTAATGAAATGACTTTTTGAAAATTCTAGGTTTAATGAAATGACTTTTAAAAAATTCTAGGTTTAATGAAATGACTTTTAAAAAATTCTAGGTTTAATAAAATGACTTTGTTAAAATTCTAGGTTTAATGAAATGACTTTGTAAAAATTCTAGGTTTAATGAAATAAAAAATTTCTAATGAAATGCCTTTTAGTAGAAGGTGACAAGGAGACGTCACTCCTGTCAGTACTGGGTTATGCGCAGATCGATTCGTATACATTACCCTCGGCTTATCTCTTAATATCGACAACAAACAAAAAATATATTAGTTTAAATATTTGATTTCACTAACTACAACTATATTATTTATTATAGTACAACTATATTATAACTATGTTATTTATTATAGTAAAACTATGTTATTATTTATTATAGTAAAACTATGCTATTTATTATAGTAAAACTATGTTATTTATTATAGTAAAACTATGTTATTTATTATAGTAAAACTATGTTATTTATTATAGTAAAACTATGTTATTATTTATTATAGTAAAACTATGTTATTTATTATAGTAAAACTATGTTATTTATTATAATTAAACTATGTTATTTATTACAGTAAAACTAAGTTATTATTTATTATAATTAAACTATGTTATTTATTATAGTAAAACCATGTTATTTATTATAATTAAACTATGTTATTTATTATAGTAAAACTATGTTATCTATTATAGTAAAACTATGTTATTTATTATAGTATAACTATGTTATTTATTATAGTAAAACTATGTTATTTATTATAGTAAAACTATATTATTTATTATAGTAAAACTATGTTATTATTTATTATAATTAAACTATGTTATTTATTATAGTAAAACGATGTTATTAATTATAGTAAAAATATGTTATTTATTATAGTATCATAATAAAACTATGTTGTTTTAGTAAAACTATTTTGTTTTATTAAAACTATTTTGTTTTATTAAAACTATTTTGTTTTATTAAAACTATGTTATTATAGTAAAACTATGTTATTATAGTAAAACTTTGATGTTTATTATAGTAAAACTATGTTATTTATTATAGTAAAACTATGTTATTTATAATAAAACTATGTTATTTATTATTAAACTTATGTTATTATAGTAAAACTATGTTATTTATTATAGTAAAACTATGTTATTTATTATAGTAAAACTATGTTATTTATTATGATTAAACTATGTTATTTATTATAATTAAACTATGTTATTTATTATGTTGTTTATTATTTTAAGACTATGTTATTTATAATTAAACTATGTTATTTATTATAGTAAAACTATGTTATTTATTATAATAAAACTATGTTATTTATTATAGTAAAACTAAGTTATGTATTATAGTAAAACTATGTTATTTATTATAGTAAAACTAAGTTAATTATTATAGTAAAACCATGTTATTTATTATAGTAAAACTATGTTATTTATTATAGTAAAACTATGTTATTTATAATTAAACTATGTTATTTTAGTAAAACTATATTATTTATTATAATAAAACTATGTTATTTATTACAGTAAAACTAAGTTATTTATTATAGTAAAACTATGTTATTTATTATAATTAAACTATGTTATTTATTATAGTAAAACTATGTTATTTATTATAGTAAAACTAAGTTATTTATTATAGTAAAACTAAGTTATTTATTATAGTAAACGATGTTATTTATTATAGTAAACGATGTTATTTATAGTAAAACTATGTTATTTTAGTAAAACCAGATCCTGTAACTGGTCTAACAGCTAATGCAGTCAACTCGACATGTTCAAAGTTAACTTGGTCCCATTCTAGAAGTGAAAGAAATTTAAAATATAGATTAGAATATTATTCTCACTGGGATCCAGAAGAAACTGTAGTAAGTATAAATATTTTAATACACGCCAATAACGGGGGTTGGGATGGCCTAGTGGTCTAAAGTGCCGCGCTTCGACCTCTAGGTGGCCGGCCACCTATGGCTTGCAGCGTTGGTTTCGAGCCCTGGTGTGAGATAGGGGCGCCTTCTCAACCTCATGGGTTTCCTCCGGGCACTTTGGTTTCCTCCCACTGCTAAAGACCCCTATGCGCAAGCGATTTTTGAAATAAATTTTTTTAAAAAAAACAACACATGTTAGTCCCGAAATGACCTAGTTGTGTCAAGTGGACATTAAACCCATTTCTCTCTCTTTCTCTCTACACAACAATAATTCAAGAATATGTGATCTGTTTAATAATGATTTAATATCATCTGATCTCTTAACCTCAAACATATACGGACAGCTGTCTAGTTGTTCGGTTGGGACGGAAAGCCAAGGTCTTTTGTATACATTGGTGTGCACTTAAAATATCCCCTGGCAGCTGGAATTCGATATAAGAGTAGGCCGTAGTGCTGCTACCCGGGCAAAATTACCCCCATAGCACACTGTATGGCGTATGCCCGTCTTCATTAGCCCAGTTTAGGAGCAGAACAGTAGGACGTTACACCCAGTTTCATTTGATTTCATTTTCATTACCTTAAGGGGAGTGGCTCCAATTCAATGAGAAAATATTAAATAAATTTGACATTTATTTTAATTAATTGTTTCTACTACAGCTTATGACATTCAAATATAGATAATTATGTACCTTGGTGTTTTAGCTTTACTAGGATATATAACAATCTATATTTTATCAAGCAGTTTTTTTTTTACGCTTTTCCTCAAAGGCATGGGGTGGCCATCCTGGATTATGGGAAATGGGCGTGGTCCAGGTTCCGAAATGCAAATTTTTCAAAAACTTGTGTGATAACTATAAATTCCTGAAAATTTCAGAGCATTAGCTTTAATAGTTGACAGTGCAATTTAAAAACCAAATATTTTCTCATTGAATTGGAGCCACCCCCTTAAACATACATCATGCATGAACTAATCTGCCTACGCAGGTCTTCCTTTAGGCCTTAAATGTTATTTAAACTATTCATTAGACATTAATTAACTTATCGAGGCCTAAATCAACTCTCGATGTCGTCGCTAGTCTGTGATATTTAATGGATTAGCATCCGATCTGATGCTCTACACCCATTCATGAATAAATCAAAAAAAAGATAAATGGCTTGAGGATGTTGATCTAGGTTCGGTCTAAATTTCAATCACTAAATTCTTGATTCAGACTGGATCAATTTGACTGAAATTTTTCAGCAAATTCCCTTTACATTATCTAGTTTTTAACTATTATAGTGAGAACTGCCAGCTCTTTATCTATTCTCCCATAATGTATCTTTAAATAAAGATCTCTTTTAACTTTTGTTGGCAGCAACATTTTGGTTCATATGATAATAATGAGTTTTTATATAGCGTCTTCTCCATGTTGACACATGATCAGAACGCTTTTAGTAATGACTCTGCTGGTAAAACTGTTGAAAAAAGAAAGTATTAAGTACGGATTTAAATTGACTAAAAGTTTGTTGATTCTTGATCTGTTGTCGAAGTTCGTTCCATAATCTAGCACCAGCTGAACTGAATTTGATATTTTTCTTCCTTCAGGTGGTGTTACATGTAGATCCTGGACGATATTTGAATCATACAGTTTGCGGTCTTCATCCAGCTACGTTATATAATTATTCTATAGCAGCACATCCTCGAACTGAAGGCTTCTGGAGTGAAACCGTTTACACAACAACAACTACATTAGAAGATGGTAGGTAGACACCGACAAATGAAATAGGGTTTAACATCCTACTGCTCTGCTCCTACCTGGGACAATGAAGACGGGCATACGCCATACAGTGTGGTATGAGGCAAATTTTGTCTGGACAGCGGCACTACGGCCTTATATCGAATTCCAACTGCCAAGGGATCTTTTATGTGCACGCCAATGTGTTTTTCGACCCATTCGAATAACTAGACAGCTGTCCTTTTCAGAACCTCCATCCTGCATCACTGACAAGGGGAAACCACACTGGAAAATCTGGATGAACTTTCTCTGCCAATTCAGGGATCAAACACCTCCAGACTAGACGGAGGGCCTGACAATGACAGCTGCCTAGTTGTTAGGATGGTCTGAAAAACCAAGGTCCTTCGTACACATTGGCGTGCACGTAAAAGATTCCTTGGAAGCTGGAATTCAGTTGCTTCCCAGGCAAAATTTCCCTCATAGCACACTGTATGGCGTATGCCTGTCTTCAATTAGCCCAGGTAAGGTGCAGAAGCGTTGGACATTAAACCCCATTACATTCATTCATTTCCTAATTGCAGAAAAGCAGTACCCTAAACTTGAACTTCCGACTTCGGTGTTCACATGGATAAAGCCTGGATTTGCTTAACGTTATGTATTAGGATCACCTCTTCTAGAAAAAACAATATTTGGTAAAAAATGTGCGCCTAATACACCGAAAAATATGGTTAATAACTTCATATTTCTTTTCATTCCTCTCTATGCCCAACTACAGAATTAACCACATTGTTCCGTGTGGGTAGGGGTGTTGGATGGCTAAATGGTTAGCGTACATGCGCTGTATCATAAAGGCTGTCATTTAGTCAACTGGCGTGGTTTCGAATCCCCAGTTGTACGTGGCAAGGAGTAGGGTCGCTTGTCCAGTCTCGTCGGTTTTTTCTGGGTCCTCCAACTGCTAAAGACTCCTACGCGCAAGCTAATTATTGAAATAAAATTAAACCATTTGTGAGTCTCAAAATGACCTAGTTGTGTCAAGTGGATGTTAACCCTCTCTCTCTCTCTCTCTCACTCTCTCTCTCTCTGCCTCTCTCTGCCCCCCTCTCTCTCTCTCTCTCCCTCTCTCTCCCTCCCTCCCTCTCTCTCTCTCTCTCTCTCTCTCTCTCTCTCTCTGTTTGGGTAACTTTGAATTATTGTATATCCTGGTGTCCTATTTACTGATATTTTTATCTGCCCATCTACATAACATCCTCCATTTAGACATTCCTTGTGAGTGTGTTATTCAGAGTCTAACTGTTTATTGTTCTCTGGGACACTAGTTTAAAGATACCACTGTTTGTGGTGAACAGTCCATATGCTCATTACACTATTTTCCCTTTATACACTATATTGCCTTTACTGGTTTTTAGGACATCAAATTATGTCTAAAGGTTTCGGATTGTTCGCACTTGGTTTTATTTTTTTTGTACGACACAATACACGAGACTAAACACTTGTGTAACACTAAAACAGATGTACCTCAAGTTAAACATGATATAATCTTACATCATATGGCCTGTCATTGAGCCAACTGGCGTGGTTTCGTATCCCCGGTTGTACCTGTCAAGGAGTGGTGACGCCTGTCCAACTTCGTGGGGTTTCTCTGGGTCCTCCGATTTCCTCCCATTTCTAAAAACAGCTACACGCTAAGGGAATTGTCAAAATATGTTAGTCACGAAATGACCAATTTGCGCAAGTGGAGGTTCAACCCCATTTCTCTCTCTCTCTCTCTCTCTCTCTCAATCTATATCTCTCTCTCTGGATACAATCTTACATATACCTTTGAATGTAACTACTGTATACTCTATCTTCTAAATATTCTAGTGCCAAGTTTGGGTCCAGCAACAACTAATGGTGGTTATTTTAAGTACCCTTGTGATGGAATGAGGAAGATTAATATATTTTACAAGGTAAGGAGCTATAATGATAGTTTATTTAGTAATATTTATGTGGAATAATTATGTTAGTAAAATTACCAGGGGTCGGTTGCTCAAAACTAAGTTATTTTAACGATCCGTAAAACTCTAAACGGACATATCTTGGTAAGGTGTTGTTTGCGTTAAATTTACTACAGAAAACACTATTATTTGCTAAAGAAATATTAGCATAAATCTGTTGGAAAAATTTGCATCACCGAATGTTTCCAGCAACAATCTTTCTCTCTGTTAAAGTTAACGGATCGTTAAAAGATAACAGAGCTTTGAGCAACCGGCCCCTTGTGCGCAAAATTTTAGAACATTTAAAGATTACAGATACGTTATAGGAGATTAGATAAAGAGCTGTCAATTCTCACTATAATAATTAAAAACTAGGTAATGTAAAGGCAATTTGCTGAAACTTTCAGTCAAATTGATCCACTTTGAACAAAGACTTTAGTGATTGAATTTTGGGCCTAGTCTCGATCATCATTACTAATGTCAGTACAATAAAAACATAATCACTATTATCCATTTAAAATGGAATTCTAATCCAGTAAATATCGCAGGCTAGCGTTCACATCGAGAGTTGATTATGGTCTGGATAAGTTAATAAATGTTTAATTAATAGTTTAGATAACATTTCAGGCCTAAAGAAAGACCTATAACAGGCAGATTTAGCTCTTGCGTAATGTATGTTTAAGATGTGATTGGTTGAAACTTTCCCATTATAATGTTGGAATTTATAGCTATAGGTATAGTTTCACAAAGTTAGTGTATCTTAGAGATTCCTCTAAACTCAGGTGTATGTCCAACGGAACATGGGGGGTTGGGATGGCCTAGTGGTCAAGAGTGCCGCGCTTCGGGGTTTCGAGCCCTAGTGTGAGTGTATGTGACATGGAGATAGGGGCGCCTTCTCTACCTCGTGGGCTTCCTCCGGGCACTCTGGTTTCCTCCAACTGCTAAAGACCCCTACATGCAAGCGAATTATTGAAATAAAAATGAACTATATGTTAGTCCTAAAATGACCTAGCTAGTGTCAATGGGACGTTAAACTTCATTTTTCTTTTTCTCTCTCTCTCTAAACTCAGGGGTAAGTCCAACAGAACATTTTCCAACTATTTCACAATTAGTATGTTAAGTTCAATTTATAGCTTTAGCTTAATTTTAAATCTGTGTTGCTATATTTTAAAGGGTGTAAAAGGTGGCGCGGGGGGGGGGGGGGGATGGGGGGAGGGGATCACACGGTCGGTCTGTCATTGAGTCAAGTGGCATGGTTCCGATTCCCCACTTGTACGTCAACAACGAAGAGGGTCACCTGTCAAACTTTCTGGGTTTTCTCCAGATCCTCCGGTTACCTCCTATTGCTAAAGACCCCTAAGCGCAAGCGAATTATTGAAATAAAATTAAACCATATGTTAGTCCCGAAATGACCTAGTTGTGTTGAGTGGATGTAAAACCCCATTTCTCTCTCTCTCTCCAACTTTCTGGGTTTTCTCCAGATCCCCAGGTTTCCTCCCATTGCTAATGACCCCTACAATGCAAGCGAATTATTGAAATAAAATTGAACTATAGGTTAGTCCCCAAATGACCTAGTTTGTGTCAAGTGGACTTTAAACCCAATTTTTCTCTCTCCTATTTTAAATGTCATTACCAATCTTGTAGCATATTGCCAAAGAGGATGAAAATGGTGTCATCACAGCATATGGGGCTGATGTCAGATTGACTTCGACTTCGACTGCCGGAGAAAATTTTGTAGCTGAGGCAGACGCAAACCAGATCAGTGTTTATCTCCGATGTGACGTCGGTTACTACGTCGATTTGTATGCTTCCACAAAGATTGGAAAATCTAGAAACAACACAAAAATCTTCATATCAGCAGCAGAAACAGGTAAAGTGGTCTTAATGGGTAGTTATGGGGGGGGGGGGTGGATGGCCGAATAGTAAGCACGTGCACGCTGTATCATAAAGCCTGTCATTGAGTCAACTGGCATGGTTTCAAATCCCCAGTTGTAAGTGGCGAGGAGTAGGGTCCCCTGTCCAAGTAGGGTCGCCTGGTTTCCTCACACTGCTAGAGACCCCTACGTGCAAGCGAATTATTGAAATAAAATTAAACCATATGTTAGTCCCAAAATGACCTAGTTTGTGTCGAGTCGACAATAAACCCATTTTCTCTCTCTCTCTAGTTATGTATTTAACAAGTAATTTTATAACAAATTATAATTTTTGTTAACCAATTCAGTTTGGTGACCGGGATATTCTTTTATGATTTATCTACAAAGATTGGTTCCTGTTTTACCCCGGATGCATCATTGAGATGTGAACTTGTCTGCACTGTTACAGGGAATATTCCATTCTCCTGTTCTTATCCAGGGGTGGGGGGTGGGGGGAGGGGCTATCGTCTCTTCCTGAGGACTATTAATTTTATAGCATTTGTGCACAATAATTCAGCTTTATGTTCAGGCCATGCCAATCTGACTAAAATACAGATCAGTTTTCTTCTCCTGGTCCTTCAGTTTACTGCCACTGTTAGAGACCCCTACCTGCAAGTGACATATTTAAGTATCATAAGTTAAGAATCATATTTTAGTTCAAAAATGACCTCGTTTGTGGTCTCTCTCCCTCCCTCTCTCTCGTCTCTCTCTCTCTCTAATTCTCTCTCTCCTCTCTCTCCCCCTTCTCTCTTTCTCTCTCTCTTTCTCTCCCTTAATACAAATTAAAAATCTATTATAGGTGTTAATTGTGTTTCACCTGTATGAAATCTATTATAGGTGTTAATTGTGTTTCACCTGTATGAAATGTATTATAGGTGTTAATTGTGTTTCACCTGTATGAAATGTATTATAGGTGTTTCACCTGTATGAAATGTATAGAGCATGTATGTTATTTAGAGTAAATTACAGATTTGAACTATTGACAATAATAATCTCATTGAACTCAACTCACCCTATTAACACAGTTTTTCTCAATATTCTTTTAACATTTATTAAATTTTTAGATCACAAACCTTTTCTATAAACACAAAATCATAAATGAAATGGTACACAATTACTATTTTAATTAAAACAACATTTCCTTGAGGGTGCTCTCAATGCAGGCCAGCCCCCCTCCTCCATAGAATTAATCCCCCCCTCCCAATATTTCGCCAACAAAGGATTTCTTATGAGCGTTCTTAGCCGGCCACATCCTCACCCCTCCAAACTTTATGAGCTGGCTACAGGCCCGTCTCAATGTCCTCTTTGAAAACCCTTAACGCCGAAAAGTTGCTTTAATTAAAATACTGGTAATAATTGTGTTCCATTTATGTTTTTGTGTTTTTTTCGTGTGTCATTGCTAAGAAAGAAACCTTCTCTGTGTTTTTGATTTGAGTGGTCTTTTGAAATAATTCTAAAATGTTTTTGTTATTTTTACCAGCTTTTTAACGTAACAATTGTTCATAAGCATTTTGTGTTGAAACGTAAACACATGTAATTATTTATTATTAATATAAACAATCAACTAATTAAAATAATTTAGTTTACTAAACAATTTTCCTTCTTATTTCTTCGGAAAAAAGATTTATTTAAAACTTAATCTGATTAAAACACAGAGAAGGCCGTAGCGCCGCTTACCGGGCAAAATTTCCCACATAGCGCACTGTATGGCGTATGCTTGTCTTCATTAACTCAGGTTAGGACATTAAACCCCATTTCATTACATTGTTTTTAAAGTTACATTATTCAAGATATAGATAAGAATTAGCCATTCTTGCTACAATAGTTGGAAAGTAGATGATGTAAAATGAATAATTTGAAAATTTCATTCAAATTACTCTATTGCAAGCGAAGATATTGGCATTTGAAGATTTGGCCGACCTGTGCTATAATTTCAACCACGGTCCTGGTTGATCGAAGCTAAGCCTCGAAACGTCTGGGTCCGCCATATTTGATTAAATCAAAGTATCACTGAAACGTTTTAATCTGTTTAATATTGGAGCAATCTGATGCCATCCAAAGTTGATTAAGGCCTGGATCAGTTAACTAATGTCTAATTAATACTTTAGAAAACATTTCAGGCCCAAAGGAAGACCTGCTATAGGGAGATTTAGCTCTTAACTAATGTATCTTTAAAGGATATATCTTTAATGAATATGGGTGTGGGTAGTATTCTATAAATGTTTTGTTTTTTATTTAAAGTTACTTCAGATGTTCAGCTACATATTGTTATATCAAATGATACGGGAACGGGAAATCAAGTTAGAGCTGTGTGGACGAATATATCACCTACTATTAAACCAACTTACCTTTACTGGTGTCGCAGTTCAACACCAAATATTTGTCAGGTAAATAGAAGACTTGATCTCGCTTTAACTACGTACATCTTATCAAGGCCTTCGTACATCTTATCAAGGCCTTCGTACATTTTATCAAGGCCTTCGTACATCTTTTCCAGGCCTTTGTACATCTTATCAAGGCCTGTGTTCATCTTATCAAGGCCTGTATACATCTTATCAAGGCCTGTGTTCATCTTATCAAGTCCTTCATACATCTTATCAAGTCCTTCATACATCTTATCAAGGCTTTCACGTACCGTACATGTATTTTAACCACATCCTCCATAGAATCCTCGATCACGCTTTAACTACGTACGTCTTATCAAGGCCTTCACATAATACCCTGCATATTTCAGCACTAATTTCGGTTGGATATTCATCCGGCTTGTGAGCCTATCAGATTCCTCGATCGTCATTTTGGGACTAACGTATGGTTTTCAACCCACGAGGTTGAGAAGGCGCCCCTATCTCCATGTCACATACATTCACACTAGGGCTCGAAACCACAGCTGCAAGCCAGAGGTGACCGGCCAGCTAGAGGTCGAAGCGCGGCACTCTAGACCGCTAGGCCATCCCAACCCCTGTGAATGACAGACTTGGGCAAATATACTACTGCTGTAAAACCATTGCAGTGTAATTATTGATGGTTGTTTTTTTTTAAAAATCAAACAGGGAGATTTAAATTGGTTACCAGTTGAAGATGGTGTAACAGATATGGTATTACCGGTTTCTGTGAACGAAACTGAGGCTAAAGAATACACATTTGCCATTTCGTTCATGGTCGGTAATAGTCCTAGTTCGATGATATTTTCAGAGTGCATCTATAGGAAGTATTCAGGTATATTCTCTTACTTTTTCGTGCGCGCTGTGTCATAAGGTCTATCATTTAGTCAACTAGTGTGGTTTCGATTCCCTGGTTGTATGTGACAAGGAGTGGGAGGAGGGGTCTTTAACAGTGGGAGGCCGAATGATTAGCACGTGCACGCTGTATCATAAGGTCTATCATTGAGTCAACTAGTGTGGTTTCGATTCCCTGGTTGTATGTGACAAGGATTGGAGGGGAGGGGTCTTTAACAGTGGTAGTCCGAATGATTAGCACCTGCGCGCTGTATCATAAGGTCTATCATTTAGTCAACTAGTGTGGTTTCAATTCCCTGGTTGTACATGACATGAAGTAGGGTTTCCTCTGGATACAGATCCTATTTCGTTTTGTTTTTATAGTTCAAAACCTAACAAGTTTGACCCCTTCCTGTCTAGCACAAGCCTGTGATTCCATTAAACTTTGTCCAGTTGATTCCTGTTACAAACACAGTAACCACAAAAAAACAGGGTCAAGGGGGATAAAAATTATTAATTATTAAAGTGAATCGAACTTGTACACAGCATATAAACATATGCTGAGAAAAATGTTGTACCTTGAGATGCATGGCCACAATCTGAATAAAACACAGATCCTACTTTGTATCGTTTTTATAGTTCAAAATTTCGTTTTACTTTTCTTAACAACACTAGGACCTGGAGGAGATGTTATCATTGATGTATTCTGGATGGTGTGAGACATTAGCCAATGAAACTGTCTGTTATGGCAACTTCTTGTCGTTTTAATGCACTGAACTGTAGGTAAACCACTAGAAACGTCAACGCTGATTGATTCACCATTGTCTGTTTTCATAGGGTCAAATACCGCTTGTTTTCACCCCTAACATGAACTCCCACTATAACTTATCAGATCTTCATGTAGTGTAGGTCATCGAAAGTATAAAAAGAACGAAACAATATAGATCTGCTTTTAGTCAGGTTTTTTTAAAATTGGTTATATCAAATTTGATTTGTTATTCCTTTGATTTATATTTAAATCTTAAAAAAACATCCTATATTTCCCAAACTAACACTAACAATTTGTGTATTATAAACACTTCCCTTTTAAATATATTTTTCAGTTCCTGCTGACCCTCCTGTATATTATAATGAATGAATGAGTGAATGAAATGGGGTTTAACGTCTACTATTATGCACCTAACCTGGGCTTATGGAAGACAGGAATATGCGCATACGCCATACAGTGTGCTATGAGGAAAGTTTTGCCCGGGCAGCGGCGCTACGGCCTACTCTTATATCAAATTCCAATTGCCAAGAGGAAATCATGCCGCAAAATCGAGATGAACTTTCTCGGCCAATGCAGGTATCGAACACCCGACCTCCAGGCTAGCGAACCAGCGCCTTATTCACTTAGCCACCGTGATCCCCTGTATGTTATAAACACTTCCCTTTTAATTATATTTTTCAGTTCCTGCCGACCCTCCTGTGGGATTTCAGCTTGATAAAGAGAATCCAGATTTATCTTTGGGACTAAGTTGGTCGTCAAAACAATGTGATCAACCATCATTGATACACATTACCGATTATAATATTCATTATTGTCCAGTTAATACACAAGATATCTGTTTAGGTACGTACCTTTCTTACTGTGTGTTGTCTTTGGATGGCCGAATGGTCTGTCATTGAGTCAAGTGGCATGGTTTCGAATCCCAGGCTGTACATGAGAAGGAGTAGGGTCGCATGTCCAACCTCATGGGTTCTCTCCAGGTCCTCTGGCTTCCTCCAACTGCTAAAGACCCCTACAGACAAGCGAATATGTTAGCCCCGAAATGACCTAGTTTGTGTGTCAAGTGGACATTAAACCCCATTTCTCTCCCTCTTTTACTGTTGGTTAATGATACATTATGGGAGATTCGATAAAGAGCTGGCCCTTTTCACTATAATAAATAAAAAATAGATAATGTAAAGGGAATATGCTGAAAATGTCAATCAAATAGATCCACTATAAACCGAGAATTTAGCAATTGAATGTACTGCCTAGCCTGGTTTATCATTACTAAAGTCGGTAAGAAAAAAGACATAGCCTCGATTATCCATTTCATGATAAAATCATGAATGAAAGTTGAGCAAAAAATTGGATCGTAATCCAATAAAAATCACAGGCTACCATTGACATCAAGAAGAAAGACCTACAATAGGCCAATTTAGCTCTTGCATAATGTATGTTAAAGTGGTCTACTGGTTTAAAAATACAAGGTCATGACAAGGAGTAGAGTCGCCTGTCTAACCTGGTGGGTTCTTCTAGAGACCCCTACGTGCAAGTAAATTATTTAAGTAAAATTAAATCATATTTTAGTACCGAAATGGCTTATTTTGTGGTCTCTCTCTCTCTCCTTTTTTCTCTCCTCTCTTTTCTCTCTCTCTCTCTGCTACTCTGTGGTGGCCTAGTGAGGATGTTACACTACTTAATGAATACTGTCAAAATCTAAGTGTCATTTTTTTAAAAGTTTTATTTATGAAATTATTAGTCTCCATTTATCTTATTGGCATTTTTTCTTTTCTTTTTCAGAACCACAGCAGACAGAAAAAGTTGCTAGCAGTCTAAGCCGTTATCAATTAAATAATCTAAAAGTAGATGTCAACTACAGTGTGTGGCTTCAAGCTGAATCCTCCGGAGAACTAGGCCCAGAAACTATTCATCTTTATGCCATACCAACCGACTCAAGTATGTACATATATTAGCTTACTTAGTTCTAATTTTCAAGTCAAAAAAGACGATGAAACCCCCACACTCAAAAAGAAGGAGGGCGTAGAGATCGGATCTCAGTGATACATCTGAGGGAGAGCAGGAACCAATCCGTGTAAGATGAAAATATAGAGAATAATCCCCCAGGAACAAACTAGATTTAACACTGTGTGGTTTTTAAAAAAATATTGTTTGTACTACCAACTGATGAAGGGCTATTAAGCCCGAAACGCGTTTTGGTGAAGATTATATTTTTTTAAAAAAAACACAGTGTTGAGTCTAGTTTGTTCCTGGGGGATTATTCTCTATATTTAGTTCTAATTTTGGTGGGGGGTTGGATGGCCGAATGGTTAGCACGTGGACCCTGTATCATAAAGTCTGTCATTGAGTCAACTAGTATGGTTTAGAATCCCCGGTTAAGTATGTACATATATTAGCTTAGTTAGTTCTAATTTTGGTGGGGGGTTGGATGGCCGAGTGGTTAGCATGCGCACGCTGTATCATAAGGTCTGTCATTGAGTCAACTGGCATGGTTTCGAATCTTCGGTTATACGTGATAAGGAGTAGGGTCGCCTGTCCAACCTCGTGGATTGTCTCTGGGTCCTCTGGTATCCCCCCACTGCTAAAGACTCCTTACGCACAAGCGAATTATTGAAATATAATTAAATCATGTTTTAGTCCCGATATGACCTAGTTTGTGTCGAGTGGGCATTAAACCCAATTTCTCTCTCTCTCCCTGTTTGCAAGTGTTTAGGAAATCTGTTTCACAGACAATTACAAAAGTCTTCTAATATCTCTGTAACTGATGACTGCCTTCAACATGTGACGTCACATCACACAATGTCAATAATTGGCTCAATGGCATGTGCATTGTTTACGTAAGACGTTACTGGTTCAGGCAGAATGCTGCCTTTTACTCATTTTACAATTAATTTTTATGTTCAAATATGCCAACTATCTTAATTTATTTTTTTAATTTATTTCTCTAAAAAAGTTAATATTTGGGGCTCTTTAAGTCGTATCAATGTCATCTTTGTCAGTGTAGCGGCTTAGTGAATATTCACTGCTGATCAGTGAGATGTTATCCTTATCAGTGTAGCAGCCTAGCGAATATTCACTGATGTTTAGGGTTACAAATTTGATGTTTACGGTTACACATTTGATGTTTAGGGTTACACATTTGATGTTTAGGGTTACAAATTTGATGTTTAGGGTTACAAATTTGATATTGAGAAGAACAATTAATGATAACATGATTTACCTCCCTTGTTACTTTCGGTTTATTGTTTTGTATTGAGACATTGTTTCGTATCTATATGGATTGTACCAGGGACAAGAGACCGCATGTTTTGTGTTGAATTAAAGTATGAAGAACAGACATGTGTCATAGTTATATCAGCATTGGAAACAGGGGGTGTGTGGGATGGCCTAGTGGTCTAGAGTGCCGCGCTTCGACCTCTAGCTGGCTGGTCACCTCTAGCTTGCGGCTGTGGTTTCGAGCCCATGTGTGAGCGTATGTGGCATGGAGATAGGGGCGCCTTCTCAACCTCGTGGGTTTCTTCCGGGCACTCCGGTTTCCAACAACTGCTAAAGACCTCGACGTGCAAGCAAATTATTGAAATAAAATTAAACCATATGTTAATCCCGAAGTGACCTAGTTGTGTTGAGTGGACATTAAACCCCATTTCTCTCTCTCTCTCAAAGATGATAGAGGAAGTTTATTTTGGTGTATTTTGTTTTTTTATTTCAGGATTGACTACTGGTGCTATAATAGGGATATGTGTTGCCTTGGTGATAGTGCTCGGAGTAGCGGGAGTCGGAGTGTATTTCATAGTCGTTAGGTAGTTATGTCAATATATAAAAAATAAAGAAACAATGTCTTCTGGATCACATGGCTAAATTTGTAAGGCGCTGATTCGTTAGCCTGGAGGTCGTCTGTTCGATCCCTGCATTGGCGGAGAAAGTTCATCTTGATTTTCCGGTCTGGTTTCCCCTTTTCAGTGATGTAGAACGGGTAGGGCCTGACAAGGACAGCTGCTGGCTAGTCATTCAGATTGGAAGAAAAATCGAGGTCCCGTGTACATATTGGCATGCACGTAAAAGATCCCTTGGCAGTTGGAGTTTGATATAAGAGTTGGCCGTAGCACACTGTATGGCGTATGCTCGTCTTCAATTAGCCCAGGTTAGGTGCAGAAGAGTAGGATGTGAAATCTCATTTCATTTCATATCATTTCTACTTTGTCTCACAGTAGAAATTATCTTGAGCACAGTTCTTGTGAGTTATGTAATGCCTGGCAATTCTTGCCTTGGCGATGTACTACCAAAGTTTTCCCGATTATGCAAGCTTTGAAATTCTTTGCAGGGGGGTTGGGATGGCCTGGGGTCTAGAGTGCTGCGCTTCCACCTCTAGCTGACCGGTCACCTCTGGCTTGCGGCTGTGTTTTCGAGCCCTAGTGTGAGCGTATGTGACATAGAGATAGGGGCGCCTTCTCAACCTTGCGGGTTTCCTCCGGACACTACGGTTTCCTCCCACTGCTCAAGATCCCTACATGCAAGCAAATTATTGAAATAAAAATTGAAAACCATACGTTAGTCCCAAAATGACATAGTTTGTCTTGAGGTGGACGTTAAACCCCATTTCTCTCTCTCTCTCTTGAAATTCTTTGCAGTTCTTCCGTGGCCTTCCAGTGGTTCCACACGGCTTGCGACCCCTACGAAGCTTGGCTGGCTCATTAGTGTCCAGTGTCGTATGGGACGAAAAATCAAGATCCCGTGTACACATTGGAGTGCACGTAAAAGATCCCTTGGCAGTTGGAATTTATAAGAGTAGGCCGTAGTGCCGCTGCCCTGGCAAAATTTCCCTCATAGCACACTGTATGGCATATGGCAAAATTTCCCTCATAGCACACTGTATGGCATATGCCCGATTTCCATTAGCCCAGGTTCAGTGCATAATAGTAGGACGTTAAATCCAATTTCATTCATTCATTCATTGTTTTATGTGGTTTAAAGTTTCCTACTATAAATTTGTTGATAATGTTAATAATTCTAAATAACCCTAAGTAACCACTTTATTTTAGGAGATGTAAAAAACTGCTTCAACCATATAGAATTAAAGCTGACCTTGATGTTAAAGATATTCCAGATAAAGTGAGTATAGGCTACAATACCATACATAAAAAATGAAAAGGGGTTTAAAGGGACAATAATACTCTTGCTGGCTTGACAGGTCCAGAATTTTTTTTTAGACTTATTCTAACTACTAGATGTTACGTGTCCTACCTGTTGTGTAAATTATCCATTGCATCCTATTTTACTTGTCCAGAGAGTTCGAAAATATGTTTAAATCCAAGTTGCATTTGAAAGTGTTTACGTAAAGCTTTTCAAACCATGTAGTTGAATTTTTCCAATTTTTAAAATTAGGTGTGTTAAGATGAAATTTGTATCATTTATTAATTGAAATATTGTAAAATAGTACAATTTGTTGACCATGATTAAAGATTGGGACATATTATTTAGTTACAACAAGAGTGGTATTCGATATAAGAATAGACCTTAGTGCAACTGTTCGGGCAAAATTTCCCTCATAGCACACTGTATGGCATATGCCTGTCTTCAATTAGCCCAGAGAAGGTGCAGAAGCGTAGGACGTTAAACCCCATTTCATTCATTCATTATATAAAAATTATCATCCATTTTGGCGGAAAAAAATTGAAAGCCAGTGTGAGCCCTGCGTCCAACCCCCCGAATACCAGGTGTTAATTAGGGGGGTTGGGGGATGGCCTAGTGGACTAGAGTGCCGCTCTCTCGGCCTCTAGCTGGCCGGTCAACTCTGGCTTGCAGCTTCGGTTTCGACCCCTGGTGTGAGCGTATGGAGATAGGGGCGCCTTCTCAACCTCTGGCTTGCAGCTTTGGTTTCGACCCCTGGTGTGAGGGTATGGAGATAGGGGCGCCTTCTCAACCTCGTGGGTTTCCTCCGGGCACTCCGCTTTCCTCCCACTGCTAAAGACCCCTACGCGCAACCGAATTATTGAAATAAAATTAAAAACCATATGTTAGTCCCGAAATGACCTAGTTGTGTTGAGTGGACGGTAAACCCCATTAAGCCCATTTCTCTCTCTCCGATGGTTAATTATATCATAACGTGATAACATTTTTTTTGTTTATCTTCAGGGGTTCAACTTTATTTCATCAGCGGGAGATTTTATACCTGAAAACTCAAATATCAATACTCTATCAACTGATAACAAATATGATGACGTCGAAAAGGCAGAAAAGAATTTGACTTTAAATGCGGAAAAGATAAAATCACCAGGTCGTGTGGCTGGTAGTGGTAAATCCGACACCACCACAGACACGGAATACAAACAAATAACAATTCGAAGCTCAGGTGAAACTGATGATAGTGCAGAAAACAATATTGTAGTTGGACACGTGGCGTTTGATCAGGGACAAGTGGCCATTAATCAGGGACAAGTGGCCATTAATCAGGGACAAGTGGCCATTAATCAGGGACAAGTGGCCATTGATCAGGGACACGTGGCCATTGATCAGGGACACGTGGCCATTGATCAGGGACACGTGGCCATTGATCAGGGACGCGTGGCCCTTGATCAGGGACAAGTGGCCATTGATCAGGGACGTGTGGTCATTAATCAGAATCAAACATCAATTTCATTCACACGTGAGAACGAAACCACACCACTTGATAAAACCCATTGCGCTCAGAATGGTCGGCTTAATGGAAATAAAAACGATCGTTATCGTACAATTAAAGAAATCCCAGCTCCGGACATACAGTCCCATCTCGATTCATCCAGTCCATCCGATCTGGATACTTATAATAAATTTGGCATGAAGAACTCGGGAGACAATGTCGATAGTATTGATAATCGTGAAACGAGAGACCAGGCTTCTGGGGATCAAACAGTGTCGACAAATTGTGAAAATCGTGGTCAAGAGTTAGGTGGAAAAATACCAGTTGCTGAGGAAATTTCGCAATCAGAATTAGACAATGACGATAGTATTGATAATCATAATTGTGATCAAAAACTGTCGACAAATTGTGAAAATCGTGGTCAAGATTTAAACGAACAAGTACCAATTGTTTCTCCAGCATTTGAAGAATCCAGTAATGGCTACTACTTACAGAAAATAGGACAGAAGACAACAGAGAATCCCGTTCCAGATAATAGCTGTCCGTCTGCAAATGGTGGTGGTTCGTCTGCAAATGGTAGTGGTTCGTCTGCAAATGGTAGTGGTTCGTCTGCAAATGGTGGTGGTTCGTCTGCAAATGGTAGTGGTTCGTCTGCAAATGGTGGTTCGTCTGCCAATGGTAGTGGTTCGTCTGCAAATGGTGTGCTGTCTGCAAATGATGGTGGTCCGCCTGCAAATGATGGTGGTCCGCCTGCAAATGATGGTGGTCTGTCCGCAAATGATGGTGGTCCGTCTGCAAATGATGGTGGTCCGTCTGCAAATGATGGTGGTCCGTCTGCAAATGATGGTGGTCCGTCTGCAAATGGTGGTCCGTCTGAAAGTGGTGGTCCGTCTGAAAATGGTGGTCTGTTTGCAAATGGTGGTCTGTCTGCAAATGGTGGTTCGTCTGCAAATGGTCCGAACATTAATCAAAATATCCTAAAATCACCAGATGAAGAAAAAAGGTTAAAATCTGATTCAAGTGTTGATAGTACAGAATCCGACTATGATAAAATTACCCTTGAAAACCTCAATAATAACCCATTTGAGGAAATTAACGATGAGGAAATAGATCAAACTGAATTTAACAATAATAATAATATTTGTTTACAAAATAACCACACACCTACTTTGATAAGCGGTTCACCAGTTAGAATGGCAATGACCACGAACAATGATAATTATGTACAACATCAAAATTTCTCACAAATGACAAATTCTGTATCTGGTACTCCAAATCCTTACGAAGACCAAAATCAAAATCCTGCTCCTACTTTGATAAGCGGTTTACCAGTTAGAACGGTAATGACCACTAATAATGATAATAATGTACCACATCAAAATTTTCCACAAATGACAAACTCTGTATCTGGTACTCCAAATCCTAACGAAGACCAAAATCAAAATCCGCTCGTATCCAATACCTCCGGATATATAACTAGTGAAGAATTTGCAAAAAAAACAAAATCAAGGCCTTATTAAAAGATAAAATATGGATTATATGACAATTGATTCTTAATTCGTGTCTCCATTTATATTTGGGGGGGGGGGGCTGAACGGTGAATGTGCACTCGATGTATCATAAAGCCTGTCATTGAGTCAACTGGCGTAGTTTCGAATCTTCGGTTGTACGTGACAAGAAGTAGGGTCATCTGGACAACCTTGTGGGTTTTCTTCGGGTCCTCCGATTTCCTCCCACTGCTAAAGACCCCTACACACAAGAGAATTATTAAAATAAAATTAAACCATTTATTAGTCCTGAAATGACCTAGTTTGTCGGGGGACGTTAAACCCCATTTCTCTCTCTCTCTCCGAATATATGTTTGGATTTTAATTTTCCCACATTGAAATGTGGTTGTACATTGTTGTCGCCCCTGTCCGTCCATTAGTTTAAGGTCAACGATTTCCATTAATTACTGCCAGAGTTATGGACCTTGATCATTTCGAAAAATCATTGTGAATGCTCTAGAGGCTACAGTTGGTATCTAGTTGACTTTGAATTTATAGATAGTGTTTATAAAGTCATGAGACGAAGAACCCTATATTGTTTTCAATGTTTATCAATTATTACTGCCAGAGTTATGGCCCTTGAACATTTTGAAAAATCATTGTGAATGCTCTAGATGCTACAGTTGGTGTCCAGTTGACTTAGAATTTATACATAGTGTTTAAAGTCATGAGACGAAGAACCCTATATTTTTTTCAATGTTTATCAATTATTACTGCCAGAGTTATGGCCCTTGATCACTTTGAAAAATCTTGTTGTTAATATAAATTAACAATTAAAACAAATTCTAATGATTTCTGATAATTACTTTATGGATTATTACTCATTATCAGATTTTTTGTGTGGTAAATATTTTCATTACTGACAATTGAAAAAATATGTTTCAACATAGCTGCTGTGGTAAATAATAATAATATGCCCATTTATATAGCGCCAAATCCACAAAGCGTGCTCATAGCGCGACAGAAATTACTATCCCGGTCTGTAGGATACAGGTAAGCCTGGTTACCTCCCTTTACAACTCTTTGAAAGAGCTCCCAACATATGCAGCTACAACTTAAAGTTTCAAGGAGCGCAACAGTTTTTTGTGTAATACATACACCATCCTACCGGTACCCATTTACAGCTGGGTAGACTGGAATGCAGGGATAAAGTGTCTTATTCAAGGACACAAGAACTCGGCGAACAATTCGGGTCTCGAACCTGCAACCGTTAGGTCACAAATCCTACTCTCTAACCGTTGCACCAAATCCCTCCCTGGTGGTAACCTATTGTTTATTGTGTTTGTTACAAATTTATGAATGTTTTAGTTAAATCTACTTAAGATTAGATTATGATTTTGTTATGTTTTGATTTTTGGAATTATGACACTACATTGTATTGTAATAATTTGATACAGCTGTGGGGATCCTGATGGTTAAGTTGGTAGTACGCTGGCTCGCTAGCCTGGACGTTAAACCCCTTTTCATTTCATTTTGTTACAACTGGCGAAGTTGGTAGTACGCTGGCTCGCTAGCCTGGACGTTAAACCCCTTTTCATTTCATTTTTTTCCGGCGTGATTTCCCCTTGTCAGTGATGCAGAAGGAGGGCCTGACAAGGACAGCTGCCTAGTCGTTCGGATGGGACGAAAAACCGAGGTCCCGTGTACAAATTGGAGTGCACGTAAAAGATCCCTTGGCAGTTGGAATTCGATATAAGAGTAGGCCGTAGCGCCGCTGCCCGGGCAAAATTTCCCTCATTGCACACTGTGGCGTATGCCCGTCTTCAATTAGCCCAGGTACGGTGCTTAAGCGTAGGACGTTAAACCCCATTTCATTCATTCATTCATTTCATTTTGTTACAACTGTGAACTGTCAGTTTTATGTTTATCAGCCAGTCAATCCCTGGTTTCAATTCCCAGTTTGTATGTGTCTGTGTCACCACAGGCCCGGGACTGTACAGCGCAGTGGACGCTTACGGCTAGCCCCCGGATCCATTCGCTTTTTTTTTAATTGTTTGTTTGTTGTTGTTTTTTGAGTATGATGTCTTGTCGCTATGTTTGTCTTTTGTGTAAATCATATGTGGTGCAGTCCCCCTGCACTTACTATAAGGAGTAGGTTTGCCTGTTCAACCTTGTGGGTTTTCTCCGGGTGCTCCGGTTGCCACCCACTGCTCAAAGACCCCTATGTGCAATCGAATTATTGAAATAAAATTGAACCATATTAGTCCTGAAATGACCTAGTTTGTGTTGCGCATAGGGCTCTTTAGCAATTGAAGGACAGGAGAAAACCCAAGAGGTCGTAAGCGACCAGTAGCTATTTTATCAGTAAATGTATATGGCTTTTAAATTAAATTGCGCGTGTTTAATCCCTGCTTTGCCCAAGAAAGCCCATTGGGGTTATCCGGTGGTGTTCTACCATGTCAGTAGAATGAAGGTCCTGACAAGGGACAAGGTATAGTCATTCGGATGGTACAAAAAACCAATGTCCCTTGTACACATTATTGGCGTGCACGTAAAAGATCCCTTACAGTTGGAATTTGATAAGAGTATGCCATAGCGCCACTGTCTAGGCAAAATATCCCTCATAGTGCACTGCATAGCATATGCCCGTCTTCATTAGCCCAGTTTGGAATAGGGCGTTAAACCCCTTTTCATTTGATTTCATTTCATTTAAAAGAAATGAAAGCAGACTGATATAATTTGTTCTGTTATGAAAAAACTCTTATTTAGTCTTCCATTAGTCCTATTAACAGAGGGATGTAGTTATCTTTATTATTTAACTGTATATTTTTATTTTGTTAATTATTTCTATATTTTATTAACATTTAATTTTAATATTTACTGTATATTCATGAATGTTATCAATCAACTCGTTTGATATTTTATAGGAGGTTGGGGTGGCCTAGTGGTCTAGAGTGCCGCGCTTCGACCTTTTGCTAGCCAGCCACCTCTGGCTTGCGGCTGTGGTTTTGAGCCCTGGTGTGAGTTTATGTGGCATATAGATAGGGGCGCCTTCTCAACCTCGTGGGATTTCATCTCAATAATTATTAATTACCTCATGTAGCATGTATGTTAATTCACAAACTGACAATTAATTAATTGCGGCCTTATGAGACTAAGAAATGGAGTTCATTCTCTCTGTTATCATTGTACTCTGTTTGTTGTTCATATTTTATTTTTATGCATGTTTTGTTTTGTTTTTTTTTGTGAAGAGTGACTAGGACGTTCTCCGGTTTCCTTCCACAGCTAAAGACCCCTACGCGCAGTCGAATTATTGAAATAAAATTAAACCACATATTTGCCTCGAAATGTCCTAGTTTGTGTCCAGTGGACGTTAAACCCAATTTTTTTCTCTCTGTCTTTATTTTGTTTGTTATTAATATTTATTTTTATGCATGTTTTGTTTTGTTTTATGATGTTTTCAAGAGAATAGTCCTGAAAGAGAAGTTTTAAGTTTACTTTAGGGTAGATTTAAAGGGCCAGTCCCGATAACTTTTTGGGGAATAATACTGCTGAATTTTGTGTTAAAATCATTTAAAACCCATTGTCTAAGGCCGATCAACTAACCCGATTTTTGTGATACGCTTGTTAATAACTTAAACCTGACAGTCTGCATCTGGAAATGGAGACCTTTGTATTATACAGTATCTGGTGAAACCAGACTTTTTTCTATAAAAATAATATGTAGGTAAAATTTACCAATAGAACATGGGTTATTCACTGTATAGACCCCTTCAAGAAACGTAAATCGATTATCAGATCACCAAATGAAAAATGACCCGAAATCTTAAAAGGGTTACGTGTCCGGATAAGCAGTGTTGACATTCACGTCCAAACGGCTTAATATTTTCAGCTGAAATTTTCAGTCAATGTTAATACACTATGCTTTTATATTTTGGTCCATAAATTTCACAGATACTCGGACTTTAATTTTTCAGACTCTGTTCTTATCGGGATTGTCCCTTTAAGTCTAATGTTGTCTTCCACATATCTCATGAATAACATGACATTGTACATTGTATAATATTCCAGAAGTGAGACAGATATAAATTGATACTATTCTGTCGAGTGTACATGTTTGACTGACTTATATCGGGGGGTTGGATGGCTGAATGGTCAGCGTGAGCGCGCTGTATCATAAAGCCTGTCCTACAACTTTATGAATTTACTACTTCTTCGTTTATTACATGCAACGTTTCAATACTCTTACAGGTATCTTTATCAAGCAATGATCAATAATGAATAACAACTAAAATTTATAGTACATCCATGAGAGAGACAATTATCAATCAAATCATTTGATATTTTATAGGGGGTTGGGATGGCCTAGAGGTCTAGAGTGCCGCGCTTCGACCTGTAGCTAGCCAGCCAGCTTCGGCTTGCGGCTGTGGTTTCGAGCCCTGGTGTGAGCGTATGTGGCATGGAGAAAGGGGCGCCTTCTCAACCATGAGAAAGACAATTAAAACATAATATTAATTAAGAGTTATAACAGTTAATATATATATATATAACTTCATTTCAGGTTTCATTTTGTTGTTTTCGTTACGCATTTTAGTGCAGGAGACACTATACAATCATTAATTTCTACATTTCATTTAAAGGATTTTGTATGATTATTTTTTTGATAATAAAAGATTTTACATAATACTTAAAACATTTGTTGATTATATTGAAACTTGTTTACACTAAATGTAAAGAATTAACAGCGTTTATGGTGTTTGACTCCCCAAAAAGTCATTTTTGTGCAACACTCAGGCCCCGAGTTCACGAAGAATTTACTAAAATATAGAGCTTTATAATATTTTATTGGTTTTTTTTATCAAATACATCAATAAGAAACTATATACAAAGTTTTGTGTTTCTGGATCAAATATATTTCTCATAAACAGTGATTGAAAGTTGAGTAAATTTTTAACTTAGGTCTGAAAATACTTTGTGAACTCGGGACCATATCTTTGCTAATGAACTAGTGCTTCATTTATTTTACTTTGCACTGTCAAACAGGATCTAACTCCAACTGCGTTGGCTGGAAAAGGGCAAAAATATGTCCAATATATCCAATGGATTCAAAATGAAATAAAATCTGGTTTAACATCCTATTCTAGCTGCTCCTGCCAAATGAATAGCATGTGCACGCTGTATCATACGGTCTGTCATTGAGTTCCCCCTTTGTACGTGACAAGGAGTAGGGTTTTCTCTGGGTCCTCGGGTTTCCTCCCACTGCTAAAGACCCCTACGCACAAACAAATTATTGAAATAAAATTGAACCATATATTAGTCCCAACATGACCTAGTTTGTTTCGAGTGGACGTTAAACCCCATTTCTCTCCGTCTCTTTATATTAGCAAAAATATGTCTGAAATGAAATGGGGGTTTAACGCTCTACTGTTCTGTTCCTACTTGGCTAATGAAGACAGGCTTACGCCATACAGTGTGCTAAGAGGGAAATTTTGCCTGGACAGCGGCACTACAGCCTACTCTTATATCAAGAACCGAATGAAAAACTGACCCAAAGTCTTAAAGGGGTTACGTGGCCAGATAAGCAGTTTTGGTGCTCATGTCCAAATGACTGAATATTTTGAGCTAAATTTTTAAGGCAAGGCAAATACACTATTCCTCTGTATTTTGGCGCTAAAATTTAGTTTTTTTCATTTTTGAGACTATTCAAATTGGGATAGTCCCTTTAAGTTGGCCTACTAGGTACACTAAATTATGTCATGTCATTTAAAGACTGGTTAACAAAGTCTACCAGGCTCTTTTCATGGTATTTGTCTCCCTTTGACCATAACCGGACAAGAAATGTTTTGCAGTTTTGGCATGTGCCCGAATTTATAAACACCAATGAACGTGAAATTAAAGACTAACCATAGCTAGTTGCAATGAGTAAGACAGCGGGGAAGTAAGAAAAATACTTTTTTATTATATATTAGTGATAAATTGATTATTATGGATTACCTCGACCGTCAAAATACACAAAATCAACTAATGTTTGAGAAGTGACCTGATGTTCATCCTCCTCGCAGTGTTCCGTTTGATTAGAGCTAATCGCACTACTCCCTGCTGGACTGAGTGGGTATTATTGTCACTAATTATGACTGGTCAGTGGTCCTATTACTGACCAATCACTGACTTCGTTACATTACCTTTAAAACAGGGCGTTTAATTAGGGCAACTGTGTTTACATAGCGTTACGTCATGGCTGCACGTTTTTTTATGCTATATTAACCAGCGCATAGCAGGATATTGCAGCAAAACTAATTGCGTGACAAACGAGGCTATCGGTATTGACGTAAGTAAACACTGCTGTATGGTAACAAACATCCTTTAACGTTTTTATTACGTAGTGGATATATAACCGTAAACGGTATCCTATTTACTAACGCTATTGCACCGTAAATCGCAATGACGTATATATACATCGTGTGTGATTGGTTAAATAATAACTTCCGTTCGACGTGCGCAGTTGTGCGACACTTCCGTTCGACATGCGCAGTTGATATATTCCACAAGAACGGTAACTTCGTCTTTCAAGTTTGGCGCAGAAGCACGGTTTTACGGAAAAAAACAAAAACCACTGACCGTCTTGGTACTTAAATTAAAACCAAAACCCACAGAAATAAGCCCTTGACCGAAAGAGAATAATTTTCTACAATTTATATTTATTATTTTATTTTCTTCTAAAACTAATTCTCTGGGTTCTACCGTAGAAATCCAAGTATGGCTATTTCGTCCTATATAAGAAATGGAGAAAGAAGAAAGGTTAGACAAAGAACGTATGGTGGTTATGGTAAGGGTTAGGGTAAGGGTTTGGGTTAGGTTTTGGGGTAGGGTCATGGGTTAGGGTTAGGGTTAGGGTTCGGGTTAGGCATCATTGCGAAAACTGCTGAAAACTGCTAAGTCCACGGATCAAAGAACTGCGCATGTCAAACGGAAGTTACGGCGATATAGTAAATAGAGTAAAGTGCCGTTTACGGTTGAATATCCACTGCCTTTTTATTACCTTAAATCTTTCTCCAAAATATTAAGGAAGACCCAAGATTTAAATGACGGACTGTCATGTTACTGTACGTAAGTGGTAGATTTGATTGAACGAGAAGAATAGACACACTTACTTAAAAGTTCAAGAATCCGAAGCGAGTCCAGCAATGGCCAGAGAGGGATTTCTCGGGCCGTTGCTTCAGGAATATGCCTGATGTCATGAGATTTGAAAACTCAAAACGAGTGGAGTGATCTCTAACTCCCTGTTTATTATATTTATATATAGTCTAAGACGTTGTGTGTTTTTTCGTGCTTGGGGCTTGATCCGTATAAAATTGAAAATGAAATGTGATTTTACTTTCTACAGTTCTGCTCCGACTGGGCTATTAAGGGAAATTTTGCCCGGACAGCGACACTATGACATGCATATAGCATAGGACTCTGTATATCAAATTTCAACTGTCAAGGGATCTTTACGTACACGCCAATGTACAGTATTATTATACTTATAGGCCTACACAGGATCTTGCTTTTTTTTTTATCTCATCAAAACGACCAATGAGAACCTGATGAATTAGCGAGCGAACATATTAGCCATGTGGCTCCCACTTTATAAAATTATAGGCCTAAACTATTGTGGCGCAATGGGTTTCGGACAGAACATCATTACTTCTGTTTGGGTGAGGGTTGGGTGGCCGCTGTAGACCGATGCAGTCAAAATTTGAGAAGACAATAGACGTACGTACGTGACAAAAATTAATGGTAGCTGGATTTTTTTTCGCACGTATACTTACAGTGAATGGCCATTTTTGCAGTAATCCCAGCCATAATTTGGCTATTTTGTTAAAATTACTATAAAGATTTAAATATTGTTAAGAACTGAAATAAATTAACAATTAGTCATTCATCAGGCCAAAAACATTAACAGAATTGATTGTGTATATATATCTGAAATAGACCCGACCGAGGCACAAAAAAGTTCCAAGATGTCAGCCGAGTGTCAGCGCCAATAAGCGTAGAGTTTCGGGAAGCTATAAACTTTTCAAAATCGAAGTTAGGAGTTACAAACTTAAATTTGAAGGAAAACAATTGGAGGCATTACATACTTGTTATGAAGGTCACAACTGTGTCGCTGTGTTACCGACAGGTTATGGATAGAGCCTGATTTTCAAATTCTCCCATGGATATTACAAAAGAAATACAGGAAAGAGTGAAGCCATGATTGTTACTGTTAGTGCGTTGACCTCATGACCTGTGACGTATAGACCACGTCATATGAAAACATGTCTATTGACTGTCTCTTAGATTACTTCTCCGCAGGTAGCGTGTCTCAGATGTTCAGAATGGACAATAGAGTGGCCGGAGCAGGGGAATGAATGAATGAATGAAATGAAATGGGGTTTAACGTCCTACTATTATACACCTAACCTGGGCTAATGGAAGACGGGCATACGCCATACAGTGTGCTATGAGAGAAATTTTTGCCCGGGCAGCGACGCTTCGGCCTACTCTTATATCGAATTCCAACTGGCAAGGGATCTTATACGTCGTGCACTCCAATGTTCAAACGGGATATCGGTTTTACTTCCAATCTGAACGACTAGGCAACTGCCCTTGTCAGGCCCTCCTTCTGCATTACTGACAAGGGGAAATCACGCTGGAAAATCGAGATGAACTTTCTCAGCCAATGCAGGGATCGAACACCCGACCTCCAGACTAGCGAACCAGCGCCTTATCCACTTAGCCACAATATACAGTACCCAAATTGTCATTTTTAATTTTAAATCATAGAGAGTTTCATCAAGTAAAATGGAAATGTTAAAAGAATGAAATTGTGATATTTTAGGTTTGTTCTGGTTGTGTTGGAGAGCTTATCGGGATCGGGTCATAAAATTATAAAAAAACGACCCAAACTGGCAGATAAATTAGAAGCTGTTATGTTTGATCCTATAGGCAAGTATATCAAAACTTTTTCCTTCCGTGCAAGCTAATTATTGAAATAAAATTGAACCATATGTTAGTCCCGAAATGACCCATTGGATGTTAATAATCCATTTCTCTCACCCCTTAATTCTTGGGGGGTTGGGATGGCCTAGTGGTCTAGAGTGCCGCGCTTTGACCTCTAGCTGGCTGGTTACCTCTGGCATGCGGCTGTGGTTTCGAGCCCTAGTGTGAGCGTTTGTGACATGGAGATTGGGGCGCCTTCTCAACCTCGTGGGTTTCCTCCGGGCACTCCGGTTTCCTCCCCCTGCTAAAGACCCCTACGCGTTAGCGAATTATTGAATAAAAATTGAAACCATACGATATAGTCCAGAATGACTTTGTTTGTGTCAAGTGAACGTTAAACCCCATTTCTCTCTCTCTCCCTTAATTCTAGATTTTGACTATCCAGGAAATGTACCGGTATATCTCAGTTTCTTGAAATATCTTTTTTTCTTTCAGTCCAACAAAGTGTATTATTCAAAGAAATGAAGAAGCTTAAAACTTTACGGCGTGGAAAATGAGATGACAATGTGTGATTTTATAAAACAAACGAAATGAAATGACATATAATTTTTCAGTCAGCAAGTCGGAACTTTCAGATGATTTGTGGTTTGGAAAAAATGTACTGTACTCTAGACCATTGTTCTTGTGTGAGTGCGTTTTGGGTGGGGTGGGGTGGGTGTTATAGAATTGAAAGTAGATTGAATATAAATAAAAATGAATGAATTTGTAGATTTATTTGTGAGTTGTCTTGTATAGTGATGTATGAGAGCCTTGGGTCCAACCAATCTGATTAAAATACAGATCTATATTTCGTTTCGTTTTTTATACTTTCCATGACCTACACTACATGATGATCTGACAAGTTGTACTGGGAGGTCGCGTCATGGGTCATACAAGCAGCTTTGACCCTATGACAACAGACATTTGATTGACCAATCAACATTAACGTTTCTAGTGGATTACCCACAGTTCAGAGCATCTCACACCAAAAGCTTGCCATAGCAGACCATTGCATTGGCTAATCCCTCACATCAACTGAACACATCAATAACAACTCTTCCAGATCCTAATGTAGTACTAAGAAATAAAACAAATTTTTGAACTATAAAAATGAAACGAAATAGGATCTAGATTTTAATCAGATTGAGGTCCAAGAAGATCATTCAGCAAACCTCTACCGATTCTGGTACCCTCCGTAATCCAACATCTAGACTCAGATGTATGACAGTTAGTGATATGTACCTACCACCATACATTTGCGATGCGGCCAGTCGACTACCAATTTACTTTAACAGGAAAACGTGCTGATTTTTCCAAAAAGTCCCAAAATGACTTTTAGTTTGTTGATATAATCTCCATGGGGCAGCCATTTTTTATCCGGGTCCTTTAAAATAGTTCCAAAATGGTGGAATTCGTCATACACCTGAGTCTAGATGTAGGGTACCGGAATCTGTTGAGAATTGCTGAGCGCACCCTGTTAAGTTGACATCCTGAGGTTTTCTGATAAATAATACACAATATAATGAAATGGGGTTTAGAGTCCTATGTTATCAGGAGAAGAGTTGCCTGTCAAACCTTGTGGGCTTTCTACTCTGGTTTTCACCCACTGTTAAGGACTCATACAGGTAAGCAAATTATTGAAATAAAACAGAACTATATGTTAGTACTAAAAAGAACAGTTTGTGTCGAGCAGATGTTAAACCCCATTTCTCTTTCCCCCTACTGTTCTGCTCCGACTGTGCGAATGAAGACTGGCATACAGTGAGTTATCAGGGACATTTTCCTAGGACAGCTACAGCCTCGTCTTATGTTGAATCTCAACTGCCAAGGATTCTTTTACGTGCATACGATTGAGTACATGGTGTATCTACGCAGCCAAAATTCGTGATGAACTTTCTTGGCCAATACCACAAACCAACACCAGCACCGAGTATGTGACTATTTTTTTATCGTGCTGACTTGAGTAATGATGATCAAGGCTGGATTAATTTGACTGAAATTTTGAGTGAATTCCCTTTACATTACCGGTATCTAGTTTTGAACTATTACAGTATCTTTAACCAACCACAACACAGTAAAAGAGAAATGGGGTTAAACGTCCACTCAACACCAGCTAGGTCATTTCGGGACTAACATATGTTTAAATATTTGTAAATATATATTAGCATAAAATACAGACTACAGATAGAGGAAGAAGCCTTTAATTAACAGGTAACAATCAGGTAAAATTTTAATATTTTCACTTTCATTACAGATTATTTTATAGTGACAATATTTAATTAAAGCTTCAGAAGATAATGGGTTGGTAGCCTTTCTTTGTGACTTCCTTTCCCTACTCTTTGAGAGAAATATTAGGGCGTGTCTTTCAAATCGTAGCTATATATAGGCCTACCATTGACACCAACCCGAAAACATTGGATGTACATAATTATGAAATTAATAAGAGTGGATGACCTAGAGTTGAGCGAGTATAGCTATGAACTGGAAGTGGCGTAACTCGGATACCAGAAATTTTTAAGAAAGCAGTCAGATCTACTTGGGAAATATTTACACAACTTTGTTTATTTATTAACCCTTTTAGGACACCTGGGCCATCTGAAACTACTGAACCCTTCTAGCCCCTCAAACCGTCAGTCCTGTAACCCCTTCTAGCCCCTCAAACCGTCAAGAGTCCTGTGACCTCCTTCTAGCCCCTAAAACCGTCAAGAGTCCTGTGACCTCTTCTAGCCCCTATAGCTCCTGTGACCTATTAAAGAATCATGAACTAGTCCAGTGACTAGGAGGCTTTAAGTGGTAACGGATTCAAAGATCAGCTGCATAACTATATAAAAAACGATCCCTTTTTCTCGAATCCTTTTAGGGAACTGGAGTAGTCAATATTTACATGTACCAGGTGCTAATGGGTTAAACTTAATTAAGGCAATCATATTAAATATTAATTCATGAAATGAGGCACATAGGTAGAGGTATATATACCCAGAAAAATCAGCACAACCGTAAAGCTGCTAAATAAAGCTGCACTACTTTGTTTCACGGTAAACGATGAAAAGATAAAAGGTATATATATATATATATATGATTGCCAGGGCCGTATGAAGGACGGGGAGAGGGGTGCTCAGTCGGCTGAAGCCAGAGGGCCCCAATATCAAAGCGGTCCCCCAAATGTATTTATTTAAAGGATATTTACAATCTAATTTATCATGTTGTATAGTACCGGTTTTGCAGTATATATTTATATAGTCGTAGGGCCAGATGAAGGACAGGAGGAGGGGTGCTCAGTGGGCTGCAGCCAGAGGGCCCCAATATTAAAGCAGTCCCCTAATTCATTCATATAAAGGATATTTACAATATTATGTATTATAATAAACACAAACACATAGCTTAAAAAAGTTGAGAGAACCCTCAACAAAACATTGCTTTAATTAAAATAATAATTGTGTTCCATATTATGTGTTTGTGTTTATTACCTATGTCAATTGATAAATGCCGCTCAAAGAATACTATGTATTATGTTGTATACCGGTATATATTTGTGGCAGATAAATCTATCTATTTACCACACTGACATACAGACTGTGTGAAAGTGACAGACATTGAATAAAAATGTCCCCTCTCCCCCTAGGGTCTCCAGTAACATTTTAAGTCAGGGGTCCCGTGCAACCTTAATCCGGCCCTGGTTATTGCTTAGTTACATAAAGCAGAATATAAGAATATAAACAACATGAATAACAAGTTAGTTCCGGGGCGGATCCAGAGTGGGGGGTGGTGGCTCCAAACCCACATCTTTTTTTTTTATTCAGCAATATTTTATTCAGATTTGTATCTGAATAGGGATTGGGGAACAGGCATAGCCTATATTAAACCCCCATCTCAGCTACATAAAAAAATTGTAAAACAAGACTTTTTATGAGAAAGGTATCACGGTCGTGTGCTTTATACTTTATCATCAGATGATGGTATGAGATGAGCAATCAGAGAGAAAGAGAGAGAGAAATGGGGTTTAATGTCAACTCAATACAACTAGGTCATTTGGGGACTATCATATGGTTTAATTTTATTTCGCTTGCGTGTAGGGGTCTTTAGCAGTGCGAGGAAACTGGAGAATCCTGAGGAAACCAACGAGGTTGAGAAGGCGCCCATATCTCCATGCCACATACGCTCACACTAGGGCTCGAAACCACAGCCGGAAGCCAGAGGTGGCCGGCCAGCTAGAGGTCGAAGCGCGGCACTCTGGACCACTAGGCCATCCCAACCCCCCCATAATGATATAGACATGTGTGATATCACAATTAATGCTTTAAATCAATGAAATTGAATCACAATGTGATCCTATTAATTCATAATAAAATTGACACCATGTACATCTCAAAGATTTTGGGGGATTTGGGATGGCCTAGTGGTCTAGAGTGCCGCGCTTCGACCTCTAGCTGGCCGGCCACCTCTGACTTGCGTCTATGGTTTCGAGCCCTGGTGTGAGCGTATGTGGCATGGAGATAGGGTCGCCTTCTCAACCTTGTGGGTTTCCTCTGGGCACTCCAGTTTCCTCCCACTGCTAAAGATCCATACGCGCAAGCAAATTATTGAAATACAGTTGAACCATGTGTTAGACACGAAATAACCTACAATGTAGTTGTGTTGAGTGGAGGTTAAACCCAATTTCTCTCTCTCTCTCTCTCTCTCTCTCTCTCAAAGATTTTCAAGCTCTGGGGGATGAGATCTGATACATTCTCTCACTCTGCAATCATTCCCGGATCCGCCCCTGTAGTTGCTACAATACTAAAATACATATATACTAGTTATATAACAAGCTAGTGACTGCAATACTAAAATACATATTGTTTTATAACAAGCTATAGTAACTACCATACTAAAATACATATTAGTTATAAATATAACAAGCTAGTAACTACGTACCATACTAAAATACATATAACACCGTATAATGACTACATGTAAATATAATAGATTCATAAAGACTGGAATATGCAAAATCGTGAAAAAAAATCCAATGTATGTCAAAAAGATAGACATACACATGTAAATCGAAGATTATGGTTTAAGTCATCTGACTCTCAGATAGGGGTCTTTAGCAGTGGGAGAAAACCGGAGGACCTGGAAAAAACCCACGAGGTTGGACATGCGACATTATTTCTTGTCACGTACATGTAGGGAATCGAAACCTTATGATCTGACACGCACAAGTTAACCATTCCGCCATAAAATGGATAATCGAGACTTTTTTTCATCGTACTGACTTTGATAATGATCATCGAGGCTATGCCTAAAATTCAATCGCTAAAATCTCGTTTCAGAGTGGATCAATTCCCTTTACATGTATCTAGTTTTTAACTGTTATAGTGAGAACTGCCAGCTCTTTATCTTATCTCCCATAATATATCTTTAACTACCTGTTTAGTTAATTTAATCTATATTACATACATGTAATAGAATATAAATAATATAAAGCTTGTTTTGGATGTCAGTATACAAGACAGAACCTTGGATTTAAATATTATTTTTGGATCTCAGCATACAAGTTAGACCCTTAAATTTAACGAGCACTTCAGTTACTCTATCCCTGTTACATAATAGGATTTATACATCTTATAGATATTTAGATAGTATACATAATTTCTGACATACCCCTGATCATTACCGTTATTATGACCTAATGTTTAAACAGCATTTAGTTTATCAGCACAAACAAAATAATCACAATATTTTTTTTATGGAAAACAATTATTATTATTATGAACACATACATGTACAGTGCTTTATCCACCATTGTCACAAAGTAAATGAGATCAAAAAACTCATAAAAAAAACAATCAAGTACTAAAACATGCAGTTAAAAGACCTGGGGCCTGTTCAACAAAATTTTAACTAAGATAAAATACAAATTTTAGTAATTTGATTGGATAACACTAAATTGATTTGAGTGCTTTGCCAATCAAAATTGAAATATCTACTAAAATTTAGATTTTATCTTTAGTTAAGATTTCAAGAAACAGGGCCACAGGCAAAAAAAAGTTAGTTTTTAAAAGGCGTTTAAAAATATGAATTGTTTCAAGATTTTACCATATTGGGTGCTATGTTTCTAAAATAATCAAGCATTATGTTTGATAAGTAAGTAAGTAATTAGGTAAATTAGTGAGAATGAGGGAAATGGGGTTTAACATCCATTTAACACAAACTAGGTCATTTTGGGACTAACATATGGTTTATTTGTACGTAGGGGTCCTTAGCAGTGAGAGGAAACCTGAGGAGCCGGAGAAAACCCACAAGGTTGGACAGACGACCCTACTCCTTGTCACATACAACCTGAGATTCGAAACCACGCCAGTTGACTCAATGACAGGCTTTATGATACAGCACGCACATGCTAACCAATAGGCCATCCACACCCCCCCCCCCCATATGTTTGATAAAGACAATAGAATCATTGTAGAAATATAACACAGATCTAAATTCACTTATTATCTTACACAGTATCATTGTGATTATTTTTATTACGACTTTGACCTAGTTTGGCTAAAATGTAGGGTAAGGAGTTGTAAACCTATAACTCATACCACACATAGCGAGGACTGTCATGATAATAATCATACTGTACATAGCGATCCATCTCCTTCATACCTTGAGAATACAGACAGAGCTAACTGTAGACAGACACAGCCTAAGTTTAGGATGCCTATAACGTCCTACTTTTCTGAACTGACTGGGATAACAAAGAGAGAGAGAAATGGGGTTTAACGTCCACTTGACACAAACTAGGTCATTTTGGGACTAACATATGTTTTCAATTTTATTTCAATAATTCGTTTGTGCGCAGGACGCAGGGGTCTTTAGCAGTGGGAGGTAACTGGAGTACCCGGAGAAAAAACACGAGGCTGGACAGACGACCCTACTCCTTGCCACGTACAAACGGAGACAGGCTTTATGATACAGCGTGCGCACGCTAACCATTCAGCCATCCAACCCCCCTAAAAGACTTAAGAAGAAGGACATACATCTAAAAGGACTGGTGTACAAAATGTGGAATGAAGGGAATAAAAAGGACAATGAAATATTATGCAGAGGAATAAAATGCAAAAAAATAAAATCGGAATTCAGTCATTCATAATAACCATGAGCAAAATAATGGAATGAAATAAAATGGGGTGTAACATTCTACTGTTCTGCTCCTAAACTGGGATAATGAAGATGAGCATACACCATACAGTGTACTATGAAGGAAATTTTGCCTGGACAGCGGCGCTACGACTTTCTCTTATATTGAATTTCGACTGCTAAGGGATCTTTACCACGTGCACGCAAATATGTACATGGGACCTCGTTTTTGTCCCATCTGAATGACTAGACAACTGTCCTGCACGGACCCTCTGTCCTGCATCAGTGACAAGGGTTATCCATGCCGGTAATCTGGATGAACTTTCTTGGCTAATGCAGGGATTGAACATGCGGCCACCAGGCAAGTGAGCCACTGTGATCTCATAAACATCAGCAATATATAAATATAGTCTGGTTAACTGTGGCTATGCTACTGGAATACCAAGACTTAAAACAATCGAATGATACATAATAGGTTAATGATGTATTTTCTAAAACAGGAGGAAGACTAACTTAACTTAATATAAACAAGCATTAAAAAAAACATATACCCATACAAAACTTTAATCGTGAATAACTTGAAGGGGTAAAATACCCTCCTTCTGCCCTTCGGTCTCGTTAATCAAAACTAATGAGGTAGACCAATGAAGTTCCCAATTAGTCTAAATTAACGAAACTTGGAACAGAGGGTTAAAGAACCCAATTTTACACATTTTACAAGAATCCCACATTGTATATTTTGCAAAATATATGAAGTATTTTAACAATTGAATTCATATCTTCCTCCCATAAAAGATAAAAGTTGGAGAATTTACATATAAAAATATCTGAATACAATTTAGAACCCCAAAAAGTACAAACATACGATATCAGCCATGGTCAGGTCTATATATTAAGGCCTTTTGCAGATTTCGTCAAGGTCGCGAGATGTAAACATGGTTAAGGCATGTGATAGTTTCAAGATTGCTGGTTATGTTTAAGAATTTGTGGGAGAGGTAAAGTCTCCACATAAGAACTGACTTAGAATGATGAAAATTTAGTTTGTGATATTTCCTACGTTTCATAAAAATACATACATGTACAATGTATTAGATTCATATACAAAGGTCAATTCACCGGTTTTTGGTGTTAGTGCCGCTAATGGGCTGATTACATCCCGTGATCTTTGACCAAATCTCCACAAGTCCACAAACCTATTTGCGATTCTCCAAGCATGTCAAAATTTAACTGCTTGAATGGTTGGAGCTGTTGGCTTTTTTTGGAAGACCCTCAGCACAAGCAGTAGAAGAAGAAGATTTCTTGGCAGACCAAGGTTAAAATATTATAAAATAGTTCACGGTAACATTCAGGTAGCTGGATTGGTTTAGATGAATAGTCTTAAGGCCAGTTTAATATATTTTTAAAAAGTTCCTGGTAAAATTCATTTAGCTGGATTGGTTAAGATGAACAGTCAAAAGACCACGGAGCGAAAACAAACTGGAACTGGAACGCAAGTCGTCTTTAAATTGCTTTAGTTCAATAATGATTAGATCTAACACATGGATTTTCCCATAACCATATTCTGCGAACATGTTAACGGTAATTTCAAACCTCGTTCTAATAAATTGACCAGCTCCATGCAGCCATGACAACAGGCAGCAAATGGACTAATTAAAACGAAGAGAATAGCACAGAAAAATCCAATTGGGAAGCCGAAGATGATTAGGATGATGAACCATATTATACTCCACAACCATCCACAGTTTGCCATCTTTTATAAGTTTATCAGTTTGTGTGTCTGCTTACACTGAAAATAAACAAACAAAAATTCTGATTAATTTTTAAGAGAGAGAGAAAATGGGGTTTAATGTCCACTTGACACAAACTAGATTATCCTGCGATATTGATATTTACTGGATTATAATCATTTATGCTGCTTAATGCTCATTGATAATTAAATCAAAAAATGGGAACCGTAATCAAGACTATGCTTTTTATTGTATTGACTTTAGTAATGATAATTTCGAAAGCTGTTATATCGGTTCATATTGGATCAATTTGACCGAAGTTTTCAGCAAATTGCCTTTATATTATCTAGTTTTTAACTATTATAGTGAGAACTGCCACCTCGTTATCTAATCTCTCATAATGTATCTTTAAAATACTGTTATGCAATCTACATGGACATCCATTTCTATTCTCATCTGCATGGTGGGAACCATGGTTACTAGGTGACTCAAGAACCAGTAGGTCCTGGGTTTGATCCCACTGTTAGACAAGAAGGTTCCTTAGGATTTTGATTCTCATCTCTAAGAGAATCCAAGTGACTCAGTGAGTCTGCCACTGGCTGATTAAATAGCAGGTTGCGGGTTCGAACCAGGTGTTGGCCGAGAGAGTGCCTAAGAATTTTTCCAGCTTATTCCACCCTTGTCAATAGGGTAGGATGGAGAGTCTAGTCATTCGGATAGAATGACAACAGACTAAAGATCCCTCTACAGGTACGTTTATTATATCCTTCAAGTCAGATGTACACATAAACATAAGTGTCAAATCAAATGGGGTTTAATGTCATACTGTTCTGATCAGACTGGGCTAATGAACATGGCACATTTCGTCACGTTTCTCGCGAACCGTCGAATCTGATATATATCTAAGTATTGAGAATTTGTATTGAGAAATTTATACTATATGTTGTTCTCTTTGTGGTCATCAAATTCCAATATTTTTTTATGATGTATTATTTCATACATATACGTCAGGACACTGGACATTATTTGAATAAATTTTATTTTATTATGGCCACAGACATAACAACATAGTATAAATTTCACAATACAAATTCTCAATACTTAAATATACCTTCGCGAGAAACGTGACGATTTGAGCAATTTCCCCAATTTGGGCCCTGCATAAACAAGGGACCCTAAAGCTCACCTACTTTAAATTTTCCAAGCAATCTGCCTGCAGGGCTAATGGGTGTGGCTATTTTTTTGTATCCTACTGCTGCAAGGTATTCATATTAATCAGATCCCTTGTAACTTCAGACCCCCCAAACTTGTCCCCCACATTTTCTACAAACCACCCTGCTACTGAAGACGATTCCTTTCGTTCATTGAATCTGGAGTTTAACGTCCACTTCCGCCTAGGGTGATATCATAGACAACCCAATTTATGTAATTTAAAATATCTTTGTGCACTCATCCCAGACCAGAAAACATTCACAGTAATTAACAGGTAATAAATAACCTGTTGTAATTTAGCTAAAAGTACCTTAGATTGTAACCACTTAGGGCTTTGTCATTATCACTTTGATCAGTGTTAGTTATATATTTATGGCTTCTTTTTACTGTATATAAATATTTGATGTTTTACAATATATAATGGGCCGGGCACCTAAACACAAATCCCACAAAGATGACATCTACCAATCCAAAAGCAGTAGAGTTCATCTATCAAACGATATGTTTTTTACTAAATAAAGAGAAGAACTTCCCACTAAACCTAATCCATGGTCTAAGGCCAAAATGGAAAGATTGCAAAATCATATTCTAAAAAACAGGAAGCAGCTTCGGCTCTCCTATGTCTTGTCTGCGATATCACTTAAGTGGAAGCAGACGTTAAACACCAAACAGACAGACAGACAATATATGTTATCATTTGCTTATACTTGATAAAGATGAGAGTATCATTGTCGAAACGTTGCATGTTAATAAACCAGTGATTGTTTTTCCATAAATAGTGTTAGAGTGTAACTGTCCAATAACTAAATGCCACTTAAAGTAGATTGATTTTTGATACCATAGTGGTCGATTTATTGTTTTACAAATCAGATTGATTGAGCTTCAAGCTTGCTCAAGTCGACAAAAAAACAACCGATTAAGATTCCTGATCCATACACCAAGTGGGGGATCACGTGGGTAAGTGGGTAAGGCACTGGCTCGCTAGCCTGGAGGTCGGATATTCGATCCCTGCATTGGCAGAGAAAGTTATCTTGATTTTCCAGTGTGATTTTCCCTTGTCAGTGATACAGAATGGAGGGCCTGACAGGGACAGCTACCAAGTCGTTCAGATGGGACAAAAAAACAAGGCCCTGTGTACACATTGGCGTGCACGTAAAAGATCCCTTGGCAGTTGGAATTCGATATAAAAGTTGGTCGTAGCGCCGCTGCCTGGTCAAAAATCTCCCTCATTGCTCACTGTATGACGTATGCACGTCTTCATTAGCCCAGGTTAGGTGCAGAAGAGTAGGACGTTAAACCCCATTTCATTTCAACTTACGACATTATAATAAAGATTTACGTATATCCCTAACCATAAAGAGAACAAGTAGTTATTGCTAACAGAATATGAATTTATTTATAGGATAATTCTATTATACTAATCAATATACTGACTCAGTGGCCACCAAATGTTTCCTTGTCTGAATATTGCTGAAAAAGCACAATATATAATATAGCTTCGGTGATATTATACCACAGACTATAATATACATACTTTACACCGGTATCCTGATTACAGACCCAGGAATGTACAGCTAGCTACACCTGTGTCCTGGACTCCTGATTATATAGTGGGTTTGCAGAGAGAGAGAAATGGGGTTAACATCCAATAACAACACAAACTAAGTCATTTTGGGACTAACATATGGTTCAATTTTCTTTCAATAATTCGGTTGCATGTAGGGGTCTTTAGCAGTGGCAGGAAACTGGAGGACCCTGAGAAAAACCATGAGGTTAGACAGGCTACCCTACTCCTTGCCACGTACAACCATTGATTCAAAACCACGCCAGTTGACTCAATGACAGGCTTTATGATACAGCGTGCACATGCTATTACCATTCAGCCATCTAACTTAATGCCAGGTCCCCAGACCCCAATGTAGTGTGATGCATTATGATAGGATTGTTCTGAATTAATCCATGTGCAGACACGTTTAGATACGTTTCCATACGGTCAACACAATAGATACAATTGACCTTAATATACGATAAGACCTGATAAGTTCACCACGGTTACTCCAATATTAAATCCTGATTTCAATCGCAGCACTAATTGTGATTGTCATAACATAACTACTGTTTTTAAGAAGATATACAATGACTTGATTATCCATTTATATGTTAGACCTAAAGGCATCAACCACAAAATGTAATCGTAATTAAATCTACTTATATCGCATTGAGAGATGATTATAATAATAATAATAATAATACATTCTTATATAGCGCATTCTAAAACATAACAATTTACACAGTAAAAAGCATGGCACATTTTCAACGCGCTTTACATAACAAAATATTCAAAATAAGATTGTTAAAGATAATAAAACTATAAGAGGACATCTTCAGTTAAATTGCAGTAACCTACGCGCTTCATAAAATATAAAACTGAATTGTCTTATGGTCTTAGTAATTTAATTAATGTCTAATTAAAATTCATACATGCATAACATTTCAGGCCTAAAAAAGAAAGACCTGTAATAGGTAGCTTAGTTCTTTAAAAAATGTACCTTTCAGACCCTTAATTACCACTTACCAGTACTAGGTGATTTATTCAAATAAACTTGCACCTATATGTTAGTCTCCAAATGACCTAGTTTGTGTTGAAAGAACTTTTAATAACCCCACCCCTGTGTCTATAGCTGTACACTAATTTTGTTTACATAATAGATGAGACTACCATATTCCGGATCAAACCGGCGACTTGCCACTGTTATTATTTGAGGTCAATATACCATGGGGAAACAGTATACAAGCGATAAACTCCCGTATATTCAATATTCACCAGTATAATAATAATATAATAATAATCACGTCATTTTACAAGGGTAGCAAATTAGGCCTGGGGCCTTTTTCAAATTTGGCCCTTGGCACAGATCGTGCGAATGATTTCGATCATTACTGCAGGAAGAAACCGAAGAACTTGGGGGAAACCTGCCTGATCGGACGGGAGACCGAATATCCCTCTCACTTACAACGAGTACATACAACAATGTTGCAGATTTGATCACATACCGTGTTATAACTGTATGGAGATAAATACATATACCACAGGCGGTATTCAATTGACCCAGATTCTACTACTCACGTTTTTAACGGTTATGAAACCAACAGCACAAAGATACGTCTTTTATAAACGGTACATACCTGTAGCTTTCCAGTCCAACTCTAGACAAACCTCCACGGCGGATATGTTTTTATCTAATATAGAGACAAATGCCAAGCCTGTAACAGTTACACGGTCACAGTCATACAAACAATACACTCAGACTCACAGTGAATGGTCGGAACGTTTGAACTATCACCCTTATCATGTGATCAGTCTAACGCTGTATATATAGAAGTGGTAAACATTCTCATAATAGACAAAAAGCGCGGGAAATTACTTAATCCTAACTCGCGTTATATAGCATCAGGGAAGCACAAACACCAAGGGGGCGGTGGGGTGTGGGATAAAAAAAAATCGACTCACTCAACATTAGAAAATCAATTATTACCCACTGTTAGATCGGAAAGCAGTAAGTGCCTGTGTATAACATTGTGTAATTTCCAAATGACTCAATTGTGCGCCGCTGCATAGCGTATAGTTATTTATATATTAATATATCATCAGCTATTCGGGCGTAAATAAAGACTATATCATGTGTAGCTTACTCTTCCGGACACCTGTTACCACTGTTTGTCGAGTATTTTATTTGTACACGGTGAACAGTCCATATACTGATTACACTATTTTGCCTGATTACACTATTTTGCCTATACCGTTTTTTTAGGACTACGAATTTTGTCTAATGGTTTGGATTGTTCGTACTTGGTTTTATTTTATTAAAAGTTTATTGTTACAAATTTAATACCCAACAATTTATTAGCCTGCTGTGTTATAAACTGAAATGGAGTTTAACGACTCATTTATCGTATCTCCACAATCGATATTCGTGTATTCGTGTACTCAAGAATTTTTTCCGGGCAGCGACATTTCCGCCTATATATAACTCTTCTATTAATCAAATGCCACCAGAAATGAAATGGGGGTGGTTTAACGTCCTATAGCTTTTCTGCTCCGAACTGGGCTATACGCCATACATTGTGCTATGACGGAAATTTTTCCCAGACAACGGCACTACGGCCTACTCTTATATCGACATTCAAACTGTCAAGTGATTTTTTGCGGCCTCCGTTTTTTCGTACCACCCGAACGACTAGACAGCTGTCATTATTGGCAGACCCTCCGTCCTACAATCAATGGTTCTTTTACACGTGCATGGCAACGAATAAGCGTATTTTCGTGCCATTCGACGGACTAGAAAACTTTCTTCCCCGTCTTAATTATAAATAGCCCTATCGGAGCAGTATTACAGTAGGAGGTTTAGCCACATTTCATTTACCATCTGGTATATTCTTCGGTACAGTTAGTTCCTCTGATTATGTTCCTTGTCCAGAACCGACGATTCAGATCTGAAATACTCACCCAACATCTAACGTGACTATAAACCTGAATAATGGGATCGCGGGCTTATTTTTTTAAATTTGATTGCTATAATGGTCTTCTGTAATTTTTCTATGGTGTAAATGGGAGTAGATAAGAAACCTTTATTATCTCAACCGTCCTAGTTTTATATCTCAACGTTTATAGCTACATTCTGGTAGCTAGTTTGTATGTAGGAGGTAGGCCTAGTTTAGCCATGAACGTATTTCTCATTACCCCCGTTCCGCTCCGTGTAATGACACCTACCTACGTTCAGAGGTTTGTACATGTTATGAGACATACGTTCAGAGCTGAACTAGTTTGTCTTATATCGAATTCCAACTGCGAAGGGATCTTTTACGTGCACGCCTTCGCAGTTAGAATTCGATATAAGAGTAGACCGTAGCGCCGCCGCTGCCCTGGCAAAATTTCCCTCATTGCACACTGTATAGCGTATGCCTGTCTACCATTAGCCCAGATTAGGATCATAACAGTTGGACGTTAAACCCCATTTCATTTCAGTTTGTATGACGTATATATGCAAAAACAACAATCAAAGTTGAAGTAAACACAGGAATGATTCACATGGTTTTACGTTATGTCTCATATTTTTTTAATTTTTTTTGCTATTTTTTACTTCTTTTATTTCATACATGTATATGTTATGAAAGGTATTTTGATACAACAAAATATATCATCATAGAAGCAACCGCTTAGCTATTCATACACCACGCCCCAATTGTTCCGATCTATAATTTAGATACAACCGATGCATATTCAAGATGGCGAACATGGAAAATAAAACACCCACCGCTGTCAAAACCAGGGAAACCTCTGGTTTTCTCATGTCAATAGTCAGAACGCTTTCTTCGAGTGCTGATTTTGAACAGAGGGAAAAAGAGAAAACGAGAATCGAGAAAGCCTTCAGAGAGAGTGAAAAACGGTTGGGGGAGTTGGTGACGACAAACCATCAGGAGGTGATCAAGGTTTTACAAGCTTTTAGTTCGATGACAAAATGCATCCAGGACTCGAGGAACAAGATGAGAAAGATCAAAGATGACCTCAAATCTTGTAAAACACTGCTCCATTTCAAGAGGGATGAGCTGAAAAAGTTGTGGAAAGATGGCGTCGAACATAAATCTGTGTTGCACATGTTAGATCAAGTGGAACAAGTGAGGGAAATTCCAGACAAGATGGATTCTTTATTAACAAATAAACAATATCTAAAGGCCACAGATCTGATTGTGGGCGCGGTTGCTACACTCGACGGACCGTTGGAGGGCGTTGACGCACTTCGCGATTTGAAACTGGAACTTATATCTAGGAAGGAGAAATTACACGAGGTGTTGATTAAGGAGCTGAATCATCAAGTTTACGAGAAATCGTTCGAATCGTACATCAGTTCTAGACGTCGCAATATTAGTCGACCGTCTGCTGGCAATCCTATCAGTAATCCTGTCGGTCAAGACGTGACGGACAATCTTCAAATTAGAGACCGCGAATTAAGCGTAGACCTCAGTGGTAAACCGGCAGACAACATACCGATAGGCGTACTTATTGAATCCCTCTCAATTCTCAGAAGATTACCAGAAGCCATAGAGACAATTAAATCTGAGATGGAGCCCGAATTAATGAATTTAGTTTCGAAAGTTTCGCAGCAAATCGTGGAACACGCTTGTCAGCAGGGGGAGCCGTTTACTTATCAGAATCAATCGTCGTGTCTGCTGGAGTTTCTTGAGACAATTTTTGCGCAGTTTCGTTGCGTTGCTAAGCTACATCAGAGTATACTGTCCCACATTAACAGAATAACGTCGAAAGGGATGCCGATTCGATCGGTGTTTATGTACGATATGAAGGACGTCTGGTCGAAAATACAGGCCGTACTTCAAGTTCTGCTGGGCGAGTATCTCGACGTTCAGAATACCATTTCAATAAACCAACAGTCGACGTCCGCGTTCGACGAACCGAGTGCGGACATAAAACATTATTTCAGTAAGAAGAGGACGAACAGACCTAAGAAGCTGTCGTTATTTAGATTCGATGCCTCGCTTCATGCCTTGAGTACCAACAGTTATATTGAAGATAATCGGCACTTTGATACGTCCGAGTACCTGCGAGAACCGGGTCTATTAGCAGGGATGTCGAAGCATCAGTTTGTCTGCAAGCCAGCAGCCAGTAATATTACAGCAATTTACAAACCATTAAAGGTCTTTATCAAAGAGATAGAGGCGGCAATGGAATGCCCGGCGGGTTTGCAGGAATTTGTGAATGAATTTCTCCAGAAAGCGTTCCTCGGTCAAGTGTACCAAAGGGTGTCGAAGTCGATTGACGAGGCAACAAGAGGTTTTGACGCGCTGCGCCACGTTATCGACGAGAAGAGTCGACGAGATTTGGGGGTTCCGCGACCTTTGTTACAGAGTACCGTAACCGTAGAGAGGAACATCCAGGAACTTAGAGAATTAATGCAGGATCTACCAGACTGTTCGGAACAATTTTTGAATATGATCTGTAATGTTTTGGGTGAATACAAGGATAAATGTCATGCAGCTTATCGAGATATCGTGCAGCACGGATCAGACGAAAAACGCGTTATTTCGGCCATGTGGGCAAAAGACGAAGATATAAGTCGATTTTTAAGATCGTTGCCGGGCTGGAGGACTTTACAACCAGGTGAAGGTCAGGAATTGGACAGAACCGTTTGTTCCGAAGAAGAGATGCGGGCACTTAACTCTAAGGAATCGATCATTCTTATTACTAATCTGTCTTCTGATGACAACTTAATTCCACAGCAAGAAATAATCACAGACATTACGCAAATGAGGACGGTCGCCAACGTACACGAAAGTTTGGAATGGTATGCGTTTGGTTTACGGCAGTTTGTTTCGACATTAACAAATAAATCGAATCAAACTCCATCAGATATTCCTCCTGTGTCCGAAAAGATACTGCAGTCGTTATCAAAACTGGTTCAAGATTTCCAAGATCTGGCCGAAATCTGTCTTCTGCTGTTGCATTTAGAAGTTAGGGTTCATTGTTTCTATTATCTACTTCCGGTTGCGAAACAGTCAAATTACGCGGGGCCAATAGATGACTTGGATCCAGATTCTAATGTCCTGAAATTAAACAAAGATTTAACCAGCATGGAAGAGGTGCTCGCCCAAAGTCTGCAACCGAAAAAATTCAAATATATCTTTGAGAGTTTGGGTTACCTGGTTGCATCCATTCTTATTAATAGTATTCAATATCTTAAAAAGATCAACGAAAACGGCATCAAGAAAATGTGTCGTAATATTTTAGCTATTCAGCAGAATTTAACGAATATCACATTAACCCGAGAAGCAGATTTGGATCGGGCGCGCCATTTTTACGAACAATTATACCTACAACCCGATGACATACTGACGCTTGTGGCGGAGAAAGGGACGAATTTTACCCATGCCGAATATAGTCAACTGATACAGCTGTATCATCGCAGTCACCCGAATAAAAAATCGTACCAAGCACAGGATAAACATTTACAAAGATTGACAGAGGTCTTAGAAAAAGGTCAACTTGAAAATCGTGATTAAAATTTATTGGTTCTATAAGAACTGATTGGATTTGTGTCATATTATAAATTTAGTGCTATTTATGTTAAAATGGACAGTGCATTCATATATTTTTAGGATTTTAATTCAATTTAAAACATATTTATTTTAAACATAAATTATAGATCTTACTTGTACATGTACATATATCAGACATGAGAGTGGTGAGAAGTGAAATTGGCAGAAATGTTTTAACTGGTCAGAAACCATCAATGCAGCAAAAGAATTTCCGTCAAAGTCGTAATAAGCTTAGCGTGGATTACTGAAGGGTGTTCCGATTTAAACGAAAGCTATTTGCTCGAGTTACGTCTGTTATCATTAGTTTACATAATTTTTGTTTGAATAATTTTTATGTGACTATTTTTAATAAAAATTGCTTTAGGTCGATTGGAGAAAATCAGCTACTTGGCTGAAAACGCTCATGTCTGATATATACGTATATACCATCGTCGAAGAGTCAAGTTAAAGAATCCTTGAATTGGTTGATGGCGTGTGCTACCTTGAATGAACATTGTGCTTTTACATAAACAGAAGATTTTGACTCCCCCTATTATTATGTAAGTGACTGCCTTTAACCCATTAAATATCAACAAAAATCCAGAAAAAAGAGAAATCAGTGCTGTGCAATATGACAGGCATCAGAGGGATTGTGCCTGACAATAACCCTGTTTACATTACAAATTTTACCTGTTTTGTACTGTAAACAGTTGAAAAGAAGTACAGTACCATACAAATCTGGCCCAAGGAAGTGAGGTGGTTTCGGCACGGTTCAATTTTCGTGGTATAAATGCTGTCCGGTTTGAGCACGGATTACTGTGCATGCACGAAACAAATCTTGACCCTCTTTCCTGTGAAATTTGACACTTCTGACAAAAGCAATTGTTTTCATCCGGGTAATGTAAACGGGTCAATTTCTTGAAATTTATTGCAGCCTGGTGCGCTTATCGCAGCCAAGTGTGCTGTAAACGGGGCTAATGTCAGTGACTGCCACTGGTACCATATTTCCAGGGTTGTTGATAATGTATGATACCATGTAGAAACCGTAGTGATATACCACCAACTGTCCCTTTCTATAGTCTATATGATATACAATCTATTGTTATTTTACAGTATATTCATGCATATAAAATAAAAACCACAAGTCATTTTGTATTGACGAATTTGATGTTGTTCTTGTATATTATTGGTTAACTAGAAATTAAATGAAGTGAAATTTAACTAGATAAGAAACCCTATCTATCAACCCTTCGTGTGAAACAAGTACAGTACATCAGTATATCTCAACATTTTTGGCTATGTTCTCGTAGCTAGGATGAAACGTCCTGCATTTCTACACCAAATCGGCTAATAAAGGCTGTACATACTCCATGTACACCATACAATCTGCTATGAGGGAAATATTGTCCGGACAGCAGCATTACGACTTGCTCTTATTTCGATTTCCTACTGTCACAGTTTCTTTTACTTGAATGCCAACGTGTACACAGGGCCTCTGTTTTTCATCCCAAACAACTAGCAGGCCCTACATGTACATCCTGCCGTGCCCTAACAGATTATCTAGAAAACAAGTTAAAGAATTATTGTTCACATCCTCCCCGGTTAATAATAATGTGTTTTAAATAGATTGTTGACATGGACAATCCATTACTTGTAGAAGTATTGCATTGTAAAATGAAAGGGTGTTTAACGTCCTACTGTTCTTCTCTGAACTTGGCTAATGAAGACAGGCATACTCCATAATAATATAGTGTGCTAGATGGAATTTTACCCGGACAGCGGCCTTACGGCCTACTCTTATATCGAATTCCAATTGTGAAGGGATCTTTTACGTGCACGGCCAATGTAGGATAACCACCCGACCTCAAGGATAGAGAGCTACCGTCTTACCCAGTTAGCCACTGTAACCCCTTGCATGTACAACACTTAGTAAGACATGTTTTCATGCGTAAAAATTAAAAAATAGCTACAAAGTACAAACTAAGGTTATTCTCTTGAATATTCTTAATATCATTTCAGTGCATCCATTTTTTATTAAGATAGGTCGCCAGGCAACGAAACATACGCCCACAGCATCTAAATCGTCCGGACAGTCATGAAACATTTATAATACACTAAAATCTGGTTAAAAGTAACAACTCATTATGTAATTATCAGAAAATCATTCAAATTTGTTTGGCTTTGATAAAGTTCTCCTCTCTGCTGTTCAAGTTTATAAATTTAAAGTCAATCGGATATCAACTTTGGGCTCCAGAGCATCCACAAGAATTTTTGAAGTGATCAAGGGCCATAACTCTGACAGTAATTATCGGAATTTGCTGAAAATCAATAGGATTCTTCATCTTATGACCTTAAACACTGTGTATAAATTTAAAGTCAATCAGTTATTAACTTTGGCCTCTAGGAGTCCACAAGATTTTTTGAAGTGATCAAGGGCCATAACTCTAGCAGTAATTATAGGAAATTGCTGAAAATCAATAGTCTCATGACCTTAAACACTGTGTATAAATGTAGTGCCAATCTGATATGATCTTTAGCCTCTAGACTGTTCACAAGAAATTGTGGACAGACTGACGGACGGACGGGGGCGACGACAATATACGACCACATTTCCATGTGGGCGTTTAAAAACTAAACTTTATTTTTTTTTTTTTTTTTTTGGCAAGACCCTCGTCAATTTTCTGTATCACACATTGTGTATTAATGAAACTACAAATATTATAACTAACTGTCAAGAATACATAATATTCATTTTAATTCTATGTGTTTAGAAATAAATTATAATGTATGTCAATGATAATACAAATTCAGAATGAAGCCAGATACTCTAATTTACATCAAAATCAATATAAGAAGATTTTTTCATAAAAACAATCAATATATTTAAGATCGGGATGAAGCCAGATACAAATGATCTTATTTACAAAATATAAGAAGATTTTTTTTCTCATAAAAACAATATATTTAAGAGTGGCCTGGTTGCCAGACAAATTCTATTAAATCTATACGATCTGAAAAAAAGGATACAACATTCAAATCTCTTAAAATGGGGTGAAGATTGGTTAACATGAAATTTTGAACTAAGTCTTCAGAACACCTATAAGTGTTTTGATGACAAAAGCAATAACTCCCTGAATAAATGATGCATTTACAGTCAGTAATGATTCTACCACTTTGAATAAAACTGCCAAGGGATCTTTTACGTACACTGGACGAGGCTTGAGTTTTTGTCTCATCTAAATGACTAGCTACTTTACTCATCAGCACTGCGGAGTGGAACGGGAAATGTTTAAGAGTATTTATATTACTGTACAGGCGACGTTAAATAAGGAGGCTAAAATACAAGCACTCTGGCTCATGCATAGCAACCGTTACTAAGTGGGTATAAAATACAGTTGGCATACTCTGTCTCATACATGGCAACCTTTACTATGTGGGCATATAATACAGCAAGCTATCCCTGTCTCATGCATGACAACTGTTACTATGTAGGTATAATAAAATACAGTAGGCACACTCTGGCTCATGCATGACAATCATTACTAAATGGGTAAAAAAAACAGTAAACATACCCGGTTTCATGCATGACAACCGTTACTAAGTGGGTATAAAATATAGCAATACAACATTGACAAATAGCACTAGAATAAGACATGAATATTTACATATTTATATTAACTTCTATTAAAATATACAAAATATAGTTTTCTCCTAAATTAAAATCTAAATACATGTTGGAAATTATCAAGGGGTACAGCATATCGTTACTACCTTTGGTTCTTAGTGACCGCTCTTTTGATTGGTTCCATTTGTCAGTAAGGTGATGGTGAATATTGCTTGCTGGAGAGAAGTTATCGAAAAAAAATGGCTAATAAAGACAGGTAACTCCATACAGTGTGCTAGATGGAATTTTACCCGGGCCCTAGGGCCTACTCTTATATCAAGTTCCAACTGTCAAGGGATCTTTTATGTGCACGCCAATGTGTACACGGGACCTCGGTTTTAAATCCCATTCAAACAACTAGACAACTGTCTTTGTCAGGCCCTCCATCCTGCAACACTGACAAAGGGGAACCACGCCGGAAATGACTAACCAGTGATAGGCTGAAGTATCTTGAGCCAAAGAGAGTAACGATATGTTAAAGACCCTGTTGTTAAACCAAGATGATTAAAACAGGAAGAAACACTAAAATTATTTACGTCACATCAACAATTCTTTACATAATATTGTACGAGATACAATCAGAATAATGTGAAGGCAACTGAAGACATGCAATCTAATGTAAAGATTTCTTTAGAAGCACAGAAAGAATATGAAAAAAAAACCAACTGAAAGATAAGTTAACAACGTAACATGGAGTATATCTAATAGTTTAACCACGAGAAATATTTTATATATTGAGAAAATGTTTGAATATAACTTACATACAACATGATGCATAATATCTAAAATATAAAATAATATGTACATGAATTTGAAAATATGTTTTTATCTACAGAATGAAACATAGGCCATAAATACTTGTTTATGAATCATGCATGATGCAAATGACAAAATGCTAACCAAAATGAGAATATGCTAACACAAATGAGGATTACATGAATTGACTAAGAATATTCCTTGTATGTAGTTGGATCTGGTTGGATCAACTCAGGTAAAAATATTTACAAAGATAAAGTGTAACTGTAATAAGACAACAATGAATATGGGGCCATCCATAAAGTACGTACGCTCAAAATGGGTAAAATTCATACCCCCCTCCACCCTGTACGCACGTTTTGCCAATGAATTTACGCACCTGTACGTTTTTGGCGTGACCCCCCCTTCAAGTGTACGTACTTTATTGATGGCCCCTATAACAATATAACAAGAGAATTTAGAGAGAGAGATAGAATGAGATAGAATGAGTTGAAGATGTTTAAGATGTTATTCCACGTTTGTTCATCTGTGCTTTAAATTTCTTATCCGCTCGACTATCGGCAGCAGCTTGTCTTCTGTGTTCACTGCAAACAAAATATATAAAAATATACCGGTACTGACTATAATTATCTTATAAAATACACAACTGAATGGGGGTTGGGATGGCCTAGTGGTCTAATTCGTTTGCACGTAGGGGTCTTTAGCAGTGGAAAGAAACTGGAGGACCCAGAGTAAACCCACAAGGTTCGACAGGCGACCCTACTTTTTGCCACGTACAACCGGGATTCAAAACCACGTCAGTTAATATAACTCAATGACAGACTTTATGATACAGCACGCGCACGCTAACCATTAGGCCATCCAACCCCCCAGCTGTAAACAGTGTGGCGGACCTTATGGGAGCAAATTATACTTACATGGTCTTTGTTTGGGGTGTCTTGTAGCTTGCCTTGTCAACTCCAATATGTTTATATGCGCTAGTGTTCAGATCCATAGGTTTCAATGCGCCTTTGTGAGGTTTCCACGACAATGGTTTCGATAGACTGGCCCTGAGATCAAAAGATGGTTTCTTCATGGAGCTGTTAATAATGGCTGATGTATTAAGAACGCCAGAAAAGTTGTACGATGGGGTAGCTGAAAAAGAAAAAAAAGATGTCAGCTTGAGCTTGAAATGGAATTTAATGTCCTACTGTTCTGCTACTAAACTGGGCTAATGAAGTTTGGCATATGCCTTGTATTGTGCTATGAGTGGAATTTCTCCCGGGGAGTAGCGCTACAGCCTACTCTTATATCGAATTCCAACTGCCAAGGGATCTTTCACATGCACACCAATGTGTACACAGAACTTTGTTTTTCTGTCCCGTTCGAACGACAAGACAGGGGTCCTTGTCAGGCCCTCCTTCCTGCATTACTAACAAGGGAAACCAAGCCAGCGTCTTACCCACTTATGCGTATTCCTGTCCTGCCACTACTGCCAGTAATTTTTATAACAAAACCAGAATAAATCAAAACTTATTTCTTACCTCCCTTAGCTAATCCCTCGCCAAATGATTTTCGTTTGTGTACAGATGACTGGACACTGCTAATATTCATACTGTTCTCACTGATAACTTTACGGGGAGAAACTGGTCTCGTTGGGCGACGAATACTGGTGGACTTAATCTTCGTGGCACTGAATGGCTTCGATTGTCTCTTGGTAACTGTCGGTGTGGTTGTCGGTTTGAAACTTGTTCTACCATTCAAAACTTTTGATTGGCCTTTCATGTTAGAAATGGGCGTAGCTCTCATTTTAGGAGTAATTGTTTTCGTAGGTCGAGTCATGGTATTTGGCTTAGGTGTAATTGTTTTGGAAGCTGTTGGTTTTGGTGTGATATTTTGGGAAGCTGTAGGTTTCGGTGTAATTGTTTTAGAAGCTGTTGGTTTTGGTGTAATTGTTTTGGAAGCTGTTGGTTTTGGTGTAGATTTTTGTGGTGTTTTTTTCGCTCCAAACTTGAGGTTTAAATTCTGTGTTGAGATGGCAGACGGTCTGAAGACTTTTGGCGATTGGAAGGAATTTCTAGCGCCGTCTGGTTTGAAAGGTTTAGTGATCTGGAAATAAAAAGAATAAGTTCCAAAAGTCATTTAACTCAGTCTGAAGAATGCTAATCAATTTTGAAAAAGTGGAGGCAGGAGGTAAAGCTTCTAACTAACACATGATTCAGTTGTTGGACTAATAGAGAGGCCCTTGTTGGAGAGTGTGAAGCGAGAGAAATGGGGTTTAACGTCCACTCAACACAAACTAGGTCATTTTGGGACTAACATGTAGTTTCGAGCCCTGGTGTGAGCGTATGTGGCATGGAGATAGGGCGCCTTCTCAACCTTGTGGGTTTCCTCCGGACACTCTGGTTTCCTCCCACTGCTAGACCCTTCTCTGTGGACCGTCAACTGTAGGTACACCGGCGCCCCCAGAAGCCCCCCTAACATTTTTGGGCTAGATACAGGCCTGGCCATATTGATTAAATAAAAGTATCGCTGTACTGTTCTAATCTGTTTAATATCGGAGAAATCTGATGCCATCAAGAGTTGATTAAGGCCTGGATCAGTTAATTAATGTCTAATTAATACTTAAGAAAACATTTCAGGCCCAAATAAAGACCAGCAATAGGGTGATTTAGCTCTTGCATAATGTATGTTTACTTATACATGGATTGTAAAGAATAAATAGACTACCTGTGGTGTTTTTGTATTTTTGAGTTTATTAACAGCCGATTGTGTTTCTTCGAGAAGTTTCTGTGCTTTATAAAGTGATCCTGTTAAACATTCTGCCCTCTTGCGTTTCTTCTCCATATATACATCAATGGAATCCCAGCGTGAAAATTCCTTTTTATGGATCTTCTTCCAGTCTATGAAATACATGAATTAAATCCTTTAAAATCTGATAAAACATCGCAAAACTCAATAATTTTCTCAGGGCTTGAAGTCTAACTTGTATCTGTTTTAAATGTAGCTCTGTTTCAACAAATTTTCTATTTTGGGATATAAGCTTATCACCTCTGTTACAAATTTATTTCAGACTTTAAAATGCAAGATAGGGATATCTTCTCCTGGATTCGTTACAAATTTAGTTATTAATTCAAAGGTGAATTATTCAACTAACCTGGTGTGGAGCCTCCACTTTTCTTTTCTTCATTTTTTTTAGCCATAAAAGCTGTAAAACGTGGGATACCTGAGCTGGAAGTATGATCAGCTGATTCTCTTTTCGTAGGATCTAAAATAAACAGTACATGATATTATTATATTATAAGCCTATCATTGAAAGGTGGGGCCGCAGTGGCTAGCTAGCCTTGAAGTCGGGTGTTCCATTATTGAAAGGTAGGGCCACAGTGGCTAGCTAGCCTGGAGGTCAGGTGTTCGATCATTGAAAGGTAGGGCCACAGTGGCTAGCTAGTCTGGAGGTCAGGTGTTCAATCATTGAAAGGTGGGGCTGAGTGGCTCGCTAGCCTGTAGGTCGGGTGTTCCATTATTGAAAGGTAGGGCCACAGTGGCTAGCTAGTCTGGAGGTCGGGTGTTTTTCGATTATTGAAAGGTGGGGCCGCAGTGGCTAGCTAGTCTGGAGGTCGGGTGTTTGATCATTGAAAGGTGGGGCCGCAGTGGCTAGCTAGTCTGGAGGTCGGGTGTTGGATCATTGAAAGGTGGGGCCGCAGTGGCTAGCTAGTCTGGAGGTCGGGTGTTGGATCATTGAAAGGTAGGGCCACAGTGGCTAAGTGGCTCGCTAGTCTGTAGGTCGGGTGTTCGATTATTGAAAGGTAGGGCCACAGTGGCTAGCTAGTCTGGAGGTCGGGTGTTGGATCATTGAAAGGTGGGGCCACAGTGGCTAGCTAGTCTGGGGGTCGGGTGTTTGATCATTGAAAGGTGGGGCAACAGTGGCTAGCTAGTCTGGGGGTCGGGTGTTTGATCATTGAAAGGTGGGGCAACAGTGGCTAGCTAGCCTATAGAACATGCTTATCTTTATTAGCCCAGTTCAAAGCAGAACAGTAGGACGTTAAACCCCATTTAATTTCACTCCTTTACTTAATCTAAAATATCCAACCGCATGGATTTTCTCTCCAGGTCCTCCGGTATCCTTCAACTGCTAAGACCCCTATTATGAAATATAATTAAACCATATATCAGTCCTGAAATGACTTAGTTTGTGTCAAGTGGACGTTAGACCCTATCTCTCTCTCTCTCTTGATCTAAATTAAACAGTACATTAAACCAGATCATAGCTCCTTGTGACATAGATGATAGCAATAATTAAATCCAAGATATTTCTAATTGATAAAAGCCAGGGGTTCTAGATGTTTCTTTAAAGTTTCATGAAGATATCTTGAATGGTTGTAGTGGAAGTTTGCGTCAGGGGTCATGCGAGTGGCTTTTGACCCTATGAAATCAGACATTTGATTAACCAATCAGCGTTGACGTTTCTGGTGTGATACCCACATTTTCTTGCACTGCATTGCCTATTCCCACACATCAACCAGAACGTGGGTTATATAACAACTCTTCTAGATCCTAGTAGTGTAAAACCAAGTAAAACTGAAATTTTGAACTATAAAAAACGAAAAGAAATAGGATCCGTGTTTTATTCAGATTGTGAACTTACTCTCTTTAACTTTTTTATCTAAGGCCTGTAATAAACTAGCTTTCATCTCGTCTGAACTCAAACCATCCATAGCTTTGATCAAACTTTTAACACCAGGACTATTTTGTTTTGGTGTCGATTTACCAGATGTTGAGGGTTGTGGTGTGGTCTTGGCTGATTTAACATCCTGCGAAAAGAAAAAGTCCGTATAATACAAGAGTACACATTTCAAACAAGAAGACTAAAGACTATTTTATCAATCTATGTCATATTTATTCACATGAATTTTTGAAAAACCGAGGTCCGTGTACGTAAAAGATCCCTTGGCAGTTGGAATTTGATATAAGAGTAGGCAGTAGCGGCGCTGCTCGGGCAAAACTTCTTTCATAGCACACTGTATGCCCGTCTTCCATTCATTCATATCTATTGTATGAATAGAGAGAGAGAGAGAGATGGGGTTTAACGTCCACTTGACACAAACTAGGTCATTTCGGGACTAACATATGGTTTAGTTTTATTTCAATAATTCGCTTGAATGTGTAGGGGGTCTGTCTTTAGCAGTGGGAGGAAACAGGGGGACCCTACAACCGGGGAATCAAAATAAAAACCATACCAGTAGACTCAATGACAGAGCTTATGATACAGTGCGACGTACTAATCATTCCGCCATCAAAAACTTGGACATTGCACCAAAAAGAATTTCAGACAGTACATGATGAAATGATATGAAATGGGGGTTTAATGTCCTACTGTTCTGCTCTGAACTGGGCTAATTGAAGACGGGCATATACGCCATACAGTATGGCTGTAAGGGAAGTTTTGCCCGGACAGTGGCACTATAGGCTACTCTTATATCAAATTCCAACTGTCAAGGGATCTTTTTTGTACATGCCAATGTGTAGACGTGACCTCGGTTTTTTGGTCCCATCTGAACGACTACACAGCTGTCCTTGTCAGGCCCCCCATTCCTGCATCACTGACAAGGTGAAACCAACCCGGAAAATCTTGATGACCTTTCTGGGTCAATGCAGGGATCAAAAATCCGACTTCCAGGCTAGCGAGCCAGGGTCTTGCCTACTTAGCCACCGTGACCCCCAGTACATGATGTAACTTCAGAGAGAGGTTTGTTGAAAAAATTACCTCAGTTGTTTCCGACCCGGATCGTTTACGTTTCTGTGCCTTGCCAGTTTCTTTTACTTCTGCCGATTTTCTGTTTGCAGGAACAGACGGCAAAGCTCTTCTAGATTTCAGTGAGGAAGGCGTCGATTTCCTGACACCTGGAGTTCCTGGTAGTGTTCTAGACGGTATCGGAGATTTCAATGATGAAAATGGAGATTTCATTCCTGGTGTGGAGGGCAAAGACTTTTTCTTCAATCCCGCAGGTGAGGTGATTTGATCTTTGAGATTTCCTTTACTTTGTTCAGCTTCATCAGTATTTCTTGTTTTTCGAGTTCTTCTTCCTTTGGATACTGGTTTATCAGACTATGAAAAAAACATTCAAATATTATATTAAATTTTGATAGACTAACAGGAATGAACAAAACAAAAATTTGGGCATCATCCAATTTCCCATCGGTCATGCCAAACTGATTCTCATTCTAATCCACAGTCTATCTAAATTGTTCCATCAATCAAACAAACTCTACAAAATAACCAACTTTCTACATTAATTGCAACTGTTAAAACTTTGATGAAAAAATTAAACATTTTCTCAAATATACTAGACAAATATACCACTGATAACAGCCAAAATATAATGAAATCGGGTTTAACGTCCTACGCTTCTGCACCTAATCTGGGCTAATGTTTATGTATTGGGCTAGTGCCGCTAGTCATCCCTACTGTGTTCCAGTGAGAATGCATTTGGCAGAAATGAGGGCTCTAATTTAGCCCAACATGGGTATTGTTTGGGGGTCCGGGAATATAATTATTGGGAGTAGTAATAGTATAATGTGTATTTTTATATAATTTTAGTTTTAGTTAGAATGTTTTCTAGTCATTAACTTGTTGTTAGTAATAAATGACATTTTACATCCCATCCTAGTGCGGAGTTTGGTTATTGGGTGAGAGACTAACATATGGTTTAATTTTTGTCAATAATTCGCTTGCGCATAGGGGTCTTTAGCAGTGGGTGGACCAGGGGAAAACCCACGAGGTTGGACAGGCGACCCTTCCTCTCGCCACATACAACCGGGGATTCGAAACCAAGCCATCCAACCCCCTGTTTATGGTTATTGGGCGGGGGACATAAACACCCACAATCAATTTATTCTTGTTCAGTTATTTCATTCTCTATAAATAACATGCATAGACCATGTCATTAGTTGGGGGCTATTCCAACCTGTTTTAGGGTAGACTAAGACCTAATTTGTGAAAAATGTTATGCTCTTTCCCGAACAGATAGCGCTACACTCCGTTACATCCTGAGTATTCCTGAGACACATCCAATTGTCGGTTTTAAGTTCTCTCACTGGCTATAAGTTTTTATAGATGTTGCGCAAAAGCAGTCGGCTTCCTTCCCCTCGTGTGAGTGCCAATGGTGTGTAGGAAGGAGGGCCTGCAGGGGACAATATTTAATCGTTTACACATTGCATAAGAGCAGGTTGTAGCGATGCTGTCCAGGCAACAGAATTTAGGGATGAATAAGGCACTCTGATAGTATTACCAACCGTTTTTTCATTTTCACTTGTATCTGTTTCAGTTTCGCTCTTCTTCTTGCCTTTTCCACGTTTTGTCTTTCGTCTTCTCTTAGGAACTGGAGAATTCTCTTTCTCAGATTCTTCCTACAAAAATAAAACCAAAGATCTATTCTATGTTATATCTTGTTTGTTGAGTTCCCAAAACATTTTCAGACTTAATAACAATTTGTACTCAACTTTCATTACGAGAAATATCTTCCACCCAGAAACACAAAACTTTGTACATTTGAAGTAAATTCTTAGAATGCTTTGTGAACTCTTTACTCTGGGCCAGGTCAAAACAGGAATACCACCAGACTTAGTTATCGCATAGACACAGTTAGTAGTGACTGGTGAAACCCCAAAAGGATCTGGATTGACAAGATCAAGCTATGACTACATTGTTGAGAGAACAAAGAAAATTGTATAAGCTTATTTTTGTATTCTACAGGTACCGCACTGGTATTGTAAAAGATTAGCCGACATTTAAGATTTGATACAGTAGGCTACTCTAGGGTGGGTGCTGGGTTTGGCTAATCAGTGAAATGTACCAATTTTGATGTGTTCTGTAATGAAATTGGAAAAATTTCAATGTCTGGTTTCAGATTTAACTTTAGACTTTGTAAATTTGTTGATGATGTTGAACAACACAAAAAAATACAAGATTATACACAGGTGTAGTTTCATTGGTCTGGAATAGAGGACAGAATTTGACTTATTTTTGTCTTTGTTAAAGGGGGTTTAAAGTTAAAGATCTTAGATAATCTGTGACAATTGGAGAGAGAGAGAGAGAAATGGGGTCTAACGTCCAATCAACACATTCTAGGTCATTTCGGGACTAACACATGGTTCAATTTCATTTCCATAATTCGCTTGGAAGTAGGGGTCTTTAGCAGTGGGAGGAAACCGGAGGACCCAAAGAAAACCCATGAGGTTGGACAGGCGACCCTACTCCTTGTCACGTACATCCGAGGATTCAAAACCAAGCCAGTTGACTCAATGACAGACTTTATGATACACCGTGCATGTGCTAACCATTCAGCCATCCAACCCTGTCTGTGACAATTGGTGCTAGGCTCACCTGTTCTGTTGATGAAGTAGGATTGGTTGAGCAGCTAGAACTACTGGTGTTACATACTGTAGTACCGGTAGTATGGTTTTTATCCTTACTGTAGTATTCATCTAGTGCCTTTATCAACTTTTCAATCTGGAAAAACAAAAAGTAAATTTAAATGACAATAAAACAAAGCCCCTGATACCGTAATGATTCTCATCTAAAGATCATCATGTCAAAATGATTGCTCATTGCTAGTCTGTGTTAAAATAGGTTTCCTTGTTTTGGACTGTATGTATTTGATCTCTAGACTAGAGGGATTTTGATTTTATTTTCAGGTACAGGTAGGTACCGGTATTCCTCAACTCCGGCGTCCCCCTCAACTCAATGATCTATCCCTTTAAGTTAGTAAGTAGGCCTAGATGATTGCTGGTTTATGGGATTCTATTTATCTACTCAGATCTATCTAAGGACTTTAAAGCTCACATTGCAGCGATACAAAAGATATAATATACCTGACAAACACTAAATACCGGAAAATGCCCTAATAGGTAACCCAAATCCTGGTCCTCTGTCACTCACTGTTTGCGTTAGAACTTACGTCTGGTTTCCAGTTTATAGTAGGCTATAGCATAGCCCGGCTTCGGGTTAGGCCTACCTATTTTAGGGTGTTTTCCAATATTGAGTAAGCTTTAGCTTTTACATGGTCATGGTGTTTGTCGGTAGTTCTCTCGTATTAAGTTAATTTCTACCTAGTCCTACCCTAGTGTTTTTCCGTTGTTTTTCTGTATACTAGTAGGCCCTATTTATAGCCCTTCCTGAACACAGCTTGTAAAATTAATGAAAGTGAAAGCGAGACAGAATGACATGACAGGTCAGGTGGAGTAGGGGGGCTAGGGAGGCTAGGGAGTGGGGGCTAAATAAATAATTTGGCCACAAGCAGGCCTACTCTTTTCAGCCTCAGGTTATTGCATGCAGCCCCTGGACCATAGCCTAATACAATAGGGACCTTACTTAGCCTTAAGGCTTAGGACTTCGGATGTCCCAACTGGAAGCCCCCCCCCCCCCCCCCCCCCATCAAGAGAAGAATGGCTTTCGCCGGCCCTGCAATAATAGCTGCATGATCAGTTACTCATACTGGGCCTAACTGAGTAACTCTAGATAGTGAAACCATTTTTGGTACCATCATCTTTGATTGGGCTGATGATGGGCTCATGGATGCCAATGCCCCCCCCCACTTAGTCTACTACTTTACTAAATAGTAGCCTATGAGACTATGAGTATGATTCAATGATGATGATCCTGAGCAAAATTTAAAAAAAATCTGCACTTCAAAAGTTCACCTTCATGTTAGCTTTGATTCCACAAGATTTGGCAAGCTTTTGAAGTTCGCTGTACTTCATATCTTTTAAATTTTTGTCACTCATCTTGAATAACTGTAAATGATTAACTTTTCTGCAAATATTTTACGTGCAATACGCGAAAAATACACATTAATCGTGAGCGCCTTTGTTGACGGAAGTGCATGAATTTTTCGAAATATGCGCAGAGATTTTTGATTGGTTAATTTTTGTAACCTAGAGTTACGTACCCTTCATTGACACACTTCGATGCATTGGTTACTGTTATAAATATTTATAAACAGACTGGTGTTGAAATCGTTCAAATAACTTTACTAAGTGGAGATAAATCTGGTTCAAATAGCAGCGAACGCAATAAAAACACTTTAAACACCGTAATCATACCCATAGCTCAATCTGATTTCCACGCGTATGGGCGTTTACCTCTATTTTCACATTGCCACCCCCACTCTGTCGATGATGAAAACATCAAAAGGTCAAGGCTGTTACTAAAATTAGACTTCATTTAGCAAGTCTGTCCATATTTTGCAATGTGTGAATGTGTGTACTGAACATTTAAGCCAAACGATGAAGTAAAGCAATAACAGGTTACCCTTTAAGTTTTACATTTCGAATTAATCATGGCTACTAAAACAACATCTAACGGTGACATTAGCAGAGATGCTACTTCAAGAACGCAGACGAAGAAAGAAGTAACCAATTTGATGGGATTATATCTCTTGGTTGTTGGAGCAGTGGCCAGTGCATGGGCTTTCGGATACTTTGAATTTTCGTTTTTATGGGTGTTTTTATTATCAGCAGCTCTATTTCTTGTTTGGAAAACTAAAATTGGAAATATTATTAGGCGACACTTGGACTATGAGGAGGATAACTTGCATAGAAAGCGAGCACTTCGACAAAGTGAAAGTGTGGAGTGGTTAAATTTCTTATTGAATAGATGGTAAGTGCAGAATAGTGACACGAACTAATGACTCAATAACGGTTTATGATTCAGTATTGAATTTACTATATTCAGAAGAAATGTATTCACAGTAGGCCTATACGTGGTATACAATCAGTAGGCCTATAGATAGCCTACTATCCAACACCTTGACTGCATTAGCTGACACTACTATCAGTTGAAAATATTTTTGGCAGTGCCAATGATTTCAGAATCTGTTCCCAGATTTCCTAACAGTTACAGTTATATCAATTGTAGCCTACCCATCCTCTAACCCTTGATTGTTGCAGAAGACAGATAAAATAAGTGGTAAAAAGATTCTAGACAAAAAATAATTCTGAAAGATTTGACGTGTCATGAGTTATGGGGGAAACATTAAAAATGGTTGGGTCAATAGGTTAATTGTTGATTAAGTTTGGATGCAATGTACGGAATGTGACGAGTACTGTATTGCTAGTTGTCAAATCAGATATCCTACTCCTAGACTATAGTCATACTATAGAGTAAAGATAGTAAGCTGGCACTGCCAGGCAGGATACGCCCACATTTTCGAGAGATGGATAGAGGACAAGCAATACCGAAAGTGATTTTTCCTACAATCAAAGGTCATAATTCTTTAAGTTACAATTTGATATGCGCAAATATTGAAAAGAATCAAGTTCTTTAGGTTATAAACATGAATTTCAAGTTTCATTAAAATCGAATTACAATTGTGACCTCTACAGGGCCCACAACTTTAATATGCCATATTTTTTACACTGTTCGCGAAAAAAATCCCCTTTGGTCCCTCTGGAGGTCACGATTAATATCCAATTTAAAAAATCGTTTGACTCTATCACCATTACACCCTACGGAAAGTTGAGTTCGAATTTCTAGAATATCGACCACAATTGCCAAACAAAATGGTGATATAATCTAACGGTTTTTCAAATCGGATAATAATTGTGACCTCCAAAGTGACCACAAGCTGAACAAAGGCGATTTTGCATATACTCAGGGGCCATAATTCAGGAAGTCACGATCCGATATGCGCAAATATCGAAAGGAACCAAGATCTTTGGGTTATAACCATGCATTTCAAGTTTCATCAAAATCGAATTAAAATTGTGACCTCTACAGGGTCCACAACCTTGATATACCATTCACGTACAAAGGACGGCCATTTTGTATGGCAATTTTGGTCCGATTTTCCCGAAATTCAAACTCAACCTTCCTTAGGGTGTAACAGTGATATAATCGAACGTTTTTTCAAATCGAAAAATAATTGTCACCTCCAGAGGGACCACAAGCTAAACAAAGGCGATTTTGCGTATAATCAGGGGCCATAATTCAGGAAGTCACGATCCGATATGCGCAAATATCGAAAGGAACCAAGATCTTTCAGTTATAACCATACATTTCAAGTTTCATCAAAATCGAATTAAAATTGTGACCTCTACAGGGTCCACAACCTTGATAGACCATTTTTTAACAGTATTCACGTACAAAGGGCGGCCATTTTGTATGGCAATTTTGGTCCTATTTTCCCAAAATTTGAGCTCAACCTCCCTTAGCTTGTAACGGTCATATAATCAAACGATTTTTTTAAATCGGATAATAATTGTGACCTCCAGAGAGACCACAAGCTAAACAAAGGCGATTTTGCGTTTAACTAGGGGCATTAATTCAGGAATTTACGATCCGATATGCGCAAATATCAAAAGGACCCAAGATCTTTGGGTAATATCCATGCATTTCAAGTTTCGACAAAATCGAATTAAAATTGGGACCTCTACAGGGTCGACGACCTTGATATACCATTTTTCAACAGTATTCGCATACGAACGGCGGCCATTTTGTATGGTAATTTTGATCCAATTTTTCCGAAATTCGAACTCAACCTTCCTTAGGGTGTGACAGTGATATAATCAAACGATTTTTTAAATCGGATAATAATTGTGACCTCTAGAGGAACCACAAACTAAACAAAGGGGATTTTGCGTATAATCAGGGGCCATAATTCAGGACGTTACGATCCGATATGCGCAATTATCGAAAGGAACCAAGATCTTTGGGTTCTATCCATGCATTTCAAGTTTCATCAAAATCAAATTAAAATTGTGACCTCTATTGGGTCCACAACATTGATATACCATTTTAAACAGTATTCGCTTCGATCGGCGGCCATTTTGTATAGTAATTTTGGTCCGATTTTTCCGAAATTTGAACACAACCTTCCTTAAGGTGTAACGGTGACATATTCGAACGGTTTTTCAAATCGGATAATAATTGTGACCTCCAGAGGTACCACGAGCTAAAATAGGTGATTTTTCGGACAATCAGGGGCCATAATTCAGGGAATTACGTTCCGATAGGCGCAAATATCGAAAGGAACCAAGATCTTAGGGTTATAAACATGAATGTAAAGTTTCATCAAAATCGGTTCAAAATTGTGACCTCTGTAGGGTCCACAAGCTAAAAACATGATTTTTCGTACAATCAGGGGCCATAATCCATGAAGTTTTGATCCGATACATGCCAATATCGAAAGCAGCCGAGATCTTTGGAGGATAAACCTATATTTCAAGTTTCGTCAAAATCGGGTAAGAATTGTGACCTGTAGAGAGTCCACAAACAATTGTGGACGGACGGACGTCCGGACGGACGTCCGGACGGACGTCCGGACGGACGGACGGACAGGGGCGACGACATAATACGTCCACATGAAAATGTGGGCGAAAATGTGGGCGTATAAAAACAGTAAAGGTAGTGGTCAGCATAATGAATGCATAGGCTACATGTACTATATGTACCGTATCTTAAATCTTACTAACTATTTAAATATTTTTCATCATAATTGAATACATACAAGCCCGAAAATAAGGCACCTGTCACTGACAATGTCAAGCACAGATTCAGGCTTGTCTGTCATTGTGTCTGACACTGATTTGTCTTTTTTATTGTTATTATTAATTCATGGTTGGCACTAAGTTGAAAATGTCACATACTATTTCATTAGTGCCTGACATTTGTCAGGAAGATCTAAAACTTATTTCTAGACCTGAATACATGATACATAGGCCTTATTACATTGTACATACATGTATGATCATTTTTTTCTGTGCATTTTCAGATTTCTAAAGATTGTGAATCTTTATTTGTTTACGGTACTTTAATCAAGAAATGAGTTTTAATTGCCGTTGAGTCATGTGGCATGGGTTCGATTAATCACTTGAATGTGACAATCAAAGGAGTATGCTCGTATATCCAACCTGATGGGTTTTCTCCAGGGTCCTCCAATTTCCTCCCACTAAAGACCTCTGCGTGAATTGAACCTTATGTTAGTCCCAAAATGACATCTACTGGTACATGTATGTGTATGAGTAATGATCAGATACACAGTCTATTCGACATGTTACAGAGTTAAACCTAAATTAACAATAATTCACATTAAAGGACCTAAGTCCGTAACTCAAAATCCTCTAAAATCTTTAACATCTAAAACACAAATTTTTGGCCATTTTAAATCAACATTGATGATGTAAACTTATCGGGAAAAGATAAGCTTCTGATATCCGATGTTTTAGATAAAATAATTTTTTTAACATTGGTACACGAGTCGTGTACCATAGTGTGCTTTAGCCCCAGTTTTAATAAGAGACTTAAGGAGCGAGGCTAGACATATTGCAACATACCATACGGCGTATATTGACTGGACTAACCAGGCGCTATAGAAATTTGCACAAGATAAGACTACATGGCTTATTTCGCCGAACGTAACTGATTTGAAATTTGGTAAAAAAGGAAACCATTGAATGTAAATCAGTTTATATACATTCATATTACAGTATTATATGCGTTGAGACCCACTTTTGACAATTTCTAGGTCCAAAATGTTAGCGATTTAGCCCCTTTAAGTACAAGCTCATTTATCATAAATCTTGTACTAACTTCAACATATCAATCTTAAATAATGTTATACTACATGTATCTTAATTAGGTTTAATAGTAATACATCTACTGGTACCTTAATTACTCCCGAAATGACCTAGTTTGTGTCGAGTAGATGTTAAACCCCATTTCTCACTCTCTCTCTAAAATGTCGTAGTAGGACGTTAAACCTCATTTAATTTCATTTTATATGAATGCGCTCTGAGTGGGGGGAAAGTATAGGTCAATAATGCTAAACAGAAGATGGTCATTGTATGTACATGTATATATATCGTAAGTCAAAATCCAATTATGTTCCCATACTTGTAAACATAATAACTTTATTTTATTTAACACATTTCAAATGATATGTATTTTAGATAACTATCAAACCCTTTCAAGCCTACTTCTCCGTAATTTATTTATTATTATAAATTATAGGCCTGGGGTGGTTGCTCAAAACTAAGTTATTTTAACGATCCTTTAAACTCTTGGTAACGTGTTGATTGTTAAATTTACTACAAAAAACACTATACAATACTTTTTTTTTCCCTTAGAAATATGGGCATAAATCTGTAGGAAAAATTCGCACCACAGAATGTTCGGGGCCTTTATTTCCAGCAACAATCTTTCTCTCCAGTTTCCTCCCACCGCTAAAGACCCCTACGCACTAGCGAATTATTGAAAAAAATTAAACCATAATGTTAGTATCGAAATGACTTAGTTTGTCTCGAGTGGAGCTTAAACTCATTTCTCTCTCCCCCCCTCAATATAACTAAAAAGAATAAGCTGCAAGTCAAGTTTGAAAAACGACAGGGTTTGTGAACATGAATGTACAAGTCATGAGTTAGAGTAAATGGGTTTTTGTTAAGAATGAGAATGTTATGCATGAGTGATGAGACTACTACTTTTAATTTACATTTAATCAATGAAATTACTCAGCCATGAAGCCGACATATACATGTAGTCAGGAGAGAGAGAGAGAAATGTGGTTTAACATCCACTCGACACAAACTAGGTCATTCAGGGACTAACATATGGTTTCATTTCTTTTCAAAAGATAACATATAGCCAGGGGAGATAGAGAGAGAGAAATAGGGTTTAACATCCAATCCACTCGACACAAACTAGGTCATTCAATAATTCAGCTGCGTGTAGGGGTCTTTAGCAGTGGGGGGGGGGGAAACAGGAGGACCTGGAGAAAACCCACGAGGTTGGACAGGATTATAGTCAGGGCATCTTGCATCAGCAAATATGCTATTAGGCCTAATAAAATGTGACTTTCTTTCACAAGTAGAATATAATTGAATGATTTCAACAAAATGTTCAGGCTCAACATGTTTTGGTTGTCACTGTTACATGGAATTCTGTTTTTACTATTCAAATGTTTGTTTCCATTTTTCTGTTGCTTTTTCAGGTTTATTAAAACTGTAAATCTTTAAAATCAATATATTCCACTGATTTTTTTTGACTTTCTGAATGTTATTGGTTGATTGAAATTACTAGATATTTCATACTCAAGACAAAAACTGATTAAATAATATTATTTATGGGGTGAGTGGGGACCATTCTTTAAAGTTCATATTAAACCAGTGGTGGACAAGTATTTTAGGTGAAGGGCTAAACACAATGTTTTGAAAAAAAGCGAGGGCCGAACAAGCAGTATGAAATGACATATTATTGAATAAAGTAATTATACGGAACAAGTAATATATTCAGAGACAAATCAAAGCATGTCAGCAAATCAAACAAAAATGTAAACAGAAAGTAGGCCCAAGTCAACAGTATGTCAATTAGACAACTATGTCATTGAGTGATGCTGCAAGCTATAAATTCACCTACATGTACAAAGATTTTACTGATCCTACATAGAAAAAAAATTATTCAGAAATTTTCAGATGTAGTGAAAGGGTCTGGTGGGCCGGATGACAAGTCTTCGTGGTCCATAGTTTGCTCACCGCTGTATTAAACTATGTGTTTAAAAATAGAAGGGAAGGGAGGGAAATAGGGGTTTAACGTCCACTCGACACAAACTATTTCAAAAATTCGTTTGTGCGTATGGGTCCTTAGCTTTAGAGATGGGAGGAAACCGGAGGACCCGGAGAAAACCCACGAGGTTGGACAGGCGACCCTACTCCTTGCCACATACAACCGGGGATTCAAAACCACGCCAGTTGACAGGCTTTATGCCAAGCACATGCTAACCATTCAGCCATCCAACCCCCCTTAAATATGTGTTTGTTATAATATTTAAAACATATTAGAATAAATTTAGACATTTCCTTGTAACGGTAATAATTAATGGCATGAAGCCATTCATATCCCAGTCCACTCTGAATTGGGTCGATTTTAATAACTTCTATTTACTGTTGTCATAGATACCTGTATATTGTTGTCATTGAAGTTTTTAAAACAGCTGTTACTCTGGAAACAAATATAACGGATAAGTTAATTTAATAGGAAAATGAATATTAGTAAAACCATTTGAAATAGTACTTTGCTAGGTCACTGGCATTTTCGTTGAAATAAGTCTTTCACTCTTTGTCAAAATGAAAATGTAGTCAAACCAAACATTTATTAACCATTAGTTTAGGATTGGGTGGGGGGGGGATCATCTCTTTGTCCTTGTTAATCCAGACATATTTCGTAAAATATTAGTACAGAGGAAAGGAATGGACAATTTTTAGTCTACATGTACAATTAATAATTTTGTATTGTCACATGTAAAGTTGGTATGATAAAAAAACATATTCTCGATTGTCCATATTTGCATTTAATCATCAATGTGCATTTAGCAGCAGATCAGATTCAAATCAAGTGAAAATCCCACATAAGATGACACCGAGAGTTGATTATGGTCTTTTCATATTAATAAATGTCTAATTAATAATTTATAAAACATTTCTGGCCTGCAATAGGCAGATTTAGCTCTTGCATGATGTATGTTTAAATTTATATTTGAACTACCAGCACAGTGGTATTACGACAGCCTTTTAATAACTGATGTCACTACTGGAGACTTCCGATAAATGCCTACCAAGCGAGGGTACCATAGCCATTGAGAATGTTACTTGACAATCAAGAATTTGTGGGTGGAATTATCGTCTGTCAATCAAACGATCATCAGTTCTCGGAGACAGTCCAAACTTCCAACTGTGACAACTCCATTCAGAATAAAGTAATTTGTCTGAAATTTTCAAAATTTTCGTTTTTTATCCTCTATTTTTGAATTATTATATCAAGTTTGGCCAACTCTTTTTAAAACTCTTAACTAATGGATCTTGAATGTTTTTAACTATTTATACTTACAGGTGGGTGTTCAGTACATATTCCATAGAAGATTTAGTTAAAAAACGAATAGATGAAAGGTTACTAGGAATAACGCCATCTTTTATAGGTAAGTAATTATCAAGATCGGGGGGCGGGGTTGATGGCTGAATGGTTAGCGTGCGCGCGCTGTATCATAAAGCCTGTCATTAAGTCAACTGGCGTGGTTTTGAATCCCCGGTTGCTCATCACAAGGAGTAGGGTCGGCTGTCCAGCCTTGTGGGCTTTCTCATGTTCTTCAGGTTTCCTCCCACTGCTAAAGACCCCAACAAACTAATTATTGAAATAAAATTAAACCATATGTTAGTCCCGAAATGACCAAGTATGTGTCAACTGGACGTTAAACCCCATTCTTCTCTCTCTCTTATCAGGATGAAAATGATGTTTGTACAGATGGATTATAAATAGGAGGCTTATTCAAGTTACTGGGCCCAATGTTTGTGTCGGGGGAGGAAGAGAGAGGATTGCAATATGATTAAAACACAGAACCTTTTTTGTTTTGTTTTTTATAGTTAAAAATTTCGTTTACTCTTCTTTACTACACTAGGATCTGAAACCTGTTGCTACAACCGGTCAAATCTTCATGTAGTGTAGGCCATGGAAAGTATAAAAACTGAAATGAAATATAGATTTTTATTTTAATCAGATTAGGGAGATTGTGACTAGACAAACAGTGGTCTCCCCCAAGAAATATTAAAACTTTGACAAAATAAGCCATTTTAATAGCTATTGAATCCGTAATTCTAGTCAATAGGGAAGACCCCAGATTAAGCAAAGAGCTATCATGTTGCTGTACTTGGGATAGATTTGATTGAACGGGAAGAATAAAACACTCCCTCAAAAGCTCAATGGGGGGATTGAGACGAAAGAGGAACAAAGGTCTTTCATGACCGCAGTCCAGGGGAATTCAGGAGATCTCCCCAAAGAAATATGAAAATATTTACTATAGCTGCCGTGCATGTAGTTAGGGTAGGCATGACTGACTGGGCTTAGACCTTTCCGGATTCTCTTGATTCACTTGAGGCTACACTTTAAAACAGGAAAATCATCATAGGTTTTATATTAGTTTTATTTAGTTTACTGACTGAATGTTAAAATTGACATTTAGAGAGAAGAAAGTTACTTAAATTTCACAGATTACTTTCATACCATACAGGTCACAATTCTATGGAATACAATTACTGCAGTAATTGTATTCCATAGAATTGTGACCTGTATACTCCAGTTCAATTACTAAATGCCATTGAAACAGTTTACTTTTATACTGTTTCAGACTAAATACAGACTCTTTTTTCATACTCAATTCAGACGCAATTTATCTTTTGAATCTGTCATTTTAGTCAATAACAACACCACTGTTATACAGTTTATACTAAATAAGTAAATCTACACAAATAGAGCTGAGGGACTTAAAGACAGGTGTACTTGGCCACAGGCCACAGTTGTTCGTAATGATCCAATTCTTGCTAGATTGTCGTTTAATTCATGTTGACTGGATTACAATGCTATATGCTGCTTAACACTCATTGATAATTAAATCAAATGGGACAGGTGCTTTTTGTTCAATATTGGCCCACAGTTGTTCATAATGATCAACTCTTGCTAGGTCGTCGTTTTATTCATAAACGTATTTCAATATTTCAATAAACCTGCTGTTTGTGATACCGATATACTATAGTCTATTGTTGGTGGGGAGCTTTAACTCTTGTTGAATAGAGTGAATAGCGAACCCATGCCGAGTTCTACAACAATATGATGATTGGTTGAATAGGAGTCATATTGACGAGTTACCTTATCACTGGCAGGGTTTGGTTACTCAGTCACACCGTCAAACTTCTCCGCGGTGGATCACACATGGTCCATTGTTAAAGGCTGTAAATCTTTACTCAGTATTAATTTATCAATCTGAGTCTACGACATTGCAAACACAAATAAGTGATATTTTCTATGAGGATGTTGACTATGATCTCAAGCAGGCTAATTGGGTACGACGCTGGGGTTAGCTTGGTTACCCCTTGTCAGTGATGCAGGATGGGGCCCTGACACGGACAACTGTCTAGTTGTTCGGAGGGGACAAAAATGAGGTCCCATGTACACATTGGTGTGCACTGTACACATAAAAGATCCCTTGGCAGTAGGAATTTGATATAAGAGTAGGCCTTGGCGCCGCTGTCCGGGCAAAATTTCCCGGCACACTGTATGGTTTATGCCTGTCTTCATTAGCCCAGATTTGTAATGTGGTGCCTTGATGAACGAGGCATGATGTCATTTTGTAAGTAAAATGTCCATGCCTGACCCTCCACCGTGCTCCACTCGTAAGGGAAACCGTGCTGGAACTTCCACGCATATGTATACATGTAGATCTTTATTAACCCCATTGAAGAGACGACCACTGTCAAGATTGGTCGCATTATTTTGTTTCGTCTTTTTTGTAAATCATTTTAGTGAAGCCTGTAACATAACAGGCCTGGGACTGTACAGCTCAGTGGACATTTCAACTGGCCCCCCGGATCCATTCACTTGATTTTATATTTTTTTTATTTTTTGCAATGTCTATTTTCTGTCTTGTCCACAGGTTTATCTTGTAGATTTTTGTTTTGTGTGTAGTGTGGTCCTCCTGCACTTACTATCAGTGCAGAAAAGTTAGACTTTGATAACCTCATTTCATTTTGTATCCATTGTTCAGGAACGTACACACTACACACAGAGCCATTAATTTCTCTTGTATGTCTCTTCATTATTTGTACAAACATATCATTCCACTTTGAAAATTATTTGAGTATGAACTGGTTACTGTGATGAATGCATGCACACCGAGTAGACCTACTTTCAAATGCTTGACTGCCTGACCTGACCTCAAGTATTAAATTTGAATAACTCAACACTGACAAAAAGCCATAAAACCAAACTGTTCAGCTGGAGAAAATATTAAAATAAAATTGAGTGAAAACAGTTGGATACCGTACTTACAAACTATAAATTTAAACTGAAGCTTACCACCCTCGAGGACCAAGTGTCGAAAATTATGCAAATATGAGTTGTTAAACTTTTGCCCCAGAGACGAAAAGCAGAATTTAATGGGTTTTATTGAATTGTTATTGATCTCTATAAAAACTTTCTGTGTCTGCATTTATCATTTATATATATTGAAGCTGCTAATCTTCAATTCAGGCCATTTTGCGTTCCTGCCCTGGCTCTAACAATATGGTGAAAGTTCAATATCTCAAATAGTAAGTGCAGGAGGAGTGACCGCACTACAAGCAAAACAAAAATCTACAAGATAAAACTGTGGACAAGACAGAAAATAGACATTGCAAAAAATAGAAAAAGGACTGCGCTGTACAGTCCCGGGCCTGTTATGGTACAGGCTTCACTAAAATGATTTACAAAAAAGGCGTAACAGAAATAATGAGACCAATCTTGACAGTGGCTGTCTCCTCAATCGCGATAGTCTGCCAGCCAACGTCAGGTGTTAGAACGTCAAACAACCTTAACAATAAGGGCGACAATTCGTACAGAATCTCATAAAAGTGTAGTGAGCAAACAGGAGCAAAGCCTGAAATCTAGAACATTCTGCTGTAAGAAGGGCTTAAACTCAACTCTAATAGTACCGGTAATTGCAGGAGGTGCGCACTACATGACAAACAAAAATATAAAAATATCAGTCTAAATATGATTCAACTCAGTTCCTTGCCATTGCTTGATTCTCACTTTCATAGTTCGCTGCGATTGAAATCTTCGTTTTAATCGTGGAGTAATCGTGGTGATCATATCAGGTCTTATCATATATTGTTCTTGGGTGCAGGCCATGATTTAAATCTGGAACATTCTAAACAAGAGGCCGCTGCCCCATTGTTCGATGACCCGTTCCTCAATTTGTCACAACAAAGTCTTCTTGGATTCTATTAAAAAAAACTTTTTTGATTAGATTAACCGTTCCTCAATTCATCACAAAAAAGTCATCTATGAATCTATGATGATGAATTGAATTCAAGTCTTTATAGAGAATTTAAAAAACTTCTTTGATTTGCATAAAAATTACAGTTGATATGTGCTTTAAGAATTGAGTGCCTAGCTTCTTTTAAAATATAAGTTGCTTAGACTTTGTGTTCACGAGCCGAACTGAAAATGCAATTACAGTATTAAACAAATTATATCTGCATGAGCCCATCACTAATGTTTTTTTCACCTAACATCAACCAAACTGAACTGATTGACCCAAATCCTTAAGGTCTGATTGAATTGAATCCTTTAATTTTTTTATGGCAGTGAAATTTTGTTGAAATTTTGAAAATTTCTCAAATGTTTTTGCGATTAATATTCAATAATTCGCGATGCTTGCGAATTTCTAGGCCTCATTTGCATGTTTGGGAGTATTTCTATTACACATAGAAATTTAAGGAAAGAAAAACTTTTAAAAATTGTTGATCTCCGTAATTATGTTGTTATCATAATATTCTATATGTTCATGTCAAATTAAAGAAAATATTTCAACTAGCAGAAGTTATATTTTAAAAATAAAATCTAAATCTAATAATATACAACACAGTAGAAGGGTGTAATATTTGGATAATTTAAGTAGGTTGGATCAAATGCCGTCTCATAAGCCTATTTGATGCAGAAAGGAGGGGATGTTAAGCTCCATTTAATTTCATTTAATTTCTTTGATAAAGTTGAATTGAAAAGTCTTTCAACTGTGGGGGGTTGGGATGGCCTAGTTGTCTAGAGTGCCGCACTTCGACCTCTAGCTGGATGGCCACCTATGGCTTGTGGCTGTGGTTTCGAGGCCTGGTTTGAGCGTATGTGGCATGGAGCAAGGCTTCCATTTCGGCCGTATATGCCGGTCGGGACCTACGGCTCTGGAATGTGACCTACACCCGAGCAGACCCGTAGGTCATTTTGCATGCCGAAAAAATAGCATATTTTGTGCTAAATCATAAAATCCTTGACACGTCGAAACTACGTGCGTGTCGTGGTGTAAACTGTAGGGTGTAATAAAATTAACAGTATTCAGTAGTCCACGAATTGAAACCACTGCCAATCAATTATCCTTGTGTATATTGCTGCACTCACAATCAACGCAACGGGGGATCAACATCAAACAAATTAACGCTCAACATTTAATCAATTTATTTAGGTGTGTTTTGTTTTATAATTAGTAATACTGTGATCATTCTTTAAATTGAGTTGTTACAGCATATTTGCCGACTTTCATCAGCCGTCCGGACATATTTACTGTATCAACATCAAACAAATTAAAACCCTTTTTCTTATGATGTCTTCTCTTGATTAGGCCTACAAGAGTTAATCATGTCAACGTCGCGAATATCAGAAATGTTAGCACTCTCTATATCATTTCAACATGTTGAAATTTCTCACCTCCGAAAATAACAAACGAAAGCGGGATGATGATATTTCCGTCAATAAATCCCACGAGAATCACAGTTCCGCTTCAAAAAACAAAGTTAGCCGTAAATTCTCTGCTAAAATTAAATGGTCACTCACAAATATTTCCCGTGGTTAAGAAATGATATTCCCACACAAAAGATGTATTGTCGGGTGTATTTTTAATCCATATTTTCCTTTTATATCACAATTGATAGACGTCATTTTGCTTGAAACAATGCGCTTTCACGGTGTCGGCCATATTGAAATACGTGCTAATGTTTTTACATGTTATAGAGTTAAAATACTAGCTCGATATTATTTGAGCTCACAAAATACCAATACGAGTTAATATATTGATAAGTTTAAGAATTATGTTAATTATTGTACATTTTTATGACTTTAAATTATTTACATGAGCTAATCAATCGGAACTACTTTTTCCCCGTGTATGGAGAAATAGTCAACAGTCGAATTTGTCACGTACACTAAAATGTGATAAAACCCAAGTTGCGATGTTCTTTGAGCATGGAAACCTTTGACTAACTAGTGAGGATTTCTACGGAGGAACCCAAACGTGCCGAAGTTCAACCAGCACGTGCTTTACAGAAATGGAAATCGTGTAAAAAACCGCCCAGTACATACGAGTGGTGTTGTAAATAAATTACGAAAATAGTGTCCTATCGATGAATAAATGTACATTGTTATATTTTATGAATGTATAAATAAATAAATGATAATAATTGATTACATATGTTCTTTTATTTATTATGGAGATGGGTGGGTGGTTATAAATGTTGATGTGAGATTGAATTTTTGTGTGACTGTCCTTGACCCAATTAAAGCTGATCGACATTCAGATAATAAGAAGCCAAAAACTTCATGCTATGTGCTAAAAAAAGCACCACTTTCTACGTGAGAAAAATGACCGTTTGGGAAAATTTTGAAGTGGAAGCCCTGGCATGGAGATAGGGACCCCTTCTCAACCTCACGGGTTTCTTCCGGGCACTCCGGTTTCCTCCCAGTGCTAAAGACCCCTACGTGCAAGCGAATTAAAAACCACATGTTAGTCCCGAAATGACCTAATTGTGTTGAGTGGACGTTAAACCGCATTTTTCTCTCTCTCTCTTTCAACTGCGGATCAATACTGACTTTGGAAAGTTTGTTAATAACAGATGAAGTTAATATGTTTGATTGTTGATATAAGATATCTATATTTATACAAGGTTTATTAATAATATACTATACTTGATATACAGGGAATATTAGAATAGACCATGATTTATTGTAGGAGTGTGTAAATAAATAAACCTCCCTATGGTACTCTATATAAACAGTGAAACACCCCCACTTTCCCCTACATATTATATTACATATTTACTTTTATATTAACATGGTGTCTTATTTATCAGAGAGAGAGAGAGAATTGTGTTTAACGTCCACTCTACACAAACTAGGTGATTTTGGGACTAACATATGGTTTAATTTTAATTAATTAATTAATTTGATTGCGCGTAATGTTATTTATCAGAATGTTTTTATGTAGTGAACTTTATCTTTAATAGAGGAGTTTGATGGCTGAAAAGTTAGCGTGGTTTTGAGTCCCTGGTTGTACATTTCAAGTAGGGTCGCCTGTCCAACCTCTTGGGGTTTCCCCCACTTTCCCCTACATATTATATGATGTATTTACTTTTATATTAACATGGTGTATTTATCAGAATGTTATTATGTTGTGAGCTTAATCTTTAATAGTTGGGTTTGATGGCCGAATGGTTAGTATGTGTGCGCTGTATCATGGGGGGAGGGGGTTGGCGGTGACGTCATTAAGTCAACTGTAGGAGTAAATAAATATGGTACTCTATATATAAACACCCCCACTTTTCCACACACATTATTTGATGTACCGTATTTCCTCTAATAAGCGCCCGGGCACTTATTTTTTCAGCACCCCTTGACCCCCTGGCGCTTATTAGAGACCCGGCGCTTATTAGAGACCCGGCGCTCTTTGGAGGCCCGGCGCTTATTTCTTTAATAGCAAATTTAATTTAGGGTAAAGCCGTCATTTACCATGGACATTGGGCCGGATAATCTTTTGAATTACGGCATTTGATCAAAAGCAATCTAATGTCTTATTAGAGACCCGGTGCTTATTAGAGACCCGGCGCTTATTGGAGGCCTGGCGCTTATTTTTTCAGCACCCCTTGACCCCCCGGCGCTTATTAGAGGCCCGGCGCTTATTGGAGACCCGGCGCTTATTAGAGGAAATACGGTATTTACTTTTATATTAAGATGGTGTATCATTTATCAGAATGTAATTATGTCAAGAGAGAGAGAGAGCGAGAGAGAGAAAGAAGAGAGAGAGAAAGAAGGGAGAGAAAAGAGAGAGAGAAATGGGGTTTAATGTCCACTCGAAACAAAATATGTCATTTTGGGACAAACACATGGTTCAATTTTAATTCAATAATTCACTTGCACATATAGAGGTCTTTAGCAGTGGGAGAAGACCCAGAGTAAACCTACGAGGATGGACAGGTGACCCGACTCCTTGCCACATACAACAGGGGAAAGTATTAAATTATGTAGTTTGCTTTATCTTTAATAGGGGGGTTGGATGGCCGTATGGTTTCGAGTTCCCGGTGGTATGTGACAAGGAGTAGGGACACCTGTCCAACCTCTCAGATTTTTTCCAGGTCCTCCGCTTCCCTGCCTGCCTTTCCCTAAACCATGGAGAGAGAGATAGAGAGAGATAGAGAGAGAGAGAGATAGAGAGAGATAGAGAGAGATAGAGAGAGAGAGAGAGAGAGAGATAGATAGAGATAGATTGATAGATTGATTGATTTAATGTCTACAGATCACAACTAGGTCATTTCGGGACTAACATATGTATTTTTTTTTTTAATAATTCACTTGTGCGTTGGGGTCTTTAGCAGTGGGAGGAAACCGGAGTGCCCGGAGGAAACCCACGAGGTTGAGAATGCCACACCAGGGCTTGAAACGACAGCCGCAAGCCAGAGGTGGCCAGCCAGCTAGAGGTCGAAGTACGGCATTCTAGACCACTAGGCCATCCCAACACCCCTAAAACCATGTAAAACAAACCATGTAAAACTAGGCAACATGTATTATTTATGGTTAAATGTCAACATGTCAAGTTGGTGATAAATAAACCTGTGTTTTTATGAAATATTAATAAATGTCTTCCTCCTGATCTATTGTTTGTTTTTGGTGACATTTATACTTAATACAGGAAATGTTGAAATTTGTCCCCACTGTTGACCTGAGGGTTACCCTACAGTTGTAAAACCAGTAAATGTGGATGTATTTTTTTTTACCAGAGTGAATGAAGTTTATATTTTTTAAATATTTTCGTACTATGACATGAGTAGATAGTGACAATTGTAACGTTTATGCTATCTGGAGGGGACTTATAATTAAGAAATAAATGGAATTTTAACGTCCCCCCGACTCAAACTAGTCATATAGGGATGGGTAGCACAATGTACCCTAATCCACTCAAATCTACCCAATTCAACCATTATTTTAACTTATAAGACAATAATTTATATCGATATTTGCCAAATTGTCATTTAATATACAGTCGTAATGTTTTGGTGTCAAAATGCCCCTCAAAATGCGATTTCCAAGCAAGTTTGGAAATAGTAACCAAGGGACATAACTCGTGTATTGCACGAAATCGCTTGTTTGGAAATTGCAGTTTGAGGGATTGTTTTTAAACAAAAACCTTGCGATTTTAAATTAAAAATGCAAATTTAGCATAAAGAACAGTATATTATCAAATATAGATATAAATTATTATTATATGAGTTGAAATAATGGTGGATTTGGGTAGATTTGGGTGGTTTTGGTGGTTTGGGTAAATTGTGCTACTGCTTAGGGACAAACGTATGGTTCAGTTTAATGTGTGTAGGGGTCTTTAGCATTTGTCCAGATTGGATAGTTATTAGTTTATTAGTAATACATGAGCAGTGCCAGATATAGATGACTAGAGGCCTTAGGCTATTCCAGTTATCAGACTCCTCCCAATCCCCCACCCTCACGACTAGATTAAGATAGGAGTGTGTTTCAATTGCATGTGCAGTTAGCAAACTGGAGGATGATGTTTAAGACATACAATCGTGTTTTTTATGAAAGTCTGAATATGATAGTGTCAAAAATAATAAACACATTGCCTGGAAGATGTTCCCTACCCACACCTTGATACACTTGGCTTCAGCCAGCCAAACCGATAGGTAAATCCAGCACTTCGTTCGTTCGTTTGTTTGATCGTTTGTTCGTTTCGTTTCTGGAGGTAAGCGTCCATTTCAACCTAGGATGATATCGTAGTATAGTCCAATCCCCCATTGATGAAAAAACTGTTCAGTTTGACCATATTGGCTGCTATTAATAAGGCAAATTCAAAACACCCAATTTTACAAGGTTTTCAGTTAGGCATTTGGCTGGAAGGGGCAGATAAAAAGGGCCGAAAATGGCTAAAATTTTCCTCATAAGAAATGGGATCAGAGTTATTTCTAAAATGTTGCCATACAATGTATGAATATAAAAAATATAAATCTGACCAGAAAAGGTGTGGCCACGCCCTTTTCTGACTGCCTTAAGTGCAGGGGGGGGGGGGCAAAATTTGCCTCATGAGTTATATAGTTGAAATTGGTGCCATTAGACAATGCAACAAAACAGGCTATGAAGAAAGATATGCTCCTGTTAATATTTAGCTATGAGAACTTGTTCAGTGACATGTGTTTATTTATAAAATGTCAAGAGGTTTGCAGTGTTATATTTATAGTTGAGGCAGTGAGATTATCTGTCATCATTTATAGATAGGTTGCCAGGCATACACCCAAAGCAAGCCTGGACACAAGCGGCCGGACACGGACGTTGTCCGTCCCAATTTTACGACATGTCAGGCACAAATTTTATTGTTCCTGTCAATTTGTCCGTCCCAATATTTAAAAAAAAAATGTAGAATCGTAACTGATGTATAAACTGAGTAGCCACTTCCACGATGTTCTAGATTGTAAACATCCGGAAATCCGAAGTCTTGATCGACCCAGACAGTTATTCTGTTATTTTTACTCTGTGCTACATGTATGTGTGCGACAAAAATAGGTCAGCTTATTCGAGACTTAAAAATTTCACGCGAGAGCGAGGTCCCCAGCTTTGAGCAGACGAAAAATCCCGCGCAAGTCACCCGGCCTATGTATTTACTATATTTACATAAAAACACGTAATTTGGTCCAAATTTGTAGGCTAGCACTATGCAAAAAACAACATCTTTCTTCAAACAGTTTGAGGATGATACACGCAGTAGGCCTATAAGTATAACTTCATAGATGTCAACCGCGAGATATCTCGAGGGTGAAGGTCGTCTCGGCTCGTCAAAGCAAAATGGCATTTCTTGTCCTACTAATTCTAATAAAAGTCACACCTTGAAGACAGCTACGGTGCGCAAATGGTTGCGAGAAGTTCTTGCAAAGTGTGATGCAGATTTATGTTGGTTATTTTCAAGAACACGTGGGTCTTGTAAATTCGTTAAAATGCGAAAATTGTGTGAAATACTGCGGTACTAATAAAAACAATGCGTGACTTCTCTATAGACTAGGGGCAGTATGGCCTATATTATAAACGGTTCACGCAACATTCGATTGTTAAATCCATTTGACCATGCTGAAACTAAATGCCATTTAATGGCGATTGGACTTTATTCTAAAGATACAAACACTTCTTTTTTGCAACTCCATTCAGAACTAAGCAATGAGTGTGTTTTTGTTTTTTTTCGTAAAACACTAGACAGAGGGGATTTATCGAGGCCTACAGTTGAGTTTTATTTCGTTTCTTGGAAACACAACAGCGATATGTTTGTCAGTCAAAACCTGTGCCATGTCAGGCACCAAATGATTTGTGCCTGACATTTTGTCAGGCACAAATTTTTAAGTTGTGTCCAGGCTTGACCCACAGCAATTATTAAGTTGTCTGAACAGTCCATAAATTCTTTTATATATACAAGTACCAATGTCCAAAAGAAAGGATACACGCTAAAAATATAACTAAGTTTTCTTTAAATTAAAAACATTTGATGAAAAAAAAGTGAAACAAATTGACATTCGACCCAAATACTGCATACAATGGAAAACAGCTTTGGTTGATGCAGCACGAAAAGCACAATATATACTTTCTTTTAAACATTAGTCTATTTATTTTTTTTGGTTGTAATGGGAGAGTTTACAAAACACTTAAATTTGAATTGTTCTGAATCACAGTACTTTGATTACAATTTAGATACCAGTATTGCCAGTTTAACGTAGAAATGTTGTTAGCTAATTATATCCAACCATGCCCAATATTTGCCTGGAGTTATTAGACAATATTTATGGCGATCTACAAATTTATTGGGGAATGGTCACTAGGTTTACTAGTCCACCGATATCTATTATAAGGGTTAGGTTCAGGGTTCATTAGTCCACCGATATCTATTATTAGGGTTGGGTTAGGATTCATTAGTCCACCGATATCTATTATTAGGGTTGGGTTAGGGTTCATTAGTCCACCGATATCTATTATTAGGGTTGGGTTAGGGTTCATTAGTCCACCGATATCTATTATAAGGGTTAGGGTTCATTAGTCCACCGATATCTATTATTAGGGTTGGGTTAGGGTTCATTAGTCCACCGATATCTATTATTAGGGTTAGGGTTCATTAGTCCACCGATATCTATTATTAGGGTTGGGTTAGGGTTCATTAGTCCACCGATATCTATTATTAGGGTTAGGGTTCATTAGTCCACTGATATCTATTATTAGGGTTGGGTTTGGTGTTAGGTTTATTTATAGTATTTCTTATATAGTGGCTGACAAGTGCACCCACGGACTATTGAACACCTTTCAGCTTATTGTATATTACTGATCAGCTGGCAACTAAAATACATTTATGTAGAGAGATAAACAATTTACATCTAAGCAATGGCCACTTTAACTGTATTCTGTTCTGAAATATTAAGAAAATTATTATTTTGGGCTTAAACATGTTTTGTATCGAGGCTCTAAGTAATGGCAACTCTAACTATATGGTAATTCCGTACTAAAATATTTAGAATATTACAATTGTTTAGTGTGTTACAGTTCAATTACTTAATGCCACTTATAAAAGTGGTTTTAACATGATTTGATTTGAGGCCCAAGATAATAAAGGCTCTATTTTGGAATATTAAGAAAATTTTAATTTGGTTTTAACATGATTTGTTTGGAGACTCGAGACAATAATGGCTCCATTTTGGTTTTAACATGATTTGTTTCGAGGCCCAAGATAATAATGGATCTATTTTGGAATATTTTATAGAGAATGATTTAGTGGGTACCATTGTTTATATGTAGTCTGTAAGTAATCTATATGACCATGTGGTATGTATAAAATATATACATGTATATAAATAATGATACTGTTTTACTATATCTGTGGTATATATAAAATACTAGGGTTTTCTGTTATAAACCTGACAAAATGTCAGACACTAATGTAATAGTACCTGACATTTTCAACTTGTGCCTGACATTTGTATTGATAGTATCAGCAGAAAGACAAATCAGTGCCGGACAAAATGACAGACACCAGAGGTTTTGTGCCTGACAAAGCCTGAATCTGTGTCTGACATTGTCAGTGACAGGTGCCTGCCTTATTTCCAGACTTGGTATACTATATCTGTGGTATATATAAAATACTAGTTTTTTTTTTGTTATACTACACCTCTGGTGTGAGCAAATGTGGCATGGAGATAGGGGCACCTTCTCAACCTCGTGGGCAGTCCGTTTACCTCCCACTGCTAAAGACCCCTACGCGCAAGCGAATTATTGAAATAAGAAATTAAAACCATATGTTATTCCCAAAATGACCTTGTCAGTGTCAAGTGGACGTTAAACCCCATTTTTATCTCTCCCTCTCTCTCTCTCTCTCTAGTATTATTATACATGTAAGTAATTCGAGCAGTTCGACCTTCATATAAAGTACAATAAAGGCATATCAGTCCAGGGGTTTGGATAGCCGAATAGTTAGCACATGCACGCTGTATCATGAGGTCTGTTATTGAGTCAACTGGCATGGTTTCAATTCCCCGGTTGTACATGACCACAAGCAGGGTCGTCTTTCCAACCTTGTGGGTTTTCTCTGGGTCCTCCGGTTTTCTCCAACTGCAAGCGAATTATTGAAATCAAATTGAACCATGTGTTAGTCATGAAGTTACCTAGTTGTATCGAATGGACCTTAAACCTCTCTCTCTATCTCTTTCTATGGAGATATATTAAAGGGACAATAACACTCTTGCTGGCTTGACAGGTCCAGAAAAAAAAATTAGCCTTATTTTAACTACTATATGATTAAGTGTCCTACCTGTTGTGTAAATTATCCATTACAATCTTACTTGTCTAGAGGGCTCGAAAATATGTTTAAATAATGTTACGGCATATAGTTGAATTTTTCCAATTTTTAAAATTAGGTGTGTTAAGATGAAATTTGTATCATTTTTTAATTGGAATATTGTAAAATAGTACAAATTGTTGACCAGAAGAAAGATTTGGACATATTATTCAGTTACAACAAGAGTGGTATTGGGGCTTTAAAGATTATTAATTAATTATTGTCTGATGTCCTCTGAACAGAATAGTAGGGGCCTGTATCTACTAAAATTTGGATTTAATCTTTAATTAGGATTTCGAGAAACAGGGCCCAGGGCATTTGCCTCCCTCTCGGTAGATATATTAAAGATTATTGTTAAAATACAGAGGAGATTATAATTATTGTCAGATGTCCTCCGGCACGTAGTGTACAATAATTAAACACTGTTATCTTATCTCAGGGAGAAGGGTTTAATATAGGCTATGCCTGTTCCCCAATCCCTATTCAGATACAAGTTTGAATAAAAATATTGCTTATAAAAAAAACCAAACTATTATCATGTATGTTGATTTATGTGTCTGTGACAAGTGGGGATGGGTGTTGGCCGAATGTTCAATATTCCCTGTGATATTTACAGTTCATATAAATTGAAATAAAGTTTTACTGATCTAAAAATGGCTAAATATAGATGTATGCATCTATCAATTTAGGGGAGGGGGGTGTGTGATACAACTCGAATGGTTTGCATGCTTTTGATTCCCCGATTGTATGTGACAGGAGTAGGGTTGTCTGTCCAACCTTGTGGGTTTTCTACGGGTCCTCTAGTTTCCCCCCGCTGTTAAAGACCCCTATGCATAAGTGAATTATTATTGAAATATGTTAGTCCCGAAATGACCTTATTTGTCATTAATTGCTGATTTATTTGATGAAATACTGACTTGAACAAGGTTTGCAACTTAACTCGAGCATGTATTGACTCGAGTCAGTGACTTGGGACTCGACTGGGACTCAATGTGTAGCGATTTTGTATTAAATATATGAGTAAGCATTAGCATTGTTCTCCGAGCAAAATTTCCCTCATAGCACACTGTTTGGTCTATGGCCGTCTCCATTTCATTTTCATTTCATTTTCATTTCATTTTCTTTTCATTTCATTTTCATTTCATTTTCATTTCATTTTCATTTCATTTCATTTTCATTTCATTTTCATTTTCATTTCATTTTCATTTTATTTTCATTTCATTTTCATTTCATTTTCATTTCATTTTCATTTCATTTTCATTTCATTTTCATTTCATTTTCATTTCATTTTCATTTCATTTTCATTTCATTTTCATTTCATTTTCATTCATTTCATTTTCATTTCATTTTCATTTCATTTTCATTTCATTTCCATTTTCATTTCATTTCATTTCCTCCTTTTTTTTCAGAAAAATTAGAATTAAAGACATTTACAGTTGGTGATCAGACACCAAATATAAAACATGTTCGCGTTTTTGAATTTTGTGAAGGGGTCCCCGGAGGTCATAATAACATCACATGGGTCAACGTCAACCAACCACCTGCTGGAATGGACAAAATGTCCTCGTATAAAATTGTGCTGGAGACAGACTTGACCTTACACTGTGAAGATTTTAAGATGGTTTTCCGAGCTAAAGTCGGAAATAAAAAGTGAGTAGAAATGTTCCAAAAACTGCCATATTTTATTTTTATTTTACGATTTTTTGAAACTTACTTAAATAATAAATCCCTAAATCTAAACATTACCGCCTGCTTAGTAGGGGTCAGTGTCCAAAGGTTTTCCTCTAACCATGATGGGGGGGGGGTGGATGGCCAAATGGTTAGCACATGCGTGCTGTATCATAAAGCCTGTCATTGAGTCAACTGGCATGGTTTCGAATCCTCGGTTGTACGTGGTAAGGAGTAGGGTCGCCTGTCTAACCTTGTGGGTTTTAAAGAAAGACCCCTACGCGCAAGCTAATTATTGAAATAAAATTAAACCATTTCTCTCTCTCTTACAACCATGATTGGGAGCCATGGTGGCTCAGTGAGTAAGACATTGGCTGGCTTATCTGAAAGGTTCTGTGTTCGGTTCCGCTGTAGGCAGAGAAGCTTCATAATAGAATTTTCCTGTGTGGTTCCTTCTTCTCAGTGGTGCAGGAAAGACAGAGGGCTGACAAGGGACAAAATATAGTCGTTCAAGTGACTAAAAACTTATAATTAGGTCCTGTTTACGCATTGGAGTGCACATAAAGGAACCCTTGTCCGTTGGAATTTTGATATAAGAGTAGACCATAGCCAAGCTGTCTGGACAAAATTCCCCTCATAGCACACTGTTGGGACAATATTTCCTTCAAACCACACTTCAATAGCTCGGTTGGTGCAGATATAGCATACGGTTGGGACAATATTTCCTTCAAACCACACTTCAATAGCTCGGTTGGTGCAGATATAGCATACGGTTGGGACAATATTTTCTACAAAGCACACTTCAATAGCTCGGTTGGTGCAGAATCCGCCAAGTCAAGTGAAATTGACATGAAATTTGGCTTGCTTGTATTTTGGACAATTGTGCATCAACTAACAGGTGAAAATTCAAAGATAGTCCGATGACGTCGTGGTTTATTCCTAGTACTCTTTGTTTTTTAATCAATGTATATTTTGTTTGTTTTTCAAAGATAGTCCGATGACGTCGTGGTTGGTTCCTGGTCCACTTGTTTTTTTATTCAATCTTTATTTTGTTTGTTTGTTTTTCAGAGTCAGTCTTGGATTTGACATGTCTATAGATGATTTGAATATAACTGGTACGATGCAAGCCATTGTTCATCTGAGTATGGATATACCATTTCCTCATATCTCAAAGGCTACCATGTCATTTGTTGAGAAGTAGGTATTCTTGTCTCATATTTTATGTGGAGGGCCTGATAAGTACAGCTGTCTAGTCGTTCGTGAGGGTCGAAAAACCGAGGTCCTGTGTATACATTGGCATGCACGTAAAAGATACCTTGACGGTTGGAATTTGATAAAAAAGTAGGCTGTAGTGCAGCTGCCCGGGAAAAATTTCCCTCAAAACTGTATGGCGTATGCCCGTCTTCCATTAGCCCAGGTTAGGTGCATAATCGTAGGACGATAAATCCCATTTCATTTCATTTCAAACTAAGTTTATGTGGAGGGCCTGATAAGTACAACTGTCTAATCGTTCGTGTAGGACGAGAAACCGAGGTCCTGTGTACACATTGGCATGCACATAAAAGATCCCTTGATAATTGGAATTCGATATAAGAGTGCCGCTGTCCGGGAATGGTTTTCCTCATAGCACACTGTATGGCGTATACCCGTCTTCATTAGCCCAGTTTGGAGCAGAACAATAGGACATTTAACACCATTTCATTTTGTTACAGCTATGTGCTCATTAGACAGGTTGTGATATTTCTGTTTTGAAATTTTATTTCTGGAAATGCAGATTTTATGGAGCTACATGCAAGACATTCTATATTATTCAACAGTGTTTAGTAATTGAACTGGAATATATAAACAAGTTACAATTCTATGGAATATAATTACTGCTTATTACTAAGCGACATTTCGACTAGGCTTCTCTAGTCCAGGCAAAATTCCTCTAATAGAACACTGTTTGACGTATGCTCATCTTCATTAGCCCAGTCGGAGCAAAACAGTTAATTAAACCCCATTTCATTTTGTTACAACTTTTTTCACCCGTCTTCCATTAGCCCAGGTTAGGTGCATAATAGTAGGACGTTAAACCCAATTTCATTCATTCATTCATTTAAATGTTTCCAGGCCTGACGTGACCTTCAATATTCATATGTTACGAGCTATACAGTTAATGGAAGTACCTTTATTAAAAAGCTGGATTTATAATAACGTTATGGAGGGACTTACAAAGGGTACGTTTTTTATATTTTATTATCAAAGATAAATAAATACTAATTCTTGATGTTTTTATGTCTCTGAAATATATTAAGTTATTTTCGCACTGATCAGGTCCCGAGTTCACAAACCATTCTCAAACTAAAGTTCAGAATTCACTCAACTTTCAATCACTGTTTATGAGAAATATTTGTTTCCAGAAACGCAAAACTTTAATCAAAGATTCTTTTTGATGTATTTGATACATTAAAACAACAAAAGGGCTATATTTGAGTTAAAATAAGACTTAAAATAATTCTTAACTTAAGTCTGGAAATGCTTTGTGAACTTGGGGCCAGATTGAACAGGGATTGCGTGTGATAAACCATAAGATATATATTTTAAAATTGCAGCTATGGTGGACCCCGCCTCTGTAGACCTTCATTTCGCTAAAGCCGGACCAATACAAGTTAATAGATCAACTGCTAAAGAAAAAATTGGTGAGTGAATCGTAAAAATAATCTGTCTGCTAATAAAACAGGATGGTCTGTGTTAGTGAGAAATAGGGTTTGACATCCACTCGACACAAATTAGGTCATTGTACTAAAGTTGGTATTAAAAAACAAAGTCTTGATTGCCCATTTTTAGTTTAATCATCAATGGGCGTTGAGCAGCAGATCGTGTTCTAATACAGTGAATATCGCAGACTAGCGATGACATCGAGAGTGGATTATGGTCTGGATAAGTTAATTAATGTGTAATTAATAATTTAGATAACATTTCAGGCCCAAAGAAAGACCTGCAATTTTTAGCTCTTGTATAATGTATGTTTAGGTGGCTATTTTTAGATAACATTTCCGGCCTAAAGAAGGACCTGTAATATGCAGATATAGCTCTTGCATAATGTATGTTTGATAATTTAAGCATTATCAAATGGACAATAACGTCCTCTATAATCTAGACAGTTGGTGTTTATCGTCGAAATAGTCAACAATGGAGGATTATTTTGAGAGGTGTGTCTGATAGTAAAACAATAAAAATTAGACCTACTTAAGTTTCCCCATTTCCAAATATTAATTCATTTATTGATAATTCAATTTCAGCCCATGGAGTATTAACAGTAAAAATAAAGGGAGAACCTCACGACGAAGCTCGTTAGTATATTTTAATTTTTATTTTTATTGTCTTTTCTGCGGACCTTGCTAGTGATAATCATCTATTTTAATGGATTTAAACCTTCAGCCATTTGCAAAGCCTGTATTTTCGAGGATGGGAAGGAACTCCTTGATTTTTGTTTATCCAAACGACAAGGCACATTGAGTTAGCAATATAGGCCCGAACCCTAACAAGAAAGAACCAAGCTTGAAAAATCCCTTGGGCTCTTCAAATCAGTCCAATTATCCGAGCCTGACACATTCTGTGGTATTACTTCAGCCCCTCTTTCAGAAACACAGTGAGGGTAGGGGTTACCATACGTTTGAATTTGGGGGTCCTTTTTGCCGTCCCGTCCTGTTTGCTTTTACATGCCTAAATGTCTTAGTTTTTAATCAGGTGTTTTTTATATGAAAATAATAACACAAAAAACCCACAAAATTTGATCTTCAAAAGGTCACAAATCAAAGAACAGTGTGATTTGTTCAATCAGTTTAGAACTTTCTGTTAAATACAAATGTATTCGTAGCAAAATTAAACCCATCAAAAAACCATACAAAAATAGGTATGGATATATGGCTAATTTAGGAACAGGCTCCTTCGAATACAAAGATGATGTCATAAACTGATATTATGTCCATCAAAGGCCCATTCCACTACATAAAAGATCCCTTGGCAGTTGTAAAACGATATAATAGTAAGCCGCAAAATTTCCCTCATATCTAAAATGTTCTAATATTTTATTTTTTGATTTCGGGAAATATAGGATGTTAACACGTTGACTGCCGACTACGGGTATACTTGTAGTCATGGTTATCGCGCCTGTGCCGCTACGAGTATACTCGTAGTAAAAATTATTGACTTGGTATAATAATATAAATTCACGGCAATGGTGAAGGACTGTAGTTTATGATTCGGCACTGAAAAAGAACATCCGGTAAAAATGACAATTAGCAACTCCCGCCCTACAAGTTGTATGTTGGCATATGAGTTAATACCGGAAATGGTCGGCATGGGTGACGCACACTTCAAACTAGGGTCGGCAGCCAACGTGTTAAGCCCCATTTCAATTCATTCTGTATTATTTTTATATTTTTATTACAGTTTCGTTGCCTGGCAACCTATTTTGTATTATATTTATGTTTTTGTTCTAGTTGCTGAAGATATACGATATTGTGTTTTACGTATTGGTGATAGAAAACGTGAAACTCGAGACGTACCCGCCATCAACGAATGGGAGGATGTCTGCTCGTTCTTCGTCTACGATTTAGCAGAAGAAAAGGTAAGTTGTTAAAGCCCCAATACTACTCTTGTTGTAACTGAATAATTTGTTCCAATCTTTATTCTGGTCAACAAATTGTACTATTTTACAATATTTCAATTAATAAATGATACAAATTTCATCTTAAATTTCAACTATATGCCATAACATGGTTTGAAAAGCCTTACGTAAGCCTTTTCAAATGCAACCTGGATTTAAACATATTTTCGAGCCCTCTGGACAAGTAAGATAGGTTATAATGGATAATTTACACAGCAGGTAGGAAACTGAAACAATTAGTAGTTAGAATAAGGCTATTTTTTTTTTTGGACCCTGTCAAGCCAGCAAGAGTGTTATTGTCCCTTTAAATCGGGCTGTGGACAAGAAACAGGGGCTCTCGGATATGAGGGGGGTTGGATGGTCGACATGAGGGGGGTTAGATGGCCGATATGAGGGGGGTTAGATGGCTGAATGGTTAGCACGTGCATGCTGTATCATAAAGACTGTCATTGAGTCAACTTACATGACAAAAATCATTTTTTGGTATTACATATTGGGGTTGCTCGATTCACAGTCCAGAACGTCCAGAATTACTCACAGTGCTGTGCACCTCAAAAGCTTGTGTTAAAGACCACTTCATTGGCTAATCCCTCACAGCGACTCTTTCAGCCTCTAGTGTAGTTAAGACAAGTAAAACAAATTACAAATGTCTAATTGACGCTAAAGGAAGAAATATAAAAGATTATTTGAAAGCATTCAGACAATTATCAGGATAATAAGTGAATTGTGTCAATGTTACGTATTTCAGCTGGAGATTAAACAGAAATGTAAAAGATTATTAACCAGTACCGTGGTTGAAACACATTATATTAAATTATCGGCACATCCATTTCAAGTACAAAGCAAGTAAGTATTTAAGTAAGGCGAACAGTTATTCCCCTTATTTAAGGGCCAATCCCGATAACTTTTTAGGGAATAAAACTGCTTTATTTTGTGTTAAAACACATTATCTAAGGCCGATCAACTAACCCGATATTTGTGATATGCTTGTACATAACTTAAACCTGGCAGTCTGCATCTGGAAATGGAGACCTTTGTATAATACCGTTTGTTATCAAGTACAGTAAATGGGTCATTCACTGTATAGGTCACCCAATGAAAAAAATGACCCAAAATCTTAAAAGGGGTACGTGTCCGGATAAGCAGTGTTGACGTTCACGTCCAAACGACTCAATATTTTCAGCTGAAATTTTCAGACAATGTAAATACACAATACTTTTATATTTTGGTCCATAAATTTCACAAATACTCAGACTTTTATTTTTGAGACTGTTCTTATCAGGATTGTCACTGTAACAGTTATTCCCCTTAATTAACATATAGGATAAAATTGGTAAGACGACCAGTTATCCCCCTTTACCGCTAGGTTTCCCGCTGTCGTGTGATGTGTTGCGTAAGGATTGTGTCTTTTCCGTCTACGATCTGGTGCGATCACAATGATTACTCCACGATTAAAACCACAATAGCTACGTCTGACCTCAATATATGATAAGACCTGATAGGATCACAATGATAACTCCATGATTAAAACCATGATTTCAATCGTAGCACGGATTGTGATAGTGGTATAGTGACTTTCTATAGAACTCTATAGGGTGCTCGGTTGTCAGTCCGAGAAGTCAAGAATTGACAGAATTGCAATCAAGTGATACAGAATTCAGTCCTTTTCACTCGATTGACACTATTTTCGGAATTGAGATATTTTTTTTCCAGAACGTTCAATCGAGTATCCCCTATATGTTTTCATTCATTAGTCACATGTATCCCCCTTTGTTACTGTTGAAAGAGAGGTTCTATTTGTTTAGACAGTACACCTGTACACCCCCTTCCCCTCCCCCGAGATCCTATTTATACCTAAGATTCACCCCACCCCCTCACCCCCTGATAGTAATAAATTAAAATCAAAATAATCTGTAGCGCCACTGTCTAGACAAATATGGGGGAGGGGTGCTGAATGGTTAGCGTGCTCACGCTGTGTCATAAAGCCTGTCATTAAGTCAACGGATCCCTCGTTGTATGTGGCAAGGAGTAGGGTCGTCTGTCCAACCTCGTGAGTTTTCTCTGAGTCCTCGGTTTCCTCCCACTGCTAAAGACCCCTACGCGCAAGTTAATATTGGAAATAAAATTAAACTATATGTTAGTCTCGAAATGACCTAGTTTGTGTTGAGTGGGTTAAACCCCATCTCTCTCTCTCTCTCTCTCTCTCTCTCTCTCTCTCTCTCTCTCTTGCTAGACAAATATTTTTCGTAGATTGCGTAGATGTGAAGACGTTTGTTTTTTTGGGTGTATTTTAGAGCTGAAGATACATTTACAAATAATGATGGTTCCAAGTTGATACTAGATTTAGAATATACGGCTTTATCGAAGATTGATCTAGAAACAGAACCAACAAATCAACAAATTACAAATAGTAAGATGATTTAAACATACATATATTCAAACAAAATTCAATTAGGAATTCTGAGATCAAATTAGATAAATTATACATTCAGTGAGATCCCACTTAACGACCAATTCAGTACTACGGGCAACATCTAGACAGTCCCACAGGTGGTCTTAATAGAGGGATTTCACTGTACTCACATTCTAACAAAATTCAATTAGAAATTGAGGGATTTCACTGTACATATATTCGAACAAAATTCAATTGGAAATTCTGAGATCTAATTACATGAAATATTAAGACAGGAGCTCTTCTGTGAACAGACTACCAATACCATCACATATTAAGGATGCAAAATCATTATGTACATTCAAATCCTTGCTAAAAAAACACACCTATTCAGTGCAGATGATGGGAAACTGTCGTAAATGTGACAGACTAACGCAGCGCCAGTGAGCAAACTTTTTGGATACGAGGAGCTATACAAATCCATTATTATTATTTTTATTATGCAAGAGTTAAATCTGTCAAAATCTGTCATTTCTGCGTAAACTGTAATTGATATTTTCTTTTATTTTATAGGGCCTGCTTAAATTGTAATTGATTTTTTCTCTTTTTTTTTTATAGGGTCTGCTAAAATGAATTGATTTTTTCTTTTATTTTTTTATAGGGTCTGCTTAAATTGTAATTGATATTTTCTTTTATTTTATTTTTTTTTAGGTTCTGGTGTGATGTATGTAAAAATACACGGTGCTGCTAACGTCATCGCTGCTGATAGAACAGGGGCCTCAGATCCTTACTGTGTTCTCTTCTCAGATAGACGCAGGGTAAGATAGATTTCATTTCATTTTTATAGGATGTGGAAGAGTGGTTATATTACCGACGTTGGATGTTATGGATTATACAATACAGCGATCTGTTACGGCGAGTAAGTGGAGGGATATTCGGTCTCCCGTCCGATCAGACAGGTTTCCCCCGAGTTCTTCGGTTTTTTCCTGCAGTAATGATCAAAATCATTCGCACGATCTGTGCCAAGGGCCAAATTGGAAAAAGGCCTTAGGCCTAATTTGCTACCCTTGTAAAATGACGCGATTATTATTATTATTATTGATGCACGGAACTGTGGGTAAACCACTAGATACATCAACGCTGATTGGTTAATCAATTTCTGAACTCCCACTGTAACTTGTCAGATCTTCATGTAGTGTAGGCCATCGAAAGTATAAAAAACTGAAACGAAATATAGATCTGTTTTTTAATCAGATTGTATGGAAAATTTATATACCTGTCAGTCAATGGCGTCCTTGCTAGAGATAAAGGGACATAATTTTTAGGTGAGGCAGTCCCACGTGACCTCATTGTTTACCTTATAGCAAAGTTTTCCTGTACATTCATTGCAAACTTGTGTGTTGACAAACATTAGATTTTGACGTTAATATGGAATATAATACCAATACGGTTCTCTCACCATCGATAAGGTCACATGGAACCGAGTTTTTTTTACTAGCAGCACCTGGTGGGATTTCCTTCAGCTGAAAACCTGTTCTGTGACTGAATCAAAATATAAACCACATTCTCTCTTCCTGTCCTAGGGGGGGGGGGCGGAGGGGGACTGTGTGCGCACTGCATTATTATAAGGTCTGTGATTTTGATTCCCCAGCTGTACGTGACAAGGAGTAGGCTCGCCTGTACAACCTCACAGGTTTTCTCTGGGTCCTTTGTTTCCTCCTAATCGCAAGCGAATTATTGAAATAAAATTAAACCATATGTTAGTCCCGAAATGACATCTTTTTTGTCGACTAGAGGTTAAACCCCATCCCTCTCTCTTTCACTCTTTCTCTGTTTCCTCCTACACGCAAGCGAATTATTGAAAACAAATTAAAACCATGTTAGTCCCGAAATGACCTTGTTTGTGTCGACTAGAGGTTAAACCTCATTCCTCTCTCTTTCTCTCTTTCTCTGTTTCCTCCTACGCGCAAGAGAATTATTGAAAAAAAAATAAAACCATGTTAGTCCCGAAATGACCTCATTTGTGTTCTCTCTTTCTCTCATTCCTCCTACGTGCAAGCGAATTATTGAAATAAAATTAAACCATATGTTAGTCCCGAATTGACGAAGACAGGTTAAACCCCTTTCTCTTTCTCTTTCTCACTCTCTGTGTCCAGACCAATATGTTATTTATAATTTTGATATTTATTATGCTGATAATAGAAGTATTCTGACAGGGTAAGAAAGATGTACTCAACACGTTCTCCACACTTCTTAATCTTTATCACAATTTCTAGACGACCCCACATAAGTGGGTAAATTTTGTTGTCACCCCTGTCCGTCTGTCTTGCTTCCAGGATTTGAAGTAAATACATCACATATCAAGGCTTTTTTTAGAGTTTTTTGTTGTCACCGCTGTCCGTCGGCCTTGCCTCCAGGATTTCAATCCACATATCAATGCTTTTTTAGAGTTCTTTTCTAACATTTTACTATTGTTATTTTGTTGTCACCCCTGTCCATCTGTCTTGCCTCCTGGATTTCAAGTAAAAACACCATATATCAAAGCTTTTTCGAATTCTTTTCTAACATTTTGCCATTGTTTGGTTATCATATTCATAAAGAATAAGATTATTAAAAATTCACAGTAGCTCATTTTTGGACAAGAAACTTGTCATTGAGTCAACTGGCCTGGTTTTGATTCCATGGTTGTACATATATGTGATAAAGACTACGGTCGCCTGTCCTCCAGTTTCCTCCCACAGCTAAAGAACCAAATAAAATTGAACTATATTTTAGTCCCGAAATGACCTGGACGTTGACCCCATTTCTTTCTATCTCTTTCATCCATTTTGTAATTATTTTAAATACAACTTTCATATCTTCACATATTTTCACAAATGTCAATACTTTGACTCGATCAACAATGATTTTTTATTTAAATATTCTACAAGATTGATATTAACGTTACATTATTAGATGGAGTCGTGGCTTTTGATATTAGAAGTTTGGATGGTCGAATGGATAGAACGTGTTTGAAACGTGTTCACTGTATCACTTCCAATAAGTAGAAAAATCTGAAGATAGCCTCCAAAATACTTGTCTAATATGTCCATAACATTTACATTAATATTAGCTTCATGCCCACGATTTCTCATCTTCCATTGTTTTATTTTTCCGCCGTGTGTGCTGTATCACAAGGTCTGTCTTTCAGTCCACTGGCATGGTTTCGATTCCCCCGTTGTATGTGACAAGGGTTTTCTCTGGGTCCTCCAGTTTCCTCCCACTGCTAAAGAACCCTACGTACAAGCGAATTATTGAAAAAAAAATGAACCATATTTTAGTCCTGATATGACTTAGAGTGTGTCGATGGGACATTAAGCTCCATTTCTTTTTCTCTCTCTGCTTTTGTTGTTGAAAATTTCATGCATGTATGTACTACCTGCCAAAGATTCTGTTTCATATTTCAAATATGGCGTATAAACTGTCCTTGATTCTTAGTGTCAAAAATGTGAATTTTCATTGTTTTTTACAAAAATGCTTTCATTTTCATCTCACATTGTTTCGATTGTCTACATCACCATTATCTTTTATGTCTGAAATTATCTGATTTATATAGTTTCATGCTATGTATTCCAAACCAATTGGAATTTTTGTTGTTTGGAAACTCCTATTAAAAATCCTGCTTTCTATTTATTTCTTCAGAAAAAATAACTAATCTTGTTTGCTCTCCTCTAAAGCTTTCAAACTTAGTGAGAGTTGCATTATGTAAGGTTTAGATAAAGAGCTGACAGTTCTCGCTATGATAGTTAAAAAAAAGATAATGAAAAGGGATTATGTTGAAATTCTATTACTTTATCAACAAGTGTTGATATTCTTTGATTTAAAAAAAGACGAGTAGTTTATTTAAAAAAATACACTTCATATTTGCTAAAAAAAAAAAAGAAAAGAAAAAGAAGTTACTTTTAATAAAAAATTAACTGTTCTTTGTAAATAAAAAAGTAGTTCCTATTTAACTGACTTAATAATTAAAGAGATATCTCCTTAGAATATGAAATTTATCACACACGCGATATTTACTGTAGAATGTATTATTGGGTAATAAATATATAAAGCATGCTCGCAATTTAAAAATCATATCTCTGCAGATGTATTTATTTGATATGTACTAATATCCAAAAGAAAGTATACACACTAAAAATATGAATAAAATTTGTTTAGATTAAAAAGATATGATAAAACATTACTGAGTTATCTCTTGCGTCAAAAACTGAACATTTCTAAGCCCAAAAAAAGTGAAACAAATTAACATTCTAGCCAATAACTGCATACAATGGAAAACTGCTTTGGTCGATGCAGCACGAAATGCACAATGTATACTTTTTTTTGGACATTAGTAGGCCTATATAATTTTGATAAAAGTATGAGCATATTATTCCTTGGTTTGTATTGGAATAAGTTGAAAAATGGTAGTTATGCTGATCAATTTATACTGTGTATAATTTTGTTGGTACACCCTGTACTCCAAATTTAGATGTTGTCAAATTGTTTCAATGGCATTTAATAATTGAACTGTATTATACAGGTCACAATTCTACGGAATACAATAACTGCTTATTACTGAGCGACTATAGAAGCCTGGTCGAAACGTCGCTCAGTAATAAGCAGTTATTGTATTCCATAAGATTGCGACTTGAATAGATGTTTTTCAGTCAGCTTTAGTCTTGCAGCAAGTATTGCAATTTAAAAAGGCTGTATTTTACAGAAGAGATCGGAAATTTATATTTTGATTTGTATTTTTGTATTTCAGATATTCACAACGCCTTACATACCTCAGACAAGAAATCCACGATGGGAAACAGGAGTTGAATTCTTTGTTAGTAATGTTGCCAAGGTAATATTCAGTTTTCATAAGATCATGTCATTCTTATTCTGGTAGTTGACTGGATTCTTGACGATGATATGCAAGAGTTCGAATCCCCTCGTGGACAGAGAAGAATTCAGAGGATTTTTAAAGCTCTATCTTCGCTTCTCAATTTCTGGTAGTTGATTGGTCATTCTAGGAAATTTTCAACTTAATCGCAGCGTAGGCCAAGAAGAATTTCCAGGATTTTTTGAAGCCTAGAGTTGCCTGTTAGTGATACCCTGACATTTTTGCCAAGTGCTTGTGCCCATGGGTGTTATGCCACGTAAAAGATCCCTTGGAATTCAGTTGCTGACCAGGCAAAAATTTCCCTCAAAGCACACTGTGTGGCGTATGCCCGTCTTCAATTAGCCCAAGTTAGTTGCAGAAGCGCAGGACGTTAAACCCCATTTAATTCATTTATTTCAAATAAAAAAATGATTTGTTTTGTTTTTATTTTCAGACCAATTTATCGTTCTTTGTTTTTGATTGGGACGGTACGAATACGATTGATGACGATTTCCTGGGATCAGCTCACTTCTCATTATCAGAGGTAATTCGAATATTCTAAATATTTTATTATCAATATGAATTAATGTAAACTTCAAACGGTCACACTTTTATTAGGATTAAATTAAAGAATCCCTGCCAAACAATATCACAATAGACTTGGTAGATGTGAAGAATTTTTTTAATAATATAGCTTTTCGAGTACGGTAAACCTTTATCAAATATGATAGATAATGATTCTGTGACGACTTATATACAATAAAGGTGGTGACGTCAAAGGATTTTAAAAATTTATTGATGTACAATTGAAAGATTGTTAAAAAGAAGTATCGTTAAATTTAATATAAAATAAAGGATCGTTAAATTAAATCCGTTACTTTGGTAGATACTGGCGTGCAAAAAAAAATCAGATTTGAGAATATCTCTTTCTTGATCCATTATCCACGCAGGTGTATCAGCCTCTCCAGCGGTAGTTACCTTGCTAAGGGGGTTTTGCCGTCCTTCCACTCGTATCCATTGTTATTAGTATTATATAATGATATGTTTTAGTATGAAAATTGTGTTATAAATTATAATGTTGTTTTATTATAGGATGAGAGTTGGGTTATAAAGAAGAATCTAACATTAGGATATAATGATCCAAGTAAAGGTTATGTACAAGATAGATCATGTGGGGAGATAACTGTGTCTGTTATCTTTAGACCAGTTTCATCTGTTGGTAGATCAGGTAAGATTATCAATCAATCAATCCATCCATCCATCCATCCATCCATCCATCCATCCATCCATCCATCCATCCGTCCATCCGTCCATCCATCCATCCATCCATCCATCCATCAGATAGCCGTGGCGATAGAGAGGCGGCTTCTCACCAATGCAACAAGGGTTCAATCCCAGCTCAGAGCAAGAACTTTATCGTTGTAAGTGAGAGGGATATTCGGTCTCCAGGCAGGTTTCCCCCGAGCTTTCTGTTTCTTCCTGCAGTAATGATCGAAATCATCCGCACGATCTGTGCCAAGGGCCAAATTGAAAACAGGCCTCAGGCCTAATTTGCTACCCTTGTAAAATGACAAGATTATTATAAGTAATAGGAGCTAGAATTGTTGGTACCACCAGGCCCGAGGCCAGTGGGGGGGCTGCGGGGGCGAGTCGCAGCACACCTGCATGAAAAAGCTAGATCATACTTGAGTGCAGGTATATAGTACTTGACAATTAGAATTGGAATTGTTTAAACATATTTAACCCCCGAATTATTTTATTTTATTGACCACAATTTCTGTTTTTTTCTTCAGAAAAATATCGAGCCTTCTTAGACAGTATTAGCAGTAATCACAACGATTATTTATATCGTGAAGATCTCATGTCACCTGCTACATCAGTAAGTTATCTCCCTTTAGTTTTATTCTCCAAGTTATCTCCCTTTAGTATTATTCTCCAAGTTATATCCCCTTATTTGTGAAGTTTTTATTTGATTTCTGTACTCGAATTCATGAAATTATAAAGGATTGTCCCCCACCATGGGATTCGATGATTGGCTTCAATTTAAATGGGGAGTCACAGTGGCTCAGACAGTGAGGTGTTGGCTCTCTATCCAGGAGACCCCGGGTGTTGGTCAAAATATTCCAGCATGTTTTCCCAATGTCAATGGTGCAGGTTATAGGGCATGACAAGAAATAGTATCTGTTTATTCGGATCGGATGAAAAATTGAGGTCAAGTGTACATGTTTCTTGCACTTATAAAGACCCTTGACAGTTGGAATTTGTGCAAACCTTTCTCAAGCACACTGTACAGGGCATGACAAGAAATAGCATTTAGATATTCGGATGGGATGATAAATTGATTTCCAGTTTACATGTTTCTTGCACATAAAATAGCCCTTGACAGTTGGAATTTGGGCAAACTTTGCTCAAAGCGCACTGTACATCTGATACAGAATTGTAAGACATTTAAACCTGTTTCATTTAGCTTTAATTTAAATACAGTAAACAAATCCCCCCTTTGTTCCGCTCGTGTGTGAGCTTTTTTCCGTCATCTTCTTGGAATTATTTAATTAAAATACTACATAAAGTCACCAGACAAGATTCTCTGTACTTATTGAGTGAAGATGGCCGATTTAATTTTAATCAGATTTGGTGTGAACTTAACATAAAGTGCACATAGTGACCACTGGCTGCAAGTACAGAAAATTTCGTAGATTGACTTTATGTGAACTTTAAATTCGGTGCAGAGAATATAAGAAATAAATATTTAGCATGATTTCACCCCAGTAAAAACATAAAGATAAAAATACCTGATATTTCCATGGTCTGCCATCCTGTTAAACAAGAAATTATGCTTCATGTAATTATATGACATGAATAACTACCGTTTAATGGCTTCTTGCAATTCTACAACAAGCATGTTCATTGCTATCAGACAGATGATAACATGTGTCATTGAGTCAACTTGCGTGGTTTTAATTCTCTATTTGTACGAAACAAAGAGTAAGGTCGCCTGTCCAACCTCTCAGGGGTTTCTCTGGGTCCTTCGGTTTCCTCTTATTGCTAAAAAAACCCTACGCACATGCGAATTATTGAAATAAAATTGAACCATATGTTAGTCCCAAAATGACCTAGTTGTGTCAAGTGGACGTTAACCCTCTCTCTCTCTCTTAAAGTCTTAACCTCTCAAAATAAGATTCATAGCCCTCAATCAATGTTAATTGTTTTTTTGGGAAATAGTCAGAATATACGCATTAATTTCTTGTGTGACAGTAGATGGAACCTTTGATCACAGTATTCATTCATACAATTTCTTTTTCACCATCAGTAATTTATTTCATTGGATCATTCTTCAGTTTCTTGTCATTTAAATGTTCATTATTATTTTTATTAGCTACAGGTAATAGTATATTTCGTTCATCTGTCATGGTAGCTCTATGTATCTTTTAGTAGTATATATTAATAACATATTCACAGATTTAAATACATTTATATACTTCGCTTCTCACATCTGCTTATCTAACTTGTGTATATATGAGGGCAGGCGGAAGCAATTGGGAGGGGGATCCATACATAAAAATGGCTATTTAATTGATGTCCGCTAGAAATGGTAACTGTCAGACAACAGAGCATATGTACGTGTAGGGGCCTACCCCACAACCCACAATCAGGCCTGGAAATAACGACCAGCAGAAGCAATTCTTGATTGGGGGGTGGCTTCCATTATAGGCGAATGTGCAGTGGCTGCAATAACCTGGAGAAAAAAGTACTTGCGGCAAAATTATGGGGGGGAGGGCTTTACCCTAGCACCTCCACTCCGCCGGGCCTGTATGTGCATAAAAATGGTTATTTAATTAATGTCGGCTAGAAGTGGTAACAGACATTAGAGCATTTATATGTACCCCACATGGCCACATTGCATATGTGTCATAGGCTGGAGCCCTAAGATTTTCTTCTTAAGCCCTTAATAATAATAATAATAATAATAATTTTTATACATTCAAGCATGTGCAAAACGCTGCATTTAACGAATCCCTCTACTAATAAATTACAAGACAATCAGTTTCTAATCTCGAACAGACATTAATTACAAGCAAATGAGTACCTTGCAATTTCCCTTGTAATGCTCCCTTTCCTAATCGCAACTTACAGGACTTTGGACTCACAGTCATCATTGGGCTTTCTGGCAAGTTTCTTCGGAAACACTAGTAGTGACATAGCAGCCATGGCATTGAACACCAGTTCATATTAGTAGAAACAAGCTTACATGTTGATTGCAATGATGAGCAGAGTTGAAAAGAGTTGCTGGCCTTTGAAAGCAACTTCAAACAATTGTGTGCTGCAATGTTTCTGTAGAAATATTCCAAGGCATAAAAACCAAAAATATTATTGAAACAACAATCTGTTCTGTTAAGCAAAATGAGAAATGCAATAACCCACTTGTTAGAATGTTATGGTCACGGTGTGCTATCAGTCCTTCAAGAATCAAAATCCTTATATTTAAGCCGGTCACGGGCAAGACTTTATGAGCAACAAATTGTGCTTTGGTAGTTTATGAAAACCCTAACAGATCCTTAATAATTTTGACCAATCAGTAGCTACTAATATTTATAATTCAGACCATAGACAGCAATATTAGATTGGTTTGGGGGCGTGGGATGGGGGCAGAGTGGAACAGATTTCAAAATCGGATATCTCCCAGGTGGGGGGTCTGAGGGAAGTAGATTAGCACGCTGTAGGTCTAGTGCTGAGTCCTCGTTGGAGTAGGACTCGAAACCCCGGACAATATTTTGAGTATCTTGGATGATTTTATATTTTTAATGCTATTGGGCTGACATGATCACGTGCATCACTGACCTCTCTCCCTCCGCTATAACATTCCCGTAAATAAATTATATTATTAAATCCTGCTTTTTTTACTGCCTTTTTTTGTTTATAAGAATCAATATATGCATGTTCTACTAATCAGTTAGTTTTAAGCGATTCAGTAAAAAATATTGGGCAACTTTCAGTAGATCCTAACAATAGTGTTATAGTCAAGCCTTTCACACTTCCAGTATAATATATAGGCAACTTTATAATAATAATAATCACATCATTTTACAAGGGTAGCAAATTAGGCCTGAGACCTTTTTCCAATTTGGCCCTTGGCACAGATCGTGCGAATGATTTCAGTGGACCCCAATAAGCCAAAGTATAGATATTCTTCTATTTGTTGTAAAAATGTCATCTTCTCATATCTGTTTATTTACCATTATACGTAACCCTCATATCAATTCCATATAATGTTTATTATGATTCAAGATATATACAATGTTTTAGCTACCTATTTCAATTTGTAATTTATGATAGTCCATGTCCCTATTTATAATTCTCATGCATGTACATTTCATTATTTTGTCTCTAATTCCATATCATATATTTATTATTGATCAAAAAGATAATTTCAAACATATTTGATGCATTATATGAATAGATATTTCAGAGTCATATATATATATAATCGTATGGACAACTCCAAAATATTTGCATATATTCGTCAATGAACAATACTGGCATATCACACTTTAGCATGAAGAAATTTCAGCTTATTTTAACGGAAAAAACATCTCTCCTAAAGTCCCATAACTAAAAGACTGTTTGATCACAATGTTATCTTATTCAAACATTAAACCATGTGTTAGTCCCGAAATGACATAGTTTGTATCGAGTAGACATTAAACCCCATTCCTCTCCCTCTCTCTCTCTACTTTTCAAGCAGGAATGTTGAAACTTTGCACTATCGGTGTATTAAACAAGTCATAGTCGTTGTATTTCATATAAATCGTCTGTAGGTTTTTAAACTGTTTACGATAGTTGAAACGTTGACCATTCTGATTGTGAACACAGTATTTACCTTGAGTAACAGCTGTGGTTTCGAGCCCTGGTGTGAGCGTTTGTGGCATGGAGATAAGGGCACCTTCTCAACCTCGCGGGTTTCCTCTGGGCACTCCGGTTACCTTCACTGCTAAAAAGACCCCTATGCGCAAGCGAATTAATGAAATAAAATTAAACCATATGTTAGTCCCAAAATGACCTAGGTGTGTTGAGTGGACGCTAAACCCCATTTATGTAATGTCGTTATAATTCTATATGTAATTGTACCCAGTCAATATCTGTATATAGCATGATGCATGATTAAATATATCAGCACACTAATTATAATACTTTATTTTCAGCAGGTAGGAGAGGGTCGCCAATTGATATTAATATAATTTTAGAATCTGGCCCCAAGTACACAAAGTATTCTCAGACTAAGTTAAGAATTTACTCAAAATTGTTTGCCTTAATTTTAACTAATATAATATAGCCCTTTTTGTTGTTTTAATGTATCAATGACATCAATAAGAAACTATGTGCAAAGTTTTATGTTTCTGGATCAAAGATATTTCTCATAAACAGTGATTGAAAGTTGAGTAAATTCTTAATTAATGTCTGAGAATGCTTTGTGAACATGGGGCCAGATTTTTTGTGCAACAAAAGGAATACAAAGCCATTTGTTGTTAGATTAATTTATTTTAAGTGTTCTAGCCACAGGGACGTTTCGGAGCCTCCGGTCTGAGAATCAATGATAGATTTAAGTGTGGTTTAATTGTCGAGAGCGAGACATTGAGTAATATATTGTAAAAACAAGAGAACAATATATTACTCGAGACGATTAAACTACTTAAAATACAGACACTCTGCACGTGCGTTTACACGTACATTATTTGAAAAAATGGTACGCCAACATCAAAGGATGACGTCACAATCTGTATTTTAATAAATGATATCAGACTATCCGTAGTATAATGCTTTGATGGCAACACATGCCAAATTTAAAGCAACTTTTTCTAAGCAAGTATTATTGTGGCTAGAATTAGTCCAGTACTGTTGGGACTTCAGATTTTAATGTAATTTTTGTTTGTATGTTTTTGTTAATGATATATGTTGAATGATATATGAAATGAATGCTTGGTTTGCTTGAAAGTGTTTTTTTTATATCATCATGTTCCATCACCGTCTTCATTAGATCAATTGGAGCAGAATAGTAGAATGTTAAACCCCATTTCAACATTCGGCAAACCTCGACAGATTCCGGTACCCTCCGTAACCCTACATCTAGACTCGGATGTATGACAGTAAGTGATATGTACCTACCACCATACATTGGCGATGCGGCTAGTCGACTACCGATTTACTTTAACAGGAAAACGTGCCGCTTTTACAAAAAAGTCTCAAAATGGCAGCCATTTTTTAGTTTGTTAATATAATCTTTTTATCCAGGTCCTTTAAAATAGTTCCAAAATGGTGGAATTCGTCATACATCTGAGTCTAGATTTAGGGTACCGGAATCTGTCGAGATTTGCCGAGTGCCCATTTCATTTAATTTATTGTTTCGCCATTTACTCCAATGTTTTTATTAATGATATAACTTAAATATTGTATAATATGATATGAATGGTGGGTTTGCTTGAAAGGTTTTTTTTTTTTATTGCATCATGTTCTAGTTCTGTCATTTCATTCATTTATTTTGTTATCATAGAGTGCCGTTTATGGAAAACCTCGGTCGTTTCCAGGGAGTGAGGTACCAGTAAAATCGTGGTTTTATTTTAGTTTTTCGTATCACCCTATCTTTTATTGATGTATATGTGATGGTTGTAGGTTCTTTTTGCATGGTAGAATAGCGGAATGCAATGGAATGGAAAAAATCTTATCTTTTTTTAAAAAAAAATTTTATCTTTTTTTTAAAAAAAAGTCTTATCTTTTTTTTAAAAAAAAATCTTATCCTTTTTTTTTAAAATCTGTCTTTTTTGTGTGATCTAAATATTGTTATTGTTTTATGTCCATATTAGGTGCAATATTGTAGGAAGGTAACGAAATATAACCTAGCGTAGACTGTAATATATCGTATAATTCTTCTTCTACATGTGTTGTCTAGTCTTGATCGCTCCAGAACAAACTGTCTCTACTTTGACTTCAACCAATATTGGTCTGGATAATTAATAGAATAGAGTTAATTGTGTATGCAATGTCAAAGGTCAAACAGAGATTAACAAGTGACCTTCACATTTGAGTGCATGTTAAAGATCCCTTGGCAGATGGAATTCAAAATAAGAGTAGGCTGTAGCGCAACTATCGAGGCAAATTTCTTTCATAGCACACTGTATGGTGTATGCTCGTCTTCCATTAGCCCAGTCTGTGCAGAATAGTAGGATGTTAAATCCCTTTTCATTTCACAATATTTTAGTTTGCAAGGCATTTATATTCCCTCAACAGACGACTGACAGCTTTATCTGGTGCATTGAGAAATTTACCCAGGGATGCTGTTTCAAAATTTAGGCCAGAATTATTTACCAGAAGTCTTTTGTCAGCATCATGAAATAGGGCCAATAAGCTCCCATTCCCTTTAGGGGATCACGGTGGCTAAGGGAGTAAGTAGCTGGCACGGTAGCCTGGAGGTCTATCCCTGCATTGGCCGAGAAAGTTCATCCAGATTTTCCTGCGTGGTTCCCCCTTGTTAGTGATGCAGGACAGAGGGCCTGATAAGGACAGCTGTCTAGTTGTTTTGATGGGACAAATAACAAGGTCCCATGTACCCATTGGCGTGCATGTAAAGATCCCCTGACAGTTGGAATTCAATATAAGAGTAGGCCGTAGTGCTGCTGTCTGGGCAAAAGTTCCCTCATGGCACACTGTATGATGTATGCCCGTCTTCATCAGCCCAGTTTGGAGCAGAACAATAGGACGTTAAACCTCATATTATTTCATTTCCATTCCCTTTAATAGAGTTCAGCTACAAATATTTCTTATGTTAAGTGGTATTATTGCAATCAAAGTGTCAGAGACAATTTGGTATGGAGCGATCATAACTTTCTATGTCCCCATTACCTATTTAATTTTACACTATCTCTGTTATATCTTTAGTTTTAAAACTAAGATGAAAAAATTCCAAGATTATTTCAAGCTCTATAAACTATAGCTTCCATTATAAAATGACAATAACAATATTTTATATCTTAATTAGAAATGTTTTTGATCTTTATAACACTAGTGATATCTGGTATAGAAAAAGTTCATTAAAAAATGACAATAACAATATTTTATATCTTAATTAGAAATGTTTTATGTCCTTTTAACACTAGCGATATCGTTCGGGTATTTGGTGACTGGTTTAGAAAAGTTTGTGAATTCACAATTAGAATAAATTTGGTTGGGAGAGCATTTAGTGTTTAGTTTTATAGATGTGCTTTGTATTATTGAAAATATGGAAATGAATTTATATAAGCTTCGACGTGTTTTTATTTTCGTTATAACAGTATTCTGTATACCGATGTCGTACTCTGAAAAAAATATTATCAATCTGATTAAAACACTGATCCTATTTCGTTTCATTTTTATAGTTTAAAATTTCGTTTTACTTGTCTTTACTACACTAGGATCGGGAAGAGTTGTTATATTACCAGCGTTTTGGTTAAAGTGAGGGATTAGACAATGAAACTGTCTGTTACGGTGACTTCTTGGCTTGCCATGCACAGAACTGTGTGTTATTGATTAATCAATGTCTAACGTCATAGGGTCAAAAGCCGCTCGTAATACCCCTTACACGACTTTCCAGTACAACTGGTCAGATCTTCATGTAGTGTAGGCCATCGAGAGTATAAATAAACTAAATGAAATATAGATCTGTATTTTAATCAAATTGGAATATTTTTTACGGTAAACCATATTTTTGAAAATTGTCAGGAATGTTAGATACTAATATTGGTACGGTATTTTACTAATGACGTTAGATTAGAACGGGTGGGATGGAAACTTTTTTTCACGATTATCACACGTAGTTGAAATATGAAATGTAGAATTTTTTTTATTGTAATATATTGTTTTCACCCCTGTCTGTCAGTCGGTCTGTCATCCACAATTGATTGTGGGTGGACTATTGAAGGCTCAATTTATCACCGAAAAATTATACATAGCGTTTATGTTTTTAAGACAAAGACTCCTATTGATTTGCAGCATTTTTCAATAATTGCTATTCCTGAGACGAAGACAACTATTGATTTTAAGTGTTTTCTGATAATTACTTTCAGAGTTATGGCCCTTGATCAATGGTAAAATTCTTTTAGGCACTTATGGAAGCTAAATGGACAAGAGTAATTATGTTCATGAAGCGTATTGATTTTCAAGGAATGTTGGGTGGTCGAATTGTTTCGATTCCCTGCTTATACGTGACAAGATGTTGGATCGCCTGTCCAATCTTTGTGGGTTTTCTCTGGGTCCTTCGGTTTTTCCACTGCTAAAGAATCCTGTGTGCAAGCGAATTATTGAAATAAAATTTTGATCAGGGGGGGTTGGGATGGCCTAGTGGTCTAGAGTGCCACGCTTTGACCTCTAGCTGGACGGTCACCTCTGGCTTGTAGCTTTGGTTTTGAGCCCTGGTGTGACCGTATGTGGGTGGCATGGAGATAGGGGCGCCTTCTCAACCTCGTTGGTTTCCTCCGGGCACTCCGATTTCCTGCCACTGCTAAAGACCCCTACAAGCAAGCAAATTTTTGAAATAAAATTAAACCATATGTTAGTCCCAAAATAACCTAGTTGTGTTGAGTGGACGTTAAACCCCATTTCTCTCTCTCTCTCTCTCTCTCTCTCTCTCTCTCTCTCTCTCTTTTGATCAGATTTTAAGGTAATGTATAAATGCTCCAATTACCTACAAAAAATTAAATATACAACAACACTTATTACTAATTACTCGGACGACTTAGCTGTTGTGGGCATTTTTCTAATTATCAAAAATCGTATCAGGGAAGAAACTTATTTTTTCACTATTATCACATGTAGTTAAATATTTGGGAAATGAACTTCTATTAAATTATATCCTTAAATGACATTTAGAAGTAGATTAATTAACATCATTTAAATAATGAAAATTTCGTCTATTTTTACTCTTTTTCTAAGATTTACCTCCATTATCTCTAGTTCCCGTTTATATAAATCTATTCCTCATTCAGACATTCGTCGTTTCTTTTTCAATCCTATCTACATAAATAAATATTTTATGATATGTTAACTCAAATTCGAACTCTTTAAAAATATTATTCCTAAAATATCTGAATTGAAATGCAAAAAATTAAAATAAATGAAGGTATATGTCATGTATATACACTCATTAATTTTATTTTGAATTCTGTGTCCTTTAGAAACTTTATTCTTGATTCTAATTCTTTTTAGATAATTTCTTCAAAAATTTTGATTGAAACAAAGAAATTATAAAAAAATTAATATACAGCTCAATATTTGTATTTTCTTATTTTATGACTTTTTTAAAAACTTATCCATAAAATGTTTTAATTAAAAGAAAAAAAAACCCAATGCCATGATATATGATGCGTAAGAAATTTAAGAAAAAAAACGCTATATAATTAATGCATAAAAATGATTTGAATATTATATTACATAATATTTATTAGCTGTGCTAGATTCACAGATAACTAAGAACAATAATTTAACTACAAACAAAAGTAATTTTAATTTTAATGATGGCTGCCTGATACTTACCATTGAAATCAGAGAATACCTTAATTTCCCATGTAGCACCTGCATGTTGTGTGGTGGTATTTCGTGGTTTTGTAAAATGCAACAATGTCTATAAATGTTTGTATTTTGTATTTAAATGTGTATATTTTGTTTGTTTTATTTATCTAGGGACCATTGAAAGCACCAAGTCATGCACGTTATATGGACACCTACCTTGAAGGTATTGTATAAGATCCGAATTTAATTTAAAAAATGTCTGTATTTACCTACCTTGAAGGTATTGTATTCGTATTGACTGTATCTTGTACAGACATAAGATATCTGGATCTATGTAAATAAAATTAAAATTGTCTGTGTGTATGTTCGCCCATCACGCTTCTTCGCCACGCTCCACTCCACTGCAATATTACACTATTTTGCCTATACCGTTTTTAGGTTGTTTTTTTTAGGACCTCGAATTATGTCTAATGGTTTGGATTGTTCGTACTTGGTTTTATTTTATTTATATCAAATTAGCCAGGATGACCCTGTGAATGTTTTAGGCCATCGAATTGGGGTTCTAGGCAAATTTGGGCCCAGGCAAATTTTGATACCAAATTTGGGTCTTGGGCAATTTAGGCCCATGGCAAAGTTGGGCCCCGCAGGAATTGCGTTCTCAGGTAAAGCCAAGGTATCCTGCTTGTAATTAATATAGTTTCACTGTATGTTAACAAGTCATTTTCCTGAAGAATTCTGACTTTTTATATTTTCAGGAAAGACAATTGTGGAGTTAACAATTCTACAAGGAAAGGATTTGGTGTCGATGGATAGAAACGGTAAGTCCAATTTATTGAGAAATTTGTGGCTTTATTTATATGTATTATTTTAACTCTACAATTTACACGTGGGGGGTTGGATGGCCCGATGGTTAGCACGTGTGCACTGTATCATAAAGTCTGTTATTGAGTCAACTGGCGTGGTTTTGATTCGAAGGTTGTACAAGCAAAGGAGTAGGGTTGCCTGTTCAACCTTATGGGGTTTCTCCGGGTCCACTCCCAGGTGGATTGCTAATAAAGACCGTCTAAGCGCAAGCGAATTATTGAAATAAAATTGAACCATATGTTACTCCCGAAATGACCTAGTTTAGATTGAGAGGATGTTAAACCCCATTTGTCTCTCTCTTTCATACTAAAGTTACAATAAAAGAATTCCATGAAAATAGATTATAAATAATATGACATAATTATTGTTTTTCTGTTCATATAGTACTTGGCGAAGGTAACTGGCATGATATGTGTTGATAATTTTACATTGTCCTAACTTACTGTACGATTGATCGGTTTTGATAATTTAATGGACTGAAATGACTTTTTTGTGGGATTGTTTTTTGTTATTGTGTATGGTCTGACCTTTTTGGGGTCATTTATTGGGAATATTGGTCCTTTAAAGCCACTGCTTGTTATAATCATATTCCGTTCACCAGACAATATCTACTTTTGGGGAATATTGGTCCTTTAAAGCAACTGCTCGTCAATCCATTCACCAGACAATATCTACTTTTGGGGAATATTGGTCTTTTAAAGCCACTACTCAGCAATCTATTCTTCAGACCATTCGCCAGACAATATCTACTTTTGCACAGCATAAAATAGGGACTGAGATGTACACAAATTGATATTTAAAGATGCATTATGTAAGATTTAGTAAAAAAACTGACAGGTCTCACAATAAAAGTTTAAACACAGGGTTTTATTGAAAATTTCAGTCAAATTACTAAATTACTACTACTAATAATAATGTACATTTATGATTGCGCTCATTCCATCCATATTGCATGCTCTAAGCACATGGAAGATTATAGCTAATCTTGATAATATGTAACAAAAAAATGAGTTTGGATTTGATCACAGCATAGTCTGGATTTAAATTGCTTTTGTGGTTACGATAAAAAATAAAGTCTTGATTATCCAGGTTTTAATTAGATTATTAAATGGAAATCATTTTTCAATCCGTTCAAAATCATAATTTACCGATTAACTAGAATGTTATAGGCTTGTCGTGTGAATAATTGATATAACATTTAAGCGCAAAATAAAGGTCTGCGAAATAAAGATCTGCAAAAGGCAGATTTTGCTCTTACATAATGCATCTTTAATTAAAGGAAACAAAATAAAAATATCAACTTTTTTTGCCTCAATTTGATTAAAAAAGAGGTCCAACAAAAATATTTAATCGAAAATCACAGGTGGTGGCGCTGTTTTGTTTTGACCATATCAAACATATTGTTTGTATTATTTGAAACGAGGAATTTTCGGGCATGGTAAGCCTTCGTCAGTGGTGCAGGACAGAGAGACTGGCAAGGGAAAATGTATAGTTGCTCGGATTGGACAAAAAAAAGAAACGAGGCTCAGTGTACCTATTGTTTTTCATGTATAAAATCCCTTGACAGTTGGAATACGGTATAACAGTAGGTCGTAGCACGCTCGCCGGGTGAAATTTCCCTCATAGCACACTGTATGGTGTATTACTGTCAAGGCAGAACAGTAGGACGTTAAACCCAATTTCGTGTCATTTATTTGAAACCAAATGTTGCGAACTTTCCATACATGTATGGGAGGGTATGGATGGCCTAGTGGTCTAGAGTGCCGCGCTTTGACCTCTAGCTTGCGGCTGTGGTTTTGAGCCCTGGTGTGAAAGTATATGGCATGGAGATAGGGGCGCCTTCTCATGGGTTTCCTCCGGGCACTCCGGTTCTTCCCAGTGCTAAAGACCCCTACAAGCAAATGAATTATTGAAATAAGTTTAAACCATATGTTAGTCCCGAAATAACCTAGTTGTGTTGAGTGGACGTTAAACCCCATTTCTCTCTCCCTCTCCTTACATGTCTATATTTGTAAATAGTGAATGGACTGATATTCCTTCTAGTCTATGACAGACTATAGGTGGTTAATGTTGCCATGGTTATAATTTTGTGGTGTGAATAGATAACATAAAACAAACAAGAATAGCTGCATGCTTAGTTGCATGGATTCTTAAAGTGGTGGACACACTAGCCGAATCATTTGGCTGAGTTGATTATGATCTTGTTTTGTTAATTAATGTCTAATTGATAATTTAGATAACATTTCAGGCCTAAAGAAAGACCTCCAATAGGCAGATTTATCTCTTGCGTAATGTCCTTTTAATTTAGTTTGGTAGAGTAATAAACAAGAACAGATACTTTTGGTAAACAGCTATTAAAATATTTGAGCTTACTCTTCGCAATACAGCCTAGATATATTAATAGTGGTTTTCCATATAAGTATATGTGGTCTTGTGTTTTGAAATAACTAGATTTTTTTTGATTTTTTCATCCTAACAAGATTTGTTTTATTTTGAAGGATTCAGTGATCCATTTTGTGTTGTGATGTTGGACAAGAAGAAAGTTTTTACAAGTGGGGTCAAGAAGAAGACTTTATTCCCTAAATGGAATGAAACAGTCACTTTAGAATATCCATCAGAAAACTCTGAAATGGAAATTGTAAGTGCTTTTGATTACCATACATTTTGAAATAATTGGATATATTCTCAAATTGCTCTATATTTATACCCTATGGTCCTTTCCCATACATAGATAAATTTTACCTAAGTGGAGAGACTCCAGGCGGCATCGAACGAAATATTCAATATCCTCCACTGGTCTTGAACATATTTTGAGAAAAATATACAATGATATTTTTTTCTATGTTAACGTGTGCGATGCTATGGAGGAGAAGTTAGAGTTGTCTCCCCTACCCAATATGTTACCCAGCTGTCTGAATCTATTTGAATAAAATCAAAAATATCTCTGTGTGTGTGTTCGCCCATCAAGGTTCGTCGTCCTGATTCACGGCCACGTTTGTTGTATCAAATTAACCAGCTTGACCCTGTGAATGTTTGAGGCAATCGAATTTGGGCCCCAGGTGTAATCATGCTTCGTCACCGGAGGGGGATTGGGATGGCCTAGTGGTCTAGAGTGCCGCGCTTTGACCTCTAGCTGCCCGGTCACCTCTGGCTTGTGTCTGGTTTTGAGTCCTGGTTTCCTCTGGGCACTCCTGTTTCCTCCCACTGCTAAAGACCCCTACGCGCAAGCAAATTATTGAAATAAAATTACACCATATGTTAGTCCCGAAATGACCTAGTTGTGTTGAATGGAGGTTAAACCCCATTTCTCTCTCTCTCTCTCTCTCTCTCTCTCTCTACATGCCATGTATTGTTTTAATTCCAGGATGTATATGATAAGGATATACTTGGTAAAGATTTTATGGGTAAATTATTTGTAGAACTCGACAAGTTGAAGGAACTTTCACTGAAGGTAAAATATGTGTATTTTTGTAGCTAAGTGGGGTGTTCGATCCCTGCATTGGCCCAGAAAATTCATCCAGATTTTCCGTTGTGGTTCCCTCTTGTCAATAATGAAGGATGGAGGGCCTGACTAGGACAGCTGTCTAATAATTCGAATGGTACGAAAAACCGAGGTCACATCTACACATTGCCCGCTCAATTTCATTTCTTTACGTTTTATAAAATTCTCAATAATTCTGTCTCATTGTGTTGATTTGTAAGAAATTCATCTGTTAATGAACCAGTATTCCATATATAAATAATACATGCTATGAAAATATAAAATTAATTAAGTTGCATTAGACACCAAAATTTTGAAATTCTATTTTAAATAAAACATCAAATTCAGTGATTTTAGACATGCATGAAGACCGCACTACAACCAAAACAAAAACCTGTGGACAAGACAGAAAATAGACATTGCAAAAAATAAACAAATATCAAATCAAGTGCTGTCAATTAGTATTTACTTAGATACACAGATTATTAATAATCAAAAAAGTTAAGGATGTGAAACCCTAATAATAACAACACTACTATTATATTAGATGTTTACATCTGTTTCCAGGGAACGTCGGAGTGGTTTTCGTTGGATCGCGCTAAATCTGGTAAAATACAGCTACGATGTTCAGTGATATCTAAAGACATGGTTGTAAGTTATTGTATAGAATTTGTATTGATCCATACTATTATTGTAGTTTGTGTTTAGGTAGTACGATACTGTAAAACAACAAATTAACGCCAGCTAGAAATTAATGCTTTAGGTGAGATTTGTCGCCAAGTACCGGTAATAATTTCATGAAGTAATAATTCCATGAAGCTTTATTATTCCATGAAGTATAATTAAAGATACATTATGTAAGATTAGATAAAGAGCTGGCAGGTCTCACTATAATAGTTAAAACCTAGATAATGTGAAGAGACTTTAGAGATTGAACTTTCGGCCTTGCCTCGATCCTTATTACTAAAATCAGTACGATAAAAATGAAAAGTCTTGATTATCCATTTCATGATTAAGTCATGAATTAAAGTTGAGCAGAAAATGGGATTCTAATCCAATAAATATCGCAGGCTAGCGTTGACATCGAGAGTCTATGGTCTGGATAAGTTAATTAATTTCTAGCGTTGACATTGAGAGTCGATTATGGTCTGGATAAATTAATTAATTTCTAATGAAAGACCTAAAAAGGAAGATTAGGTTCTTGCATAATGTATGTTTTATGATGAAGCATTAATTTTTTAAAGCATTAATTTCATGTCTTACAGTATCCTAGGTAGATTTATATTATATATTGTTTTAGTTTTAATTCTGTAAAGCATGGATATATTACATGCATGATGGTGATATGATCTGTTGTGGATTTTACTCGTGACATTCAATATGTTCACTCTCCATATTCTAGATCTTTAGCTATTAGACTGCTCAGAAACAACATAAACTTTTCTAACAAAACTTGATAGAAAGCCTTGTTGTATCCTAGTACTTCCAGATCATCAAATTCGAAAGGGCCTGGTGGCAGGGAACCATCCGGGTTTAGAATGGGCCTGGTCACAGGGAACTATGAAGCTTTAAAAAGGGCCTGGTCTCACGGAACTGTGATGGTTTAGAAAGGGCCTGGTCACACGGAACTATCAAGGTTTAGAAAGGGCCTGGTCACAGGGATCTATCGAAAATTTGTTGAACCTATGTGACATTTTGACCACTTGTCTCGTAATTAAAGATTTAAATTTGCATCACTTATTCGTCCCCAGCAAACAATACCCATTAATTTGATGACGCAAAAAGTTCATGTTTTACAGGGGTTTGGAAATAATATTTAGTCTCATTTTTTTTTTAATCCGTTTTCTTTTATCAGTCTGTATATTTTATCACTTCATCACCATGGTAGCGCACTAAACTTTTTTAAAGTAATGTTTTAGACTATTTTTGTTGTGTATCTATCTCTTCCTGTATGTACAGGCATGGACTGTATATACATGGTCCATGGTACAGGGCTCTCATTTCAGTGTTTATTTCCCGGGCTCTTGATTGAAAACATGTCATAAATATCTGTAAAAATACTTCAAAATATATTTTGGGAATTGGGATTAACGGTATTTTAGAAATTGTCTTCTTCATTGGCAGTGATACCATGAAATCTGTGGTAAAGAAAATTTGTTAAAAATACTTCAAAATATTTTTGTGGAGATTGGTGAAATTGTCTTCTTCTTTGGCAGAGTTATCATCAAATTTTGTGGTAAAGAAAATTTGTTAAAAATTGTCCGTTTGACAAAATTTTGAAATGAAGGCCCTGTTTCTGTGTCTTTGATATGATCTTTTAATTTTAGTTTTTTTATTTCATGTAGATTTGTTTGTTATTTTTGCCACATTTCCCCTTTTTCATTAGAATAAAGACATTTCATTTGATGTAACCACAAATAGCGAGGTTTTTGATTCGTCCATGGAACAATCTCCTCAAATACAGGTTTGTTATCATGGTTCATTTAACACTTTATCTTTCATGTAGAACATTAAACTTAATTTCATACATTCAATGTAAACCATATGTTAGTCCCAAAATGACCTACACCTAGTTTGTGTCGAGTGGACGTTAAACCCCATTTCTCTCTCTCATTCAATGTATGTAGTGTCATGTAGGACATTAAACCACATTTTATTTATGCATTGTATGTGGTGTCATGTAGGACGTTAAACCCCATTTTAGTCATGTGTTTATATAGTTAATTCATACGTTATATGTATTAGTATCGTGAAATGATTTAGAATAATAATAAATATTAATATAATAACAAATATTTCATTACGCAAGGAAGCCACGACTCTCTTACCTGGGAAGGCCCAAGGTTCGATCAAGTTGTTAGCCAGGATTTTCCGTCATTATTTTCCCAATTGCAGGACAGACAAGGACTAGCATCTCCTAACTTGAATTGAACGAAACAATTGAGGCCTGTGCACACCTTGGTGTGTATGTAAAAGATCCCTTGATAGTTGGATTCCAACTGCTGGCTGAGCAAAATGTCCCTCATAGCATAATACATGACGTATGCTTATCTCCATTAGCCAAGTAGGATGTTAAACCCCATTTCTCACTTTAGATTTAAAAACTGGCATTTTTTCCTGCTCCTTCTAGAGGGAATAAAGTACATCTTCAATAATGGGTGTGGTATTGCATAAAAATTTCAAATCCTATTTACTTTTCAAGTGTCTTTCTGGTGGATGAGATTAAGATGTTTCTCATAATATGCATGTTTTAGTATTTGTTTTTTAATTCTTCAAGTCATATAGGGGTGTTGGGTGGCTGGATGGTTAGTAAGTGCGGTTTTAATAATAAGATCTGTCATTGTGTCAACTGGTGCGTGACAAAGGCTAGGGTTTTCTCTGGGTCCTCTGTTTTCCTCCCACAGCTAAAGACCCCTACGCGCAAGTGAATTATTGAAATAAAATAGAACCATATGTTAGTCCCGAAATGACCTAGTTTGTGTTGAGTGGATGTTAAACCCCATTTCTATCCCTCTCAAGTCTTTAACATAATGAATATTTTTTTAAACATGTGACCCAATTATATGCAATAGAAGCTACTTATTCCTGGCGGCATTTTGACATGGGTACCTCGTCTTTATCAAGCGCAAGCAAAGGCAAGGGGAGAGAACTTGTCACTAGAAATAAACTTCTAAGCAGCTTGCATTCCATATAATTGGGTCATGCGTTATTCTATTCAGTTAAAAAATGCCGCTTAAACATTGAAATAATTTTTTTATTCAGTCACAGATCCCAACAATGGCGACAGATAATGGCCACATGATTAATTCCCAAAATAGTTCAGACGACCTGTTAAATCGTAAACAGTCTGCTACCTTAAACGTCGGGCCGAATGTGCAGTTACGACGATCAGGATCGGATATAAACATCAATAACAATACCTCCCGACGACCAACACAGAGTTTTAATGAACACGATACACAGAGTATGGGAAGACGGGGATTCGGTGGTGGAATACGATCAGCGGGCTCGTAAGATAACTTTCACTTTTATATGGTATAGTCCTTCGGATGGTACAAAAAAGATTCCTTGGCAGCTGGAATTTGATACAAGAGTAGGCCGTAGTCTTGTGTACACATTGTCTTGCACGTAAGAGATTTCTTGGCAGTTAGAATTCAATATAAGAATAGGCCATAGTGCAGCTGTCCGGGCAAAATCAGCCTAGGTGGAAACTCAAAATTTCACACATAGAACACTGTTTGGTGTATGTCCATCTTAATTAGGCCGGTCGGACAGTCGGAGCAGAACAGTAGGACGTTAAATATACATTTCATTTCATGTCTATGCAAATCATGCTTGTGATCAAAGACTGACCTATTTAAAATCCGATTGATTCCAAGCTGGCAGATTATCTAGCGTTATTTTAAATTTGTTTTTTTAAAGATATTTTCCCAGAACAGTATTTATCGGGTGTTTATTTTCAATAAAAGTATGGCAATTTTGATATATATGGAATGGAGAAATATCCAATCTTACTAGAAAATTTCTGTGTTCCCTGAAAAACATTGATGGAGCGCATACAATTAGTTTGAATATGTTTTTGTTTTTTAGTCCAAATACATCATCAAATCACCCAGTTTGTACACGGGAACGTATCTTTAAAAAATCGATAAGCATGTACATATTAGTGTGGATTAAGTCGTGAGAAATTTGATATTTTCCGACAAATACAAATCACACTTTGTTACTCTAAGTTTATATTTATTTATTAATAGTGTGATATTTTGTTGTATTTCAGAGTGAATTCTATTGCGTTTGGTGGAAGGGGAGATAACCTATCAGTTGGTAAGATATCAATCTGTCCCATAAATCAAAATCAAATCATATTTCTACTGACCTATTTATCTTGTCTCCTAAAATATATTTTTGCTAGATTTACATATTTCTCTTGTTTTAATACAAAAATTTCCTATCCAAAGATATATTTTCAATAACTTATCTATCCATATCCAAATATTTCCTGTTTAAAAATATATTTTAATAACCTATTCATCCATATCCAAATAGGGTGATGGGATGGCCTAGTGGTCTAGAGTGCCACGCTTCGACTTCTAGCTGACCGGCTACCTCTGGCTTGTGGTTGTGGTTTCGTGCCCTGTTGTGAGCATATGTGGCATGGAGATAGGGGCGCCTTCTCAACCTTGTGGGTTTCCTCCGGGCACTCCGGTTTCCTCCCACTGCTAAAGACCCCTACGCGCAAGCGAATTATTGAAATAAAATTAAAACCATACGTTAGTCCCGAAATAACCTAGTTGTGTTGAGTGGACTTTAAACCCGATTTCTCTCTCTCTCTCTCTCTCTCATATCCAAAGATGTGTCATTGAATTAGGACTTCTGTTGTTCTTGATGATTGGATGTCCAAATTGAAAAGAAAAATTATTAAAACAAAATGTATAGCAAATCTCCATCTTGTTTTCCTACTAATATTTCCTATAAATTCAGATCATGAGAAGTTCATTTTCTTTATTAATTCATGTTGTTCTTCATATACTGGAATGTCTAAATTAAAAACAAAAATTATTTAAACAAATTTTGTTTAAAATATATCTGCGCCTCCCCCTGCCCCATATACACATTAAACAAAAAAACCCCTGAAAACAAATAGTAAATGACTAAATGCTACTAATTTGCTACCCTTGTAAAATGACGCGATTATTAATATTATTATTATTATTATATTATTATACTATAGAATAGAAGAGGGTTACTTATAAGCCTTATCAAAAAATGTCCAACCTTTAGGATTTTCACCGGGTCCTCCAGTTTCCTCACACTGCTAAAGACCCCTACGCGCAATGGAATTGAAATAAAATTGAACCATATGTTAGCCCCAAAATGACCTAGTTGTGTCGAGTGGACGTTAAACCCCATTTCCCTCTTTACCCAAAAATGGCTTTAGGAATATATATTTTTAATTGAAAACATAAATGAAAATCTACATGAAGAAAAATTAGTTTATCTTGAAATTAGCTTGTGCAGCGTCATTTATTTGGTTTATCTCCTAATATTCCAATTTTTTTTCCTTTTTGTTTTTAAGAATACATGTACTAACTTCCCGCTTTAGGTTTATAGGTTGAGGAATTTCATAACCATAAGTAATGCCTCCCACTTTTTCCCTTCAACTCCTCTGTGTTGTCTTTGTGTTGGGAGAATTTGGAAAGGTGTTTGTAGTGTTATGGTTTTCTCTACTATTGGCCCAAACTGTGTTGTCTTTGTGTTTAGATTTCTATACTATAGGCCCGGACTGTAGTCCAATTACAGTCTAATTTAGGTTATGGTATAGTCCAATCACCTCAAATCCAACATCCTGGTTATATAGCTGTATAGGCAAAACAAATCACACAAATTTTTATTCACTGACAATCAAAGTTTTATTCCACAACCCTGTGACACAGTTCTACTGGATTCAAGTTTTCAGAAAGATCAGGGTCATGTTTCTCGAAATCTTAACTGAAGATAAAATCCAACTTTTAGTAGATACTTCAATTTTGATTTGCTAAGCACTAAGAATAAACCTAGTATTATCCAATCAAATTACTAAAATATGGATTTTATCTTAGTTAAAATTTCGTAAAACAGGCCCCAGAACATAATATGTTTTGCTATCAGTGCACCCTTGTTTCTTTGGCTTCTTTTATTTTACACATAGTCACGGATCAATACCAGAATATGACTTTCATTGATGAGGTGACATTATCTAATCATAGGGGAAAGTTTTGTCTAGTTGGGGATAAGGTGACATAGGGGATATTTTCGTCAACGAAAGTTGGGGATAAGGTGACATCGGGGATATTTTTGTCAACAAAAGTTGGGGATAAGGTGACATCGGGAAAATTGTTGTCAACATTAGTTGGGGATAAGGTGACATCGAGGATATTTTGTCAACGGAAGTGGGGGATAAGGTGACATCGAGGATATTTTTGTCAACGAAAGTGGGGGATAAGGTGACATCTGGGATATTTTTTTCAACGAAAGTGAATGCTTGGTAGTTCAATCGACTGCTTCCAGTAATAACAAATAACAATAATTAACTCCTTTAAATAATCCTTCTTTTCTGACGGGTGGGGGTAGGGATGGCCTAGTGGTCTAGAGTGCTGCGCTTCGACCTCTAGCTGGACGGTCACCTCTGGCTTGCGGCTGTGGTTTCGAGCCCTGGTGTGAGCGTATGTGGCATGGAGATAGGGGCACCTTCTCAACCTCGTGGGTTTCCTCCGGGCACTCCGGTTTCCTCCCACTGCTAAAGACCCCTAAGCGCAAGCGAATTATTGAAATAAAATTAAAACCATATGTTAGTCCCGAAATGACCTAGTTGTGTTGAGTGGACACCCCATTGGTATCTTTTTCTTTCCTGACTGGATTTTGGCAAACACCTGGACTGTGTCGGACTGGACATGTGTCTCATTATTTGTTACACGCCTTCCTTCTATCACATATACATGTATTCTGTTTCTGTTTTCGTAAAATTATAATTAAAAATATAAATAATTATATATTCGTCCAGCATTCTTAAATATTTTTGCACCCTGCTTACAGTAGATTTTGTTTACTTTTGCTTTGTTTAGAAAAGTCAAAGTCAAATGATGGTAAGATACCATTCAAGTGATAATTCTGTATAATAATAATTTAATAATACGTTCATGTCTGTCTGTCTGTCTAATTAAAACCATTTCCGTTACGTTTATTTGAATGGTCGCAGAAATTTCAGTCTAGTTTCTCATAAATTGCAGAATGATTTACCACTTATGATTCTGAGATGGTGAAGCTTTGACTGTATTCAAATCACAGTTAAATACCCCTACCCACTTTTTCAGTCAAGTTGCTCCTAAATTGCGGACTGTGAAATAAAACAAAACCAAGTACGAACAATCCAAACCATTAGACAAAATTCAAAGTCCTAAAAAAAACGTTATAGGTCAAATAGTGTAATCAGGCAAAATAGTGTGATCAGCATATGGACTGTTCACCATGTACATGACAAACAGTGGTAACAGGTGTCCGGAAGAGTAAGCTTACCCTGCCACAGCTGCATTCAAACTATTATAGGCCCCATACACTATCCAATATGTTTGATCCAACATGTTTGATGGATATTTGATCGTGTAAATTTGATGGCCAGATATGTTTGACGTCAAATGTTTGATGGATCTGATTTCTGTTGATATTTTTCGTCAAACTGTCAAACATGTTGGATCGTGTATGGGCTTCATCAAACTTGTTTGTCCAAAATTAGGTCTTCAAAAGTGTTCCCAGTTGCCAAAAATCGCAGAGTTATTGAAGCTCTGTCAGTAGGAGATATGGCATCAGCATATTTATAGAACAGTATAGAATGGTTTTAATTAGATAGACCGTCTGCTTGTGTATATTATACGTCATCTCATCTCATCTTATCTCCCTTTTTGTTTGTTTTTGATTTTACTCCTGCTTATACTCATATTTTATTTGTAATCGATTTGGTTTTATTTGATATTGTGTTTAAATACATATTTTATTTTAATTTTTTTTCAATAGTCTGTGTCAATTTCGGTTAAAAACATATCGGTAGTTTCAATTTATCCATAATTAAAATACGTAATTTGAACTGTCGCTGTACAAAGTGCGAAGAGACAATAGATACATTTATTTAATTATGTTTGGCAGGGGGCAATCTGCTTAAAATACAGATCTATATTTTGTTTCATTTTTTTTATACTTTCGATGGCCTACACTACATGAAGATCTGACTGGTTGTTGCGATAGGTCACGTTAGAGGTCATACAAGCGGCTTTTGACATATGACAACAGGCTTTTGATTAACCAATCAGCATTGATGTTACTAGTGGATTACCCACAGTTCCTTGTAAAAGACGCCGAAAGCTCGCCGTAACAGACCATTTCATTGGCTAATACCTCACACTATTCAGAACACGTCAATGATAACAACTCTTCCAGATCCTAGTGTAGTTAAGACAAGAAAAATGAAATTATGAATTATAAAAACGAAACGAAATAGGATCTATGTTTTAATCCGATTGGGGAGGGGGTGTTTAAAGTGACTTATTGACGAATACAAGGATGAAACATAGATGAAGGTGAGGTATGAAATTGCGTGCATATAATCACAAGTCAAAACCCCAATAATCACGACCTTATAATCATCACCATGAAATCTGATATAATTGAATATCACTGTATGCATTACAAGCTTTCCTGAAACATTTATTCCCTAAAGGTTTTCTGAAATTAATACTTTTACGAATGAAATATACAATATGATGCATTAAATAAATCTTTTCCTAAAACATTTAGTCCCTAAAGACTTTCTGAAACAACATGTAATATACTTACGAATGAAATAAACAATATGATGCATTAAATAAATCTGTTGAATGTCGCTGTGTGCATTAAAAGCTTTTTGCTACAACCTTTAACTTTCCAAAGATTTTCTGTAAGTAATAAATTTGGGAATGAATTGAACAATATCTGGCATTAAATAAAATCACTCTCTCATAAAAAATATACTTTTCAAATAAATATTTTACAATTGATTGCTATTAATGTTAAGTGTGCATTTATGTAGTTTTTTTATTTTGCTTGATGTTATTTTTTTTTTTTGTTGTACATGTAGCTTAGAATTCGGTCATTGTTAATCTATATTATATCTATATATCATCTTAGAATTCGGTCATTTGTGTATTTATCATAAACCATCTATTAGAATTCCGTCATTTGTTTATTTATTATATATATACCATCTTAGAATTTGGTCACTTGTTAATTTATTACATCTTAGAATTCATCATTTATATTATATAAACACAATTTTAGAATTTAATTTAAAGGTCTGCACTAATCAAAGATTTCTCTTTGTTAGTAGTTGCGGAGTAGGGTCCCCTGTCCAACCTGTAGTAATATTGGTGTCTTGTCGGTGGTAACAGATATTTATATCTATGATCGTCAATGTTTATATATTCTTTTATTATCAACCATCAAGTCTACATGGTTTGTGTTAATTTGACTCATATTTATTGTTCAAAATTCAGACATAATTCTTTTTTTTAATTAGGAATATTTCAGAAATGAATCAAAGCATGACTCAATTTTGATATATTTTCATCTTGTGTATTTGTTTACTTTCAAAAATTGAAGACAAGACTCATCCTACTTAACTATCTGATATATTAGCCAGTGATTATAGATATTTATATATATGGTCAATTTTAAACATTTTTTCTTCTTGTACATTTGTTTACTTTAAAATACAAAGATAGACTCATCCTACTTAAATGTCAGCCACAGAGATTTTGATCCTTAATCATATAGACAGGCCTCAATTCTATTGACTACAATTATTGTTTGTTTGACTATAGGTAATGTGCTGGCTCGCTAGCCAGATTTCCCGATGTGGTTTCCCCTTGTCAGTGGTGCAGAACGGATGGCCTGACAAGGACAGCTGTCTTATCGTTCAGATGGGACGAAAAACCGAGGTCCTGTGTACACATTGGCGTGCACGTAAAAGATCCCTTGGCAATTGAAATTCAAAATAATAGTAGGCCGTAGCGCCGCTGCTCGGGCGAAAATTCCCTCATAGCACACTGTATGGCGTATGCCCTTCTTCCATTACCCAGGCTAGGTGCAGAAGAGTAGGACGTTAAACCCCATTTCATTTCATTTCATTTAATTGACCATAGGCTTCTCTAGTCTTTATCGGGGATTGGACAAATGGTTAACATCATCCCAAACTTAGGCTGCCTATCTACTGCTAGCTTCGGCTGAGAATAGGCCCTAACCTAATTACCCTCCATTTTTAATTCCTACATCGACGATTTTAGTCGATAACACCGAGTATGCTTTTAGAAGTTTTGAGAAGTATTTATTTCTCTTCTATTGTCATATTGAATGAAATTAAATATGTTTATTTGGCCGTTGTGTGTATGAAAGATGTCAAACTGATCAAGAGCCGAACCACAAAAAAGTCCCTTAATTATTCAACATGGCGGCCCCCATAGACGACAAGTTCACAGATGCGGTTTTATTTGCGAAGAAAAATTTAGGCGTATCTAGGCCTTGTTTTGAAAGATAAACATATTGACAGTTAACAATGGTAAAGAATGTATTGCAATATTACCCATAGCACATATTATATATCGTTTTTAGCCGAGTGGCAGAACTTGAAATTTGACTTTGTGTTTACAAAAACCATGTGCGACGGTCTATTTTCACTCTGTTTTGTAAACACAGGTGACGTAAGTTCGATAAGTCCCGCCCACACCTCCATGGCCCCGCCCCAAAATGATGACGCGAGCGTTTTAATATGGACTCCAATTAGCACAGTGTTCTATTCTGGTATTGACGTAGGTGGAACGCTGTGTGCAGTATGGGTTAACATGTGTGCGTAAAACTATGAATAGACACAGAGCTTTACATTAAAAAAAATAATTTACATGGCATTAACTGTTATGTTCACTGGAGCTTGATCTATCAAAACTTAAACTAAGAATACAGCCGTTTCTTTCATTGGCTGAGAGCTAAATTCTGCAAATGGAAATGATGGATTCGTGAAATATTTTAGTATTTAGTAAAACGTGTGCTTTGTTAAAGGGGGATAATTTGAGATTAGATAAAGAGCTGATAGTTTGCAATGTAAAAGTTTTAAAAGTAGATAATGACAATATGCTGAAAATTTTAGTCCAAATTGCTCAACGCTGAACGATGGTGTAATTTGAGATTAGATAAAGAGCTGACAGTTTGCACTGTTAAAGTTTAAAAAGTAGATAATGAAAAGAGAATATACTGAAAATTTCAGTCAAATTGCTCAACTCTGAAACAAGATATTAGCGATTGAGTTTTAGGCATAGCCTCAATCAGCATTACTAAAGTTGGTACGATAAAAAAAAAAGTCTTGATTATCTATTTTGACATTAAATCAACCATCAAAAAAAGTACAGTATTCAAACCCAGTTAATATCGCAGGCTAGCGATGACAATACTTAATGTCTAATTAATCATTTAGATAACATTTTAGGCCTAAAGAAAGACCTGCAATAAGCAGATTTAGCTCTTGCATAATGAACGTTTAAATTTTGATAATTAGCGCTGATTATAGTCTGGATAAGTTAATTAATGTTTAAATAATAATGTAGATAACATTTCCGGCCTAAAGACAGACCTGCAATAGACAGATTTAGCTCCACCAAGGCCTGAGGCGGCAGTTGCTGGAGGGTCTATTTAGTTATTTAGAATGGCGCGGGCCTAATTAATTTCGGGATAGGGCCTATTTTGATTCCCCTTGGGCCTAAACCCAACCCCCTAACATTAATTGTCTATGCGTTTTTAATCGTATCAGGCAAGTCTAAATATTTTTTTGCAAAATCTTTTGACCTAAGGCTGAAGCCTCATCAGCCTCACTGATAATCCGCTACGGTCTATAATGTATGTTTTAATGTTTATGTAAATGTTTGATTATTTTCTTGATCCCATTAGCTCTTGTATAATGTATGTTTAAATGTTTATTTAAATGTTTGATTATTTTGATATTACAGGTAGCTCGATAGCAGGTGATAAAGTATACAGTGTCAAAGGTCAAGTTCTACAGGCTAAAGGTTTAATTAGTATGACCACTGATATTTATTGTAAAGTCAGAGTAGATCAGTAAGTTAGGCTCTTTCTTTGTTTGTTTGTTTTTTATACGGGAGGGGGTTGGGATGGCCTAGTGGTCTAGAGTGCCGCGCTTCGACCTCTAGCTGGCTGGTCACCTCTGGCTTGCGGCTGTGGTGTCGAGCCCTAGTGTCAGCGTATGTGACATGGAAAAGGGGCGCCTTTTCAGCCTCGTGGGTTTCCTTCAGGGACTACGCGCAAGCAAATTATTGAAATAAAAATTGAAAACCATACGTAAGTCCCAAAATGACCTAGTTTGTGTCAAGTGGATGTTAAACCCCATTTCTCCCTCTCTCTCTTTTTATACGGGAGGGGGTTGGGATGGCCTAGTGGTCTAGAGTGCCGCGCTTCGACCTCTAGCTGGCTGGTCACCTCTGGCTTGCGGCTGTGGTTTCGAGCCCTGATGTGAGCGTATGTGGCATGGAGATAGGGCGCCTTCTCAACCTCGTGGGTTTCCTTCAAGGACTACGCGCAAGCAAATTATTGAAATAAAAATTGAAAACCATACATTAGTCCCAAAATGACCTAGTTTGTGTCAAGTGAATGTTAAACCCCATTTCTCCCTCTCTCTCTTTTTATATACGGGGGGGGGGGGGGGGTTGGATGGCCGGTCATTAAGTCAACTGACGTGGTTTCGAATCCCTGGTTGCATGTTACAAGAAGTAGGATCGTCAGTCCAGCCTCCAGTTTCCTCCAACTGCTAAAGATTCCCCTATGCACAAGCGAATTATTGAAATAAAATTAAAAACTATATGTAAGTCCCTAAATGACCTAGTTTGTGTCAAGTTGACGTTAAACCAAATTTCTCTTTCTTTCTCTGTGTTTTTATACGCCCACATATTGTCATCACCCCTGTTTGTAATACAAGGGTTGTGGACCGTATAGAGGTCACAATATTTGTCCGATTTTGACGAAACTGAAAATATATATTTATATCCCAAAGATCTCAGTCGCTTTCGATATTCGCGCATTTCAGACTATAACTTCTTGAATAAGAGCCCCAGATTGTACAGTAAATCGTGGATTTTAATTTTTAGCTTGTTCTCTATCCATCTCTTGATAAATGGGGGCGTATCTTTCCTGGCAGCCGCTGGTTATAATTATTTGGCAAAATCAAGATATTGTGATTGTCTAATGGATTTTGAAATTTAAATAGATTGAAATTCATCCATTCTTACACATCAACCACTGAATACCTTGAATAACTTCAGTGGTTGCTGTGTTAATATAGACATATTTATTTAATACTTATTTCCGCCATGATGGTATCGCAGTTCATGAAATTATTTGGTGAAAATAAATTGACAACAAAACTAACTCAGTGGTTGCTGATAAAAATGCGTTTTTATCAACTCACATTTAAATGTGGTCATATGATGTCACACTTGCTTGTTCAGATTATTTTAAAATGTTATAACTTTGTTTCTTGATATAAATATGGAATTATTTTAAGTTCTGGAAGTAGAATGTCATTAATTTATGATATTGATATAAATATTGTTTTATTTCAGGCCTGGGCATAGAATCTCATTATTTTCTAGTACTCGTGTAATAGCAAAATCTCCGATGGTGAAATCAAGACATCCTACATTTAATCTCCCATTTGAGGCAAGTATAAAAAGAGCATAAAAACCCTAAAACTTAAAACTCCCATATCTCTGCCAATTTTTGTCTGATTCTTAGAATTCAGGTACCAATAAAAAGAGGTTTTTTATACTCTTTCATTTGACACCATTATCTCCATTTCTTAAATTTGACCCAAGTGTACTGCTTTGTACTGGAGGGTCACATATCAGAAAAAAATCTTAGCATGCTTGTTCTTTGGACAACTGTGCATCAATGGATAGACTGTGAATCTTGATATGACATCACAATTTCAAGATGGCTTCGATGACATCATACTCATCCATAGAATGATTCTACTTGTTTTCACATTCAAGGTCACGGTGGGTAAGACACTGGCTTGCATTGGCCAAGAAAAATTAAGATTTTCCAGCGTCAATTCCCCTTGTCAGTGATGCAGAAGGGCCTGATCCCTTGGCAGTTAGAATTCGATATAAGACTAGGTCTTAGCGCCGCTGCTAAGGCAAAGTTTCCCTCATACATGGCATATGCCTTGATATGGCATATGCCTTCTTTATTAGCCCAGGTTAGCATGTCTGCATTAGCCCATTTTATTTCATTACACATTCAAGGTGGATGCCGTCCACTGAATCACAGACTGAAACAAATATATTATGCCATCATGTTTAATTTGTTTTTGAATTATGTAGATTGATAGAGGTCGTTGTATATGTGTTTTTGTATTATGTAGATTGATAGAGGTCATGGTATATCATCAGATGCCACAGTAATATTTGATATAAAGAGATCCAGTAAAGAACATCTAGCAACTAGATCATTCTCTTTACGACATTTACTAGCAGGTAATATTTCTCTAATTTCATTTTTATTCCTCAATCAAGTCTGACTGTGCTTCTAACAACAATTGGGTCATTAACAAGATAGAGCCTACAGTTCGTCAATCATGTCCAACTGTGCTTCTGTCAATAATTGGGTCATTACATGATATAGCCTACATTTCGATAATCATGCCAGACTGTGCTTCTGTCAACAATTGGGTCATAAACACGATAGAGTCTACAGGTTTTTTTTTTCAAACTGGTTGTGAAGTATGAAGTATCCTTTTTGTTGCCAGCTTTCATTTCGTTAGTTATTCAAAAATATTTGTTTTCTGTTGTGTTTTTCAAGAAGCTGTTTTTGAGATATCCCCCTTTCTCAGAAAACCTTGACTAGTTTGTGTTGAGTGTACATTAAACCCTCTCTCTCTCTCTCTCTCTTTCTCTCTTTTACCTTTATTGCCTAGTTATAAGCAGCATTCATTTCATTCCGTTATGTAAAAATATTTGTTTTCTGTTGTGTATTTCCAGAAGCTGTTCTTGAGATATCCTCCTTTCTAAGAAAACCTTGACTAGTCCGCCCCCTCTCCCTCTCTCTCTTTCTCCTTTGTTGCCTAGTTATAAGCAGCTTTCATTTCATTCTATTAGTTATTCAAAAATATTGTTTTCTGTTGTGTATTTCCAGAAGCTGTTCTTGAGATATCCCCCTTTCTAAGAAAACCTTGACTAGCATTCATTTCATGCAATTAGTCATTTAAATTTATTTGTTTTGTGTTGTGTATTTCCAGAAGCTGATGATGAAGGAACTGTGAGAACAACCCTACTTCTACAGAACAACATAGAAATAGATATAATCATTTCACACGGAAAACCCAGTCCACATCGCAAACGACTTATTAATAATTTATCTTTCAGGAAAGACAAACATCTCTAGTGGCTTCATTTCTTATCCAGTATTAAATATCGTAAAACGTGAAATTAATGCCCTTTGAAATTAACACGCTATAAAAAGAGCTTAAAGCAGACATGTCTTGAAATTCGTGTGACTCGCGATGTCTAGTTCTTTCATGAATACCATTATCAATGGAGTAACTTATTACAATTTGTTATTCATTATTTTATTACTACTGTATTTCGAGGTATACTATAAGTCAACATTCATAAATACCATTATCAACTGAGTAACTGATTACTATTTAGGCAGTTATTCATTATTTTATTTCTATGAATTTAGAGGTATACTATAAGTCAGCAATCTTTCTGCGGAAGTCATAACTTCATCTGGTCCTCAACATTGACTTATGTACACCTCGTAGAATATAGCATATAATGTATTTGAACAGTGGTATATTGGACTATTTAATTATACCGTAAAATATGGTATATCATGTATTTTGAAAGGTACTATATTGACGAGTTACAGGCTTGTTAATGGTGGCGAGGCGAACTAGAAGGCATTAATTTCTTGATTTACCTAGTGTATTCGGCGGGCCTTAAATGTTAATATAAATGATGATGGCAATAAAATATACATGTATATATTTATACGAAACATGCGGCTTTTATTGAACATGATATACATCTTATCGACAACAAAGATGTTTTATATTTTTGTATTTAATTATCTTTTTTTAGAAAATATCCATTATCATTTTCAATTGTAATGGTTTCCATTGTCACTTTCAGTTGTAATGCTTTCCATTATCATTTTCAATTGTAATGATTTCCATTATCATTTTCAATTGTAATGATTTCCATTATCATTTTCAATTGTAATGATTTCCATTGTAATTTTCAATTATAATGGTTTGTATTGTCATTTTCAATTACAATGATTTCCATTGTCATTTTCAATTATAATGGTTTGTATTGTCATTTTCAATTACAATGATTTCCATTGTCATTTTCAATTATAATGGTTTCACTTGTCATTTTCAGTTGTTATGGTTTCCATTGTCATTTTCAGTTTTAATGGTTTCCATTGTCATTTTCAATTGTAATGGTTTCCATTGTGATTTTAAATTGTAATGGTTTCCATTGTCATTTTCAATTGTAATGCTTTCCATTGTGATTTTCAGTTGTAATGGTTTCCATTGTGATTTTCAATTGTAATGGTTTACATTATCACTTTTAATTATAATGGTTTCCATTATCATTTTCAATTGTAATGGTTTCTATTGTCATTTTCAGTTGTAAAGCTTTCTATTGTCACTTTCTATTGTAATAGTTTCCATTGTCACTTTCATTTGTAATGGTTTCAATTGTAATTGTTTCCATTATGATTTTCAATTGTAATAGCTTATATATGTGTGTCAAATGTAATTCTTTCCATTATAACTTTCAATTGTAATCTATCTTTTAAACTTCAATTAATGGTTTCTGATTTTCCAGTTTATTTATAAGATTTAGTGCTATAAATATAAATTATTTATTAGGAAATTATCCGTTCGGTTATTGATTGATTTTATTGTGAATTCTAGTTTTTCTGTTTAAATATATCTGTTGTTGTCTTTTGATCATCATTTGTTGTATCACAGTATACCGATATTTCAATATTTTGACGTTACAAATACCGTCAAATTTTTATATCGCGGTATGTCATACATACTGGTTATCGTCAAAACCCTATGTACACATATAAATGTTTCTTTTGTGTTGTGATTTCACATTTATGTTCATGACTACATAATAGTTAAAATTATATCTACGGCCTAAACGTTGTTATATTTTAACGAAAGCAAAATAACATGTCCATGAACTTTATCGTTGTAAGTGAGAGGGATATTCGGTCTCCCGTCCGATCAGGCAGGTTTCCCCCGAGTTCTTCGGTTTCTTCCTGCAGTAATGATCGAAATCATTCGCACGATCTGTGCCAAGGGCCAAATTTGAAAAAGGCCTCAGGCCTAATTTGCTACCCTTGTAAAATGACGTGATTATTATTATTATTAAAGTAGAAGTTAGGACCAATTTTCCCTTGTGTGTGCACACTGCACATAGCTTAGACCACAAAGTTTATCTCAAAATATTATGTTCAAGACCACAATGTAGTTTTATAAATTGATTCAGGGACCAAACAGGACAAGGAAAAAAAGTTTCCTTTTTTTTTCTCCTCAAACCCTATTTTATTTATCCTAGTTTTGGGCATTTTAAGAAATGATTTTTTTTTTCTCTATAAAATATATTTTGAATGAGTTTCTTTACTTTGAAATATGTAGAATAAATGATCTTAATACATTATGATACACAGAGAATTATGTTAATTAGAGACTCAAACAAGACAGATCATTGGTAATCAATTGATCAAGGCTGCTTCAAATATTGGACTTCAAGCAGGGTTGTAGCTTCAGTCATATTTGCCTGTTTCGACTGTCTGGCAGTGAAATTGACTGAAGAACTTACAGTTAGAAATTTCAAAGAATTTAAACCCTAAAGCGGAAGAAATACAGTAAAATGTGTTGCTTTTTAATTGTATAAACATAGAAAATTATGATAATGCCAAACATTCTTTGAGAAAAGCTTAAAAATTCTTTTGAATTGCTGAAAATTTTTTGGGAAAATGATAAAAATTATTTTAAAAAAATAACTTGCTAATATGTTAAAAATAAGTTCAGCAATATTTGGTGTTTACTCCATTGAAAAGGAAGAATATTTCTCTTCTTATTTGGGAAATATGGATTCTTATGCAATCTGCTTGATATAAACAAGATCTTCGATTATGGTCCTGAAATTAATATTTGAAATATGTCTGAAATAAATTGATGTCTTATGACCAGATCTTTGTGATGAGTCTCTAATTACCCCTTATATTACCTTTGTATTTTATTAACCCTTTAGTGTCTGAAGTGCCTTCATATTTCCACGTGTGAAATGCTGTGAACTTTTTAAGGACTCTCTACGAACAGGTTCTGGGCCTCCTATTCTGCAATCGATATCACCCTAGTTGGAACTGAAGCTGATCTTAAGCTCCGCAAACAAACATAACTTTTTTCTAATTCTATCGGGTAACTGGAGTACCAATATTTACATGTACCAGACTCTAAAGGGTTAATTAAGGTGATTAAAAAAATAAAAAATTTAAAGGGGAAAATGATTGGAATAATTTCGAGATGTAATACTGCCTTTACTGATAAATGTTTGTGTTTTGTTAAATGATAAAATTGTTAATAGATGTGTTTAATGCTTGCTGTAGAATATTAATATAAATTTTACTGTAAATTTATTTTGCTGCTGCTTACAGTATTTTTGTAAAAATATTTTAAAACAGATGATGAAATATATTTTTTTATACTTTATTGGCTCACCGCAAGTTCACAAAGATTGGTTAGACAAATGATTTTGTCATCTAGATTGAACTAAAAATGATATAACCAAGGAGTCAATCAAGGAAAAATAAATTATTGGAATCTAGAATGTTCAAAAGTTGATAATAGTCATGAAATAGAAAAATACTTATACTGTATATTAAATGTATGGGGGTATGTTTTACAGAAAACAGACTGAAATACATGTATATCACTATTTTTGACATCCCTAAAAGTATTTGTAAATTAGATTTTGTATTTGACCGTGTTTGAGTTTAATTCATTCTAAGCTGTGTGGCTGGGTGTCTTTTCGTATTTTCAACAACAAACATCGTGTACTGGCAAGTCGTGTTTGAGAGTTGACGTCCTCGTATCGTTGATGTCACGTTGATTGTAGCATGTGTATTTAAAATCATTATTCTTATTTATTGAACAGAGACCATTTCACTGTTTGTTTTTCTCTTTACTGAAGTGGGGCCTGTTTCTCAAAATCTTATCTAAAGATAAAATCGAAATTTAAGTAGTAGTAGTACTTTAATTGTGATCGGCTAAGCACTAAAATCAATCTAATATTATCCAATCAAATTACTAAAATTTGGATTTTTATCTTAGTTAAAATTTTGTGAAACAAGCCTCAGCTTTAAAGACTCTCTCAAGGGCTGTTGTTTCACTCATAATTGCCAGTCTGGACTGACATGCCATGAAATTGACCAATGAAAAAGTTACCCGTCAGTCAAATTACAATTTCAAACCATTTAACCTATTGAAGTTAAAACACAATAAACACTGGTGAATTTGAAAGAATTTTTTTTTTTTATAAACATCTTAAAAATGGTATAATTCTAAAATTGTCATATTCTATTCAAAACATATGTTAACAAATGACAACCTGGCAAAATTTTGAAGTGACAGCCCTTGACTTTAAGCTATCTAAATTTCTGTTTCTTGTAAAACAATGCCAGCTCAATTCCTGTGTCTTGTGAAACTTAGTCAATTGACTTTACCTGTCCAAAACATTTATGTTTTACAAACAAATTCACCAAACTATGGACAAGTTTCAAACAATTTATTATTTATTTTCAAACAAATTCACCAAGAAATTATGCCTAACTTTCAAACTCATTATTATTTATTCTTAAAACAAATTCATCAAGAAATTATGCCAAGCTTTCAAAACTTATTATTATTTATTTTCCAAACAAATTAACCAAGACAATTAGGCACTTTATTATTTACTCCACAAACAAGTTCACCCTGAAAGTATGCACAACTGTCAACAAGCACATTATTATTTGTTTGTCTGTCTTGCCACTAGCATGAAGTAATTGTTTATTATTGGTTTTGTAAATATTGTTTTTAATTATATAATAATATATGGTATACACCTGTAGATTAATTGTAGATAAATAGATTAGTTTAATATATTATGTATGATAGATAAGGGAGTTCTATGGAAACCTTGTGGTATGGATTTGGAGTCCTTTTGGGACTAACACATGGTTCAATTTTGTTTCAATAATTCCATTGCATGTAGGGGTCTTTAGCAGGGGAAGGTAACTGAGACAGCTTACCCTACTCTGTGTCACAAACAAGTGTGGGATCGAAGCGTCACTTGATTAAATGAATGACCGCATAATATAAAACACACAATAGACCATTTCGCCACCCAACCCCTGGTGACCTTATTTAACTCCCCTTTTTAGGTAAAATATGAGTTTCAATGTTCAACTCTATCCTGTCTGTTGAATCGAGCGTTACGGTTGATTTAAGTTTGGGTGGAAAACTAATAATAGCATGATTCAAATTTACAATACTTTGATAATTTTCAAATGTCAAACAATAAAAGGCAGCCGAATTCATATACTGTCATATTCTTTAAAAAAACGTAGCTCGAGCTACCCCTCCCCCCCCCCCCCCCGAAAAAAAAGTCCAGATTGACAAAAGTTTGAAGTTATACTCCTGCTTTAACAGCAATCATTCCACAGCCATGCATAATATTTGGCTTGTTTCTTTGAAAAGAGAAATCATGACAGGTGTAGCATTAGTTGAGGTTTGTATTTTGTACTTCAGCCATTCTGTCTTTGCCTTTTGACATCACATTTTGTAGTTTATTATAAGGTAGATCAGCTTAATTATTATTTTCACTGCATTATATATTTTCTTTTCAAGATTAGAGCGTTTTCAATTGCTTTTATTTTATTTGTGTTAGATAACGAAGAGGTGCTCTTTCAGGAAACATTTTTAGAGCAATATCTCTTATAAAGACACATATTTTTAGATCATTATCTTATTTGAAGATTCAAGTTGAAAAACCTGTCAGAGACTTTAATAAAGAGGTGCTCTTTAAAGACACATATTTAGAGTAATATTTCCTTTAAGATTCAACTTAAAAATCTTGTAAAAGATCCACTTTAAAGACCCATGTTTGGAGTGATATCCCCTTTAAAGATTCAACTTGAAATATTGCTTATAAAAAAACTTGAAAATTCCTCAATTTAACCAGTAGCTTGACTTGGATATTGTTAGAAGGTTGACTGTGTTAATTCACCTAGAATATTGTTTTGTTACCTTTATATAAATTATATATACAATACCAGAGCCCTGTTTCACAAAGTTTTAACTTAAGATAAAACCCAACTTTTAGTAAATACATCGATTTTGATTGGCCTTACATGAAAATCAATCTAATATTATCTAATCAAATGACTAAAATTTGAATTTTATCTTCGTTAAAATTTCTTGAAACAGGCCCAAGACATTTAACCACATGACATATCGTATTTTGTGTATCCCATTACATATTTGTTTACATATTACATGAATGTTATTTTATATATTTAAAGACTGCTGATTTGGTTTTTTTCTCTCTCTCGTTATTTTGGTTTTCTTTATCTTTACATCTCATTTTATTGACATTAATTTACAAATCTGAATAAAATAAAAATGACTTATTTATGTTTTGGATTTCTATATATCAATGGCATTCACGTACTACATGCTCCTTGCATTCATTCTGTGGCACTGACAAGCAAAGCTGTCCTGGATGAGGGAATCGACAGGAATAACTGCATCTCGGCACCCATTAGAAAGGGAAAATTGGATCATAGTGATTGGATATGGCTAGCTTTGAGAGAGAAATTGGGTTTAACGTCCACTCAATACAACTACGTCATTTCGGGACTAACATATGGTTTAATTTTATTTCAAAAATTTGCTTGCACGTAGGGGTCTTTAGCAGTGGGAGGAAACCCACGAGGTTGAGAAGGCGCGCCTATCTCCATGCCACATACGCTCACACCAGGGCTCGAAACCACAGCCGCATGCCAGAGGTTGAAGTGCGGCACTCTAGACCACCAGGCCATCCCAACCCCCCGGCTAACTTTGATAATCTTTGAGAGGCATTTAGTTTATTAAAATAATGGGAGATTAGATAAGACATTAACAAAATGTTTTAGAATTTAATTCGTCACAGGAAAAAAAGTTAATATTTAGGGCTCAATAATTCACATCAATGTCATCCTTATCAGTGAATGTAGCGGCCTAATGGATATTCACTGTGGGTCAGTATGAGGTTTAGGGTTTTTATATTAAATCAAGTGGACACCTGAAGGCTTCCATTTTCATTAGTCATACATGTGCATATCACAAGTGACAAGTTGGGTGTAGAGAGAGAGAGAGAGAGATGGGGTGTAACATAGGCTATTTTGGGACTAAAGTTGGGTGTAGAAATAAAGCATTGTAGTTTTTCATTGCTCACCACATAATTTGCACAGTGATTGGGTGCTGTAGATTACAAGCTAGGAGGTGTGGGTGTTGGTTAAAAAGGTCCTCAGAATACACAAGGCGGTTTCCACTTGTCTGTGGTGCTGGAAGGTGAGCCCGGAAAAGGACAGAATCATCTAGTTGCCTGGATGGGACAAAAACCATAAAACAATGTACCTGACAGTTTGATATTGAAGGGGCTCAGTGGCTTTGTCTGGACAATGAATGAATGAATGAATGAAATGGGGTTTAACATCCTACTGTTATGCACTTAACCTGAACTAATTGAAGACGGGCATAAGCCATACAGTGTGCTATGAGAGAAATTTTGCCCGGGCAGCGGCACTATGGCCTACTCTTAAATAGAATTTAAACTGCCATTGTCCCATCTGAACGACTTGGCAGCTGTCCTTGTCAGGCCCTCCTTCTGCATCACTGACAAGGGGAAATCACGTCGGAAAAATCGAGATGAACTTTCTCGGCCAATGCAGGGATCGAACACTCGACCTCCAGGCTAGCGAACCAGCGCCTTATCCACTTAGCCACCGTGATCCCTTGTCTGGACAAAATTCCCCTCCTAGCACAAAACATGATTTTACACCCCATTTCATTTATTTTAATTTAAAGTCAGTAAATTGAAACTGATTATTCATAGATATTATTTAATCAAAATCACAAACACAGCATTTTGTCAAACTTTAATAAAAAATAATGCAGGAGGAATAGTATTCCAGTGTAACATCCAAATATTGATTCTTCACTGCCTTCATTCTAAATTTGGTAATTTTTTGTGTTTGTTTTTAGAGTTCCGGTTCAGTTTATCATGTTCTTCTTTTCAAATATTTAAAGTTCACTTCTTGATTTTATCGAATCTGTCTCTCTAGTTCACATCCACCTCTAAATATTAAATAAAACTATGTCTAATCATCTCGTTTTTTATAATTTGGGATATTCACAAGAATCCAAGATGCTGGAGCTACTACAACAGCGCACATCACCATTCCAACTCCAACCTTTTCCTGGAATAATAAAAAGATTAAATTGGATTATTTTTAAAACATAGACATTAGACAGAAATGAAATTGGGACCAACAGATGCAATAATATGCAGTGGGCTCTGAGAAAGTTTTGCTCTGAAAGCAGTGCTTTGGCCTACTCTTATTCTGCCTGGTCTCATTACACTCACCCTGAATGTTCAGGGATTGTCCCATTCAATCATTGTTGAAACAAAAATGGAGAACAGTCAATTTTGCTGGACATCTTTTCACTGCTAACCGACGGGGTGTAAATCCGTGTGAAAGCCTGTCAAGAGCGCGAAGGACAAATGAGATGTGGCAGAGCGCAAAAGTAAAATGTAATGAGAGAAATGTAAAGTGTCGACACGTCACTAATGGCATTTTCAAATAAAAACAGTTGTCATTTGACGCTTAACATCTGACGTTTTACATTTAACTCTTTCCTTAGAAGTATTTTGACATAATCATTACCGGTATTAGGACTTTGTACATTGTATTAATGTATTTTTTACATATAATCAATGGAAAAGACATTGCAGCAGAGCATTTAATATTGGCAGCGATACCCTTCCATAAAGATGTGCCCGCATGATGTGGGTAAACCAAACTCATGAAACTGTAGGCCATAACTTTATAATTTTCATTTAAATTAACCAACATTTTTAGCATCGACTACGTTCATAGAGGCATTTTGCTACACTACCCGTCCCCCTAACGACATTACCAATCCGGGATTCCAACTTCTGTAAAACATAGGTCAACGTTCAATACCGTTATTGCATCGACCTTGACAAGTAATTCGGCGAGGTCAGTTTTTGCCACTACTTTGATTCACGAAAGAAAACTTACTGCCATTGAAATTTCGTGTTTAGGTGGACCAGACATTACATTTGCTTTTTGTGTAATGTTGGACCTAACAGCGGGCACTGTCTTGGTTATAACGCTACGTAAAACTCCCGACATCTTTATTAGCTTGAACCGACGAAATGTTTCTTTCTCGAAAACTAAAACCGGAAGTATATGTCTGAGTGAAATAGCCACGGATAAAATAATATATCATTGAAATAAATAAAAACGAAAATAAATAGGCGGCTATTAAGTAAATAAAGGATAAAACGTATTTGTAGATTCGCTAAATTCTTATAAATTATTATTTCTAAATCTTATTTTCATTTTATTTTCCAGGAGCTCAAAATTCATTCTTCCATGCTTCTTCGCTTAAGAAGTGAAGTCATTTCGACCAGCTATAAGAGACAAATCGTCCATTACAGCGACCTTCCGTTCATTTTTCTGTCATTGCCATCTTTTATAGTCAAATTGGCTATAAATATATAAAATGTAACATAATTCTAAATAAGAATAAGGCTACAACAAATATATTAAAGAAAATCATTTGTTATTTTTTAATGGGGGGGAGGCACAGTGGCTATGTAAGACGCTGGCGAGGTAGCCTGGGTATTCGATCCCTGCATTCGCCGAGACAACTCATTTAGCTTGTCAGCGTGCCCCACCCTTGTTTGTGATGTAGCCCCATGCAGGGCGGGGGCCTGACAAGGGCAGCTGTGACTAGTTGTTCGGATGGATCAAAAACTGCGGTCCCGTGAACACACATCCTAAACTTAGGCTGCCTATCTACGGCTAGCTCCGACTGAGAATCTCGTATGACGTAGATGGATCGATATGTGCAGTATGGTGTACACATTGGCGTGTACGAAAATTTCCCTTGACAGTTGGACTTTGATATAAGAGTAGGTCGTAGTGGCGCTGCCCGAACAAAATGTCACCCATACACACAGTATGGCGTATGTCCGTCTTCATTAGCCCAGTTCAGAGCAGAACAGCAGGACGTTAAACTCAATTTCATTCCATTTTTTTACGCTTCTCATTTGGACAAGCAAATTACTCCTGTAATGGCGTAGTTTGTGTTGAATAGACACTATTCAATAAATAGTAGGATTAATAGCAGATTTCAGAGATAATTTTATTGCCATTTATTTTTTTAGTCAAGTTCATTCACTGTTGGATGGCCGAAAGGTTGGCCCGTGTAAGCTGTAACATAACGCATGTCATTGGGTCAACTGGCGTGGTTTCGAATCCCCGGTTTTACGTGACAAGGAGAATGGACGCCTGTCCAACCTCTTGGATTTCCCCCACTGCTTAAGAATGACCCCTACGCACAGGCGAATTATTGAAATACAATTGACCCATGTGTGTAGTACTATCCGACTACACATCTTTGTTTCTGGCCTGATCGTCTAGCGGTTGGTTAACTCTGGACTGCTACTGATGTATCTCTTTTTCTTAGGACTTCAGCATGCCGTAATAATAATATCTTTTTGTTGCTATATAGGCCTACGTTTTTAATATCTAAAATTAACACCTCTTTCTTCACCATCCCACTCCTGTAAAAGTCTGGCTAGACTCCCACTACTTCGTGAAATGGTCATATAAAGGAGCTAAATCGCTAATATTTCGGACTTAGAAATTGACCCTAATGGGTCGCAACGCATACAGTAATTTAATCTGATCGTATATAAACTGATTTACATTGAATTGTTTCTGTATTGGCTCTAATTTCAAATAAGTTATGTCCAACAAAATACGGCATGAGTCTCAAACGAATAGAAATTTCTAGTGTCTGGTTATTCCAGTCTACTGCGCATACCCGTCAGATAAGATATGGCCTTGCCGTTTGACTTGGAGTTTTGGAGTATGTCTAGCCTCGTTCTTTCTGGTCACTTGTTACAAGTGACGTTGAAACGCACCGTGTACCAATGGTACAATAATTTTTTTGTTTTGAATATTGGATATCAAAGACCTTCCGTTTCCAGGTAAGAACACAGCATCAATGTTGATTTAAATTGACCAATAATTCGTGTTTTCGATGTCGAAGATTTTGGAGGATTTTGAGTTACGGGCAATTGCTTCCGGAATATGGTAAACCACTACATCGTGAAATGGTCATTTAAAGAACCCAATGCGAGTCTGATCTTCTAAAGAATCTAATGCGCGTCTGATTATTTAAGCCCCCACTCCCTACTTATAGGTGTCTATCCTTTTTTCTCCTGTGACTATCCCTGTCATCCACATTACTACGTGTGTTAGTCCCGAAATGACCTAATTTGTGTCGAGTGGACGTTTAACCCCATCCCCTCACTGCCTTCACTCACTATACACATTATTGGTCGAGTTTGTACTATACGGTTGTGTTTTGAAATGTAAGCTATTTATAGAATTCTTTCTGCTGCATGGAGCTTCATTTGCCTTGGACAAGGGAGAATACTCTGGTGAATCAATGTCAATGACAGCGAGGCTTCGTCCTTGAGGGAAGGGCGGCTAGTTTGGTGTATTATCTCATAGCTGTAGCAGACGGATCTGAAAAACGTAGCAGTACAGTTTATCGTCTATTGCACAGCTGGGCATTGAACCGACACAGCTGACATGGCTGCTAAACCTCAGTCCGATCATGATAAGCGAAAACAAATTAGTATCCGGGGTATTGCGCCGGTGGAAAATGTTGGAACCGTCAAGAAAAGTTTCAACCGGCACTTGCATTACACTTTGGTGAAGGACCGAAATGTTTCCACACCGAGAGATTATTATTTTGCCTTGGCACACACCGTAAGAGATCACCTGGTCGGGAGATGGATTAGAACACAGCAATATTACTATGAGATCGACCCAAAGGTAATAAAGACAGTTGTTATTTTTAGAATTTTAATTTTCAGGAGGCGGAGACCTGCTTGCCATGTCATGATGACTTTGTTTTTATTTAATTACTACAGTAGCGGTAAGAGAAAACGTCAAATCGGTCGACATGCAAAAAATGTAAATAAATAGCATGTCATGGGCATGGATGGAAATATTTCTCCATACTAGGTTAAACCTTTAACATATTTTATTACATGTTGGGAATCAAATCCAATAGAAAACGAAATGTTTTGGATTTTTTTACAGGAATTGAACAAATGCATGGTGACTTTAGTTGTTTGCGAGTAAATTAACTCATTAAATTTTAGGTTTGATGGTTTATAGTTAGAGATTATAGATGGTGGATTTTTTTTTCGTACCGGTATTAATAAATAATTTAAGTTTGCGAAAAATGTAACGTAATTCTACTGGTACTGGTAGTTGGTACATTCCTTGCACTTGCAGTGAATGTTTTTAGTTAAAATAGACAACTTAATTTGTACTTGTTGAATTTCAAGTGACATTCATTTAAGTCAGGAACATTACTCATGAATTACCCTTTTAATGCATAATTAATTATTGCATCAAGTGCTTGTGGGGATTAGGCTACCTTGGTGATTCTGCTAATTGAATTAAATAATATATTTTTTGTTGAAAGTTTTCTTCTTAACAAGGGAGCCTTGGTGGCTAAGTGGGTAAGATGCTCGCTCGCTAGTCTGGATATCAGAAATTCGTTCCCTGCATTGGCCGAGAAAGTTCATTGGGATTTCTGACGTGGTTTCCCCTTGTCAGTGGTGCCGAATGGAGAACCTGACAAGGACAGCGGTCTAATCAATTGCATGGGATGAAAGACCGAGGTCCGGTGTGTAGGCCTGTATACATTGGCTTGCACATAAAAGATCCCTGGCCATAGTGCCTCAGCCCAGGCATAATTTCCCTCATATGGTATGCCTGTCTTCATTAGCCCAGTCTGGTAGTCAGAGCAGAACATTATGAAGCTAAACCCCATCATGGTCTTATATACCGGATCGAGGATCCATGATCTAAATACTCAGAAATCATGTAAATCTTGTAGATAAATATGAGGCATGAGCTATGAGCTCATCAATGAGTTATGTAAGCGTATAGGCTGTAATGTGACTAGTGAATAGAATTTGTTTTGTTATTGTTTGAATTTATCTTATATCCATTATGTCATAATTCCCTTTCAAATAATTCTTCAATCTTTTATTATTATAGTACATGATGCAAATAATTCGTTATTATTTATTTATTATATGAAAAATAATTTCAATCTCAAAGGCAGATGATATAAACAAATTTATATGATACTAATCAGGGTTTGATAATAAATTTATAATGTACATACTATAAAAATTCACAAAAAGTACAATGTATCAAATTTATTTTAAGTCATATTCCAATATTTCCCACTAATAATAAGTCAATAGAAAAACTAAAATCAGCATGTATTAATTATGTAACCCATGCATTAGATGATAACACATGGTGTTCTCAACCTGCTTTATATTTGGGGCAGGGGGGGGGGTAGGGTGGATGGCTGAATGGTTAGCGCATGCTGTATCATAAAGCTTGTCATTGAGTCAACTGGCGTGGTTTCGAATTCCCGGTTTTACGTGGCAAGTAGTAGTGTCGCCTGTCCAACCTCGTGGGTTTTCTCCGGGTCGTCCGGTTTCCTCCCACTGCCAAAAACCTTTACGTGCAAGCAAATAATTGAAATAAATTTAAACTGTATGTTAGTCCCGAAATGACCTAGCTTGTGCCAAATGGACCTTTAACCCCATTTCTCTCTCTCTCTCTCTCTCTCTCTCTCTCTGCTTTATTTAATGGAACACAAACTGCTAGAATTGGCCACATCAGTTAGAAAAAGCTGATTAATTGCAACAAACTATTCTGACTGATAAAAGCATATTGACAGTTTAATATAAAGTATCATATGGGTCGTGGGATAACAAGTAATAGTGGGAGCTCACGGCAGGGGTCAAACAAGCGGCTTTTGACCCTATGACGTTAGACATTCATTAATCAATCAGTATTGACATTTCTAGGGGCAGAAAACGCCAATAAGTCGCTGTAACAGACCGTTTTATTGGTCAGTTACTCATATCAATAAGAACGCCCATTATAATTATATAACAACTCTTCCAGATCCTAGTGTAGTAAAGATAAGTAAAATGAAATTTTGAACTATAATTACTATAAAGACAAAACGAAATAGAGTGCTTTAATCAGATTTGTGAGATAAATGCTTAGCAATATCCAGACTGAACAAAGGATTCAGTTCAAAGCATGGTAAAGTCAAGACAATTATATAGATAGGCTACATGCATTCCTAGAAAAATAATTAACGAAAACATGTAGTTTAGTGGTTGGCTAAGGGGAATCTTTGTGATTTTAAATTGAAATGTAGAAGTGTGTGTCATTATTTTGTGGCAGAGAAGTTTTTTGTTGCTGCTCCTAAACTGTGGAATAGACAACCATCACATGCAAAATCATTGTGTACATATAAATCCTTGCTAAAAACATACCTATTCAGTGCAGATGATGGGAAACTGTTATAAATGTGACAGACTAACTCGGCGCCAGTCAGCACATATTAAGACTACCATCACATATCAAGGATGCAAAATCATTATGTACATTCAAATCCTTGCTAAAAACACACCTATTCAGTGCATATGATGGGAAACTGTTGTAATTGTGACAGACTTAATCGGCGCCAGTTAGCAAACTTTTGGATACGAGGCGCTATAGAAATCTATTATTATTAGTATTATTATATACAGTTGTCTTGTCAACAAATATATGTGACAAATATCAAAGGTTCTTATTTATGAATTTTTGTTAATGATCAAAAATAGATGGGTATTGGCCCCCAATTCTAGATTATCTAAAAACACACCTATTCAGTGCAGATGAAGGGAAACTGTTGTAAATGTGACAGACTAACTCGGCACCAGTGAGCAAACTTTTGGATACGAAGTGCTATAGAAATCCATTGTTATTATAATTTTTATACGCCCACATTGAAATGTGGTCGTATATTGCCGTCGCCCCCGTCCGTCCGTCGGTCCGTCCGTCCGTCCGTCCGTCCGTCCGTCCGTCGGTCCGGCGTCCACAATTGCTTGTGGACGCTCTAGAGGCCAAAGTTAATATTCGATTGACTTTAAATTTATACACAGTGTTTAAGGTCATGAGACGAAGAAGCCTATTGATTTTCAGCGATTTCCGATAATTACTGTCAGAGTTATGGCCCTTGATCACTTAAAAAAATATTGTGGACGCTCTAGAGGCCAAAGTTAATATCCGATTGACTTTAGATTTATACACAGTGTTTAAGGTCATGAGTCGAAGAATCCTTTTGATTTTCAGCTATTTCCGATAACAACTGTCAGAGTTATGGCCCTTGATCACTTCAAAAAATCTTGTGGACGCTCTAGAGGCTAAAGTTAATAACCGATTGACTTTAAATTTATACACAGTGTTTAAGGTCATAAAATGAAGAACCCTATTGATTTTCAGCAATTTCCGATAATTACTGTCAGAGTTATGGCCCTTGATCACTTAAAAAAATCTTATGGACGCTCTAGAGGCCAAAGTTAATATCTGATTGACTTTAAATTTATACACAGTGTTTAAGGTCATAAAATGAAGAACCCTATTGATTTTCAGCAATTTCCGATAATTACTGTCAGAGTTATGGCCCTTGATCACTTAAAAAAATCTTATGGACGCTCTAGAGGCCAAAGTTAATATCTGATTGACTTTAAATTTATACACAGTGTTTAAGGTCATGAGACGAAGGAGCCTCTTGATTTTCATCGATTTCCGATAATAACTGTCAGAGTTATGTCCCTTGATCACTTCAAAAAAACTTGTGGACGCTCTAGAGGCTAAACTTAATAACTGATTGACTTTAAATTTATACACAGTGTTTAAGGTCATGAGACGAAAAATCCTTTTGATTTTCAGCAATTTCCGATAATTACAATCAGAGTTATGGCCCTTGATCTCTTTAAAAAATCTTGTTGACGCTCCAGAGGCTAAAGTTAATAACCGATTGACTTTAAATTTATACACAGTGTTTAAGGTCATTAAAAAAAGAAGCCTATCGATTTTCAGCAATTTCTGATAATTACTGTCAGAGTTATGGCCCTTTATCGCTTATAAAAATCTTGTGGACGCTCTAGAGGCTACAGTTAATAACCGATTGACTATAAATTTATACACAGTGTTTAAGGTCATGAGACGAAGAAGCCTATTGATTTTCAGCAATTTCAGATAATTACTGACTGAGTTATGGCCCTTGATCACTTTAAAAATTTTGTGGACGCTCTAGAGGCTAAAGTTAATATCCGATTGACTTTAAATTTATATAAATTGTTGAAGGTCATGAGACGAACAAGTATATTGAGTTTCAATGAATTTAGATAACTTGAACAGCATGGAGGAGAACTTTATCAAAGCCAAACAAATTCCAATGATTTTCTGATAATTACATAATGAGTTGTTACTTTTAATCAGATTTTAGTGTATTATAAATGTTTCATTACCGAAAAAAGTAAAATATGCGACAACTCTTGTTGACTGCCCGGACGATTTAGCTGCTGTGGGCGTATGTTTCGTTGCCTGGCAACCTATGTTTATATACAGTTGTCTTGTCACCAAATTTTCATCATATCTATACAGTACTAGACTAGATAGTTGGATACCCTATTTTGATCTCAATTTGAATCCATGTTTTAAGTTGAAAACTGACTTTGAGCATATGTGACAAATACAGTATCAAAGGTTCTTATTTATGAATTTTTGTTAATGATCGAAAATAGATGGGTATTGGCCACACAATTCAGATTATCACCTTCATGGAAGAAAAAACAGATTTGATTAGTCACGATACCGTAATATCTTTGTAAGGCTCAGTGATTTTTATGGACTTGTAAAGTCATTGTAGCTAGGTCTATATGAAATATTGTGCTTAATCAGGATTTATTGATTCAAAACCTGGTTTGATTATTGTTGAATGTTTGTTTTCTTTTGTGTTTAAATGGTTGGCTTTCCGCCTCAGTTCATCAGATTGTAGGAAAAAAATGTCAAGTCACTGAAAGTATCTACGTCTCAGCAATATTTCTTGGGCCTTTCAATGAAATACTTTTAACAATGGAATAAGGTGACCTAGATTACAGATTTGTTGATGAAGAGAATTTTTATGTCTTTCTTAATCGAGATGTTCATGCAAGACGTATTAAATAATTTCATTGAAACACATAAGTAGGCCAATAGTTGCTCTTTATGAGTCGAGTTCAATGGCAAGTGCATTGTATTGTGCTGTGTATTCTCAAATGAAGAAGGGAAAACGGTGGCTAAGATGCTGACTTGCTGGCCTGGAGGTCGGGTGTTCGATCCCTGCCCTGGCCGAGAAAGTTCATGCAGATTTTCCGGCATGGTTTCCTCTTGTCAGTGATGCAGCGCAGAGGACAATTAGAACTGTCTAGTCGTTCGGATAGGACAAAAAAATTGAGGGCCCGTGTACATATTGGTGTGCACGTAAAAGATCCCTTGGCAGGTGAAATTCGATATAAGAGTACATGTAGGTTGTAGCGCGGCTGCCCGGGCAAAATTTCTCTCATAACACACTGTATGGCATATGCCTGTCTTCATTAGCCCAGTTTATGAGCAGAACAGTAGGACATTAAACACCATTTCATTTCATTTCATTTAATCTCAAATGAAGAAGCATACCCTGGCTTGCCTTAAGCACATTACCAATAGAACATTGTACTGTACATCATGTGATGAATAAAACTTAGATATCAAACAGTTGCACGTAACACTGGGCTAATGAAGACGGGGAAACATTTTTGAAATTTCACAGTATTGTGGTTTGCAATACTAATAGATGCATCAATCCCTTAAATAAAATGCATTAAGAGACTTTAAGTAACACTAACTGCTTTAAAAGTTTAAATAAAATTTATGTAAAATTTATGTTACTGAATAAATATTTGTATTAAGTTTTGTTAACGGGAATATATAGTAGTAGTATCAAGTTAAGTGTAGTTCAGGATATCCTAGTTCACTACTAGACTCTAATATACCATGGTATAACATGTGTTTATATGTTATACATCAACAGTAGGCCTATACAATACATAGAGACCTTGACACAGCTTCACCTCTTACTTATACATACAATATAGTGTACTGGTATAAAACTGAACTGAGTATGATATTGTCATGTTGGTTCGCTAGGCCATGGGATGAATAGATATTTTAAGACCTTGAAATAAGAGAGAAAAAAAATTGGGTTTAATGTCCGATCGACACAAACTAGGTCATTTTTGGACTAAAATATGAGAGAGGGAGAGGTGAAACGTCCTCTCATCAGAAACTAGGTCATTTTGGGACTCACATATGAGAGAGAGATAGAGGGAGGTTTGACCTCCACTTGACACAAACTAGGCCATTTTGGGACTCAAATATGAGAGAGAGATAGAGAGAGGTTTGACCTCCACTTGACACAAACTAGGCCATTTTGGGACTCAAATATGAGAGAGAGGGAAATGGGGTTTAACGTCCACTCGAGTAACTCGACACAAACTAGGTCATTTCGGGACTAACATGGTTTACTTTTATTTTAATAATTCGCTTGCGCGTAGGGGTCTTTAGCAGTGGGAGGAAACGGGGGGACCCGGAGAAAACCCACATAGTTGGACAGGAGACCCTACTCCTTGTCAAGCACAACCCCCGATTTGAAATCACGCCAGTTGATTCAATAACAGGCTTTATGATACAGCGCTCACGTGTTAACCATTCGGCCATCCAACCCCCCAGACCTTGAAATAAAGACTTGAGTCATAGTGGCCAACTACCTCACAAAATTGAGTTAAGTTTGAAGAAACCTGAGCTGATTGTTAGATCAGGGGATTGAATACACATTATTCATGCATTTTAGATAAACATTTTATTTGTAGTCGCACCTAATACAATGTAGTGACTTTGAAACAAAATCGTCGGTGACAAGAACAATCCTGCAATTTGAAATAATATTAATACTCTAATTAGGAATTTAATTAACTTTTTTTTGGGGGGGGGATGTTCTGTAGATGAATTTTTTGGGGGTAAAGCCATGTTTTATTTTTAGATTGCAGTCAGTAGTGTACATGTTTTTGATAAAAGAAGATGTACATGTAGCGTAAATAAGATGTGGGAGATTGGGTCCTTGTAAATATTTAAACAGTGCATGGACTTCAATTTGTACAATGACAAAACATAATTTTGATATTTTTTGTTTGTTTTGCAAGACATCAAAAAATGCTAAATTTCCTTAGTCATGCTTAGATAGAGAAACATCTAGATATTAGCTGGGTAGGGGTAGTAGTTTATCTGGATTTTTGTCATGTCATCGAAATACGGCACTAGGACTAACTGCGGGTTGACAGATAAGATATGAAGACGGGAACCATTTTGGAAACTTTACGATTCTGGTTTGCAATAGATTCACCAATCCCTTAAAATGTATTAAGAAAAGTCAAGTAACACTGGTCACTAGCTGCTTTTTAAATAAAATTTATGTAAAGAGGGCACTAGGAAAAGACAGGGGTTGGGGCTCTTTGAAAAGAGATTTGAGCTCAAAAAAAGGATAGTGACTTAAACCTGGAAGAAATAAGTTGGGGCACTCGGGGAAAAGAGAGGGGCGTGTTGGTGGGGACACTAGGAAATCAGAGTCAAGCTCTCTCGAAAAGAATAGGAACGACACCAGGAAAAGGGAAGAGACTCCAGGGAGGGGGGAACAAAGAAAGAAGGGGCCACTCGAAACCACAGGTGCCTATAACGTAGAAAATATCTCAAAAATAACATCAAGCTATGACTAAGTGACTAAATTCTGTTATGTCCATGTTCATAAAAGAAATAATCAAATAACTGGTCTGATTCCAATTATATAGGCTCACACTGGCTTCCAATTTTTTCCCACCAAAATGAATACTTTTCTCACCAAAATACTTTTTTCCACCAAAATGGATATTTTTTTCATGTACAAAATTGTTCATATAATTTTCCCGCAGGCCTATTAAAATAATAACCGATATAATTACAATATACACCAACTTAGAACATTCGTCTTTACGTAATACATAAGCAGACCACAGAGTAAGTTATTTTTACACTGTGAGTATAAGCCCAGTTTTCAGTCAATTTACTAAGATCAGATATTTTTTGAGTGACTTAGTCTATTTGCACACCAAATTGCACAATATATTTTCAGATTTATACGTCAAATCTCATCTAAGAAGGACAGCTAATTTTCGATAAATTTATCTTTTGCGTGTAAAATGGTCCAATTGTTATTTTCATGTACCGTAAAGGTATCAGAATCTAAATCCCAGATAGAATGAGTTGAATGACATAATTGCAATTTTATTTGTAACACATGCTTCCATTATTCTAGTCGTTCACTTTTTGGCGGCAGTAATATGAAACAAATGGTGGATAGTTTTCGCACTCGACAAGGACGAAAGAGGTTTTGGGGTAGTAGACTCCTCTGATATAATCGCTTTGTACATTGACAAACAAATGATTTAGTATCAAAAATGTCTTACTTGACTTCTCTATAAGACCTTGACCTTGCAGTCTAAGTGTGAAGAAATTTGAAGGTGAATTGAGAACTGGTAGAAATGAGTGAGTGAGTGCCATGTTTACACTGATGACAATAACAGTTAATACAGTTTTACTTATTACAATGGCACCAGTATGTATACGGTACATACCTTGGCATGCTGACAAACACAGTGTGCCAGGAACCGTATTATAATATGCTCTATATACTGTGCACCTTTTACAGATGCTCAGTTCAACTTTTTACAATTCAGCAGAAATATCTGGCAGAAAAATAACAATGAAATTATATCAATATGCTAAAGTAAAAGAAACGCCAAATACATAAATAGCTTCAGTCCATACACGATTAAAAGTAATTCTAATAAAAAATCATATTGGTTCAAAATCGATTAAAATCATTTGATGAAAACCTGAGTTATGGCCATCTGAAATCTAATGAGGGGGAACCAGGACACGAGAGGAGGTCACTAGGGAATAGAGAGAAACGGGGGACACTAAGGAAAAATGAAGGGGACACCAGGGAGGGAGGAAAGTAAGACTAAGAAAAGAGATGGGGACACCAGTAAAAGAGAGGGGCACAGTAAGAAAAGGAAGGGGGGGCATAAGGAAAAGTAAAAGAGAGGGGCACAAGACAAGAAAAAGTAATGTGAACACAAGTTAAACCTTTTCTTTCTTTTTTTTTAATTTCTCTCTATAACACACATATTAAAGATACATTATGGGAGATTAGATAAAGAGCTGGCAATTCTATCTATAATAGTTAAAACTAGATAATGTAAAGGCAATTTGCTAAAAATTTCAGTCAAATTGATCCACTCTGAACCAAGAATTAAGCAATTGAAATTTTCGCCTAGCCTCGATCATTATTACAAAAGTCAGTACGATAAAAAGCATTGTCTCCATTATCCATTTCATGAATAAATCATGCAGGAAAGTTGAGCAGCAAATCAGATCATAATCAATTAAATATCGCAGGCTAGCGATACATCGAGTTTATTATAGTCTGGATAAGTTAATTAATATCTAATTAATAATTTAGATAACATCTCAGGCCTAAAGAAAGACCTGCAATAGGCGGATTTAGCTCTTGCATAATGTATAAACGACCAAGAGATAAGAGAGATACATTTAGATGTTTCCACTCTGAATTTTGTAAAACTGACAAACTAATGTACAAGGTTGATGTAATGCAGAACTCCAGCTGCTGCAGATATTTTAGATATTGTATATTTAGATAGTAAAGTAGATAGTCACAACAATGGAGAACCTTAAAATTTATATAAATTGTGTCACATTTAATAAATTTATGTGGTTAATTCTCACTATTTCAATATAAGAAAATAATGTCCATGTATATCCGAAAGTGGGAGCCAGTCTCGAGGTTGCGCTTTGGATCCCTGCATCGGTTAAGAAAGTTCATTGGGATTTTTCACGTGGGTTCCCCTTGTCAGGGGTGCAGAACAGAGGGCCTGACAAGGAAAGCTGTGTAGTCATTTGGAGGACCTGTGTATATATTGGTGTGCACATAAAAGATCCCTTGACAGTTTGGACCTTACCATGTGTTAGTCACAAGTAGTTTGTGTCGAATGGATGTTAAACATGATATCGCTTTAATGCATCTGGGGTCCCTGAAGATGAACCAACTGGTACTACCCATCCTCCTCGCAGTGTTCCGTTTGATTAGAGCTAATCCTACTACTCCCTGCTGGACTGAGTGGGTATTATTGTCACTAATTATGACTGGTCAGTGGTCCTTTTACTGACCAATCACTGACTTTGTTACAAAGGTATTACCTTTAAAACAGAACTTTATATAGGGCAACTGTGTTTACATAACGTTCCGTCATGGCTGCACGGTTTATTTATGCTGTATTAACCAGCGCATAGCAGGATATTGCAGCAAAACTAATTGCGTGACAAACGAGGCTATCGGTATTGACGTAAAGTAAACAATACTGTATGGTAACAAACAGACTTTCAACGTTTTTAATAGCTTAAATCTTTGTCCAAAATATTAAGGAAGACCTAAGATTAAACGACGGACTTTCATGTTACTGTACGTAAGTAGTAGATTTGATTGAACGAGAAGAATAGACACTTACTTAAAAGTTCAAGAATCCGAACCGAATCCAGCAATGGCCAGAGAGGGATTTCTCGGGCCGTTGCTTCAGGAATATGGGTACTACCAGGTATCTCGAAATAGTGAGCTACTGGTACACTATACCTGTGGCCTTAAACACACATTATGCAAGAACTAAATCTGCCTATAGAAAGTCTTTCTTTAGGCCTTAAATCTTATATAAATTATTAATTAGACATTAATTAATTTATCCAAACCATAATCAACTCTCGATGCCATCTCATGTTTTGGATTTTCACTGCTCAACGCTCATTGATGATTAAATTCAAAAATAAGTAATCATTTTAAAAAGTACCATTCAACCAAAGCAGGAATGTGGACATATATTGCAGCTTAAGCGATGCTCATGTTAACTATTATAGTGAGAATTGCCAGTTCTTTATCTCATCTTCAATAAAGCCACTTTAATGAATTACAACTTTTAGGTAAATTTTATTATGTACATGCTTCATCTGTACCTTGTTCAACGTGAAAGATTATTGAAACTGCTATATTTTATGATTACAGAGAGTATATTATTTATCACTGGAGTTCTATATTTTATGATTACAGAGAGTATATTATTATATTACAGAGAGTATATTATTTATCACTGGAGTTCTATATTTTATGATTACAGAGAGTATATTATTATATTACAGAGAGTATATTATTTATCATTGGAGTTCTATATGGGAAGAACATTGTCTAATACCATGGTGAATCTAGGTATGCAGAGTGCTTGTGATGAGGCTATGTATCAGGTAATTTAAACACTTAGTATTCTTGGGGGGGGGGGGTCTAGTGCCTGCATGTTACACCATGGAGTGGCCTCTACTAGACTAGGAGTAGGGGGCACCTGCCAATACCCATGGGTTTCTCGGGGGTCAATGATTGATCTAGTGCCTGCATGTTAGACCAGGGATTGGCCTGTACTAGACTAGGAGTAGGGGGCGTCTGCCCATACCCATGAGTATTCTCTGGGGGTTGACGAGTGGCTCATGTCATTTCATTTCAACCCTTTTTTGACTCAGATATATTTTACAGTTAGGTTTCCCCTAGGGTCAGGACATAGGACATGGCTAAAAAAAAGAGTCGACTCATTTAGCTGAATGTAAAACCGCATTAAACTCAGGGCTGATTACAATAAACTCAATAAAATTATTTTTTCGTTTAAACAGCTTGGTCTTGATATTGAAGAACTGGAAGAAATCGAACTTGATGCTGGTCTTGGTAATGGTGGTTTAGGTCGTCTGGCAGCTTGTTTCCTTGATTCCATGGCAACATTAGGTCTGGCTGCCTATGGTTACGGTATTCGGTATGATTATGGTATCTTCACCCAGAAGCTTGAAAATGGTTGGCAGGTAAATAATTTTGAAGAAAAATAAAATAAATTGTTTTTATATGCCCACATTTTCATGTGGACGTATATTGTGTTGCCCCTGTCCATCCACATTTTGTTTAGGGTAATCTTCAAAAGGTTTTGGTTCCTTTCAATATTGGCATGTATTAGATCGTAACTTCATTGATTATTGACCCTGATTATACAAAAAATCACATTTTTAGCCTGTGGACACTTAGATCACAATTTTCATCTGTTTTTGTTTATAACCCAAAGATCTTGGTTCCTTTCTATATTCGCGTATATCGCATCGTAACGTCCTGAATTATGGCCCTTTATTGTACATCTATCAATCTCTTGCAAAATGTGGGCTTGGCTGGCAGAAGCTGGTTTAAATATATATATAAGATATGCAAGATAAATGTCAATAAAATAGGGGATTCTGAATGAAGCCAAAGCTTTTTTTAATCTGTTTTAAATTAACAAAAATGAGCGTAATACGCACCCTAAACTGAGTTTGACATCATCACTGCCATCTTGTCAAGCGATGCACAATTGTCTAAGGGACATGCATACCAAGTTAAATGTTTATCGTATGTGACTTGGAGGAGGTAAATAAAACGTGGTGTTTGGTAATGACATTCTTTGGAAGCCGTGAGCCGAGAAAACAGCTGTTTTGGGCTGTTCGGTATTCAAGCAGTTCAGGGTGTATAGTACAGGACCGGAATGAGCTGTTCATGACCGACCGCAACATGGTGAAGTTAGCTAGAAAACATGGGGTCATGGGATTGTTTTGTAATTTTTATCGAATGATTGCCGATTTTTTATTGTTTTTTGAAAGAAAACCGAAAAGCCTTTTTGTTTTTATTAGCTAGAAGAACCAGATGATTGGTTACGATATGGTAATCCATGGGAGAAAGCTCGACCTGAGTATATGTTACCTATCAACTTCTTCGGACGAGTAGAACATCAGGACGGCAGTGCTAAATGGGTTGATACTCAGGTAAAATAATAAAAAACCTCCCATTGATAATATGATTTGATTAGACGTAGCCGAGGGGGGGGGGGGTCAATGAGACCTGCCTAGTTGTTTGGATTGGATGATAAAACCGAGGTCCGAAGTACACATTGGCGTGCACATAAAAGATCCCTCGGCAGTTGGAATTCAGTTGCTGTCCGGGCAAAATTTCCCTCGTATCACACTATATGGCAAATGCCTGTCTTCAATTACCCCAGGTTAGGTGCAGAAGCGTAGGTTGTTAAACCCCATTTCATTCATGGGGTCAGTGAGTAATAGAAGGCTTGATCTCACTTTAACCCTGTACATTTTATCAAGGCCTTCATGTAAGGCCCTGCATATTTCGATACTTATTTACGGTTGGGTACAAGTCTAGCTTGTGAACCTATCTGATTCCTCAGTCGGCGCGAATACCAAGGCCAGGTTCCTAGAAAATTCTTAAAGTAAGCACAAAGTCTTGCTTCACTTTTACATCATTTTTTGACAGCAGTTTAGCTATTGTATAGTCCTATATACTGACCCAGTTTTTTCAAAAAGTCTATCTTTACTTAAACTAAGCGGTTTCTTTAAAATAAAAGAAATTAGTTCCTTTTTGATTGACCAATCAAATTCATGTGAAGGAGATATCACAGTAGATTATGTTATTTATCACACAAGCGATATCTACTGTCAAATGTATTATTGGGTGATAAATCTATATATACCTTGTGTTGTGTTTTGTTATGAATAGTTACAATGCTTCTAGATGTCATTTAAAGAATTCATTAGCCCTGTCAGAGCAGAACAGTAGGACATTAAACCCGATTTCATTTGATTTGATTTATCTAATGTTATATATTTCTAGACTATATTTGCCATGCCGTATGACAGTCCTATACCAGGTTACGGTAATAATACAGTTAATACATTACGACTCTGGTCAGCTAAAGCACCTAATAACTTTGATCTTAGATTCTGTAAGTATTAACCCTTACATTGTGCATATATAATACACCCAAACCATGAGGAAGCAAATTAAAGCCCCAATACCACTCTTGTTGTAACTGAATAATATGTCCCAATCTTTATTCTGGTCAACAAATTGTACTATTTTACAATATTTCAATTTAAAAAATGAAACAAATTTCATCTTAACACACCTAATTTTAAAAATTGGAAAAACTCAACTACATGCCGTAACATGGTTTGAAAAGCCTTACGTAAGTAAGATAGGTAGGACACTTAAACATCTTGTAGTTAGAATAAGGCTAATTTTTTTTTTCTGGACCTGTCAAGCCAGCATGAGTGTTATTGTCCCTTAATATAAGCCTACTTGACTTGTTTTTGTATCCTATTATTTATGCTTTTTATATTGCATAATATTTTTGAATTAAATATTGTTTAGACCAAGTATTAACCCTCGAAATGAAACTGAGAGTTTAATTGAAAGAAACAGAATCTATTTGTAGACCAAATGCACGTTGTCATTGGGTTAACTGGCATGGTTTCAATTCCTGGTTGTACGTGACAAGGAGTAAGGTCGCCTGTCAAACCTCATGGGTTATTTCCGGGTCCTCCAATTTCCTCTCAGTTCAAAAGACCCCTACGCAAACAAAAATTATTGAAATAAAATTGAAACATTTTAGTCCCAAAATGACCTAGTTTTTTTTCGAGTGGACATTAAACTCTCTCGTTCCTTTTTTCCAGAACAGAATTACTTGCAATCCTGGTGTACTCCCTTAAAATACATTATGCAAGAGCTAAACCTGCCTATAAAAGCAACAATGTTCAACCTTTATCTAAATATTACATAGTGTATCTTTAGTCTGACATACCATATTTCTATTTATGAACTAACATTAGTATTCAGTCAACATTTTCATCATCAGCCTCTCATATCCACAAAATTATACCATAACACCGTGCTTAATTCCTTTGACTCTCGTATTAATGCCTCATTCTATAAAATAATGAATATATTTCAGTCAATAATGGTGAATATACCCCCCCCTCTCTCTCTCTCTCTCTCTCATTCTACAAAATAATCAATATATTTCAGTTAATAATGGTGAATATACCCTCTCTCTCTCTCTCTCTCTCTCTCTCTCATTCAATAAAATAATCAATATATTTCAGTTAATAATGGTGAATATACCCTCTCTCTCTCTCTCTCTCTCTCTCTCATTCTATAAAATAATCAATATATTTCAGTCAACAATGGTGAATATATACACCCCCCTCTCTCTTTTTCCTCTCTCTCATTCTACAAAATAATCAATATATTTCAGTCAACAATGGTGAATATATTCAGGCTGTTTGTGATCGTAATTTAGCTGAGAATATTTCCAGGGTTTTATATCCTAATGATAATGTGAGTATTTAAAGTTATCACATTTAATTTTAAATAGTACCAAGAAGATGACAAAAAAAGGGATGGAAGAGTCCCTATAACAGTGCAAGGAAGTTCGGAACTTTGTGATGCATCCGAGGGAAAACAGGAACCATTCCTTGTAGATAAAAAAATCCCCAGTAACATTTACTTTTTTATGTAATAGAACATTGAAAATAACCAGGGTCTTGCCCGCTTGAAGTTGAATGTGACAAGGAGTAGGGTTGCATGTCCAACCTCGTGGGTTTTTCTCTGTGGCCTGTGGTTTCCTCCCACTGCTAAAGAACCCTATGAGCCAGCGAAATATTGAAATAAAATTAAGCCATATGTTAGTTCCGAAATAACCTAATTTGTGTCGAGTGGAGGTTAAAGCCCATTTGTCTGTCCCATTAACCAAATTATCAAAAAGCCTAGCGCTGGCCGTTTCTTATCAAGGCAGTTTGAACAAAAATCCACAGACCTTAAAGGACCAAAGTCTGTAAATCAAAATCATCCAAAATCTTCGACATCGAAAACCCGAATTATTCGTCAAGTTAAATCAACATTGATGATGTAAACTTGCAAGGAAAAGAAGGGGCATCTCATATCCGGTATTTAAGATTAAATAATTTGTTTATCATTGGTACTTGAATCGTGTACCATAATGCGCTTCAGCCCCAATTGTTATGACAGATTAGAGGGACAAGGCTAGACACATTGTACCAAATCAAACGGCTTATGTAAACTGGAATAACCAGATGCTAGAAATTTGCACTCAGATTGAGATTGCTGGCTTATTTCGCCGAACATAACTGATTTGAAATTGTTGTAAAAACGCAAACCATTGAATGTAAATCAGTTTATATACATTCATATTACAGTATTATATGCGTTGCGAACCACTTTTGTGAAATTCTAGGTCAATAATGTTAGCGATTTAGCTCCATTAATATGACGTTAATACAAATATTGTTGTTATTATTATTTTAGATATTTGAGGGCAAAGAATTACGTTTGAAACAGGAATATTTCTTGGTAGCTGCTACACTTCAAGATATTATCAGACGGTTTAAATCTTCCAGATTCGGGTGTAGAGATTCTGTCAGAACGTCTTTTGATACGTTTGCTGATAAGGAAAGCCCCCCCCCCCCCCCTCCTCCGACCCACCCCCATTATGTCAGAACATCTTTTGATACGTTTGCTGATAAGGTAAGACCCCCCCCCCCCCTCTCCTCCCACTCACCCTCATTCTGTCAGAACGTCTTTTGATACGTTTGCTGATAAGGTCAGACCCCCCTCCTCCCTCCCACCCCCATTCTGTCAGAACGTCTTTTGATACGTTTGCTGATAAGGTAAGACCCCCCCCCCTCCTCCCTCCCAACCCCATCCCCCACACAGGAATTGCATATCTATTAAATGACTACTATAATATCAGCTTTGGATGTCTAGATACTGTCAGAACGTCTTTTGATACGTTTGCTGATAAGGTAAGGCCACCCCCCTCCCAACCCCATCCACCACACGAGAATTGCATATCTATTAAATGACTACTATATAATACCAGCGTTGGATGTCTAGATACTGTCAGAACGACTTTTGATACATTTGCTGATAAAGTAAGATTTTCCACTCCAGCCACCTAAATGACATTTAAATGACAACTACAATACCAGCTTTTGTCATGTGTAGTTGGGTGGATAGCAAATGGTTAGCGTTTGTGAATTGTATCATAATGTCTGTCATTGAGGCAGCTTGCATGGTTTTGATTACCCCGGTTGTACATGACAAGGGGGGGGGGGGCTGAATGGTTAGCGTGCGCAGGCTGTATCATAAAGCCTGGCATTTAGTCAACTGGCGTGGTTTTGAATCCCTGGTTGTACATGGTAAGGAATAGGGTCGCCTGTCCAACCTCGTGGGTTTGCTCCGGGTCATCCGGTTTCCTCCCACTGCTAAAGACCCCAACACGCAAGCCAATTATTGAAAAAAAATTGGGAACATTGGCAAGCACTTAAAAGATCCCTTGGTAGTTGGAATTCGATTCAATTGTGGGCCATAGTGCTGCTGCCCGTGCAAAATTTCCCTCATAGCACACTGTATGGTGTATGCCAGTCTTCATTAGCCAAGGCGGAGCAGAACCGTAGGATGTTTAACTCCATTTCATTTAATGTCATTTCATATAAACATACATTAACTTGGGTTTATATTTTGTACATACTCTCTCAATGTATATAAATGTACATTTCATCCACTTTATGTAACTTTCATCCACTTTTTATCTATTTTTCATCCATTTTTTATATAATTTTCATCCATTTTTTAAATGTATTTTTTGATCTACTTTATAGTGTATTTAGAGTGTTGACTGTAATGTAATGTATTTTACATGCAGCCCGAAAAAGGGTGTTTAATGTAATAAAATCAATCTATAGTAATAACAATAAACTTTCTATATTTCAGGTTGCTATCCAGTTGAATGACACTCATCCATCATTAGCTATTCCAGAATTAATGAGAATTCTTGTAGATATTGAAGGAATTGACTGGGAGAAGGTAAGGAATTAATGAGAATTCTTGTAGATATTGAAGGAATTGACTGGGAGAAGGTAAGGAATTAATGAGAATTCTTGTAGATATTGAAGGAATTGACTGGGAGAAGGTAAGGAATTAATGAGAATTCTTGTAGATATTGAAGGAATTGACTGGGAGAAGGTAAGGAATTAATGAGAATTCTTGTAGATATTGAAGGAATTGACTGGGAGAAGGTAAGGAATTAATGAGAATTCTTGTAGATATTGAAGGAATAGACTGGGAGAAGGTAAAGAATTGATGACCTCTCTCTTCCTCTCTCTCTCTCTCTCTCTCTCTCTCTTCTCTCTCTCTCTCTCTCTCTCTCTCTCTCACCCCCTTCTCTCTCACCCTCCCCTCTCTCTCAACCCCTTCTCTCTCTCTCCCTCTCACCCAACTCTGTCTCTCCCCCTCTCCTCTCTCTCTCTCCCCACTTCTTTCTCTCTCTCCCTCTCTCCCCCTCTCTCTCTCTCTCTCTCTCTCTCTCTCTCTCTCTCTCTCTCTCTCCCAACCCTTCTCTATATCTCTCTTTCCCCCCTCCCCTTTCTACGACTACCTCTACTCTCCCTCCTTCTTCCCCCTCTCTTTCCCTACCACTTCTCTCTCCTTCCTCCCCCTATCTCACAGTATACTCTACCCTACTGTATATAATCTCTCCCCTCCCACCCCTCTCACTCCTTCTTTCCCCTATCTCACAGTATACTCTGCCCTACTGTCTATAATCTCTCCCCTCCCCCATCTCTCCTTCATCCCCCTATCTCACAGTATACTCTACCCTACTGTATATAACCTCTCACTCTCCCACCCCCCTCTCTCCCTCTCACCCCTCTCCCTCTCCTTCCCCCTCCTATCTCACAGTATACTCTACCCTACTGTATATACTCTCTCTCCCTCCCACCCCCTCTCTCCCTACCACTTCTCTCTCCCTCTCCTTCCCTCTATCTCACAGTATACTCTACCCTACTGTATATACTCTCTCTCCCTCCAACCCCCTCTCTCCCTCTCACCCCTCTCCCTCTCCTTCCCCCTCCTATCTCACAGTATACTCTGCCCTACTGGATACATCTCTCTCTCTCTCTCCCACCCCTCTCACTCCTTCTTTCCCCTATCTCACAGTATACTCTGCCCTACTTTATATAATCTCACTCTCACCCCCCTCTCTCTCTCTCTCTCTCTCTCTCCCTCTCTCTCTCTCTCTCTCTCCTACTCTCCTCCCTTTAGGCCGAATGGTTAGCCTGCGTGCGCTTTATCATAAAGCCTGTTAATCAGTCAACTGGCGTAAACTCTGCCCTACTGTATATTCTCTCCCCCCTCCCCTCTCTCTCTCCCTCCCCCCTCTCTCTCTCCCTCCCACCCCTCCCCTATCTCCCCCTAGTATATTTAACACTGTATATAATATAATGTGTTGTATTTGTAGGCGTGGACTATCACCGTGGCAACATGTGCTTATACCAATCATACAGTATTACCCGAAGCTTTAGAAAGATGGCCGGTATCGTTATTACAGCGAGTTCTACCACGTCATCTCGATATCATGTATGAGATTAATCAACGTTTCATGGACGTAAGTTTGCAATTTTATTTGGGGGGTTGGATGGTTGAATTTGATTTGGGGGGTTGGATGGCCGAATGGTTAGCGTGCCTGCGTTTGCAATTTGATTTGGGGGGTTGGATGGCGGAATGGTTAGTGTGGCTGCGTTTGCAATTTTATTTGGGGGGTTGGATGGCCGAATGGTTAGCGTGCCTGCGTTTGCAATTTTATTTGGGGGGTTGGATGGCCCGAATGGTTAGCGTGCTTGCGTTTGCAATTTTATTTGGGGGGGTTGGATGGCGGAATGGTTAGCATGCGCGCGTTTGCAATTTTATTTGGGGGGTTGGATGGCCGAATGGTTAGCGTGCGTGCGTTTGCAATTTTATTTTGGGGGTTGGATGGTCAAATGGTTAGCGTGCACGCGTTTGCAATTTTATTTGGGGGGTTGGATGGCCGAATGGTTAGCGTGCACGCGTTGTATCATTAACCCTGTCATTGTGGAAAGGTGTAGGGTTGCCTGTCTAACCTCGTGGGTTTTCTCTGGGTCCTCCGGTTTCCTTCCACTACCAAAGACCCCTACGCGCAAGGGAATTATTGAAATAAAATTAAAGCATATGTTAGTCCAAAGTGACCTAGTGTGTGTCGAGTGGATATTAAACCCCATTTCTTTCTTTCTTTCTCTTTCAATTTTATTACCCTAGTTATTTGTATTATTGTAGCGCCTTCTTTTTCAGATGCTGGGGGTCGGATCGCCGAATGGTTAGCGTGTGCGCGCTGTATCATAAAGCCATTCATTAAGTCAACTGGGGTGGTTTTGAATCTCTAGTTGTACATGGCAGGGAGTATTGGTCGCCTGTCCAACCTCGTGGGTTTTCTCCGGGTCCTCCAGTTTCCTCCCACTGCTAAAGAAGCCTACGCGCAAGCAAATTATTGAAATAAAATTTAACCATATGTAAGTCCTGAAATGACCTATTGTGTGTCGAGATGAGGTTAAACCCCATTTGTCTCTCTCTCTGTTTCAAAGGCTGGGGGTTGGATCACTGAATGATCAGCGTGTGCACACTTTGTATCATTAGGCCTGTCATTTAGTCAACTGACGTGGTTTTGATTTCCCGGTTGTATGTGGGTTTTCTCTGGTTTCCTCACTGTAAGATAAAATTGAACCATATGTTAGTCCTGAAATGACCTAGTTTGTGTCGAGTTGACGTTAAACCCCATTTTCCTCTCTCCCTTTCTCTTTCCCGAAAACCTTGTGAACCAATAGCGGCATTTAGCAATTGACATAGGTAATAAACACAAAAACATAATATGGAACACAATTACTCTGTTAATTAAAACGACGTTTTGTTGAGGATTCTCTCAACGTTTTCAAGCTAATGATAATAAAATTAATGTACAGAAGGTGTATATACAAAAACAAGTAACAGACAATTAATCAAAATAATAGGGAAGCCATTATAAAACCATATACATCAAATATATATAACAACTAATTAATCAATGAAACGTCGCTTTAATTAAAATAGTAATTGTGTTCAATATTATGTGTTTGTGTTTATTGATTATAATATTTAACTAAATTTGCCATTACAACATAAATCACTAAATTATATAACTTACTACATTTGACATCATTTTGTATATGAAAGCATTAAAATAATGTAAATTTGTGAAATTAATAGCATTGTATATCAAATGTATGATGACTATTTATAACACATCCCACTTAGCCTGTGAACTTTTGTGAACTGTTGAGCATTATGGTCATGGGAGGACAAACCCTAGCTATTTTTAAATTTCCATAGCCTTCTATACCAGGGGCCTGTTCCACGAAATTTTAAGTAAGATAAAAATCCAAATTGTAGTAGATACTTTAATTTTGATTGGCTTAGCACTGAAATCAATCTAATATTATCCAATCAACAAATTTGAATTTGATCTTAGTTAAAATTTTGTGAAACAGGTCCCAGAGTTTTAGGGGCATTAGGCAAGATTACATAAAGAGCTGACAGTTCTCGCTCGCTATAATAGTTAAAAAAAAAAAAATTGATAATAAAGACAAAAAATTTCAGCCAAATTTCTTCACTCTGAACCGAGATATTAACAATTCAATTTTAGGCTAGACTCGATCATTATGATAATAATAAACCAAGTCTTGATTATCCATTTTAAATTAGATTATCCATCACAAATTGTATCCAAATCCACTAGCGATACAATCGAGAGCTGATTATGGTCGAGGATAATTTAGATAACATTCCGAACCTAAAGAGTAAAGAATGACCTGCAATAGGCAGATTTAGCTCTTGCATAATGCATGTTTATTGTTTAAGGTATATGGAGGAAAATTGTACATTATTTAGGAGATAAACACTTCCTGTTACGTATTTATCGGGGGTTTATTGTCCATTTTACCATGCTTGAATAATTAGAACACGAGACGTGATTTATTGTAGGTTATGTTATTTTGATTGATTCCAGGTGATTAGAACGAAATACCCTGGTGATAATGATAGATTGAGGAGAATGTCCGTCGTGGAGGAGGAAGGAGAGAAGAGAATTAACATGGCATTTTTAGCTATAATAGGATCACATGCTGTTAATGGCGTAGCTGCCATACACTCAGAAATTATCAAAGCTCACACGTTAGTACTTTATTATAGACTCCCAACCTTGTGGGTTTTCTCCGGGTCTTCCGGTTTTCCCCCCACTGCTAAAGACTCCTACGCGCAAGCGAATTATTAAAATAAAATTAAACCATATGTTAGTCCCGAAATGACCTAGTTTGTGTTGAGTGGATGTTAAACCCCATTTCTCTCTCTTTATTATAGACTGGAATTTGCAGCTTGCTTCCCCCTTTGTCAGTGCAGGATGGAGGGTTTGACAATGACAGCTGTCTAGTCTTTCGTATGGGAGTTGGAATTCAGTTGCTGCCTGGGCAAAATTTCCCTCATAGCACACTGTATGGCATATGCCTGTCTTCATTAAGCCCACTTTAGGTGTGGAAGCGTAGGATGTTAAACCCCATTTCATTCATTCATTCATTCAACTATAATCTCATTTTATTTCAATTACTTGCAGATTCAAAGACTTCTATGAAATTTTCCCTGAACGTTTCCAGAATAAGACTAATGGTATTACTCCACGAAGATGGCTACTGTTGTGTAATCCTGGTCTATCAGATGTTATTGCCGAGGTTTATATAATATCTATATTACATATTTCATAGGTCTATTGGGATTAGGGGGGTTGGATGGCTGAAGTATGCATGCGCTGTATCATAAAGCCTGTCGTTGAATCATCTGGCGTGGTTTCGAATCCCCTGTTATACATGGCAAGGACTAAGGTGGCCTGTCTAACCTCGTGGATTTTCTCTGGGTCCTTCAGTTTTCTCACACTGCTTAATGACCCCTACGCGCAAGCGAATTATTGAAATAAAATTAAACCATATGTTAGTCCCAAAATGACCTAGTTTGTGTTGAGTGAACGTTAAACCTTATTTCTCTCTCTCTTTTTTTAGAAAATTGGAGAAACCTGGGTGACACAGCTAAGTGAACTTCGAAAACTAGAACCGTTTGCTGACAATGAAAATTTTCTTCGACAGATAATGAAAGTTAAACAGGTAAAAACATTGTATATATTCTAGAGGGGGATCACGTGGCTAAGTGGAGGTCGAGTGTTCGATCCCTGCATTGGCCAAGAAAGTTTATCTCGATTTTCCGGATTGGTTTCCCCTTGTCAGTGATGCAGAACGAAAGGCCTGACAAGGGCAGCTGTCTCCTGTTCGGATGGGACAAAAAACTGAAGTCCTGTGTACACATTGGCGTGCACGTAAAAGATCCCTTGGCAGTTGTAATTCGATATAAGAGTAGGCCGCAGTGCCGCTGCCACGGCAAAATTCCCCTCTTTAGCCTAGGTTAGGTGCGTCACAGTAGGAGGTTAAACTCCATTTCATTTCATTTTGTTTTAATTATAGAAGCTCTGATAAACTGAAAGTAGTGTACTTCTGAGACTAGCTATAGTAATGTAGTGCCATGAGACGTATGGTGCACTCCCTAGCTGGAGGGGGATCACATGGCTAAGTGGGTAAGGTGCTGGCTCCCTAGCCTGGAGGTTGGGTGTTCGATTCCTGCATTGGCAAAGAAAGTTCATCTTGATTTTCTGGCGTGGTTTCCCTTTGTCAGTGATGCAAGGACAGCTGTCTAGTCGTGCGGATAGAACGAAAAAACGAGGTCCCGTATACACATTGGCATGCACGTAAAAGATCCCTAGGTAGTTGGAATTTGATATAAGAGTAGGGCGTAGCGCGGCTACCCAGGCAAAATTTCCCTCATAGCAAACTGAATGGCATATGCCCTTGTTCCATTACCCCAGGTTAGGTGCAGAACAGTAGGACGTTACACCCCATTTCATTTCATTTTCATGTCAAAGAAATGGAGATATTTTGATTTCTATTATCAATGATCAACTAATATGTTTAATTTGAATTTAATTTAAATTTCAGGAAAACAAAATGAAACTAGCAGCCCATATACAACAGAAGTATAACGTTACGATAAACCCAGCTTCCATGTTTGACATGCAAGTGAAGCGTATCCATGAATATAAACGTCAGTTAATGAACTGTTTCCATATCATTACACTATACAACAGATTGAAGAAAGATCCAGCCATGAAATTTGTACCTAGAACCATTATGGTTGGAGGAAAAGTAAGATATTGTTTTATCATTTGAATATTTTGTACCAGGTTGTGTGGTTATATTTTTCACTGTAACTTAAAGGGCATATGGTTTTATTTTTCCTTCTAACTTCTAAATATTAAAGGGCTTATGGCTCTATTTTTCCTTCTAACTTCTAAATATTAAAGGGCTTATAGCTCTATTTTGTAAAAAAGGTTGTGTGGTTATATTTTTCACTCTAACGTAAAGTGAATATTGTGTAAAAGGTTGCGTGGTTATATTTTTCACTCTAACTTAAAGTGAATATTGTGTTAAAGGTTGCATGGTTATATATTTCATTTTAATATTAAAGGGCTTATGGCTCTATTTTTACTACTAACTTCTAAATATTAAATGGCTTATGGCTCTATTTTTCACTCAATCAGATCTATATTTCGTTTCATTTTTTTCATACTTTCGATAGCCTACGTGCAGGACAATCACGTCAAGGGTTGTACGAGCGGCCTTTTGACCCTATGATGTTAGACATTGAAAAATAAATCAGCGTTTATGTTTTTTAGTGGTTTACGCACAATTCTGTGCATGAGACAGCAATAATTATTGAAAAAAAGGTTAAACAATGTGTTAGTCCCAGAGTGACCTTGTTTGTGACAAATGGACATTAAACCCCATCTCTCTTTCTTTATCCCAGTATTGAAATAAGGCTGAACCATATGTTAGTCCCTAAGTAACCTGGTTAGTGTCAAGTGGATGTTAAAACCCCATTTCTCTCTCTCTCTGTATTACAGGCTGCACCAGGTTACTACATGGCTAAACTGATCATCAAACTTATCAACAACGTAGCTAACGTCGTAAATAACGATCCAATTATCGGTGATCGGCTTAAAGTTATCTACCTAGAGAATTACAGGGTTTCATTGGCTGAGAAGATTATACCTGCTGCCGATCTTAGTGAACAAATTTCTATGGCTGGAACGGAAGCTTCTGGTACCGGTAACATGAAATTCCAGGTTAGTTACTCAACATATAGAGTTGTTGCCCTTGATTATCATAGTTAATCAACATTTAGAGTTGTTGCCCTTGATTACCATAGAACATTATGGGCGTACTCCATTGAACGTTCCAGAATTAAATTCTCTCAAATCCAAAATAGTGTCAATCAATTGAACGGGAGAATTTCGGAGTACAACGCATGTGCTGACTGCACAAAAAATATTTCAACAAATCAAGACAGCTGAAACATATTTGTTATTTAAAATACGTCACAATTCTACTCACACCACCTCAGCTGTCGGGACTGACAGAACTGTGACAAGACTGAATTCCGCGTTACTCAATTGCAATTCTGTCAATTCGGGACGTTCTGGACTGTGAATCAAGCATCCCCATAGTTAATCAACATTTAGAATTGTTGCCCTTGATTGTCATAGTAATTTTTTAATGAATTTCACAGGCAACTTAGCCACTGTGTACTTGTATGTCATTGCCTTGCAACCTATGTTATAAGCTAGCAAGCCAGTTATGTGGTCAGGATACTGGACCCAACATTCGAGCAGGCTTAGAAGACAATTTTAATGTTGAGACTACGAAATTGAAGTTGCGCTTTCAAGACAAATACTTGCCTCGCACTGTATTGCATATGCCCGTCTCATTAGCCCAATTCGGAGCAGAACAGTAGGATGTTAAACCCCATTTCATTTCATTTCCCGTCTTCATTAGCCCAGTCGGTGGAGAACAGTAGGACGTTAGTCACCATTTATTTTCACTTTGTTTTGTCGAGACTACAAAATTTAAATTAAACTGACCAGACAAACATTTGCCTCACAACACACTGTATTGCATTGCGTATGCCTGTCTTCATTAGCTCAGTCGGTGGAGAACAGTAGGACGTTAAACCCCATTTCATTTCATTTCACTTTGTTTTTTTAGTTAAACGGAGCTTTGACTATTGGTACGTTAGATGGAGCTAACGTTGAGATGAGAGAAGAAATGGGTGCTGATAATATATTTATATTTGGTATGACTGTAGAGGAAGTAGAAGAACTAGATAGAAAAGGGTAGGTTTACATCAACAATCTCATGAAAATACACATCTATGTTACGAATTAGATAGACGAGGGTAGGTTTTAGTAAAATAGTTTTAAACATGAAGTCTGGAATTAAGGCACCTGTCACAGACATTGCCAGGCACAGTCTCTTTGGTAGAAGAAATATAAATTACAACTTGTGGTAAGAATCGTGTGTCAATCCGGTACAAATTGCCATATTGCATCACTATTAAAGCCCCAATACCACTCTTGTTGTAACTGAATAATATGTCCTAATCTTCATTCTGGTCAATAAATTTTACTATATTCCAATTAATAAATGATACAAATTTCATCTTCTTAACACACCTAATTTTAAAAATTGGAAAAATTCAACTGTTTGCCATAACATGGTTTGAAAAGCTTTACGTAAGCACTTTCAAATGCAACTTGGGTTTAAACATAGTTTCGAACCCCCTGGACAAGTAAAAAAGGATGTAATGGATAATTTACACAACAGGTAGGACACTTAAACATCTATCTAGCAGTTAAAATAAGGCTAAAAAAAATTTTCTGGACCTGTCTAGCCAGCAAGAGTGTTATTGTCCCTTTAAAGGATTTACATTGGCTTTCCACTAGCGATCAGGTATCATTCAGATTTGATGAAAAAATGAAAGAAACTGAGCTTACCATCTAGAATCTAATACACGTTTCCAGTTGATAAATTGACATAAACTAGACGATCTGATCAATGTCAATACTAAACAGCGTTTCTAAAACTACACGGTAGCACAAACTGGAATTTATTGATGGATCTTTACGGCATTGGACGCTTTCTGGATGGCAATCTATTAACTGGATATGAGTATTAGAATCTAGATGGTGAGCTTAGTTTTTTTTCCTTTTTTCGCCAAATCTGAACGAAAATTCAACTTTTGAGCATAGCTTCCAAATGTCAGAAAGATGAAGCACCAGGCTAAATGCCTTCAATGCTTGTATCTTTCTATTCCTCAAAGAAAGAATCAATATGAACTATGTCTTGTGGTGCCCAACTATAGATTGAAATATTTCATTCATCGATGCTACTCATACACTGTAGGGTGGTGAGATAAATCTTCATATTATCTCCCCTTAGAGCACATGCAGCAAAGTCTTATTCCTTCTCCCGTAATGCTACTCATACCCTGTAGGGTGGGGAGATAACTCTTCATATTATCTCCCCTTAGACCACATGCAGCAAAGTCTTAACATGTTTCTCCAATAATGCTACTCCAACTTTGTAGGATGGGGACATAACTCTTCATATTATCTCCCCTTAGACCACATGAAGTAACAGACATTTTTCTCCCATAATATGTTACTCATACGCTGTAGGATGGGGAGATAACTCTTCATATTATCTCCCCTTAGACCACATGCTGCAAAGTCTTAATTTGAGTTATCAGACTTTACATTTTTCTCCCTTAATATGCTTCTCATACGCTGTAGGTGGGGAGATAACTCTTCATATTATCTCCCTTTAGACCACATGCAGTATCAGACTTGACATTTTTCTCCCATACTATGCTACTCCAACTTTGTATAATGGGGACATAACTCTTCATATTATCTCCCCTTAGACCACATGCAGTATCAGACTTTACATTTTTCTCCCTTAATAGGAATTAAAACTAAATATTATCTACTCATTAAACTGTAAACGGTTTAGAGAAAGGGGCCCAGTTGTACAAAACTAAAACTTGTTGCCCCCCCCTCCCCCTTGTAAATTTATTAATTTCCTATACGCATCTAGTAAACTTGGGTGGAAGAAGACTTTATTTCAAAATTAATCTTAGGAAATAATTATGTAAGCTTTTAAGGCCTGTAATTTCTATATAATGATGTTGATTATGAATCATGTTTTTAATATGTACCACATACATATTTGTGTTATTATTATTATTAATCATTATTTATTTAGTGAACGCTTTCACAAAATGTGTTTAAAGGCGCTGTACATAAACTAAATTAACCCATTAGCACGCAGAACGTCCGCCAACGTCCGTACTATATTTCCTCAGAACGTCCGTCAACGCCCGGGTGTTAATATTATTCACTGTATTAAAACTACTGCACTGATATCATTGATTAACGGCTCCTTTGATAGCTAAGACACATGCCGACATTCTCGAGGTGTGAAAACCGGGTCATTGTATTCAACTTTTCTTAGTAAACAAAGCGTGAACTTTGATACCGGAAGATAACGGTGACAAGTCATGTGACTAGCTAGCTGGGTTATACCCTCTGACCTTCATCACTAGTGACCTATATTCTACTGTTTCAACATGGCAAGCTCCCGTTTCGTAAATGAATGAATGTAACGACTGCATTGGGTCTTTTGATGGAATCGGATTCGGAATTTGAAGAAAGCAGTGGCGAGGAATCGGATGTTCATCCAGAGCATTCGGATTTAGATCTCAGTGTAGTAGTTTTGATATTAATACCTCTGTGCCCTAAAAACTACACACCATTGGAAAGATGAATTTATTTGCTATAAAATAACACGTGGTTGTAATGTATGATTTTCAATAGCTTTTTCATGGTAGTTGAATGAACAAAACAGGTCATTTATTACGTCATATGTATATTTTAAGCGTTTGATATAACGTAATCAATAATTTAACTTCTGGCAGCTAATGGGTTAAAACATACATTTAAAAATCTATTAATTGTATAAACTATAGCAGTAAAAAATATAATCTATAAATCAAAAGCTTGTTTAAATAAAAGAAATTGTATGTCTTTGAGGCCTGTAATTTTCTGTATAATGAATATGAATTGTATTGTGTATCATGTATATATATATATATATATAATCTGTATAATCATGTTAAGAATATCAATCATATGTTGTATATTTTTAGTTATATTATGATGTTTATATTTTTAGTTATGTACCACGTGTATACTATGATGTTGTATTTTATATATATATAATCTGTATATTCATGTTAATGGATTTGGTGCAACGGTTAGAGAGTAGGATTTGTGACCTAACGGTTGCAGGTTCGAGACCCAAATTGTTCGCCGAGTTCTTGTGTCCTTGAATAAGACACTTCATCCCTGCATTCCAGTCTACCCAGCTGTAAATGGGTACCGGTAGGATGGTGTATGTATTACACAAAAAACTGTTGCGCTCCTTGAAATTTCAAGTTGAAACTGCATATGTTGGAGCTCTTTCTAAGAGTTGTAAAGGGAGGTAATCAGGCTTACCTGTATCCTAGAGACCGGGATAGTAATTTCTGTCGCGCTATGAGCACGCTTTATGGATTTGGCGCTATATAAATGGACATATTATTATTATTATTAATATTTTGTATATTTGTAGCTATGTACCACATATATATTATGATTTTATATAATTTTAGTTATATTATGATGTTGTATATTTTTAGCTATATTATAATGTTGTATATTTTGTATATTTTTTAGCTATGTACCAAGTGTATTCTATGAGAAGAATGCTGAATTACGTCAAGTTATGGATCAGATTAATACTGGTTATTTCTCTCCAGAAAATCCTGATCTCTTTAAAGATATATTCAATAGTCTCATGCACACGGACAGGTATGTAGTTCTCATTATACATTGGGGGGTGGGAGGTTGGGATGGCCTAGTGGTCTAGAGTGCTGCGTTGTAGCTGGCCGGCCAACTCTGGTTTGCGGCTGTGGTTTCGAGCCCTAGTGTGAGCGTATGTGACATGGAGAGAGGGGCGCCTTCTCAACCTCGTGGGTTTCCTCCGGGCACTCCGATTTCCTCCCACTGCTAAAGACCACTCTTTGCAAGCGAATTATTGAAATAAAATTTAAAAAAAAAACATATGTTAGTCCCGGAATGACCTAGTTGTGTTGACTGGACATTAAACCCCATTTCTCTCTCTCTCTCTCTCTCATTGTACATGTAAGCCTGCCACAGACTGGCTCACATTTGCTGGTCGAACAATGTTGATCAAATTTGTTAGAATTTAAAAATCTAATGGAATGGTAAAAACATTGTTAGGTGGAAACCCCCATGTCAAGTCAAAATTTTTCCCTTAGCACACTGTGTGGCGTATGTTCGTCAACATTAGCCCAGTCGGTGCACAACAGTAGGAAGTTAAACCCGGTTTCATTTCATTTCATTTTACCTTGACATAAAAAGATCATTTGTCCTGGAATAGTGTATTGTTGCATATGTTTGTTGAATTGATAAAAACTAATGGTAAACATAATGTGTGTTATTAATTAAAAACTAATGGTAAACATAATGTGTGTTATTAATTAAAAACTAATGGTAAACATAATGTGTGTTATTAATTAAAAACTAATGGTAAATATAATGTGTGTTATTAATTAAAAACTAATGGTAAACATAATGTGTGTTATTAATTAAAAACTAATGGTAAACATAATGTGTGTTATTAATTAAAAACTAATGGTCAATGTAATGTGTGTTATTAATTAAAAACCAATGGTAAATGTAATGTAAATGTAATGTGTGTTATTAATTAAAAATGTTTTTCATGCGTTTAGATTCCGGTTATTGGCTGATTATGAATCCTATGTTGAATGTCAAGATAAAGTTAGTGAGCTATTCAAGGTAAACAAACATTTTAATACTTTTAACAATTTTCTGATCAAACTTCATATCTCTATTTATCAACCATCAACCCAAAAGGTCTGTACATCTTGACTTGAGTGGTTGTGAAATTGAGAACCGCCCTGTCAGACAATTTTCGTGCCATGAACTAAGGCCCCGAGTTCACAAAGCATTCTCAGACTTAAGTTGAGAATTCACTCAACTTTCAATTAATGTTTATGAGAAATATTTTTGATCCAGAATTTAAAACCCAATTAAAGCTTAAAACATTCTCAGTGAACAAAAAATAAAACACGACAAACAATTGAGATTAACAACTACTAGACCGCAAAATCATTTTACTTGTGTTTTTATCAGTTTTGGTCATATATTTTGAATACCCTCAAAAATAATTTGAAATTTAATAATAAAAACCAAATTGAGCATTTTAGTAAACGAGACGATGATATTTCTCTATTACAGGATCAGATGGCCTGGGCTAAGAAATGTTTATATAACATCGCAGCATCTGGTAAATTCTCTAGTGATCGAACCATCGGAGATTACGCCCGGGAGATCTGGGGCGTGGAGCCGACAGACATTAAACTCCCCGCACCCCATGAAAAAGGAGAACTCGAAGCCGTATAAATCTTGTGATATTAGTTTTAATGCTTTAATTATTTCATAAATTTAGACTACTGAGGAATATTTATTCCTTCTTTGTAGAACTGGTGAAAAAAAATCAATGAATTCTGATTGTTAGCTTACATATTTTCTTAGAGCTTTTTTTTTTACTTTTAAACGCCATTAATTATTTCTGGGGATAGATTTTGTAATGAGAATCAAGTTTTTCTAAATGCTGACTAGAGACCTACGCAGTGATCAAAGGAGTAAAATCTTGTAGCATTATTATTAATTTATAACGGATATCAACAACTAGTCTTTGCATGCAGCTCTAAAATGGTATATTCTAGCCGTCGACACACATACTGAACCACAATCTTACAAACTTCCTCTTGTCTTGAAATGTCTTCAAGGAACTGTGAAAGTCAATGTCTACATGTTCCTAGAAGTTAAGCCATGGGTTCCACTTCGGTAATATGTGCCGGACAAGACCTAGGACTGTGGAAAATGACCGAAACTAGATCGGACCTGTCAGTCATTTTAAACTTGTAACATTCTCTTTTTATTAATTTGATAAACTTCATGACATTTCTCATAGGTTCCCTGAATCAAAACATTTTATGAAAATTGTAAGAAAATTAGGTTTTCATTTTCCGAATGAATTTATTTACCTCATGATTTAAGCCTTGTGCTGTGGAACTAGTCTAAGCGTGTGTTTGTTTTTCTTGTTGATTTGTTCCATCACAACCAGTTTGAAATTAAATCATTGATCATAGAAGTTTAGTTAAATTAACCCCAATTTTATAAACAGAAACATGTTCCTGTGCAAAAGCAATCATACTATTGGTGCGTATTTAATTAGTGAAATTAATTCGACTATTCAGTATTATTTTATTATTTTGTTGTAAATTTTTCTACCAAATTTTCTTGATTGACTGAAATTAAAATGAAATCCAGTGTATTGTTAAGGTTATATAGATGTTAGGGTGGGGCGGGTTGAGGTTAGTTTTTATTTATACAATATTCCTATGAATGTTTTACAAGGTTGTTACCATGGCTTTTGTTTCATTTGTTTTGACCGGTCTTGACTGACTGACCGTGATATTGACCGATTGGAGAACTGACCTGCCAGTCAAGTTGATAAATTTGTTATTTCAGAGAATTTAACCTTTAAATCAATAAATACAGCTCAATTTACAACTGTAATGCCTAAAAACACTTAAAATTATACAAATTGGTATTTTAGTAAAAATATACACATTGATATCTTGGTCAAAATATACAAATTGGTGTTTGTCAAAATATACAAATTGGTATTATGCTAAAAAATCTTTGGCAAAAAATATCTGGCTAATCGAAAGTATTCAAAAATTAACTGACTAGCAAACTTTTGAAGTGGGAGCCCTGGTTCTGATTTTGTTCAATTTCATTTTGTTATCGTTACGTTTCTTTTTGTTATGTTTTCCTTGAATTGAAAGTGCTACTTATATTACACAAATACACAAGCAGTTGTACGCAAACAGTTTCAACATTTAATAAAACTACTGACAGATGAACCTAGTATGTGAGCTGAGTTCTTGCCAATATGTAAAAATTTGTACATTAACTCCCAGTATTCAAGAACATTGTTCAGGGGCTGGTCAAGTGTCGGACGAACAGTTATCAAGTTATTAATCTGGTCATTTTTTACCCATTGTAGGCCTATACCATACATTGTGTTTCTTTTAGCTGTAGAATACAGCATGTTAATTGAACTCATTTTAAATAGAGAGCCACGATTGACTAAGTGTTTAAGACGCTGGCTCGCTAGCCAAGAAGTCCCGTGTTTGATCCCTGCATTGGCCAAGATAACCCGTAATTATTGTTCAAGAATTAACCTACTCGTAATTAATGTTCAAAGAAAAGGGCTCTTATTAGAATGTTCAGCTTAACGTTGTACAGCATCACATCAAAAAAAAAAAAAAATATATCAAGAGTTTATTAATACCTTCTTCATGTGGTAGAAAATTGTTTGTGTAAATTACATTTTGATAAATATCAATGTGTTTTGTGATTTTTTTCTTCTTGTAGCTTCGTATTTTTACACTTTTTACTAGAACTAAAGATAGAAATTTGTTATACGTGTACACTTACGATATTTATTACATTCATGTGTGCATGTTCTTGATTTAAATTTGAACATGAGACGCTGGATGTTGTTGTGCCTAAGGCAACACCTAGTAACTCACTTTTTTGACCCTAACTCAATTTTGACAAAAAAGTGAGTTACTAGGTTTTGACTTTTGATGGGAGATTGAGAGTGACTGGTTTTCCATCCATAGCCATCACTTGTTTATGTCAAAACAAAGCACATCCAGACAACAACTATTGGCACCACGAGGTGGAACTATCTTCCAGGAATATTGCAGACAAAAGACAGCACCGATGCAGTTTAACAACCAGACGTTGGTCGTCACGACAACAACTGGTGTTACAACAAGAGGGAATATTGGAGTTAAACGAAGGCAATAACAATCAGTGGGTTCTGCGGAAGAAATCTTCAATGGTTGACATCCAGACCACAGACGTCTTTATTCCAGGACCCGAGTTGTTTTGGCCGTGGATAGGAAAGTGTTCCGGAACGTGATAGTCAAATAGGTTAATAGAACTAGATGTTATTTTAGGTGTTTAATATTTTAATAATATTTCCTCCTGGTTGTATATCAATTTTGCTCAATAAAAGGTCAAATTGTTTCAATGGCATTTAGTAATTGAACTAAAATATACAGGTCACAATTGTATGGAATACAATTCCTGCTTATAACTGAGCTACGTTTCGACTAGGCTTCTCTAGTCATTATCAAGCAATGATAAAATATGAAAATATGACAAGGTAATATAATGACGAGAGAAGGCAAGTCGAAACGTTGCTCAGTTATAAGCAGTAATTGTATTCTATAGAATTGTCACCTGTATAAATGGTCAAAGTGGAATATAATGTACATTTTATCCAGAAATTTACGTCAGGTCAAATAAGCATAGCCTGCCCTTGGCTGGAACCCTGCCATTTGATCAACGAAGAACATTTAGTCAACAAAAGATCGTTGTACTAATCTCTAATAAAAAACTGCCAATTGTGAGATAATATTTAAAAAAAACTTTTCTTCAATCCGTTTCATTTTCACTGTTATATTGTTACATAGAAAAAAAAAAATATTGTTGTTATTGCATACTAATTCTTTTATTATATTTAACTAAATAACAAATGTGAGACTTGTTAACAGAGTCTATATTAGAATTAGTCTCAATTAATTAGACATTTAATGTTATAGAATGTAACTAAAAAACAAATGTGAGACTTGTTAACAGAGTCTACGTAAAAATTAGTCTCAGTTGATAAGACATTTAATGTTATAGAATAGGATGAATCATGTTTAGAGGAGCTTGATGTTGACTGTAAACCGAGTATTATTAGTTTAGTTGGGGACACCTCACTTTCCCCACATCTATTGTGTACTGTCTGGTTCCACCAGGGGGGTTGGGATGGCTTAGTGGTCTAGAGTGCCGCGCTTAGACCTCTAGCTAACCGGTCAAATCTGGCTTGCAGCTGTGGTTTCGAGCCCCAATGTGAGCGTATGTGACATGGAGATAGGGGCGCCTTCTCAACCTCGTGGGTTTCCTCCCGGGCACTCCGGTTTCCTCCCACTGTGCCTTCTCAACCAACAAAGGAGGTTTAAGGGGATTTAAAGTATAGTCTGTACCACGTTTGTGACATTTCAACATTAGTAAATACATAAATTGATACATTTGTATAGTAAAAATATCCTAATCCTTTATCTAAACAATCAAATGTGGGGAAAGTGAGGTTAAACCGTTTAGTTGTGGCGTAACTTCTGTCATTGCCATATGGATTACAAATCGCAATTTTGCTTCTACTCTTGAAGTCTGCAAACTGGGCAATCTTTTATTGATGATACCAATCACTTCCTGCATTCACACTGCTGTTCATGATTTTCGATTCCATTGTCCAAGAAATAACTTCATGATTAGGGATATTTGGGGATTTCAACACAGTCTTATCTGAATTTTGATTCATTATCCAAGAAATAACTTGGACAAGTATTTAAGTTAATTAATAAATACCTCCCAAGAATTAAACAACTAATTCCATGGATTTGGGATACGGTATTCAAATATTTCAAGCCGATTTTTGGATATTCACATATTTCAAGCAGATTTTATCTCCATAAGTTATTCAGTTGATAAAGAATTAGAGAGATATTTAAGTGTGATGTATGGGATATAAATTATAATTCTAATTAACGAAGATGGTCTGTTATGTTAACCCTTAGAACTTAGAACTCGAAATGCCGCAAAACCGGCTTGACGTCGTATCGCATATACCCGAATCGCATATACCGGAAAGGTTGGTTTTGTGGCTTGGGAAAATGTCAAGCTTCAATTACGTTGACGTCATAATAATATGATGTCCTGTAAATCCAAGGAGGGACGTGCAACACCCCATGTATAGTCAGGATTCAAAGGGTTAAAGAGGATGAGCTATCTTTCGATGTGTAATTATACTGGTTAAGTCAGTCGAGTATTATTATTGAGAAATCTAGAGGGATGTTAATATATTATTGTTCGTATATAATAAATAATGTTTATTGGTGTCTATAACTTTATCTACTTGTATAACTTACCCAGCGTCAATTAAACCTTATAAAATATCATCAATGTCTTGCTGTTTGTTTAAAGTAAGTGACGTTCTTAGGCCCGGATCCAGGATTTTGTTGATGGAGCAAAGCGTGGTTTGGTGTAGTCCCCAGAGTCTTCGTCGCATTGCTTGGGCGGAGACAATGCGAAAATCATTTGTATATCATCTATTAAAGAGCAGATATGTGAACAACAACACCAGTCTCAATGGACTGGCCGGCCACCTCTGGCTTGCGGCTGTGGTTTCAATCCCTGGTGTTAGCGTATGTGGCATGGAGAAAGGGGCACCTACTCAACCTTGTGGGTTTCCTCCAGACACTCTGGTTTCCTCTCACTGCTAAAGACCCCTACAGGCAAGCGAATTATTGAAATAAAATTAAACCATATGTTAGTCCTGAAATGACCTAGTTGTGTTGAGTGGACTTTAAACCCCATTTCTCTCTCTCTCTCTCTCAATGGGGGGCAGGAGTCCCCGTCTGTTTCTCAACAGGTAGCGCTTGAAATCTTGGTGGTTGACCTACTGGTCTAAAGCAATCAAGATTAAAATACAGATCTAAATTTCTTTCGTTTTTTTGTACTTTCGATGGCCTAAAGGACATGAAGATCTGACAAGTTGTACTGGAAGGTTGTGTCGGGTCGTACGAGCGGCTTCTGACCCTATGCTGTCTGTCAGACATTGATTAATCAATCAGCGTGGTAGTTCAAAGTGGTTTACCCACAGTTCCTTGCATGGCACTCCAGACGGTTTCATAAGCTAATCCCCCACTTCTGCCAAAACGCTGGTAATATAACAACTCTTCCAAATCCTAGTGTAGTAAAGACAAGTAAAACGAAATTTTGAACTATAAAAACAAAATAGGATCACAATAGTTTTATTTCACAATTAAAAAGTGAATCATAACAAATTATAAAATAACAGATAGATATACATTTATTGTGTTCAATTTCTATGAATTTTTAGATAAATGTGAAGAAGCTAGTAAGAAAGACATGCAGTAGGCAGATTTAGCCCTTAAATAATACATGTACATATTTAAATACGCTAAAAGTGACCTTTCGGTAGTTATATATTATGTGTTTTAGTTGAACTAAATAAATTGGACTATATGTTCCGAGAAGTAACCTGGTCAATCAGTGTATTCTTTAGGCCACAGAAAATTGTTTGCAGGATTTTGAAATTTGAATTCCCTATATAAAAGTTGGATCAACGATTAATTATCAGTTGGACAATTACTCAAGTGGACATAATAATGGTAAATAGTTTAAAACAATTAAAAGCCACTGATTGTCATTTTGAATCTGTTGCAATGTACAAAAAGCTGAATCAAGGATTAATTATATATATATCAGTCACCCCAAATACTTGTATATTCCACATTTACAGTATATTGACTATATCCCATGGTTACAGTATATCCCATAGTTACTGCATATCACATAATTACTAGGCCTGTAACAATATTCTGGGGCATATCACATGGTTACTAGGCTTGTAACAATACCAGTACGGACCAGGGGTATATCACATAGTTACTGGATCTGTAACAACATGCCAGTATTTCAATATTACGAAACACAATACATTGCGCTATGCCTCAAGTCAACATTCACCATTTGTTTGATTGTTTTGGGTTAATATTAGCCTATAGACTTTTTCAAACAATTGCACTATTAATCTTTTCACTTTATTTACAGATTCAAATCTTAGCCAATTAAACGCCAACATTCTTAAAATATTTTAGCAGTTGTTATTTGGCTATCTACAACCTTTCTTTTTATTTTTGAATATAATTAAACAAAGAAGTAGATAAAGTACAAGTACTTCTTTGTTTACGGTAGATAAATGCATAAAATATTTAAAAAATACGTTCAGGTAATAAATTCTCCACTTTTCTTCATTCCAACATACATTATTAAGTCTTAAAATACAGATGTGACGTCATCCTTTGATGTTGGCGTACCATTATCACAAATAATGTACGGGCAACTTGCCAATAGTACATTATTTCAATATTACTACTGGCATGATGTTTTTCACTGCAAACGCACGTGCGGAGTGTGACCGAGTGTCTGAATTTTAAGAAGTTTAATGCTCTCGCGCTTAAGACATTGCGTAATATATTGAAACAACACTCGGCTATCGCCTCGTGCAGTATCAATATATTACTTAATGTCTCGCGCTCGACCATTAAACTACACATATAAGCTAGCTGTCAGACCTCTATAGGCGTCTTCAGATATTAATAATGTATACAAAATATAGAAATACGATACATATATATACATTCTTAAAATAATAGATTTCCATGACAATGGATTATAAATAATATTAAGTAAAATATATTTATCTTACCCTGGGCATTGATGTTCATGTGATGTACCTCAGTACAAAATGAACCAAATATTCAAAAGATTGATGGTTAATATTGGTAGGATAAAATCCCTTGTCTTTAGTAAAACCCATATCTAATATGGCCCTTAAACGGTTAAACTGCGATAAAATCTGCTCACTTTTTACTTTTGGTAGAAGATGTTCTTCTTTATAATAAATCACCAACAGGACCGTTCCGTCGCCGCTATCTGAAAACAATCAAAAAAACAAGCTCATCATCCTCTGTCTTAATACCCTATTAAATAGCGTGATTTCCCCTTGTCAGTGATGCAGAAGGAGGGCCTGACAAGGACAGCTGCCTAGTTGTTCGGATGGGAAGAAAACCGAGGTCCCGTGTACCCATTGGAGTGCACGTAAAAGATCCCTTGGCAGTTGGAATTCGATATAAGAGTAGGCCGTAGCGCCGCTGCCCGGGCAAAATTTCCCTCATAGCACACTGTATGGCGTATGCCCGTCTTCAATTAGCTCAGGTTAAGTGCATAACAGTAGGACATTAAACCCAATTTCATTCATTCATTCCTATTAAATAGTTCTAGAATGAAGCTACTGAAATCTTAGAATGGGACGTTATGGTTCAGTGGCTTACTTCCAAAAACAAATATTGAAGGATAGCTTGCCTGGTAACAAAACAAAACAAATGCCTACAGTAGCTGAGTCACCCTAGCAGTCCATAAATGGTGTCACATTTTTATTCTTTTATTGGTAATGCGTGCATTTACAATACACTCAAAACTGCAATCTTTAAAATTTGTTAGAACTTCAGTTCATCCTTGCACTAACATAAGAGTGAGGAAAATGGGGTTTTAAGTCCACTTGACACAAACTAGGTCATTTCGGGACTAGCACTAACATTTAACAAAAAATTGCACTGGTAATTATAACTGTAAATGTTCCAAGTTAATATAAATCATTGAACATCAATAGGCTTTTGTATTTCATGAAAATCAATCAGATTTTTCAAAGTCCCCAAGGGCAATAACTCTGAAAGTAATTATTGGAATTATATTGTTTTCTTTTGGGTTTTCAGTCAAGTTACCTATATGCTCCAGCGGTCACCTTAGAATTCACCAGATCACCATTTTAAGGTCAATGTAAATAACCCGTTGTAAATCATTAGATCCATCCAAGATACCTTTTACCTCAAAGTTTGAGAATTTTTTTATACCTTGTAATCCTGAAAAAGCCGAATTGACGTCTGTCCCAAGTCTGGAAAAGTTTGGACACAGGACAATTGATGGTGCACCCAGTTTCCCGCCACCTCCAGACGTAGTGTTAAATTCTATTTTCACGTTATGGGCAGATAATCGGGACTGTAAATCTCTTTTTAAAGATTCTTCCATCAATAAAACAATATCTGTTGCTTGACCGGGATTATATATCTCAACACCAACTGTACAAAAAAACAAAAAAGGAAATTAATTTGGACATCTGCAATCTGCTGATTGTTCCTGGAATTTAATAGTCTGATTGTTCCTGGAATTTAATAGTCCGATTCTTCCAGGAATTAAATAGACTGATTCTTCCAGGAATTTAATAGACTGATTCTCCCTGGAATTCAATAGACTGATTCTTCCAGGAATTTAATAGACTGATTCTTCCAGAAATTAAATAGACTGATTCTTTCTGGAATTTAATAGACTGATTCTCCCTGGAATTCAATAGACTGATTCTTCCAGGAATTTAGTAGACTGATTCTCCCTGGAATTCAATAGACTGATTCTTCCAGGAATTTAATAGACTGATTCTCCCTGGAATTCAATAGACTGATTCTTCCAGGAATTTAATAGACTGATTCTCCCTGGAATTCAATAGACTGATTCTTCCAGGAATTTTATAGTCTGATTGTTCCTGGAATTGTATAGACTGATTCTTCCAGGAATTTAATAGACTGATTCTTCCAGGAATTTAATAGACTGATTCTTCCAGGAATTTAATAGACTGATTCTTCCAGGAATTTAATAGACTGATTCTTCCAGGAATTTAATAGACTGATTCTTCCAGGAATTTTATAGTCTGATTCTCCCTGGAATTCAATAGACTGATTCTTCCAGGAATTTAATAGACTGATTCTTCCAGGAATTTAATAGACTGATTCTTCCAGGAATTTAATAGACTGATTCTTCCAGGAATTTAATAGACTGATTCTCCCTGGAATTTTATAGACTGATTCTTCCTGGAATTCAATAGACTGATTCTTCCAGGAATTTAATAGACTGATTCTTCCTGGAATTAATAGACTAATTCTTTCTGGAATTGTTTTACAGATGAATCTCCTGGAAGAATCTGCAGTCTTCAAGGAATTTGACTTTCAGATTTGTTTTCCAAGGAATTAGATCTCTAGATTCTTCAAAGAATTGTCTCTAGATTCTTTAAAGAATTGTCTCTAGATTTGTCCTGATATTTCATACCATCAAGGACCATAATTCAGGAAGTTACGATCTGATATGTGTGAATATCGAAAGGAGCCAATATCTTTTGGATATAAACATGCATTTGAAGTTGCATCAAAATCAGATGAAAATTGTGACCTGTAGAGTGTCCACAAACTAAAACGTGATTTTTCGTACAATCAGGGGCCATAATCCATGAAGTTATAGTCCGATTTATGCCAATATCGAAAGGTACTAAAATCTTTGGGAGATAAACCTATATTTAAGGTTTCGTCAAAATCAAATAAAAATTGTGACCTGTAGAGTGTCCACAAACAAATTGTAGACGGACGGACCGGGGCGACTACAATATATTTCAACATGAAAATGTGGGCGTATATTAAATATTGTGCTCTGTTTAATGAGTTCTTCCATTGCTAAATGCGGTACAAAGATTATCACCTTTTCTAATAACTGGTGGAGCAGGCTGTTGAGACGATTGTGATGCGTTCACACTCCTAAATAACTCTGCTTTTAACCGCTCTATTTCACCTTGAGCGTAAAAATACTGCTCTTGAAGCCATCGAATATCAGATGGTCGTACTGTTTCATCCAAATCACACAAATACTCTGTTTGACTTTCTGAATCTTTCTTCGTTTGTCCAGGTGAGTCTATCTTCGTTTGTCCAGTTGGTGGAAACATGTAGGAAAATAAACCCCAATTATTTTTATTTGGTTCTCTTCCATGATCGGCTTGAGTTCGACTGTGATGTGACATGTCATCTGTTTGAGTCCGATTATCAAAGAAGATCTTTTTGACAGAGTCTGTTTGAGTTTCTCTACTACATAATTCAATTTCTGTCGGACACGACTTTATTTCATCTGTTTCTGTTTCTTTATCATATTTCATTGATTGCCTTCTCTCGTTATAATGTCTGCCATCATTGTTCTTCAGAGCCCCTGCTTGACCTTCTCTTGAGTCACTTTCATCACTTCTCTTTTCAACCATTTTCCTTTCATTCAGTAATTTATCAATCAGTAACTGTTGTTTTTCTAAAACTTGTCCTATTTCCGAGAGATATGATTCTGCTTTCGATTCCTTAAAAAAAATAAATGAATGATACAAATAAAAATAGACAAATTTAAAAGGTTTTTCTCTTGAAAAAAATGGAGAATTCATCTACCTGTCCATGATTTGGGGACAAATATTATTCATACAAAAATTAAAGATGGCTCCTAACCAAAGGCATGGTGTCTAAAAGAAATGAACATTCCATTAAAATAAATATTTGGGCTACATGGCTTTTCTAAAAAATAAAAATAGAAGCCTGACAGAACCGTGGTATAACCATATTACTATGAACCAAGAACCTACTGTTCCTTCCTATCAAAAATCTTAGTTGATGCTGTTGTGCCAATTTTACTCAATTTGGCTGAGACTTAGGCTTTTTTTAAAAGCATCGCCTCAAGAACAACAACAAGATAACGATATCTATGCAACCACAATAAAACACAACACAAGGTATATATGGATATAACTACTTCTCTATTATTTAATAACGACGTTTCATAACACATACAGGTCACGTTTTCAAGTTAATGATACATATTCATCTAGTCAGCCTATTTATACATATTGTAGCTTACACCAGCTTAATCAATTATAAGAAACCACTAAAATGATTATCAATCCCTACAATAACAATACATGATACAAAAAGTAATAATAAAAGGATAACTAACCCGTAGTAGTAAAAACAAGTAATAAGTAAGAGATCAAATAACCACATTAATAGGGTTTCACTATAAACATATTAACATTAATAACAACAACTGACCTATAGTAGGATAATAACAGGTAATCAGTTCTACAGATCAAAGCCGAGCCTTAATAGGGTTTCACCACCACACTTGATTGTTCATGAGACCAACATAAAAATACAATTAATTTCTATTCATTTAGAGTAAGTACAATATAATATTTGTTTAAGTACTAATTAAGTATTAACTACCACCTCTTAGACCCACGATACCATTTTAATAGATTAATATAAACAATTATAAGCATTTAATCATCTAGCCACACATCTCTTATTTGATATTAATTTCATAATAGGTTTTTATATTTTATGTACTTAGAGTTACTATATATATCTTCCACCAGGAGAAACTAACCCCCCAAATTATAATATATCACTAGGTCTATAAGCGTGTAAAAGTCACTATTAAAGTTAACATAAACTGCAAAAACAGTTAATAATGTGTAAAGTTCTCACAGCAGATCAACCTTTAAAATATCAGGTCATCCCAAGCATTGGATATAAACAGACCAGTATCTCTATTGATAGTCGGGTTGTGTCTACGGATTTCTATGGCTTCACGAACATGTATAAATAGGCTGACTAGATGAATATGTATCATTAACTTGAAAACGTGACCTGTATGTGTTATGAAACGTCGTTATTAAATAATAGAGAAGTAGTTATATCCATATATACCTTGTGTTGTGTTTTGTTGTGAATAATTACCGTGCTTCTAGATGTCATTTAAAGAATCTATGCAACCAGTTCGCAGGCCCTGATCCAGGATTTTGTCGAGGGATGGGGGTATACATTGGAGAAAAGGGTAATCATCAGAGTGCCGCATGCATTAGTGGTTTGGTGTAGGCCCCAGAGTCTTCGTCGCGGCCCCATTCAGAAAGCAATTGTATATGTTGCTGGCTGCAGGTGCTGGTCTGAACAGTAATGATCAGTTTGCCTAGTTGGTGGTTCATGAAAAAGTTTGCTTGTTTAAATTGTTTATTCCAACGCACCTGCAAATATTGCACAAGACTTTCTACTGACTCGGTGTCAGATAAACCTTGTGCGTTGTTTTCATTTTTCAGTCCACATCTTTTTGATTCATCTCCTCTTCCTCTTCCTTGATCATATTTGTCTTTTTGTCTCGTTCCATCGTTATGATGTAAATTATTGGATTTAGAATCAGGAGTCCTTTTAGACTTAGAAAATAAAGGCATTGTTATTTTCTTAATAAAAGACACCACGAGGAGCTAGAGGTATATAATTAACTGAAATACAAGAAGAAATTAATACATTTCATACCCATTCTCTCCTTTGTTGGTAAGTTGGTAAAATGCTGATGAACTACCTAGATTTTATTTAAGCCAAGTTATTCGATTATATCACCCATGCCATGTATATCGACCCTTTATTAAATCCACGGTGACAAAGTCACAAAGGGTATATAAAGTTTAAAATAGACCATGATGACTGGGGCTTAATCATTAATATGGACCAGTCTGTTTCAAACTGGAAGAGAAACAAAGAAATAGGGTTTAACTTCCACTTGACACAAACTAGGTCATTTAGGGACAAACATATATATGGTTCAATTTTATTTCTTGAAACTCCTGGAAAAACAAGATTACCCCTTGAAACTCCTGGAATATTGACATTTGTGGTTTCGCTATATATTTTAAGATATAAAACTGAACATAGTCAGTCATCAAATGTTTCTTCAAAAGTTCACGAGTTCATCGCCGTAAATGTTCTTCAAGCGTAAAAAAAATACAGTATGATGTAGAATTCTATACAACTTACAAGGACTCCTGGAATCCAGGCCCGTAGCCAGGAAGTTGTTTTTGGGGGGGCAAAGATGTTTTCGGATGTTTTTCGGAAGGGCCAACTAGCATGGGCATCTGCATGAATTTTGCGGTAAAGGCCAATTTTCTTGTGATATTGGGGGGGCAAGACTCAGTATTGGGAGGGCAGTTGCCCCCCCGTGCCATCCCCTGGATACAGGCCTGCTGGAATCTGGTAAATAACTCCCTGAAAACTTGTGGAATTTTAAGTGCTCTGAGTTGTGCGCACACCCTAAGGGAGGAAACAGGAGGAGAAACCACGAAACTTGACTCAATGACAGACCCTATAATCAAATGTGTTAACAATTCGGTCACCCATCCCTCACGTTCAAATTGGGTAGTGAGCCTAATAATTAATGTGGGCCTTGGTGACAAGGGCAACTGGTAAAACAAGCGTGGTTAGCTTAATGGGTCGTGCTAACAGGGTATATCTAGTTAAACCAGTGTGCTTAGCTTAATTTATATGGACTATGGTGATAGCCATAGGCGCATCTAATTATAGCCATAGGAGCTCCTAAACTGGGCTAATGAAGACGGGCATACACTAAACACTTGCTATGAGGGAAATTTTGCCCGGGCAGTGGCGCTACAGCTTACTCTTATATCAAATTCCAACTGCCAAGGGATTTTTATGGCACACCAATGTGTACACAGGATCTCGGTTTTTTGTCCCATCCGAACAACTAGACAGGTGTTCTCGTCAGGCTCTCTGCCTGCATCACTGACAAGGGGGAAACACGCCAGAAAATCTGCCGCTGCCATAGGGGCATCTGGTTGAAGGATTGTGCTTAGCTTGGTCATCAATATGGGCCATTTGGTTCAATTAGGGTGGTTAGCTTAATCATTAATATGGGCCGTGGTGGCATCTATGAGCATTTAGTTGAATTAGTCTGATTAACATAATATTTAATATGGGCCATCAGTGACAGGGCATCTACTCATTAGTATGATTAATTTAATATTTAAAGGAGCTAAATCGCTAGCATTTCGGACCTAAAAATTGACCTTAATGGGTCGCAACGCATATAATAATATAATCTGATGGTATATAAACTGGTTTACATTAAATTGTTTCCGTTTTGACTCGAATTTTAAATCAGTTATGTCCAGCGAAATACGGCAGGAGTCTTAACCAAAGAGGAAATTATAATAGTGTCTGGTTATTCCAGTCTACTGCGCATGCCCAACAGATATCATATGGCCTCATAGTTTAACAGGAGTTGTTGAATATATGTCTAGCCTCGTTCTTTCTTGTCACTTGTTACAAGTGACGCTAAAACGCTCTGTGGTACACGATTCGTGTACCAATGGTAAACTGTTTATCTTGTTTTAAATATTGGATATCAGAGGCCTACCGTTTCCAGGTAAGATCACAACATCAATGTTGATTTAAATTGACCAATAATTCGTGTTTTCCATGTCGAAGATTTTCGAGGATTTTGAGTTACGGACTTAGGTCCTTTAATATGTCAGGGCTAAAAATTTTGAACCCATTTGGGGGATCACAGTGGCTAAGTGAGTAAGACGCCTATATTCGATGTAAGAGTAGGCCGTATTGTCATTGTCTGGGCAAAATTTCCGATCATAGCACACTGTACTATGGTGTACGCCCATCTTCATTAGCCCAGTTCGGAGCAGAAAAGTAGGACGTTTAACCTCATTTCATTTCATTTTAGAACCAATTTTTAAAAAGTCCTGTTTTCAGTGTGAAGGACTCCAGAAACAGAGAATAAATATTTTACCTGATACTGTCTATAACCCTTTACAAAATAATTCTTAATTGTCCCAAACAGAAAAATAATAATTTCTGGACATAATTAACTTGACATTCTACACTAAAAGTATAGGAGTTTTTTTAACGCTCTCTTTTAACAGCTAGTTTCGAAAGTCTCCTGTCGGAGTAACGTTAGCAGATTTTTATATTTATTTTAATACTTCCCCGAAATTCGAAATCATAAGTAGAAAAGGGAAATCGAAAGTAGCCAAACCAACCCTCCGCAGTATTTCTGTTACTTACATCATCGACCCTTTTTAAATTATAGGAATCATTAAACATTTCCACACCGGAGAACCACCATGAAACCACTGGTTTGCTGTGTCTCCCTCTTTCACGAACCAAATAAGGTTTTTTTCGACACTGGGAAAATGTACTTGCACTTTCGTTTTCGTAAATTGGATGTATTCTATTGCACATCCCCGGCTATCTATTTTGGTACTGGCCACGTGACTCGCCGAATCCTTTTAACATTGTCAATTCGTAAGTGTAAATACAAGCGCAATGTTCTATCCACTTCTAGACCCTTTCTGAAGCAAATTCTAGTTATAATCAGCAATCGTTCAGATTCATTATTTTTTATGAACGCTTTCGGAAAACATTTGGCAATCTCGATTCATAAAAGAATACATCCACCTCATGTCATGGCTCGTGTATTCTTTGCGGTGTAGTTCAACAAATGGCAACTATTCATTTCAACCTCTGCATGAAAGCCGTGACCCAGGGATTAAAATTGCTGAACCAATTACAGACAAGATGTGTGTGGACATTGTCCAAAGGTTGTCAAATCAATCATAAAATAATTGATTCCCAATCAAGAAATCAAAGTACAGAAGAAAGCCCAAGTTTACCCCAAAACTCGGATTTTGAAGAGAGAAGTCCTTCAGGGACCAGACCACTGCTTCACAAATTACACCGTCGTACATTGACAGAAGACGAAGAAGAAATTAATAGAGAATTCAGAAATGTGAAATTGTATTCTAAGGACGATGAATTCGGAGCTGACAGCCGATCTAATTTCAATGATAAAATTTTACATCGTCGATTTCGAGGTCAAATTCAACGAGAAATAAGCCTACAAAATGTACATAAAAATTATGTCGAATTCGATGATGATGGAGATGAATTCGGAAATCATCGTCAAACCCACTATCGACAATTAAATACGAACAAAGGAGAAAAAAACAAAGGTTCTAATTATCAACGTCATAAAAAAGATGATAATGGAATTAAGAATTTTACAACACCCCGAAATAACTTGACATTCGGCAATAGATTTGGAGCCGGCAATGAAGACAGTGCCGTCAATCAAGACAACAACAATCAAAGTGTTCATGAACGATTAAACAAATTCACCAATCGAAAGGACAACGTAAATTTAAAAAATATATTTGGGACACTTAATGAGGAAAATGATCAGATTGGTGCCGAAAGTGTGGATGAATTTGAAGAGTTAAGAAATGATAAGCCACATGTTCGTCTGGCATCAGACGACAGACGAAACGTTCCCTATTGGTACGGTCGACAAATTGAAAAACTGGGGAAACGTGGAAAAATCGATGAGGCGATTGCTGTTCTGGAGGAATGGATGTTGAAACGAGATCGTGTCAAACCTACAAACTACAACTTTTCTGTTTTGATGGGAGTTCTCGCAAGAAACGGAGAAACGAAAAAAGCTTTTAAAGTTTTTAATAAGATGAAGAAAATGGGTTTGTTACCGGACGCCGTCACCTATACAGCTTTATTCAACGCCTGTGCAAATTCACCGTTGAAACAAGATGGCTTACAGCGAGCTAAAAATTTACATGAACTGATGAAGAAGAGTGATTGGTGCCCTAATTTAATAACGGGACGAGCGATGATAAAGGCCTATGGTTTCTGTGGTGATTTGCCAGCGGCCTTTGCCGTAATGGATGAGATTGCTGAACGATATCCCTTAGACCAGAGATGTATCAGTTCTCTGTTAATGGCTTGCATCTCAGACAAAGAAAATGGAGTTAAATTGGCTTCTGAGGTGTGGCAAGTGATGGAGCAACATGGAGTCAGGCCAGATCTACCAATTTATAATCTTTTACTACGGGTTATTAGAGAATGTAGCGTCGGCCATGATTTTACTCAAGTAGAAGCAGGGAGTATGAAAGAGTATCCGCACATCACAGAAACCGGTTCCAGTACCTCGTGGAATCTAGTCAGTTCTGTAGAAGACAGTCAAACTTTCGAAAATACATCAGAGAATTCTACATCTATGAAAAATGAAGAAGAATCATATCTGGAAACGGCAAATTCATTGAGTACTTCGTCGACCAATTTCATGGTTCATCGCGTCGATTTTGATCTATTATCCAACGTTGATTTCAGTGAGAAGGCAAATCGCATGGCACTGATTGGAGGAACAAATAATTTCTTGGATCACATGGTAAACAGTGGCGCTAAACCGGATATAAAAACATTCGCGTTGCTGTTGGACAATACGTTACAGACACTGGAAGAAGAGGATCGATTGTTGATGATTATGGAAATGTATCGTGTTAAACCTGATCAAGAATTTTGCAACACCTTAATGAGAAAAAGATGCCTAAGGAAAGATTTTGAAGGAGCTAAGATCATGTTACGAAAAATGGCCAGTCAAAATTTACAACCAAATATGGAAACGTTTGAAATTATAGCCATAACGTGTCGGAAACAAGCAGAGGGGTCGCAGTTGTTAAAAACAATTGAAGAGTTCGGGGGTCAGCCGAGTCGAACAATATTCACGTCTTTGATCCGATGCAGCGGGGTTAATTTCTATTACAAACTCGACATGATTAAACGGATGGAGGATTTAAACCTACAGCCTGATAGCAATTTGTTAAAACATATCGAGAGGGACGTGAAAAGAGGCAAAAATCTGATAGTGGAGATGGAATCTGGTCGGAGAGAAAAACAGAGTTTGGCGTTTTTAACTGGGGGCATGAATAAGTTTATTGTTTATTATACCTCATGGCTAAAAAGATGTCAAGTTTCGGAATTTGAAGTTAAAGACTAAATATGTGCTTATATTACCTAAAGACTAGTAACATTATTGTATTTAAATAAACTATAACAATGATTTATTGTATTTAGTCAATGAGTCAACTGGCATGGTTTTGATTCCTCGGATGTATGTGACAAGGAGTAGGGTCGCCTGTCCAACCTTGTGGGTTTTCTCCGGTTTCCTCCCACTGTTAAAGATCCTTAAGCACAAGCAAATTATTGAAATAAAATAGAATCATAATATGTTAAGTCCAGAAATGATCCAGTTTGTGCCGAGTGGACATTAAACCCCAGTTCTCCCCTCTCCCTTATTATATTTAGGAAACGAAGAGGAGGGTGCAACGCTCTCTTAAAAGCGCAGCAGAGGCTGGTATGTAGTAGGTGCTGGTTAAGCCAGTAGATCTGTAGCTGTTGGATCAAAGGATCGTGCTGACGGAGAGAACAGACAATAATAGATATATTTAAAAATCCCCAGAAAACAGCAGTAAACAAACAGAATTTAGGTTGAATTGAAAGATGATTTATTCATCTTCAAAACATCTCTTTTAAAAATGACTCTTTATTAAATCATATTTAAATATCTATTATTATATTTAGCTGTTGGCCTTATTTATAATAACAAACACTTTTTTCAAATGTATCCTGGATGTTTGAGGGTTTTTTTTTGGGGGGGGGGGGGGGCATGAATAAAATGTAATTAAGAGACATATTGCCAGTCTAGCTGGCTACACTACTGCCAACGCCCAACGTGTATGATTATCAAGCCTGGAAATGGGGCACCAGGAACAAATGGAACCATTGTCGGGCACAATTCCTCTGTTGCTTGTCATCGTGTCTGACACAAATTTGCCTTTTATCGGTGTCTGTAGTAATGATATTAATAACACATTCTAGCATAAAGCTCTGATGTGAGGTATGGTACCGTACTACTAAGTGTCCTGCCATACATTTTGTCGTACAACTTAATATTGTTTCTGGGCCTGTTCATTTCTGGAGTTAAACGATGTCAACTTCCACCAGGGGAGATATCATAGACAAGTGTTTCCAATGAAACTTGCCAGAGGAAGCCACAAAATAGGCTTGGGATAGCTTAGTGGTCTAGAGTGCAGCGTTTCGACCTTTAGCAGGCAGGCCACCTCTGGCTGTGGTTTTGAGCCCAGGTGTGAGCGTATGTGGCATGGAGATAGGGGCGCCTTCTGCTAAAGACCCCGATGCGCAAGCGAACTATTGAAATAAAATTAAACCATGTTAGTCCCAAAATGACCTAGTTGTGTTGAGTGGATGTTAAACTCCATTTCTCTCTCTCTCTCTCAGTTCTTGTTTATTTGGGTTAGACAAATTGTCGAAAGGAGAGGCCCCAGGTGTTAGAAAAGAAAGAATGGAGAGTGTTTGCAGTCTGGCCCGCTAAGATCTTAGGTGTGGAAGATAAGTCTAGGGTTGACTGTCGGTTGAGGAATTGGGGCCGGCGCCTGTCCGACCTAGGTTCAAGGAGCTGGGGAGATAAAATTAGGTTTGACAGTCAGCCAGAGGTTCAGGGATGTGGTAGGTAAATTTAGGTTTGACTTTCAGCTTAGCCATAGGGCCCACAATCACTGGACCTGTATTTAAACATACATTATGTAGGAGCTAAAACTGCCTATTGTAGGTCTTTTTTTAGGCCTGAAATAATATATACACTCTTAATTAACTTGTCCAGACCATAATCAACATTCAGTCTTGTCTGTGATATTTAGCAGATTGGAATGCATTTTTTGAAAAATAATTAAACGTAAAAAATGGATAATTGAGACTGGGTCTTTTATCGTACCAACTATTTAGTATTATAGTGCTATAATTAGTATTATAGTCTCAAGTTCACAAAGCATTCTCAGACTTAAGTTGAGAATTAAATCAAAATTGTTCGCCTTATTTGAACAAAAATATAGCCCTTTATTAAACGTTTGTTGTTTTAATATAATATATTAACTACACCAAAAATATGCTATGTGCAAAGTTTTGTCTTTCTGGATCAAAAATTAACTCATAAAGAGTGATTGAAAGTTGAGTAAATACTTAACTTAAGTCTGAGAATACTTTGTGAACTTGGGGATCCCCCATAAGGTCCTTTAAATAATGAATAAAGCAATGAACCATTGATTCTGTATTTATTAAAATACAAACAAATTATAACAACGTGTATGATCTATATGTACAGTATTCTATAAATCTTTTACATTCTTGACACGCAACTTAAAACAGTTTAACTTATAGTGAGTGGTCTCAATCCTACATGTTACTCGAGGGTTTACAGCCCCTCTATAAATCTTTTACATTCTTGACAAGCAACTTAAAACAGTTTAACTCATAGTCAATCTAATTAAAATATAGATCTATATTTCGTTTGTTTTTTTGTACTTTCTATGGCCTACACTACATGTAAAGACAAGTAAAAAACGAAATTTTGAACTATAAAAAACGAAACAAAATTGTTTTAATCAGATTGACTTATAGTGGTCTCAATCCTACATGTAACTAGAGGATTACAGTCCCTTTGTGAGGAGAGTGACATAAATGAACAATTCAATTAACAGATATAGCCTTAGGTTAAAAAAAACTCATCTAGGAATTGGAACCAGCTAGGGTAGCGAATAATCTCTGTCCAAGACCTGGCCTGTGTTATTGCGAGAATTGGCTAAATAATAATAATACCGAAATCTCTATTAGGGTTGATAAGTAATACATTTATTACTTACTGGATAATCTACCCTTGTAGTCACTATCACCCAGATCATCAACTTGAATTAGTTTACAATGCTTATATTTCAATTACAGAAACACAAGTTATTAATGTCTCACGATATAAATGCGATCTGAAAGGCAACATGTCGATGTAAACGCATTAATGTACATTTAACGCATTCATCTCTTGCTTTAAGTAGATTATAAAACCAGATTGGACATTTTATTATTAAACTACAAGGGCCTTATTCACGAAACCGAATCTAAAACATTTCAAGAGTGCAGCTCTTTTCATTGGCTTAGAACTGTATTAGAATTTCACATTTGGCCAATCAAAATTCTAATTCCTTAAGAATATTTTAGTGTAATGTTTTTTTTGAAAAAGGTCCCAGGAGCACAAACTATTTAGTTTAATATTTAAAGACATGATTATCAATAAGCTGGTTTAAATTTTAACAAAACAACAAACATATCTCAGAAACAGAAGTTCATGAACAGAAATACTAACTATTGGTATCTGGGTCCTGTTTCTAGAAATCCTAACTAAAGATAAAATCCAAACTTTAGAGATACTTCAATTGTGATTGGCTAAGCACTAAAATCAAACTAATATTATCCAATCAAATTACTAAAATTTGGATTTTATCTTAGTTAAAATTTCGTGAAACATACCCCAGGGCCCTTTTTTCATTAAAAAATAAACTACAATATTGTAAGAATGCATTCTTTTGATTGGCTATTGATGTAGGGTACTGAAATCTGCTGAGGTTTGTTGAGTGACAGATAATGTCAGATTCAGGCTTTGTTAATCACAAAACCTCTTGTGCCTGACATTTTGTCCAGCACAAAATCTCTGGTGCCTGTCATTTTGTCCGGCACAAAACCTCTTGTGCCTGTCATTTTGTACGGCACTGATTTGTCTTTTTTAATGATATTATCAATACATGTCCGGCACTAAATTGAAAATGTCAGGTACTATTTCATTAGTGCCGGACAATTTGTCAGGTACATCTTAAACCATTATTTCCAGGCCTGTTAACAGTAACACACATTCTAACATATCCATGTTCTGGATAAAATTCAATAATTGTCATTGGTTAATCTGTCGGACAAAAAAGTCTTTAAAGAATGCGACGCATTTAGATTGGTTACGCCTAAACAGGCTTTCAATCCAAAGTCAAAAAACCAGACACCTTTCACAGACAATGTCAGGATACACACCCTCTCATGTTGTCTGGCGCTGAATTGTGGTTTATATCGTCACGTTTCTCGCGAACCAACGAATCTGATATATATTTAAGTATTGAGAATTATGTATTGAGAAATGTTTACTCTGTTGTTATCTTTGTGGCCATCAAAAACAAATATTTATCAGCATAATAGAATTTTCCATAAGTCATAGAATTCTTCGAACTTAATTTAGGAAGTAAATTTTTCAGCATAATATCAGCAAAAAGTAGAAAAATAAACGCAGAATGCGGCCGTAAGATATAGAAATTAAGTAGTGATTTATCAGCAAAACATAGAAAGTAAAAAAATAAACCAACATGAATTATAATGATAAGTAACATTTCAAAAATAAAAACAAGTTCCTTAAATTCTCATATCTATAACAAAATATCCAACATCATAACAAATATAAAAGATACATGTTCGAACAGTGAAACATTCTACCAAAGAAAGGGAATCAGTATCGATGTAGGTTGCCCGTTAACTTTATTTTATAGAGTTAATATGTCGTAATGTCAAAGGTCAATCGGAGTTCAAAGTGAGAAAACTAGCAGAGCTTTGTAAAACATCCGACTTATCATAACCTTTTTATGTATGGATGCATCAACTGGGCTTCTCTTTAAAGAGTGGGGCTATTTCAGAATCTGTGAACAAATTTTTCTAACAAATAAGCTAAATCTGACCCGAGTTCACAAAGCTTTAAAAGACTTGAGTTAGGAATTTACTCAACTTTCAATCCCTGTTGATGAGAAATGTCTTTGATCTGGAAAACAAAACTTTGCATATAGTTTCTTATTGATGTATTTGATACATGGAAACAACAAAAGAAGTTTGATCAAGCTCCATATTTTAGTTAAAATAAGGCGAACAATTTTGAGTAAATTCTTAACTTCAGTCTGAGAATGCTTTGTGAACTCGGGGCCAGAACTCCAAGGCCAAGTTAATTTGATTTTCAATTCTTTAGGAACTTGATAAATAAAAAGCCACTTAATCATACATTATGTAAGAGGGAAATCTGCCTATAGCAGGATTTTTTAGGCCTTAAATATTATCTAAACTATTAATTAGACATTTATTAACTTATCCAGACATCATCATCAACTCTTGATGCTACTCACTACTCACAAATTTGTAATTTTAACTTAAGATCTAAATGCTGTTATACGTTTGGTTTTTAAATTAGTCTTTTTCCCAAAGAACAGAAAATAAAATTGCGGCACTGACCTTACGCTTGTTCACTGCAAATACAATACAGTTAATGGGGATTGAGTGTTCTGGAATTGAATTCTCTAAAAATTCCCTTTAAAGAAATAAAATGGGGTTTAATGTCCTACTGTTCTGCTCCTGAACTGATTTAATGAAGACGCCCTTCTAAAGAGAAACAATTGAGTTTAAAGTAAAAGTGGGATTATCACTACATAACGAAATATCTCCACGAACTACGACAGGCAAAACATATTCTACTCACACTACCTCGTGGTCGAGGGACTCACAGTGGATCGGTTGTTTGATCCCTGCATTGGCCGAGAAAGTTCATCTTGATTTTCCGGCGAGATTTCCCCTTGTCAGTGATGCAGAAGGAGGGCGCCTGACAAGGATAGCTGCCTAGTTGTTCGGATGGGACAAAAAATGAGGTCCCATGTAAGCATTGGAGTGCACGTAAAAGATCCTTGGCAGTTGGAATTCGATATAAGAGTAGGCTGTAGCGCCACTGGCCGGGCAAAATTTTCCTCATAGCACACTGTATGACGTATGCCCGTCTTCCATTAGCCCAGGTTAGGAGCATAATAGTAGGACATTAAATCCCATTTCATTCATTCATTTATACCTCGTGGTCGGAACTGACACAACTGTGACCGGACTAAATTTCACCCCACTCGATTAAAATTCTGGACGTTCCGGATCGACAATCAAGCCTCCGCGTTGTGAATAATAAACTGATTCGATTAGTAGACTCTAGATTAAAAACAACATTTCTTTCCTTCCTCGAATTTGAGCAGCCTCAAGAATAAAGTGTATTCGGTTATATAAGTTGCATTCATAATAACAAAAACATTTTCTTTCTTTAAAAAGGTAAAATAATAATGATCACAAAATGTTCCGAGAACGACAGTCCACAAAGTTATTTAACTGGGCCACAGACATTGTCCAGCCACATATTCAAACTCATTCTGCACACAGAACTATGGACTACGAGGATAGTGTACTGATAAATTATGCAGTTCTAATTCGTTCCTGTGCACAAAGACTAAACTTCAATTTTATTACACACATATAGTATAGGCATTGATTGTTGCCAGGCCCCCATCCTGCACCACTGACAAGGGGAATCAGATTGGAGATTCACAGGGTTCTTTCTTAGTCAAAGCTGGGGTGGAGGGGTGTGGATGGCCGAATGGTTACATGCATGTTCTTTAGATCATAAGATCTGTCATTGAATTCCCTGCTTGTACATGGTAAGGGAGGAAAAGTGAGGGAGAGACAGAAATTGGGTTGTCCATTCGATACATGATAAGAAGTAGGGTTTTCTCTGGTTTCCTCCCACCAGCTGTAATTTGTGTCAAGTTGACGGTTAAAACCCTACTCTCTCTCTCTCTATAATACCAAAGTGGCGTGGTTTCGATTCCCCGCTTGTAGGTGACAAGTCAGTCAAGATGACGGTTTAAACCATACTCTCTCTCTCTATAATAACTAAGTGAACTGTCGTTTCTCTTTGATTTCATCGTTCTTATCAACTCTAAAACAAAGATTTCAACTGAAAATAAAAAATATTCCTATCCTATCACGTATCGTAATCATCATCATCTGTTGTTGACGACTGTTGGCATGACGACTGTTGTGATGTTGTGGCCTGGACACCAGAACTCGAAGGAATATGTGAAAACGAGGGATGAGACAAATTTGGTATTGGATACGGCATTCTGAAATATAGAAAAGATGGATATTGGTTTAAAGCTGCATATTAATCAAGAGCTAAATTTGGACAGCTGCCTACAATTATTCCAATTTTCAACTGCCAGGGGATCTTTAAAGTGCTCATAAGACGACAAACTGAAACTCGGCGTAGTGATGGACAGTGGTTATTATATGCACATTACGGAAAGTTAACATCAATCTGATTAAAAATAAATCAGCTATCTTCACTCAAAGTCGCAAATATAGACCTCCCGTAAAAACGACTTGGCCAATTATCGAAAACACTCTTAATCCCCTCGGTCCCTAGTGACGTCACAGTGTACAAATGCATATTCGGAATGTTTATTCCTTAATTACCTATATACAGCCGGCGTGTGTATTCATTAACGCCTGACTGGTTCCTTAATCCCCTAAATAAATAAAACAACTGACTACGGAATAATCTGTTTTTTTAATTTAGAATTTGTTTTATAAAGCCGATTGCTGTAGCATTGTCTTTTTAATCAGAATAAGCCGACCGTAAACTAACAATTGGCTTCTGATTGAAACACGATTGGTGTGGAATTGGTGTAGCCGGCGCTACGGACATCTATGAAGCCAATTGAAATAATTAATTGTCGGCATTTAAGAAACGAAATGGTTTTAAGTAGTAATCATATAAATAAATCATTAGCACGTGTTATTGGTCATTCTATCATACACCGAGAGAATGGAAGCAGAATATTTAGAGTTATCCTGTAGCAGTAGTTCTTTTAGCTCTGGCAATGTATCGGATACAGATACGTCGCGAGAAATGATAACTATAGCGCCATATATTATGTTTGAGCCGTATCTATCTGACTGTGGCTCCGTAGAGGATGGCGATGTAGATGATACCGGATCTAATAATGAAAACCATCCGATTGTTGCGAGACTAGATTCATTGATTTCATTAAATTATCTATTTACAGCTTTTATAAATAAATTGATTTCATTAAATTATCTATTTACAGCTTTTATAAATAAATTGATTTCATTAAATTATCTTTTTAGCTGTAAATAAATTGATTTCATTAAATTAACTATTTACAGCTTTTATATATTAAAGAATTGATATTACATGTACACAGCCTGCCCTATAGTAGTAATTCACACACAAAGGATATTTAAACTAAAATTGCTTCAGCATTCCACAAAATTTACATCAGTTATAATCAAGAGCCGTTTTCGTTCAGTTTGGGTTTCAATAACAGAATTACCTCGTGATATAATCGTATATGTCCATGATACAACACCTCAAAGAAGACTTGCTGTGTTCTATATTTAGGTTCAAATAATCCGACCATATCAGAAAGCATGCATTTGCACCTTTCACGGTGAAATAATCGTATATACGACCCATGAGATGCCATGATATAACTGTCATCAAAGGGAGACTTGATGTGTTCTATTTTTAGGCTCAAATAACCAGACCATATCAGAAAATGTGCACGAATAATAATAAATGACTAACGATTTTTTTATATGTAACAAATAATAAATTACGTTTTGCATTTTGCAATTCTAAATTAATTCAATGTTTTTAAGCGCTTTAACAATCAGATTCACCAATCAATTGTCGTCAATAATCTTAACTCGCTGAGCAGAATGGGTTCGATAATCAACACCAGATTTAAAAAAAGGCAGGTTATCGTTTATTATTTCAATTGAGAATTTAATTGGCATTTATTTAATTAGGTGATTGGCGGTTGTTGAGACCGCGATTAACACTGCTAGTTCTCCTTTGTTTTGTTTTATCTGCGAGTATAAAACTTGCCAAAATGTATTGTTGAAAATATGTGCATATTTAGTAATACTTTGTTGTTTTTCTTTTATCAAATAGTTAACGAACTTGATTGACCTACCACTTACCAGTGGCTTGTTCGCACCAATTTATCGATTGGTATTGACATCTACGACAAGCATGTCGTCAAGGTGCAGCTCACTGATTATTAACAATTTGTAGGGGCTTGTAAAAAAAAAGATTGCATGTCGTGTAAATATTTATTTTGTTTTTGTGTAGGTCATCAGCATAGTATTCGTTTTAAATAAATATTTTATAATTTCATGAGAAACGATGATTATCAAAGAACCGTAAGGGCAACTAATGTTTTATCGTTTGGTTGAGCCTTTTACTAACCACGTGATTCTTGATTTTTTCTTTCGTGTTTTGAATATATATATATTTCCCAAACGTCGTATACCAGAGTCCCAAACTTCGTATATCCGAGACCCAAACGACAGATATCAACTCTCGCGTCATGTTTTTTTTACTACTCCATAACAATTAATGGTGTGTTTATTTAATAATAAACAATGAAGTTTATTCGACAATAGGTACAACTCGGTTAATTAACTGCTTCTATAATAAAAAGTGGGATGAAACAGCCCGATAGAAAATCAGGTGTGGGATGAAACAGCCCGGGGTGAACCGGTCGTGAGATGAAACGACCCGCATCCGCCAATCCGTAATTAAATTGTTGACAAACGCAATCCACTCTTTCCGTAATATTTCGTCTTTGGGAAATTTATGAAACGTCGGTATATTATTCCCCTTTTCTCTGCTGGAATTTCCACAACTCTCAATAATACAACGATAATTCGGCATCTTGAAATACACTCGGAAATATTATAGTAACAAATAAAATCTATTACAATTCAACACGAGAAAGGTCTGCGTTTGAAAATGCTTTGAATTATATAGTGATGTGTAGCTTACATAATTACGAGCTAATGATTACCGACAATACACACTTGTTAACTGTTGGTATGTTGATACAGTGATATATTATACAGGCAGTGATATATTGGATAGATAATGTGTATAGTATGTGTAGTGCCTGTGACGTCATCAGCCAATCAACCGGATTAAGGTCGTTCATGAAAATTTGAAAACCGTTTTTGGCTGTCCCATACTAAAACGTAAATAGCTCAGTTAATTTTAATCAGATTGATTTGAACTTTCCGTAATATGGATTTAGTAATCATTGTTTATTATAATATGTAATAGAAAATTATGATCTTATGTGCTCTTTAACAAAAGGAAACCAGGCTGGAGAATCTCAAGGAACTTTCTATGATCAGTGCTATACTTCTTTGAGCCACTATGACCTGCAGCAGATTATCAGTGTGGCTGATGAGGCTGCAGCCTCAGACTCAAAGATTTTGTAAAAATAAACTTTTTAGACTTGTCTGATACTATTTAAAATGCATAGACAATGAATGTTAGGGGGTGGGGTTTAGGCCCAACAGGAATCAACATAGGCCCTGACCTGAATTTAATTAGGCCCACGCCATTTTAAATAGGCCCTCCAGTAACTGTCGTCTTAAGCCTTGGTAGAGCTTAATCCGCCACTGACTATGACATACTGTAAAATTGGTGTGGTCTAATGGTTGGAAAGAAAAAACAAGGTACCATGTACACTTTGGCATGTAGAACTGAGGGCCTGGCAAGGGACAACATATAGTCGTTCAGACAGGGCGAAAAACCGAGGCCCCTTGTACAATATCTGTCGATGAAAACAGTGTAAGCGTTTCTTTTGTTTATCTAATTTCATATTTGTCCCTTGTACACATTGGCATGTAGGAGAAGAACCTTTGACAGTTGGAATTCAAAATAAGAGAAGGTCATAGTGCTGCTGCCCGGGCAAAATTTCCCTCATAACACCCTGTATGGTGCATGTCCGTCTTCATAAGCTCAGTCAGAGCAAAAAGGTGGGACTTTAAACTTTAATGCTGCTGTCAGGACAAAATTTCCCTCGTAGCACACTGTATGGTGTATGCCTGTCTTCATCAGCCCAGTTCGGAGCAGAACAGTAGGCCGTTAAACCCCCATTCCATTTCATTTACAGTCAAGTTGTATTTCTAAACACACTTGAAATATCGAGAAAGCGATGAACACTCACCTATCATAAGGGGGATAACCCATAGCTGCATAAGGTGGTGGTATTCCGGGCATGTGAGATAAATGAGACATCATATTGTACCCAGGGTGTGGGCCAGGGTGTGGGGGTGGAGGCATATTCCCCATGTTTGAGTTCATCGGGTGCACTCCCATCCCCGGATTAAACGGCGGTAGCATTCCCATTGGATAATTAGGTGGGGGTATTCTCATGGCTGCTTCCGGGGAATAATTATTCTGATAATTGTTGTTGAGTTTTTCGTCGTCGTGGTTATTATCATCGTCTGCACCATTGTCACTTTCTGTCGATGAGTCCTCTTCATTTTCATTTTCATTTTCCTAAAAAAAAGAAAGATAAAATTGGTAGAATTTAAACAAGAAGAACATGTATTATTATTTCTTTATAAACCTGGAACCGTAAATCTCTTTGATCTTTACACATGTATCGGGTTATTCTTTCAGGGTAGTTATTTTTGTTTCCATAAGAAAACACAATATATTGTTTTCAGTCTTTCTCTCCCCAGCATAACCAATGTCTCGTCCTTTATCCTACACATAACACCTGATACTACTTCTCTAATGAGAGAGAGAGCAAGGGGGAGGGAGGGAGGGAAGGAGAGAGAGACAGAGAGAGAGACCATTTGACACATTTTGGGATGAACATATCATTAAATTTTCTTTCAATACTTCTTGTCACGTACATCCGCAGTATCAAAACCACACCAGTTGACTCAATGACACATGCTAACTATTCGGCCATCCAACACCCCTATTATCATTGAAATGAATCATATTGTTGGTCATATATGATTTGTATGCTTAACACTTAATGCTACTTACATTTGCATCTGAGCTTTCGGATGATTTTTGTCTTTCTTTCCGCCGCCTTGGCTTAGAGGTAGTCTCCTCACCATCTTTATTTTTACGAGGTCTGAAATAAAGGAACAGACACAATGATTCATAGTCCAGGAGCCGCAATAACCTGGACTGGGGAAAAGAGTACTTGCGGCCAAATTATTTTTAGCCCCCCCCCACTCCGCCTGGCCTGTAGTCAAACTTCATTAATTCTCGCAAGGACTGGCTTACTCATTAGGAGGGCTCAAAGATAGGAATGGACAGAATAATCCACATTCACACTTCATTATAAGGACTCAAACATAAGCAATTTTGGGGGAATTGAGTTTACCAGTTTGTTCAGAAAAACTGTACGCTTGATTGCCTTATAATATTGTGACCTTTGAACCCAGCTTACAAGGCAAATGTTAAAAAGTACGACAATTTGGGGTAAAGCAGGGTAAAGTCGTGAAATTATTTGTCCATACTGTTAACAGATGGAGTGAGGAGATGTTTAAGATGATTATTTGCACCTTTTGTAAAGATGAACATAATAAATGAAATGAAATTAACTGGGGGTTGGATGTCCTGGTATTCTGCTCTGACTTCGCTAATGAAGACAGGCATACGCCATACAGTGTGCTACGAGGGAAATTTCGCCTTGGCAGCCACACTATGGCCTACTTTTATATTGAATTTCAACTGCCAAAGGAATCTTTTACATGCACACCAAGGTATACACAGGACCTTGGTTTACGTTTCATACAAATGATTCGACAGCTGTCCTGACAAGAGGAAATCAAGTTGGGAAAATTAACATAATTAATCTTGGCTTCAACTCAATGTTATATTTTAAAGGATATTTTTTTTTATCTTAAAAGTAATATTAATTCTGCTCCCCATATTCTTTTCAAGAAATATGAAAGGATTTTTTAACGTCCTACTTTTCTGTAGCACACGCCAAAATAGACCACAAGACAATAGACCATGCTTCAGTAATAATCAACCACAGAAAAAACCTCTGGGGCAATGAACTTTTTGTCAAATGTTGACAACGGTTCGATTCTCCAAGACCCTCTGTACAGTGTATGTTTAAGACTAGGAGGTTATGGGTGACCGAGATTACAAGAAAAAGACCATGCTTCAGTAAGTAAGTTAAAATACATACCGCCCTACACGACCTTTCACCCTTTCTGGTTTACTCGTTTCTCCATCTTCCTCAGGTTGATGATCAGGAACATTCGCTACCAAATCACGTAAAAAATCAAATTTCTTCTCGGACTCAATAGTTTGTTTTCTATAAAAAAAAAAAACGTGGAAAATAATTAATAAGAACTTTATTTTCTTTATATTATTCAAAGGGACAATATGGGAGATTACATAAAGAGCTGGCATGTCTCACTATAATAGTTTAAAACTAGATAATGTAAAGGGAATTTGCTGAAAATTTCAATCAAATTATTCCACATTGAACCATGAATTTAGGTTTATTTCGTGCAATGTCTCTGTAGTTTGCTTTGTCTATAGACTTGTCTTATCTGGTGCTTTGGTGTGTAGCGCAGTCCACCTGGAATGGACGTCCTCGCTGAAGGAATTCCCACCAGGCGTCGCAAGTAAAAAGACAGTTCCATGTGAGCTTAGCAATGGTAAAAGGACTGTGTTTCAACCTATAGGGTTTAAATTCCATATTAACTTAAAAAACTAACACATCAGTTCTGTTGAATGTACTGTCGAAAACAATGCTGTGCGGTATTCAATTCTATGATATTATGTCCCTTTATCTCTAGCGAGGACGCCCATTGCTATATTTATTTTACAGATAGACATCTGTTCCCTTGTGAATAATTGTAAATAGATTAAATAGATATTGTATTGATCAATATTCTAGACTAATTACTACTTGCTAAATACTAATTAGAATCATCCATTCATTGAAACCAATACTTATCAATACAACACTAATTGTTCTCCGTTAACTGGCACTTGTTGTGACACTAATTATATACAGAGATAGAAAGACTGGGTTTAACATCCACTTGATACCAAACTAGATCAGTTCGGGACTAACACACATAACGTCCAATCTTATATCAATAATTTGATAAAAGAACATGACCTCTCAACTTTGGCGGGAAATAAAAGTCTGGATTAAATTAAATTTGGACAATCACGAGAGTGCATTATGTTCTTGGATTGATTTGGTAATAAATATTTCATTAAACATGCATCATGCAAGACCTAATTGGATTTTGACTTCAGTTAAAGGACAATATTGGTGCCAGTCATTATCACATATGTGATAGAGCGGGTAAAACACATCATAGCAATGCGCTCTGTGTTAAAAGTATATTTGGAATGTGTTTAACCCGCTCTATCACATGTGATAATGACTGGCACCAATGTTGTCCTTTAAGTTTTTGAGAAACAATGCCTGGTTAGCTAGCGAAGGAAATACATCCATAGATCAATCATCATAATAGTTAGTTGAAACAAGTGAGAAGACAGACCAACGTGTGCTGTGAAGAAAATTGAATTTAATGGGGCCTGCCCCAGCATTAATCAAAAAGACTCAGATCATTTTTTTAAGATCTAAATTAAGGCGGTTCTGGTCCTTTCAACAACAACACTTGTTACAATAAGCATAATGAATGCAACAGCTATCTCTAATCAAACAAAAGTTACAGCCTTTTATTATTGAAAGAATCACTTCAATGATGTGCTCTTCAGTACATAAAAGCTCATGCTTTATCAAAATCTTTAAGGCCTATCATTCCAACCACCCATGCCCTTGGGGCTAGGATCTGATTGTCTATTATTTGAATGGAAATAAAAACTAAAAACAACTTTAAGACTTACATGTGTGATGTTGTCAAGGTCTTTGCGTTTCTTGACATTGTTGTTTCCCCAGCTTTTAAAATAAGAGATTGAATAAACATTTCCAGTGATCGTGCTGTTTATTTTGTTAAGTTTCTAAAATCACAACAAAACAATTAACTCTTTTTTTAATTTAATGATTTCTTTTTGAAGTTTGGGAGCAGCAGTGGCTCAGTGAGTAAGATGTTGGGTTTCCAGGCTGGAGATCCTGTGTTCGAAGTCAAGAAAGTTCATCAAGAATTTCCGGTGTGGTGTCCCACAAAATCAATTCTGTGTACTTCAAGCAGCACTGAATTCATACGGCAAACATTACTTTTCTTGCAGTAACCTGACCCTTTTTATTAGACAAATTGATTCACGTTTAAAAATCCATTTCCTTTCAGCTGCTTTTAATGACATTATATCATATTACTGTGTATCTTTTTTCATCTTTAAAGTTTAAATTTACAAATTTTTCTGTGTCCGAAAATAGGTTTGTATAGTGACATTTTTTGAACACTCTTGTGAATTGTCTTTAACCATAATACTTGGAAACAGAGCCAAGGTGTCAACCGTAACTTTATAGGCTTGTCACCTTATTTTATATTGTAGTGTATATAAAGGATACAAATTATGACTGGTACTGCCGCTGCAACTTTTCCTACATCTTCATCGGTTTGCATAATCTTCTTTATTCTTGCCTGGAAATATGAAGACAACATTTACACATACTGGTATAACTAAACAGGATTGACTAACTCAACTAACTGTGAAACAAGCCAGGGCTGTATCCGGCAGTTTCCAGCAAGCTTTGTGATGTCCCACAGACTTATATAATATAAATAATATGCAGTGCAGTTACACTATTCATTTGACCAAAGTCATTAGGAAGAGGAGTAAAATGTAGATCTAAACTTACTAAAGTTTTTTTTCGCTAGAAAAAAGGGAAGTACGGTTGACTACACACACTTTAATTTAGTTTGGACTTGTGCAGATGTCACCAAATAACAAAGTTACAATGTTGCATGCAGGATTTTTATGTCCGGGAACAAAACAGCCCGGTTGTAAAGAAAATCTGGGTACATAGTACAGACGATACCTTATTATAATAATTCGTACTTACCGGAGGAAATCTGGAGTTAAACTTTTTCTTCTTACTTGGCATAACTAATCTAAACAATAACAAAAACAAATTTTTCCTTTTTCTTTAAACCGGAAATGAAAAAGAGAGAAGCCGCACTTACGGGGAAAAAATAAAGGTACGCTCTGATTGGTCAAAATGAATTCTGATACAAATTAATAAATTCATCAGGTACATTTTAGGAATGCAAAATAATAGTATAACATACGGAAACCTTTTTAAAATGAATTTGGATGTTTTTGTTTTTATTTGGGGAGAAAACAAATTTGAAGGATGACAGTAGTTCAGCAGTCATGGATAGTAACTTCGGTGCGAAAATCGACGACACTACTTTCACACCTTAAAACAACAATATACTCCTAATCCACGGGTAAGTTTTCGGTTTAATTAGTTCTTTGTGCTTCTGATTTAATTCAAGAAGCCATTAACAGTTGTTTTTTGAAGTTAAACTAATCTAACCGCTCGACACGGAAGCTAGGTTATCGTGACCCCAAATGGCTAAGAGAAAGTCTGTTTTCAACTAAACACAAAACTGACACATATGATGATAGGTCTTCCTCTTCAAGTTCTTTACTTGATTTAGAAGAAGTACTTCTGTCCTGTTTGTGATTGTTTTTTTCTGATGAAATAACCCAAACATATGTTCTTGGTTTTAATTATATAATACCTCTTATCTTGTCAGACTTGGCCTTACAATTTACATTATATCAATCATCATCATATCATGTAGTGATGTAGGCCTACAGTTTGGTGTTAAAGAGTCATTTATAATCAGATGTCATGAATACATTCTTTCAATACTGTCCCAAATTGCCATTGCAGTCACGATATGATATGTATTGCGAGTCAGGTGCTATATGAATGAAATCACGATTCATAACCAGGTCAATATATTTAGTATTAAGTGTATTTACAAAGAAAACAACAGGATAATGAGGATAAATGAATAATAATTTAATTATTGATACATGTATTTTTGCGAGGATCATGTTTAATCCAACTCCATTTTCCATTCCACCACTTTTACATTTTAGGAGTAGTGTTAGGGTCAGGACTGTCAGGTATATAAGATTAAAACCTATTAATTCAAGGTTAGGGATTAAAGAAGATTCAAATCAATGAATAAGACAAAATCTTCAACAACAATGAACCTGAATATAATATTGAGACACAAAAATGTGAATCGCATCAAACATGTATGCCGATATTTTTATTCCTGCCAATGTTGAAGAAATAAAACTGGACAGATTGCAATTGTTTAAAGCAGATATGTATCCATATTAAACACCTATGTTTATGTACATGTACAAGTAACAGTATTCAATTTAAAACAGCTCACAAATATGATGTAAATATGGCATTTGATGATTTTATCAACTGATAACAGCTTTTAAAATGTTCTGATCAGGCTTCATTCAATGTGCAAAGCCAATCTAACAGACTACATACACATGTAGGTTTTTTTCAAATACCGATACCACAGCATATTGCTAACAGTGAGTAACAGTGTGATTTACTATATGGGACATTATGGATATTGCGATATTTTACAATTTCATGACATGTACATGTATACCGCAGTATTATACTTTACTAAAAATATTTAAATATAAAATAACTAATATTAAATAATAGGATTCCTCAATCACTCAAATGACATTCTCAGACTTTTATTTTAAGTTAACTACACTTTCAATAAATTTTATTATTGGTAAAGTTAGTAAAGGTAGTGTACATGTACTTTAGTAGGCCTACACTTACCAGTATATGTACATATTAATATTATTAATTGTAACATACATTCACATTCATACTACTGTATGTATTATTAGTTTACCAGGCTTTCTATACACATTACCGTTATACACTTATGCCTACATATACTTGGGGGTTGGGATGGCCTAGTGGTCTAGAGTGTTGCTCTTCCACCTCTAGCTGGCCGGTCACCTCTGGCTTCGAGCCCTGGTCACGCGTGTGAGCGTATTTAGCATGGAGATAGGGGGGCCTTCTCAACCTCATGGGTTGCCTCGAGGCACTCCAGTTTCCTCCCACAGCTAAAGACCCCTACGCGCAATGAATTTTTGAAATAAAATTTTAAAAAATATATATGCAAGCCTGGAAATAAGGCACCTGTCACTGACAATGTCAGACACAGATCTAGGCTTTGTCAGACACAAAACCTCTGGTGCCTGTCATTTTGTCCGGCACTGATTTGTCTTTTTTGCTGATATTATTAATACATGTCCGGTACTAAGTTGAAAATGTCACGTACTATTACATTAGTGCCTGCCATTTTGTCAGGTACATCTAAATCCATTATTTCCAGGCCTGTATATATGTTAGTCCCAAAATGACCTAGTTTTGTTGTATGGACGTTAAACCCCATTTCTTTCTTTTTCTCTCTACATGTACTTATGCCTACCTGTAGAATACACAATCATACATAAGCTTATAGTTAATGAGCTTACACAATATACACACAGTGTACTATACATGCAAGTTCACATTCTTCAAGGTCAAAATTTATCATCTAAGTTAATATCTTATGAACCTGTTGAAAAGCTGCATTTCGTAGAGAATCTAATTTACAATAATAATTCAATATGATAAAATATTGTATGGGGTGGGAAAGTTCTTTCTATTACAAAGTTAAAATACATGCGCGCTAGCCAGGGCCATCACGGAAATCTTTCACGGTTTCACCTGTACTTTAATCATTGACCATGAACCTTGACCCCCTGTTTCAGAAGGTCACAGTAATACCGTACATGTATGTTGAAATGACATGTACCGTACATGTTACTCCATTCCATTTCATAGTTTATATACATGTATGAAATTTGAGTTAGTGAAGTATTTGTTTTTTTCGACAGAATATGAATTACTTTTATTCTTTATTGATTGCATACAAATACACATAAATAAAGTCATACAAATGTTGAAATTTGTAAATTACATTTTGCTGATAAAAGCTATCACCTGCATGTTTGAACTTGAGAGATTAAATGTACATGTAGGCCTACATATTAAAATAAGGATCACATTAAAGTTTTCATTTTGAACTTAATGATATATTTCTCGTCATGTATCAGAGTTGCAATTAAAGTTCTGTTCTGTTCTGCTTAAACATGCATTAGGCAAGAGCTAAATCTGCCTATTGCAGGTCTTTCTTTGGGATTGAACTTTTTTCTAAAGTATTAATTAAACATTAATTAACTGATCCAGGCCTTAATCAACTCTCGATGGCATCAGATTTCTCCGATATTAAACCGACTAAAACGGTGCAGCGATACTTTGATTTAATCAAATATTGCGGACCCAGACGGACCCAGACTTAGCTTCGATCAACCAGGACCATGGTTGAAATTATTGCACAGGTCTGTCAAACCTTCAAAGGCCAATACTTGTATCTTCGCTTGCAATAGAGTAATTTGAACGACATTTTCAAATTATTCATTTTACATCATCTACTTTCGAACTATTATAGCAAGAATTGTTACCGTAGTTCTCTATCTAAATCTTACATAATGTACAGTGTATCTGTAATTATAAATGAGGCCATATAAATACTGAGATATGTACATGTAAATTCACACTTTGCTGATAAAAGCTATCACATGAATGTGTGAATGTTAAGAGATACACATTAGTTGTTATAAAACTTGAATAGAAGATGAAATACAAGTCAAGTGTAACTATTCACGATGAAAACCTCTCTATCTACCCGTATCTACTGTACTTATTGTAATATTATGACAGCCGACAGCCATGATGAATTGTATATATGTACATGTACCTGGAAAATTAATTAAATTTAGAAATCATCACTCCTTGAATTTGTCACATCTCACCAAGTCACAAAGCTCGGTAAGGTTGATGAATATCTTCCGTTGTTTTGTTGTAGAGAGGATAAGATATATACATGTATTTTTAATTCTTTGAGAAATGAATAATGTGGTAAAAGTGAATAAAATGTCATTGTTATATTTTAATTTTTTATTTAAGCAATATACATGTACATGTATAACTGTTCACAATAATAATAACACAACTTTATGGATTTACTACTTCTTCGTTTATTACATGCAACGTTTCAACACTCTTACAGGTATCTTTATCAAGCAATGATCAATAATGAATAACAACCTACATTTATAGTACATCCATGAGTAAGACAATACAAACATAACATTAATTAAGAGTTATAACTGCCTAATTTTGTGTTAGAATCTCTTAAAATCCTCTACCTAAGGGCCGAACAACTAACTCAATATTATTATTATACGTTTGCAAACAACTTAAACCTGCTAGTCTTTATCTGGAAATGGAAACCGGTGTCCCAACCTGTAGTATGCTGTGTCTGGACGAAGACTCGAAGAGCCTAACTAGGACATCTGTCTTGTCATTCGGATGGGATAAAAAATCAAGATCCCATCTACCCATTGGCGTGCATGTAAAAGATCACTTGACAGTTGGAATTCAATAAGAGTAGACTGTAGTGCTGCTGTCATCGCAAAATGTCTCTCATAGTACATGTACACTGTATGGCGTATGCCTGTCTTAAGCCAAATTCGGAGCAGAACAGTAGGTCGTTAAATGTCATTTCATTTTATTTCTTACTACAGTACACCCAGTGTTAATGCAACCTGACCTGAATTCCAACAACCAGCACTGTTCACTAACATATTTATAATGCCTACATACATGTATATAATTTGATATGGGTTTTGAAGGAATTGGAACATCTAAGTAACCCTATAGGATAGAGTAGATATTGTTCAGTAGCAAGCACCAAGCGAGACATTCGACATGACAAAGAATAATTTGACAGACTTCTAGTTCTACACATACCCGTACATGTATGATGAGAGCATAAGTCACAAGACTAACATTACACTACATGTACAAATGATGGTTTAGCAATAATATTAGTTTTTACATGTGATGTAGTCGATGTAGTTCTAGATTTCACATTCTCTGGCATTGATTTATCTCAACTGCACGTCAGTTTTTGCCTACTTATCTTATTTACATAGCAATAGATGTTAGAAAAAATCCCCTTCATGATAATGATACAGTTTCAGTTTTTAACAAACCTGTCTGAAGTAACACGCATATAAATTATCTCTTTAACATGCTACTAGTTCTATATGATGTAAAGTTGTTTCTGTAATGAAGTCAGAATGATGAGGGTATATGACTACTTGTCTGTTTTGGGGTAGTTTTGGGGTAGTTTTTGGAATTTCTTGTACATGATGTATTTAGTTGTTTCTGTAATGAAGTCAGCATGATGATTAGGATATATATGACTACTTGTATGTTTTTGGGAATCTAAATACTGTTATTTTATAAATAGAGGTTTTATGATCTCTTTATTTTCGGAATGGCCTACATGTATGTAGTTTTTGGAATCTCTTGTACACGATGTATAGTTGTTTCTGTAATGAAGTCAGAATGATGATGAGGGTACATGTGTTTTTTGGAATCTTATTCTGGTATTTGTTGTTAGTTTTTAATTCTGTGTTATGTATTTTATAAATAGAGGTTTTGTGATCTCTGTGATATTGGAATGTCCTATGTAGAGTTTTTGGAATCTCTTGTACATAGTGTTTGGAATCTCGTGTGCAGAGGTTTTTCGAATCTCGTGTGCAGAGTTTTTGGAATTTCTTGTGCAGAGTTTTTGGAATCTCTAAAGTCTAATACTCTACTAAAAGGGTTTTGGGAATCGGAAAAGCCCAACGTCTCCGAAAAACTCCCAAGGTATGTTACAAAATAATATTTCTAATTATCACCATGCTAGGCTAGGTGATTTGTTTATTATTGTATGAAAGTATAATACTAGCACAACAAAAAGGTGATTAAAAACAAAACTTAATTTAAAATTTACCATGAAGTGGATCAGGTTACCATGAATATTTATAATAATAGTGCATTGTTAACACGCTAAACACCATAAGTATATGCTCATAGCGCTACAAAAATGCTGATGACATTATGGTTTATGTTTAATGGCAGTTTTATGTCTCGTGGGGATTGGATGGCCGAATGATTAGCACGTGCATGCTGTATCATACATGTATAAAGCCTGTCATTGAGTCAACTGGTATGGTTTCGAATTCTTGGTTGTACGTGACAAGGAGTAGGGTCGTCTGTCTAATCTCATGGATTTTCTCCGGGTCCTCCGGTTTCCTCCCACTGCTAAATACCCCAAAGTGCAAGTGAATTGTTGAAATAAAATTTTTCCTCTCTCTCTCTCTCCCTCTCTCTACAATGAGGTGGGTTTTTTTAATAAATTTTTGAATTGCAATAAGGTTGGAGCATCTTGAACTACAGTGTAGTAATACATGTAGCAATCTAAACAATTTTAAACAGATTAATATTATTGTATATTTACATACATTTACATACATTTGTAGGTAGTAATAGCAAACTAAACAATTTTAAACAGATTAATATTATTGTATATGTATATACATGTACATTGTTTATTATGATAAGTACATGTAAATGAGAAAAACATTCATATCTATGTTCTTACATGTATGTTATTGTTTATGTTGAATACACTGTGAAATGAAATTGTGTTTATTGGCAACCCAGCTGAGCATCAACCAGGCTGTATTGCAACTGGAGTATATGTACATACACAGGTGCGGATCCAGGGGGGGGGGGGCAGGGGGGCCGTGCCCTCAGACCCGGCGAGACTGGAATTTTTGCTTTTAATTGATGATATAAACATGATTTTTTTCGCATTGTCTGTGCCCAGGCAATGTGTCAAGGCTCTGGGGATTACACCAAACCACTAATGTTTGCGGCACTGTAATGATTACCATTAGTTACAATGTACCGCCCCCCCCCCCCTCAAAAAAATCCTGGATCCGGGCCTGATACATGTATTAAAAAATACACATTGTCTATCAATCATATTACATTGTACCTTTATGATGACTGTCCAACCTCATTGGTTTTCCTTGTCCTCCGGTTTCCTCTCACTGCTAAAGACCCCTACGCTCAAGCGAATTATTAAAATAAAATTTAAAAAACATATGTTAGTCCCGAAATACCGAGTTTGGGTCGAGTGGACGTTAAACCCCATTTCTCTCTCCCTCTCTCTCGTTGAGTGTTAACTGCACTGACTCAATGAGTAAGATGCTTTCTCACTAGCATGGAGACCCCAGGTTTGCTCCCGGTTTTTGCAGAGAAAGTTCTTCATAATTCTCTTGCTTGGTTTCCCCTTGTCAGTGGTGCAAGGGGGGGGGCCTGACTAAACACGATGTGTAGGCCATGGGCAAAATTTCCCTCATAGTACACTGCACGACGTATGCCAAGATCTTCATTAGCCCAGTTGGTGAAAAAAAAGTAGGACGTTCATGTCAGCTACATGTTCTGTATAGCAGTCATATGTTTCTAACATGTTTGTTGGTCCAACCCCTTGGGTTTTCTCTGGGTCCTCCAGTTTACTCCCACTGCTAAAGATCCCTAAGCGCAAGCGCAGTATTGAAATAAAATTTAAAAAACATGTTAGTCCTGATATGATGACCTAGTTTGTGTCCAGTGAACTTAAACCTCATCCCTTTCTCTCTCTATCTCTCTCTCTCTATCTCTCTCTCTATCTCTCTCTAACATGTTGATATCCCCTTATGCACCTAAATTAAGTATTATGAATTTTCATTCATTTTACTTTTAGATGAAGAATATATTATAGTAACTATTGACTGGTGCAATACATGTATCTAGTCTTAATGTGTTGATTATAAAGGCCAATATACAAATATGTTATTTAAGTTTATTATAGAAACAAGAACACAGTGAATACACAAAGTTCGCCAACTTTGTATTATAACCCACAGTGAATACACATTATATTATAATACATGGTAATTGAAACCTGATTAGTTGCAAGTGTGTATTACAAGTATATTCATTATCAGCAATGACCCACAGTGAATACACATATAATACAGGGTAATTGAAACCTGATTAGTTGCAAGTGTGTATTACAAAATTATTGAATAATGTTTTCACCAAAACCCCACAATAAACATACATGAATACTAACAATCTCCGAAACAGAGTTGTCTTCCCTTGCAGTCCACACTAACAAATGCTGGATAGTGAGACTTGTGTGGAGAAAGGGATACCAGATTATTCGACCTGTGTATTACGAATATACATGTACATGTATTAACCAATAAATCATACTATATAAACATAGAAACCAGATTAGTTAGGGGGGGGTCTGGGATTGCCTAGTGATCTAGAGTGCCGCGCTTTGACCTCTAGTTGGCTGTTAACATCTGTCTGTGGTTTCGATCTTGTCTGCAAGTATACTACTATAGTTAGGTGTATTACAAGTTGATGTTAAAGATACATTATGGGTTGACAGTTCTCACTTGAATAGTTAAAAACTAGATAATGTTAAGGGAATTTGCTAAAACCGAGAATTAAACAGTTGAAATTTCCACCTAGCCTCGATCATCATTTAAAGTGCACATAAGATCATAATTTTCTATTACATATTATAATAAACAATGATTACTAAATCCATATTACGGAAAGTTCAAATCAATCTGATTAAAATTAACTGAGCTATTTACGTTTTAGTATGGGACAGCCAAAAACAGTTTTCAAATTTTCATGAACGACCTTAATCCGGTTGATTGGCTGATGACGTCACAGGCACTACACATACTATACACATTATCTATCCAATATATCACTGCCTGTATAATATATCACTGTATCAACATACCAACAGTTAACAAGTGTGTATTGTCGGTAATCATTAGCTCGTAATTATGTAAGCTACACATCACTATATAATTCAAAGCATTTTCAAACGCAGACCTTTCTCGTCTTGAATTGTAATAGATTTTATTTGTTACTATAATATTTCCGAGTGTATTTCACGATGCCGAATTATCGTTGTATTATTGAGAGTTGTGGAAATTCCAGCAGAGAAAAGGGGAATAATGTACCGACGTTTCATAAATTTCCCAAAGACGAAATATTGCGGAAAGAGTGGATTGCGTTTGTCAACAATTTAATTACGGATTGGCGGATGCGGGTCGTTTTATCCCACGACTGGTTCACCCCGGGCTGTTTCATCCCACACCTGATTTGCTATCGGGCTGTTTCATACCACTTGTTATTATAGAAGCAGTTAAATAACCGAGTTGTACTTATTGTCGAATAAACTTCATTGTTTATTATGAAATAAACACACCATTAATTGTTATGGAGTAGTAAAAAAAACATGACGCGAGAGTTGATATCTGTCGTTTGGGTCTCGGATATACGAAGTTTGGGACTCTGGTATACGACGTTTGGGAAATATATATATATTCAAAACACGAAAGAAAAAATCAAGAACCACGTGGTTAGTAAAAGGCTCAACCAAACGATAAAACATTAGTTGCACTTACGGTTCTTTGATAATCATCGTTTCTCATGAAATTATATAATATTTATTTAAAACGAATAATATGCTGATGACCTAGACAAAAACAAAATAAATATTTACACGACATGCAATCTTTTTTTTTTACAAGCCCCTACAAATTGTTAATAATCAGTGAGCTACACCTTGACGACATGCTTGTCGTAGATGTCAATACCAATCGATAAATTGGTGCGAACAAGCCACTGGTAAGTGGAAGGTCAATCAAGTTCGTTAACTATTTGATAAAAGAAAAACAACAAAGTATTACTAAATATGCACAAATTTTCAACAATACATTTTGGCAAGTTTTATACTCGCAGATAAAACAAAACAAAGGAGAACTAGCAGTGTTAATCGCGGTCTCAACAACCGCCAATCACGTAATTAAATAAATGCCAATTAAATTCCCAATTGAAATAATAAACGATAACCTGCCTTTTTTTAAATCTGGTGTTGATTATCGAACCCATTCTGCTCAGCGAGTTAAGATTATTGACGACAATTGATTGGTGAATCTGATTGTTAAAGCGCTTAAAAACATTGAATTAATTTAGAATTGCAAAATGCAAAACGTAATTTATTATTCGTTACATATAAAAAAAATCGTTAGTCATTTATTATTATTCGTGCACATTTTCTGATATGGTCTGGTTATTTGAGCCTAAAAATAGAACACATCCCAATTGGTGCATGCACGCTTCCCTTTGATGACAGTTATATCATGGCATCTCATGGGTCGTATATACGATTATTTCACCGTGCAAGGTGCAAATGCATGCTTTCTGATATGGTCGGATTATTTGAACCTAAAAATAGAACACAGCAAGTCTTCTTTGAGGTGTTGTATCATGGACATATACGATTATATCACGAGGTAATTCTGTTATTGAAACCCAAACTGAACGAAAACGGCTCTCGATTATAACGGATGTAAATTTTGTGGAATGCTGAAGCAATTTTAGTTTAAATATCCTTTGTGTGTAAATTACTACTATAGGACAGGCTGTGTACATGTAATATCAATTCTTTTATTTATAAAAGCTGTAAATAGATAATTTAATGAAATCAATTTATTTACAGCTAAAAAGATAATTTAATGAAATCAATTTATTTATAAAAGCTGTAAATAGATAATTTAATGAAATCAATGAATCTAGTCTCGCAACAATCGGATGGTTTTCATTATTAGATCCGGTATCATCTACATCGCCATCCTCTATGGAGCCACAGTCAGATAGATACCGCTCAAACATAATATATGGCGCTATAGTTATCATTTCTCGCGACGTATCTGTATCCGATACATTGCCAGAGCTAAAAGAACTACTGCTATAGGATAACTCTAAATATTCTGCTTCCATTCTCTCGGTGTATGATAGAATGACCAATAACACGTGTTAATGATTTATTTATATGATTACTACTTAAAACCATTTCGTTTCTTAAATGCCGACAATTAATTATTTCAATTGGCTTCATAGATGTCCGTAGCGCCGGCTACACCAATTCTACACCAATCGTGTTTCAATCAGAAGCCAATTGTTAGTTTACGGTCGGCTTATTCTGATTAAAAAGACAATGCTACAGCAATCGGCTTTATAAAACAAATTCTAAATTAAAAAAACAGATTATTCCGTAGTCAGTTGTTTTATTTAATTAGGGGATTAAGGAACCAGTCAGGCGTTAATGAATACACACGCCGGCTGTATATAGGTAATTAAGGAATAAACATTCCGAATATGCATTTGTACACTGTGACGTCACTAGGGACCGAGGGGATTAAGAGTGTTTTCGATAATTGGCCAAGTCGTTTTTACGGGAGGTCTATATTTGCGACTTTGAGTGGAGATAGCTGATTTATTTTTAATCAGATTGATGTTAACTTTCCGTAATGTGCATATAATAACCACTGTCCATCACTACGCCGAGTTTCAGTTTGTCGTCTTATGAGCACTTTAATATTACTAAAGTACGATAAACAGTATAGTCTCGATTATCCATTTAATCATCGAGGGTAGATTATGGCCTGGATGGGTTAATTAATATTTAATTAATAGCATTTCACTAGATAAATACCTGCAAAGGCAAAATAGACAGATTTAGCTCTTGAATAATAGGTATGTTTACCTAATAACTCACAGGTAATGCACATATACCAGGAGACATTGAACATTGGCCCAGTGTGTATCACAAGTGTATTTATTAAACCACAGTTAATACAGATACATGTAAATCGGCTTAGTTTGTACTAGTAAGCTTACAACTCAAAGTGTGTATTAACAGTTAATTGAACTTGTTTCAAACTGTTGATATAGAAATATTTTACTCAATAAAATATAAACCATTAGTCAAGTCATAAATGTGTGGCCATTCTTCAGGAATGGTGGTATTTTAATTTTCTTTGTAAATCTTGATAATTCATTAATTTTGTCATTTGCATTATGGAAGAAATAATATGGCTGATTATTTCGAAACTAGACAGTACATGTACATTAAAAGTGATACAAACTATTAAATTTACTTACATTACATACACAATTAATAGTGAATATGAAATAAACTGCTATACATGTAGTAATGTACATGTATATAAAGTGTGCATATTGTAATTACTTTTATTAATAAGAGTGAGACCAGTTGATAGAAGCTTTCTCTTGTTTTTGAATCCTTACTTTCTGACAATGTGTGTATTTAACATGAATTTTATCAGATCAATGTAAAGATGAAGAGAAATATTGTATGATGGAGCAATGGGAGGTTATTTTAACAAGAGGTAGAAATATGTTGTATATTACTATAGAGTTTCACCTGTAAGTTAGCATGATGGCTCAATGATGGGTGGGTTAAAGGTATTTAGACAGGTTAAATCCAGGTGAAACAACAATGATGATCATCATCATACACCTGTATTATAGACAACACTCATCATATACCTGTATAATACACCTAGACAGCACTCGATAAGTGTATTAATAATATACCTCCTACATAGGTAACCTGAACCTCAGAGAACGCTACATCAGTCCAAGCCTGGAAATAACGCACCTGTCACTGACAATGTCAGGCACAGATACAGGCTTTGTCAGGCATAAAACCTCTTGTGTCTGTCATTTTGTCCGTCACTGATTTGTCTTTTTTTGCTGATATTATGAATACATGTCCGCCATTGTCCAGCATAAGTTGAAAATGTCAGGTACTATTTCATTAGTGTCTGACATTTTGTCAGGTACATCTAAAACCGTTATTTCCAGACATCACACATGGTCCAGTCCGTTCACAATTCCGCGGCACATTTAGGAAGATCGGGTTGAGAATCACTGGTCTAGCACGTGTGACGTTATATGTGGGTTAAGATTAGGGTAATGTTTAGGGCTACAGATTTAATCAGGGTCTCATGATGTGAACAGGGCCAGTGCTAACTCTATAGCGAGACCTTACCCTTACCCTTACCCACAATCAACATATGACATCATTTTGCTAGACCTTCTTCAATCTAGCGTTCTTCCTGTGTAGTTCGTCAAAACAGGATTTTCCGCCATGTTCCCATCATTTGAATTGGACAAAAAAAACTGAGGTCCTGTGTACACATCGGCGTGCACGTAAAAGAACCCTTGACAGTTGGAATTCAATATAAGAGTAGGCTGTTGTGCCACTGTCAAGGCAAAACTTCCCTCATAGCACACTGTATGGCGTATGCCCGTCTTCAATTAGCCCTTGGTTAGTCCCGAAATGACCTAGTTGTGTTGAGTGGACGTTAAACCCCATTTCTCTCTCTCTCTCTGTCTCAATTAGCCCTTGGCTTGTTTTTGAATCCTTAACTTTTGTCAGTGTATGTATAATATTTATCTTATTTGAATAAAATATTGTTTAAACCAATTAGCCCAGGTTAGGTGCAGAAGAGTAGGACGTTAAACCCCATTTCATTTCATTAACCTAGTTTGGAACAGAACACGGGCGTTAAACCCCATTTCATTTGTTTGTCAGTTACTTATGTCTGTGAATTCTATTAAAACTGTATAGCTTTGTAAACAATAAGACAAACAAGTTATTATTAGTTAGTTGTTGCTAAATTTACACATACATGTATGTATTGAATTTTTTTATCACTGTTCCTTGTAAATGTATTTTATTTGCATTGTATCATCCCTATACAATGACATACATGTACAAACATGTAACTGACATGAAAAGATAAAAATTATGTCCAGTTAAAAAATCAACCATTTTTACTGCACCACATCAAAAAAAATCAACCACCTTTACTCTTCTTCTTCTTCTTCGTTTGGTATTTAACGTCTGCTTCCACTTAAGTGATATCAGACAAGACATAGGAGAGCCGAAGCTGCTTCCTGATTTTTAGAATATGATTTTGCAATCTTTCCATTTTGGCCTAAGGCCATGGATTAGGTTTTAGTGGGAAGTTCTTCCCTTTAATTTATAAAAACACATCGTTTGGTAGATGATCTCTTCTGTTTCTGGATTGGTAGACCTTTTAGCAGTTGGAATTCAATGTCAGAGTAGGCTATAGTGTGGCTGCCCGGGTAAAATTTCCCACATAGCACACTGTATGGTGTATGCCCGTCTTTAATAGCCCAGTTTGTTAGGAACAGAACAGTAGGACGTTAAACCACATTTTATTTTATTTGACTGGAGTGGTAATAAGAAGTAGTTGTAGTGTAATATTATTGAGAATAGGTAGTCACTGTTGGTTTTATATAGTTAAATACACAACCTGGTCTATTATTAGAATCTATGAATTTATACTTCAACTTTCTACATGTGTGCCAACAATATTCATTCGTACTCCGTGCAGAAAGTTTTATCTACTGGTATTCATGTATGTACTCGGAATTTAAAAAGTTATTCCAAATTCTGATGGTGTTATTCTTTATTAAAGAGAGAGAGAGAGGTGGTTTTTAACATCCACTTCAACACAAACTAGGTGATTTTAGAATAAACATGGTTCAATTTTATTTCAATAATTTTCTTGTGCAAAGGGGTCTTTAGTAGTGGGAGGAAACCAGAGGACCTGGAGAAAACCCACGAGTGTATGAATTGGCAAATTAATTGATCATTATCCCAGATGGAAGAGAAAAATAGGAGGGAAGTTAAACCCCATTTCATGTTTATATGATCAAAAAATAGAGTGTTCACCAAACGTAATGGGATAACTGATATTGACTATCAGCATTGTTGAAAATAATCGGTCCCACAGTAGAAAGGGGCCCTGCAGCTCACTAACGTAAAACTTTCCCAGGCAATCTGTGGCTATTGCTATTAGTATTGTCAGACTATAGACCTAGTAAAAGTTAATCATATCCTGCAATGTATTCATATTCTTTTACTCTGGGCCTCCCAAATTGGGCCCCGCATTTTTACAACCGGCCTTGCCCTTTAAAATATTTATAGAAACTTGGGATATTCTTTGGATAAGATAAATCTTTTTGCTAATACAATTCCAAAACTGAGACTGTGTAACTTCTTACTAGTAGTAGTGGGTGGAAATTATAAAGTAAAAGCTCTGATTACTCTAGACATTTTCTGATAAACAAAAAAACAGGCTGTTAATTAAATCTTCTAGTTTATCAAATAAGAGTTTTCATTAAAAGTCAGGTATTTAACCTTTTGGATTAGACAAGTCACCTGAAGTAAGAGACATGTTAAATTGTTTGTTACTCAAATAAACCAGTGAAACTTGCGATACATACATTTAAACGATAAAACTTTAAGGGAAGTCGTCGTTACGATAAAATCGTAAGGGGAAGAGGAAGTTAAGCCCCAATCACAGTCGGTGACAGAATGGATCGTTGTATTAATAGTTTATTTATCAGACATAGTTTGTCGACGCTCGGATCTGGAATGGGTAAATTCAATTGATGAATCTCTAATAGGAATATCAGTTTAAATTACTGTTTACTATTTACAAAATTATGTTCAACTGAAATTTTATTGATGCTTGCTCGGTGCTTGCTAATAATGCTAAGCTATAATTAACCCTGCTGCCATTTTAAATCTGATTGACTACATGCGGGAAGGTTATTTAGCGGTTGTTTTGTTTTTAATTTTATATTTTAAATAATCAATCCGGGTACGTATTTAAGTGTAGATTAAACTGAGAAATTTGATATTTAAGTGAAAAAATGCAAATTGTTACTTGAATTATGGTGGATAGATCTGAAAGACACGTTCCTTCAACATAAAATAATTAAGTTATCAGGTTGACACTTATTTTTACCATGTGATGCAAGGCACCTCATGGGGTCTGTGTGCCACTCATATTCACTGTTCTTCACTTAATTTATTGAAATCTTTTATCTCAACTACAGGACAGGAATGTTCTTTAGAACACTCTTAAAGAAATACAGGCAAAATTTTGAATTGCGGCCCTCCCTCCCTCTCTCCGTCTCTCTCTCTCACATGGGTATTATTAATCTTACTCTACATATAGTACAACCAGTTTTCATGCCGCCAACCTGAATTCCATTCTCTACATGCTGTTGAGTTAGATATTTATAATGAAAGGGTACAGTATATTATATTAGATGAAAACAAGGAACTATTTTAAGATAGACATAATGTCTACAGACAGTACTAGAAATCTCTAGAAATCTCTAATTCTAAACATATTACTTTGATTAGATACAGAGAAACACACATTCTTTGTTATACCACTGCTACGCATATATACATACATGTATCTCACATTCTTTGTTATACCACTGCTACTGATATATACATACATGTATCTCACATTCTTTGTTATACCACTGCTACGCATATATACATACATGTATCTCACATTCTTTGTTATACCACTGCTACTGATATATACATACATGTATCTCACATTCTTTGTTATACCACTGCTACGCATATATACATACATGTATCTCACATTCTTTGTTATACCACTGCTACTGATATATACATACATGTATCTCACATTCTTTGTTATACCACTGCTACTGATATACATACATGTATCTCACATTCTTTGTTATACCACTGCTACTGATATACATACATGTAACTCCGCTTATTAGATCTGTAGGGGGGCGGTGGATGGCTGAATGGGTAGCGTATACACGCTGTATCATAAGGTCTGTCATTGAATCAACTGCCGTGGTTTTGATTCCCCGCTTGTATGTGACATAGAGTAGGATCGCCTGTTATTCCTTGTGGGTTTTCTCCGAGTCCTCCGGTATCCTCTCTCTGCTCAAGCGAATTATTGAAATAAAATTGAACTGTATGTGTTGTATGTTAGTCCCGAAATGACCTAGTTTTTGTCGAGTGGATGATAAACCCATTTCTCTCTCTCTCTTTATAAAAAGTTACTGCAACTTGCATTATAGACTCATTACCATCTCTCTCTCTCTAGTTCTCTCTCTTTCACTCTCTCTCTCTTTCTCTCTCTCTCTCTCTCTCTCTTTCTCTCTAAAAAGTTACTGCAACTTGCATTATACACTCATTACCACTTGAAAACAGGAAGAAAATAAAGATCAATTATATACTTGTACTAGATGCAGGAAATGAACACATGTACATATATATGTATTATGGTTGGTGTTTGATCTCATTCCAGTACTGTTACATCAATCATAGTGATGTGGGCTGTTTCACAAAATTTCACTGAGATAAAATCCAAATTTTAGTAATTTGATTGGATAATATTAGATTCATTAAAGAGCTAAACCAAAACAAAATTGAATATCTTCTAAAATTTTCATTAAGATAAATCCAAATTTTAGTAATTTGATTGGATAATATTAGATTCATTTAGGTGCTAAACCAATTAAAATTGACGTATCTACTAAAATTTTCAGTAAGATAAATCCAAATTTTAGTAATTTGATTGATTAATATTAGATTTAGTTACATGTACAGCTTTAAAAGTTTAATAATAATTAAAGTTGACGTATATATGAAAATTTGTATTTTATATTTAGTTCAGATTCCGAGAAGCCGGTTCCCGTTCTTTAAAGATGAATCATGTGAGAACTAACTTAATAGCTGGCTGTTCATGCTTTGTAATAGTTTAAAAATTGGACAGCAGTCTAGTCAGAAAAACTGAGGTCCCATGTACACATTGGTGTGCACATAAATGATCCCTTGGCAGTTGGAATTCGATATAAGAATACGCTGTAGCGCCCCTGCCCTGGCAAAATTTCCCACTTAGCACACTGTATGGCGTATGCCAGTCTTCCATTAGCCCAGGTTACTGTTAGGTGTATAACAGTAGTCCTGACGTTAAACCCCATTTTATTCGTTTAAAAATTCAAAGTTAAATGTATGAGTGTTTGAAATTCTGACTATAAAATTTAGTGTAGACCTGTTCATTATCGTAGCAAAGGTACTAATTATTATTAAACTTTTAAATAACAGGGTGTTCTGATATATAATTAAAATCAGCGCTATCCGATAAGATAGATATTGTATACATGGTACATATCTTTAAAGGACCTAAGTCCGAAACTCAAAATCCTCCAAAATCTTCGACATCGAAAACATGAATTATTGGTCAATTTAAATCAACATTGATAATGTAAACTTACCGGATGAGCTTCTGATATCCGATATTTAAGATAAAATAACTTTTTTAACATTGGTACACGAAACCTGTACCATAATGCGTTTCAGCCCCTGTTGTATTGAGAGACTCGAGGGACGAGGCTAGACATATTGCACCAAGTCAAACTGAGTTATGTAGACTGGAATAACTAGACGCTAGACTTTTGCACATGATTGACATTGCTGGCTTTTTTTGCCAAACATAACTGATTTGAAATCAGAGTAATAAACGGAAACCATTGAATGTAAATCAGTTTATATACATTCATATATATGCGTTGCGAACCACTTTTGTGAATTTCTAGGTCCCAATGTCAAAAAGTAAGGTTTCAAAAACAAACCAAGGGCTTCCATGTGTATATTAATTTTTAATTTGTCTCCTTATTTTAAAAAATATACTACAAATACAATTGTTATATGTACACTTCACATACAAAATTCATTTCGTCCCATCCGAACGACTAGGCAGCTGTCCTTGCGGAAGGGAGGGCCTGACAAGGACAGCTGCCTAGTCGTTCGGTTGTGACAAAAACCGAGGTTCGGTTGGGACAAAAACCGAGGTCCTGTGTACACATTGGAGTACCCGTAAAAGATCCCTTGGCAGTTGGAATTCGATATAGCACACTGTATGGCGTAGGCCTGTCTTCCATTAGCCTAGATTAGGTGCATAATAGTAGGACGTTAAACCCAATTTCATTTCATTTAACCCTACAGTATTTAATAGTTTGTGTCACTTACAGTGCCTTACCATTTCATAATACGATTGCTTTGTTATGGGCTTGCATGTTAATAAAGTTTCATTAACAGAATATGTCATCTTTGAGTGGCATTATAACGATCAGGAAAACACATTAGCAACATTAACATAACACAGATTTCATGAGAAAAAATCACTACTTTTATTCTAAGAACAGGACGTTTCAACAAGTATCCTCATTATGCATGGTAACGATAAGAGGATACTTTTTAAAATGAAATCTAGTGATTGTTTACAATAAAAACTCAGCAATAGACAGATTTACATGTAACATTTGATGCCGGCAAAAAGACCTGCAATAGACAGATTTACATGTAGCTCTTACATTAAAGATACATTAATTAAGAGTTTAATAAGAAGTTGGACATTCTTGCTATAATAATTCAAAAATATATGATAAATAAAAGAAAATACCAGTATTGAAAATTTTATTCAAATTACTTTATTCTGAGCCAAGTTATCAGGGTTTGTAGTTTTGACAAGACATGTGCATTGTGGTACTAAACAGGGTCCTGGTATATTCGATCTTAACCTCGCTTTCCTATTTTGAAATTAGATTTTTTTTAATAGCGAACTGTTCTTGAGTATCCGATGCCATCAAAAGTTAATTATGGTCTTGTTAATAAATGTCTAATTAATAACTTATATAACATTTGAAGCCATCAAAAATACCTGTATTGGCAGATTTAGCTCGTACATTAGATATATCATTAAATGTGGTAATTCATCATTATCATGCTACAAATAATTAACGAGATAAAATAGTGAGAAAAAGGGAATTATGTACCTGATTTTTATGAGAAACAATATCTGGTTTATTATATAAGCAGGATGTTTTGATTAGTACCTTGTTATTATTATAAAGAACAATGAGATATAGTATGTATACATTTATATACAGATTAGGCCGTCCAGTGTGTATATCATCTTAGTTAACGTTCAGTGTGTACGTGTATTTCATCTCAGTTAAGTTCAGTGTGTACGTGTATTTCATCTTAGTTAAGTTCAGTGTGTACGTGTATTTCATCTTAGTTAAGTTCAGTGTGTACGTGTATTTCATCTCAGTTAAGTTCAGTGTGTACGTGTATTTCATCTTAGTTAAGTTCAGTGTGTACGTGTATTTCATCTTAGTTAAGTTCAGTGTGTACGTGTATTTCATCTTAGTTAAGTTCAGTGTGTACGTGTATTTCATCTTAGTTAAGTTCAGTGTGTACGTGTATTTCATCTTAGTTAAGTTCAGTGTATATCATCTTAGTTAACAGGAAGGTACAGTAAATAAAGGTATGCATAAAAGGATGTAATAATTTATGACAACAAACTGTACCTGTATATTGACCTGAAGATTTCCTAAGTGTCATTGTGCTTGAAAACTTCAATAAGAGGATACTTACGTGATGTATATTAAACCAGTGATTGTTTCCTAGGAAAATTGTGTTTTGTTACATGTAGATTGGAAATCTATAAGGTAGAGGGTTAGCTGGTAAGCCATCCTAGATGTCTCTAGTCACAGTGTCATGTAAAGATTTTACTTATAGTCTATTTGACTTGCTTTTAAATTCAACATTGGAATAAATTTGCACTTCGGTTTTTGAATCAAATAAATTTTTACTTTAGTACAAATAAATTTTTATTCAAACATTACCATTCATCCCTACTAGATCTATTAGAGATAATTGCATTCCAAAAATCAATGGCAACTTTGTGTTTATCTAAATCTTAATTGCCACTGATCATTGATGGAATAGTGGAAGTTACATTGTATTTCTACATCATCAATAGTCTTAGAACATTTTGTAGCCCATCTGATGACCTTCTTTGATTATTATTGGACTTAGAACAATATATGTATTTTGGGATGTCAATTATCTTTATTGATGAATGTAGATAAAATGTATAGTTATCTGTTATCTAAATATCATTAGATGATTATAAAGTCTCAAAACATTCAATGTCCTAGATCCATTTTCCTTATTTAGATTTAATGAGTTCAAATTATAAAACTAGATCAAATGCCATTTTGTGCTCTATGATCGCAGGTACATATATTTATAAAGCAAATATATTTTAGGAATCTGGTAAAAGTCTTTGAGAGAATCAAGATGTCATATTACATGTAAGTAAGTTGGTATGGTTTCGATTCCATGCTTATAGACTAGGATTGTGCCTAACCCAACCTCATGGGTTTTCTTGAAACGTTATACGTATGTAGATCCAACATGCAACCAAATTGTTGAAAGATGAACCAAACCTTAGTCCCGAAATCAATAAGTTTGTGTTGAGTGAAACCCCATTTCTCTGTGAGATATTCTTGTTTTTGATTTCTATATTATTTTTTATTTTACAGCTTGATGGCTACTGATTAAAAATGGCTGCTGTTTGAAATAAAAACAGACTTTCTAAAACAACGTAATGGGAACCAACTCTTCGATTCCGGAACGGGCACAAGCGGCCTCACGGTCTGCATTTGCCCGTATATCAAATGCATATGTTGTCTCGGATAGTGAATTGAGCGCAAAGGAAAAGAAGAAAAAGGCATCAAAGTTTGCAACGCTGCGGAAAAAGTTATCAAGAGTGCGGCGACACAGCCGTTCCTTAGATTATGGGAAATCGTTAAAGGAATTATTGTCCACCTGGAATGTTCGCGACATTAGTTCTCTGGTTCGCGAATACGACGCAATGGCAGCGTTGAAAGAATTGGCAATCTCGGCCAATATGGCGAGACCAATTGCCAACTCTTTACGGCAAGACTTATCAAATTTGTTCGATTTTAAATTTTGCACCGACGTAGATCTCATTTATAAAGGGGCGTGCTTCCCGGCTCACAGATCCATCCTAGCGGTGCGGAGCCCCTTCTTTAAAAGTCTCTTGTCTCATTATCCGGATTACGGCTGTCGAGTTCCCGTCAAGTTAAAAACTCCCGGAGTAGATGTGCAATTGTTTTCCACCATTTTGAGATTTTTATACACAGACGAGTTAAATACTCAAGAACTTACTAGCGAAGGAAGTGAGATTTTATCCAGACTAGCGGAAGAATTCGGAACCCCGAACCCCTTAGGACATGACATGAAAACATTATTAGAAAACGGAGAACTGAATGACGCCGTCTTAGTATTTTCATCGGACAACGAACATGTGGATCCGCTAGCTGGTGCAGCCGATCACGCTCAGAGCATGCACGCGGGCAGCAGACTTACAAAACTCGAAATCCCATGTCATAAAGCAATTCTTGCCGCACGTTCGCCATTCTTTAGAAACTTAATAATACGACGGGCTCGTTCTGGAGAAGAGATTACTGAGCGCGCTCTTCGGGCTCCGTCTCGTATTGTGTTAGACGAAGGGGTAATATCTAGACGATATGCGCGTGTGTTATTAAACGCTATTTATCAAGACTGTATAGATCTGTCGTGTATCGTACGTGGGAGTTCAAGCATGTGTAGTCTAAGTGAGATTCAAGCTATGGTGGCTAGCGGTAAATATCATATGACTTTATGTGACGAGGCCATGGAAGTTTTTCAAATAGGGCAGTTTCTCGATTTTCCTGTCCTGTCTCAAGGTAAAGTTTCATGGTATTTCTACTACTCTTTCGATTATCTGGTTGTACATGACAAGGATTAGGGTGGCATGTCCAACCTCGTGGGTTTTCTCCGGGTCCCAACCCGCTAGATCCCTAACCAGGATGATATGTGGGCATTGGCTTTGAGCAGCTTTTGACCCTGTGACTGTCAGACATTTGATTAACAAATCAGTGTTTATTTCTAGCAATGCCAAGAACTCGCTGCAACAGACCATTTCAATGGCTCATCCCTCACATCAATCAGCTCTTCCAGGTCCTACTGTAGTAAAGAGAAATAAAAAAATTTTTTTAACAATGAAATCGAAATAGGATCTGTGTTTTAATGAGAATGTATTTAAATAAACATAAATGTAAGAAATTGTGTAATTTCAGGAAGTGAAGATATTATCGTTGAGAGTATAACAGCAGACAATCTTGTATCTATTTTAACGTGGAGTTCCGAACCACATGGCTCCGTCTGGGTACATCGACAAGCGCTACATTATTTAACGGAAGAGTATCTACATATAGCCCACTGTCCAGTCCTTACAGATTTATCAAAACCTTATTTAATAGAAGCACTTACATCAGACTTTTTACAGGTACGTATTTAGTTTGTATTTAGTTTTTGGACCCAGGGGGTGGGGAGGGTTGTCTATTGGTAGACCAGTTCATGTGACATTATCAAGTCTGCCATTGAGTCGTATAGTTTTAATTTAGTTTTTGAACCCAGGGGATGGGGAGGGTTGTCTAGTGGTAGACCTTTTCGCGTGACATTTTCAAGTCTGCCATTGAGTCAAGTGCAGACATGAGATTGGTGAGAGGTCATTAAGTCAAGTGCGGACATGAGATTGGTGAGAGGCGAAATTGGCTGAAAATATTTGACTGGTCAGAAACCATCAATGCCGCAAAAAATTTTCTGTCAAAGTCGTAAAAGGCTTAGCGTAGATTGTCGTAGGGTGTTCTGATTAAAACGAAAGCTATTTTCTTGAGTTGTAAACGTCCGTTTTCATTAGTTTACATGTACATATGGCGATAATTTGTTTGAATGATTTTTATGTGGCTTTTTTATTGGTTTGTAGTCGAATTTATAAAAATTGCTTTAGGTCGATTAATTGGCTGAAAACTCTCATGTCCGCGAGGGACGTGATTTCGATTCCCAGCTTGTACTTTGTACATGGAAAGGAGTAAGGTTCGCTTGTCCAACCTTGTTTGTTTTCTCTAGGTCCTTTAGGTTTCCTCCCACTGCTAAAGACCGCAAAGTGCAAGGGAAATATTGATATAAAATTGAACAATGTGTTAGTCCCAAAATAATCTAGTTGGTGTTGGGTTTTAAACCCCTTCCTCTCTTAATTTATATTGTTGTACATGTACAATATTTGAGGAGTCGACAGTCTTCAAATTTTTTATAATTTAAAGCCCCAATAACCACTCTTGTTGTAACTGAATAATATGCCCTAATCATTTTTCTGGTCAACAATTTGTACTATTTACAATATTCCAATTAATTGATGATACAAATTTCATCTTAACACACCGAATTAAAAAAAATGGGAAAAATTCAACTACATGTACATGGTAACAACATGGTTTGAAAAGCTTTCAATTGCAACTTGGATTTAAACATATTTTCGAACCCTCTTGACAAGTAAAATATGATGTAAAGGACATTTAAACATCTAGTAGAATAAGGCTATTTTTTTTTTCTTGACCTGCCAAGCCTGCAAGAGTGTTATTGTCCCTTTAAGTACATGTACATGACATGTGTTGGTACGGCTGTCCAATATAATATTTATTTGTATTTCCGTATAATGATACATCCAGGTTAAGTTAACTGTACATGTTAATTAAAATAGATTATTTGTACTAAACTAAGATGTATTTAGTTTAAAATAAATGAAACATCTTTTTTAAACCTTATATAAGACATATAGAAATAGATTGCACTAAAAATAAACCGTTATAACGATATCTGCATGTGTATTGAAACTTAGCATGTTAATAAAATTCAGAAGTAGTATATATATCCATACAAGTGTGTTTATTTTTAACATCTTGTTTGTTTATTTTACAATTTAAAGTTGTTAATAATAGACAAACGTAAAAGGATGTGAATCAGTATGGGTTATATCCAGATTTTGTCTTTGTCTCGTTGTCATTGACGATATCTTTGTCTCGTTGTCATTGACGATAACACCGATCCTACTACCTGTTAAACCTGTCGTTTGTCTCAATAACACTGTTAAGATTAGTTCAAATACGTAAACAATCACCTGACAAAAGAAACAAAGGGTTTAGAATGCAAGCTTTTGTTTTTATGAATGAAGAATAAACATTAAGAGTAAAGCTTAGTTGACCTGTCAACATCTCTCCATCGCTGAATGACCTCCGTGACCTCAACAAACAAACACTTGCGGTCTAAGTGGATAATTTAATTTTCTATGCAACTTTGAATAGAAATAATGTTTCTTTTTTTTTACTATTGATGGGTTATTTTGTTTAAGAAGTTTTAATTTATATCCATGTTTTTCAATTTATCCAGTTTAAGTTTATTCAATCAGTATCAAATAATGTTTCATTACATGTGAGGGGGATCACGGTGGCTAAGTGGATAAGGCTCTGGTTCGCTAGCCTGGAAGTTGAGTGTTCAATCCCTGCATTGGCCGAGAAAGTTCATCTCGATTTTCCGGCGTGATTTCCCCTTGTCAGTGATTCAGAAGGAGGGCCTGACAAGGACAGCTGCCTAGTCGTTCGGATGGGACGGAAAACCGAGGTCCCGTGTACAAATTGGAGTGCACGTAAAAGATCCCTTGGCAGTTGGAATTCGATATAAGAGTAGGCTGTAGCGCCGCTGCCTGGGCAAAATTTCCCTCATTGCACACTGTGGCGTATGCCCGTCTTCAATTAGCCCAGGTTAGGTGCTTAAGCATAGGACGTTAAACCCCATTTCATTAATTCATTCATTCATTACATGTGAAAACAATACAAAAAAGACAAGATGGTATCATTCAACAATGGCCGTTGAATGGGTGATGTTTTGTTAAATTTGTTAGTAAAATAGTAACTGCTGACCGTTGATTAAAGAGATGAAACAATAGAATTTTTACGGGGAGAATTTATCGTGACCGCTTACAAGGAGATGTCGCTGAATAGGAATGGCTGCTCATACAGTTTATGCTGTACTCCCATCTTGACATGTTATGACTAAGTCATTCACTCTTTTTTGAATTGTTTATTTGGTTGTTTGTTGTTTCGGAGTATGATGTCTAGTCGTTATATTTGTCCTTATGTTGCGCAGTCCCCCTGCACTAACTATTAGATTTTTAGAAAAAGATGGTGGGGTTTCTTATGGCTACATGTGTATTTGTGTATAATAAATGAAATGTAGGCCTATATTATTATTAAATTGTAATATATCTATATATATTATATTTCAGTCTGGAGAATTAGACGTACTTACATCCGTATTAAAATGGGGTGAACATCAACTTGTTAAACGAATAGAAGAAAGAGGTAAACAGCCATTTCTGACGCCGTTCATATCTTACACAGTTCATATCTTACACCGTTCATACACAGGGTGGTTGGGATGACCTCTAGCTGGCCAGCCACCTCTGGCTTGCGGCTGTGGTTTCGAGCCCTGGTGTGAGCATATGTGGCATGGAGATAGAGACGCCTTCTCAACCTCATGGGTTTCCTCCATATGTTAGTCCCAAAATGACCTAGTTGTGTTGAGTGGACGTTAAACCCCATTTCTCTCTCTATACATGTATATATCTTACACAACCTGTTCCAGATTTACATATAGGCCAGGCAGACTGAAGCCTTAACACAATAAGTGACTGATATACCTATAGGCACCAAGGACAGCTGTCTAATCATAAGGATTGGACAAAAAGTGAGAGGTCCTGTGTACACATTGGTGTGCACATATAAGATCCCTGACAGTTTGAATTCGCTATAAGAGTAGGCTGTAGTGCCGCTGTCTCTCTCTCAGCACACAATATGTACATGTAAAAGAACCCTTGATAGTTGGAATAAAAAATTAACAATACAAGTAGGTTGTAATGCAGCTGTTGGGCAAAAAAATTTCCCTCATAGCGCACTTTATGTCATATACATGTACCCATCTTCATTAGCACAACAGTAGGGTAGGAGGATGTTAAACTGTTGCTAGCCATCATACTAGACATAAGCCGTTTGTTTACAATTAGCTCCGCTTGAGAACAGACACTAAGCTAGTTGACCGACATTTTAAGTTCTAAATTGACGATTTTTTGTCAAAACATTTAAATTTGAGAACTATATATTCTGTTTTCACTTAATACAATTAGAAAACTTTTATTAGTCTTTTTATGTACAACAGATGTGAACTGGAGTAGAACCGCATTACAAAACAGAATACCGATTGTTGGATATGGTGGCCATTTAGGACAGAGATCTATTCTTGAAGTAGAGTAGATAATTGTCTGTGTGCAGAATCACTATTCATAAACTAATATTTACATTGTCTTTTATTTTAGAGCCAAATCTACTTAGTCATACCGCTCACAGTGTGAGTAAAAAAGGAGTAAAAAAACGAGATTTAAACGATGTAGAACTACGGGAAATACTAGCAGACCTTTTACCATTGGTTAGAATGGATCATGTGATACCCTATAATAACGATATATTAAATAACGCTATTAAACGAGGTTTGGTGAGCACGCCTCCATCTCATATGTTAGGAGACGATACACCAACCAATAGAACGTGTGCGTGGATTCGCGGTAGAAATAATGGCATATTTGTACGACCACGACTTTTTACACCGTACTACGAGGAAGCTAAGGTAAGTAGATGTTTAGGGTTTTTTCTCCATCCATCTTTAAATAATCCAGACTTGGATTCTATTGAATTAGGGGGGAGGAGAGCGGAATGGTTAGCATGTGCACAATCTATCATAAGGTCGGTCTTTGAGTCAACCAGTGTGTTTTCGATTCCATGGCTGTACAACCTCAAATGTTTTCCCCCTACTGCTAAAGATCCCTGCACGCAAACGAAATATTGAAATTAAAATTGAACTATGTGTTAATCCCGAAATGACCTTGTTTGTGTTGAGTGGACATTAAACCCCATTGTTGGTGCAGAAAAAACCTGGAAGTTAAATTTCATTTCATTGATTATTTATATGTTTATATTTAAACAGGCTATATTAGAAGAACAATTATCACAGGCCCAAGAACAAGATACAAGTCGAGTTAGAATGATTCACATGTCAGCCATACCAGATACGTTATATATGATAGAAGATAGACCTTTCTCCTTGCCTTATCCTACAACACCAGCTTCACCTGTTGATATTATAGCTGGTACAATACCAGGTAGGTTTAATATACTAATTACAGATAAATACAATACCAGGTACATTTAGTATACAAATACAGGTACATCTTATATACTAATTACAATACCAGACAGGGTTAATATACTAATTACAGGTACATTTAAACATACAGTAAATACAACATACTAAATACAATACCAGGTAGGGTTAATATACTAATTACAGGTACATATAGATATACAGGTACATTTAATATACTAAATACAGGTACCAGGTAGGTCTAAATATACTAAATATAGGTACCTCTAGAAATATAGGTACAGTTATGCAAGAGCTAAATCTGCTTATTATAGGTCTTTCTTTAGGCAGGGTTAATTTACAGGTACTTATAATATACTAAATATCGGAAAGTCTAATATACTAAATTTCGGAAAGAGTAATATACTAAATATTGGTACATCTAATATATTAAAATCAGGTACATTTAAAATATTAAATACAATACCAGGTACATGGTGCTAATTTTAGGCAGAAAACAGATAAATTATATAAAAGTTTCTAGGTTTGATCCCATTTCTCTGGATAATTCCTGGCTTCTTCCTTCATGTCAGAGATGGATAGCCAAGCACGGCAGTTGGTCACATGGAACAAATAACCGTGGCCCATTTAATCGCTCATCTGCCGATATGTGTGCAATGCAATGAAGGGGAGTTAGAAATGCTGCTTTCCGTGTAAACTTCCCACAGTGCATGGCATGTGCCGGTATTAAGTAGGTTTTTTTTGTGCGGAAAATTGGAGTTGGACCTAGTTTAATTCAGTTTGAGTGTAAAGTGACTTATGTGTTTATTTTCTTGAATATAAAGTGACTTATGTGTCTATTTTCTTGAATATAAAGTGAATTATGTGTTTATTTTCTTGAATTTGAATATAAAGTGAATTATGTGTTTATTTTCTTGAGTATAAAGTGTCTTATGTGTATATTTTTATTTTCTTGAGCATTTTTAGGGTAAAGTGACTTATATACATAATGTGTTTATTTTCAGTGCCTGATCGAAGTACGATGATATTGATGATGCACAGAGAACAAGAATTACGGAAAAGTAAACTGGCCCAGAGGGCGTGTTCGTTACCGTGTTCCGATAAACGGATGGTTACGTTTAATATACAATTAAAAGTTGTCCGCGAGTTCGGACTACCGGACAGTACGGTGGAAGTATTACAGAATAGTCAGTACTATTATCCGCAGAACTCTCAATATATTCAACATCGCTATTATCATCATCACCAGCATCATCATCAACATCATCATCATCATCATCAACAGCAGCGGCATCATTCACCGATACGTGTCAAACATAGTCCTACTTCCTCGTTATCACCGCCTGCTTCATACAGTCCAGGGGAGGTAAGTCTGTTATTCACTGTTTTAAAGATTTTTTGGGGGTTGCGCGGTTTATGAGTAAGGTCCCCTGTCCAATCTATGGGTTTTTGCTCGGTGCACCGGTTTCCTTACACAGCTAAAGACCTACGTGCAAGCGATATTGAAATAAAGTTGAACCATATATTAGTCCCAAAATGTCGTGATTTCTGTAAAAGTGATGTTAAGCCCCATTTCTTTCTCTCTTCTCTCAACTTGTGACAACTTGTCTGTGATTGTGATATCAACCTCGGTGAAAGCAGATGTTAAACACTAAGATCAACAACCCTGCATAGTTTGTGCCAGTCTTCATATTTGAAAGAATTAAAATTAAACACCTAGGGGCAACATAAAGGTGCTTTCTTTCACATGGGAGGTTGGATGGCCGAATGGTTAGCACGTGCGTGCTGTATCATAAAGCCTGTCATTGAGTCAACTGGCGTGGTTTTGAATTCCCAGTTTTCACGTGACAAGGAGTAGGGTCGCCTTTCCAATGTCGAGGGTTTTCTCAGAGTCCTCCGGTTTCCTCCCACTGCTAAAGAACACTATGCGCAAGCAAATTATTGAAATAAAATTGAACCATATGTTAGTCCCTAAATGAGCTAGTTTGTGTTAAGTGGACGTTAAACCTCATTTCTCTCTCTCTTAATAATTTTTTAATTTTGTGTGTTATTTTCAGAATGAAGGAAGCAGTGATAGTGTATTAAGTGATGTTATGCCTGATATTGCCATGGCAACCTCATCATTAAGTCAAGTTCACTTACATGAAGATCTTGAGCTGGATATTGGTGATGGTGGCAGTCGCCATGGTACCCTATATATTTGAACTACTTCCTTGTTTGTCAATTGTCTCCCTTCCTCTCCTTATAAGGGCAACACATGCCCTGATTCGGTGCCTGGCCATCCGAACAAAGACCAAGTGCAATTTGTTGTACATAAGTAACCTAGGATTTTTTATGTTTTGTTTTGTATGTTTTTGTAAATATTGTTTATACATCTTCACAAAATCAAAATTGGTCAGTCCAAGCCTGGAAATAAGGCACCTGTCACAGACAATGTCAGACACAGATTCAGGCACTAAACCTCTGGTGCCTGTCATTTCGTCTGGCACTGATTTGTCTTTTTATACGCCCACATTGAAATGTGGTCGTATATTGCCGTCGCCCCCGTCCGTCCGTCCGTCCGTCCGTCCGTCCGTCGGTCCGTCCGTCGGTCCGGCGTCCACAATTGCTTGTGGACGCTCTAGAGGCCAAAGTTAATATTCGATTGACTTTAAATTTATACACAGTGTTTAAGGTCATGAGACGAAGAAGCCTATTGATTTTCAGCGATTTCCGATAATAACTATCAGAGTTATGGCCCTTGATCACTTTTTAAAATCTTGTTGACGCTCTAGAGGCTAAAGTTAATAACCGATTGACTTTAAATTTATACACAGTGTTTAAGGTTATAAAATGAAGAAGCCTATAGATTTTCAGCAATTTCTGATAATTACTGTCAGAGTTATGGCCCCTTATCACTTAAAAAAATCTTGTGGACGCTCTAGAGGCTAAAGTTAATAACCGATTGACTTAAGATTTATACACAGTGTTTAAGGTCATGAAACGAAGAAGCTTATTGATTTTCAGCAATTTCCAATAATTACTGTCAGAGTTATGGCCCTTGATCACTTCAAAAATTCTTGTGGATGCTCTAGAGGCCAAAGTTAATATCCGATTGACTTAAAATTTATACACAGTGTTTAAGGTCATGAGACGAAGAGGCCTATTGATTTTCAGCATTTCCGATAATTACTGAGTTATGGCCCTTGATCACTTTCAAAAATCTTGTTGACGCTCTAGAGGCTAAAGTTAATAACCGATTGACTTTAAATTTATACACAGTGTTTAAGGTCATGAGACGAACAAGTATATTGAGTTTCAATGAATTTAGATAACTTGAACAGCGTGGAGGAGAACTTTATCAAAGCCAAACAAATTCCAATGATTTTCTGATAATTACATAATGAGATGAGTTGTTAGTTTTAATCAGATTTTAGTGTATTATAAATGTTTCATTACCGAAAAAAGTAAAATATGCGACAACTCTTGTTGACTGCCCGGACGATTTAGCTGCTGTGGGCGTATGTTTCGTTGCCTGGCAACCTATGTTTTATTGATATTATTAATACCTTTCTGGCACTAAATTGGTCAGTCCAAGCCTGGAAATAATGTCAGGCACAGATTTAGGCTTTGCCAGGTACAAAAACCTCTGGTTCCTGTCATTTTGTCCGGCACTGATTTGTCTTTTATATTGATATTATTAATACATGTCTGGCACTAAGCTGAAAATGTCAGCGCTAAGAAATAACTATTGTTACAATGTAGCGCTTTAAAAATGTAATTATTCCAAAAATAATGATACTATTTCATTAGTGCCTGACATTTTGTCTGGTACAGCAAAAACCATTATTTCCAGGCCAGTTGGTCACATACATCATATACATGTACCTGGACTACATTAGCTGCATTATTCATCATATAGAACTTATTATCTCTACTGATTGCTTACAAAATCCAGTCTGGTTAACCAATCAGTGTTGATGTTTCTAGTGGGTTACCTTCAGTTCCGTGCACCTCATGCCAAATGCTCACCGTAACAGACTGTTTCATTGGCTAATCCCTCACATCAACCAGAACACAAGTTATATAACAACTCTTCCAGATCCTAGTGTAGTAAACACAAGGGAAAAAAAGAATTTAAACTATAAAAAAACAATTGTTCAATGCGACCATTTTTTGAACACATAGCACCAACCACATTGTAAAAAATCAGGGCTATATGTTTATTGTGTCCTTTTGATTCTGGTTAAATAAAGCTAATTTTCATATCAATTTAATTTTAATAGATCTTATGACAAATTCAGCTAATGTAGTCAAGGTATATGTCATAAAACTTTGACAATTGTTAACTCTTTCGCACTCACTGCATCTCTGAAACTGCTAATTGGTCCTCCCCAGGTATCCTGCTAGTACAATATGTGTGACTGGAAAGCAGTAGGTTTGAGCTAAAGGTACTTTCGAATCCCCGGTTGTACGTGGCAAGGAGAAGGGTCATCTGTCCAACCTCGTGGGTTTTCTCCGTGTCCTCCGGTGTCCCCCAACTACTAAAGACCCCTACGCGCAAGCAAATTATTGAAATAAAATTTTAAAAACTGTATGCTAGTCCTGAAACGATCTAGTTTGTGTCGACACAAACTAGATCGTTTCAGGACTTTATCGAGTTACAATACTCACAAAGAAAAATTATTTTTCTCTCAATTATTTTGGATAACTGGGGTAGTCAGTGTTTACAGGGCATACAGGGTGCTAAAGGGTTGACTTAACGTCCGTATTGATAATTATTATTAATGTCGTCAACATTACAACTTTCAATATGAACAAAAAAAATTATTTGTTTAATTTATAGTCATGTATCAGAGCAGCATTTATTAATTGTAAATAATCCGCTAACAAATTTTGTATTAGATACCTCTCTAAGTTTATGAATTTTTTAGTATAATTTTTAAGAGTAAATTTAAATATAAGTGCTCTCACGATCTGATTTTCAAAATTTATCTTAATTTTAATATTTTATTTAAACTGATTTATTCTAATTCCTCCTTTGATATGAGTTTTACTCCTTTTTACTCGTTTTTTTTTCTGGATGTAGTTAAGATCGTTTAAAGATGTATTGTAGATTCTTTATTATGGTATCTGTTGTACGTAACAAGGAGTAGAGTCGCCTATCCAACCTTGTGGGTTTTCTCTGGGTCCTCTGATTTCCTTCCACTACTAAAGACTTCTAGGCGCAAACACCATCTCTCTCTCTCTCTCTCCCCCTCTCTCTCGATCATGGTACTTGTCATCTGAAACAATATCTAGATTATCCAACCTCCTTAGTTTTGTTTTCTCCCGGTCCTCTGGTTTCCTCTTGCTGCTAAAGACCCTTAGGTGCAAACGTTATTTAGCTCTCTCTCTCTCTTTCTCTCTCTCTCTGTCACTCTCTCTCTCTCTATTATTTAATTCTTGGCCATCCAATGATCTATAGTGTTGGTTTTAGGCTTCAGCTGTGAAGAAATGTCTAAATCATAGTTTATATAAGAATTAACGCAGATTTATCAATCTTATACAATACATCATTAAAACAATGGTTAAATATACTTAAAATACAGATGTGACCTCATCCTTTGATGTTGGCATACCATTATTTCAAATAATGAACAGGCAACTTGCCAAGGAAACATTATAACAATATTAGCCTGGCATGACGTTTTTCACTGTAAACGCACGTGCGGAGTGTCTGTATTTTAAGTAGTTTAATCGTCTCGGGCTTAGACATTGCGTAATATATTGTAAAAACACTCAGACCTGACGGTACTCTTGTTGTTACAATATATTTCTTAATGTCTCACCCTCGACCATTAAACCACACTTAATGGCCTACATCGAAAACTTTTGTTACACAAGTTTAATGTGATTTCTTCGACAACCAATGAAATTTTTAAACGATAAGATTTATGTTATGATACTTAAACAAAACTATCCATATCATTTTGTTTTATATTTATCTCAAAACTTACACATTTAATACCAAAAAAAAAACCTCCATAGATTTACGTAGTTGTGGTTTTAAATCATAAGTTTCTGAAGCTGGCCTCCAGAGATTAAAGGATAAGTACTCTGAATTATATATTGAAAGTTTAAATTTTATAAGATCGGAAAATGTTGCAAGGGGTTAGAACACACTTGTGATAAGTCAAAATGCCTGATTTTGAGAAAATTGCAATTTAAACTTTTGATTCACTACCAAAATGTCATTAATTAATATTTTTGATCGATATTCTCAGACATTTTGAAATGAGCGATGGTATTGATTTATATACCAATAGAAAGAGAATTACAAGCGCTTCATTATAATAGAATAAACATTTTTTGGTTATTTTGACTTATCACAATTATGTTCTAAACCCTTGTGTTGTTTAGTGTGAATATTTTGAGCATTTAAGATAGTCTGATCTCTGTTTCTCGAAATCTGAACTAAAGATAAAATCCAAATTTTAGTAGAAACTTCAAATTTCCATTAGCTAAGCACTAAAATCAATGTAATATTATCCAATCAATTACTAAATTTTGGATTTTATCATCGTTAAAATTTCGTTAAACATGTCCCTGTACTAATTTTAAGGGGTTTTTTTACATCGCAACTGTTGTAATTTAATTTCTCTGAATGACAAACTGAATTAATTAAGTAAATCTACTCGAACAATTAAAAAAATATGGTGAAATGTATTTATGTCGTGTTACTGTAGATTGTTGTAAAATGTAAAGCCATTTGTGATAACCCCCTATGAAAAGATGACCTTGTTTGTAAAATCAATTGTTGCTTTCACTATAACTTGGGTATCAGGGGCTGTTTTTAGTCAGAGTTTCTGTATTTAATGTTTAGTTTCAAGCCATTTTTGAATGAATGAATGAAATGGGGTTTTAATGTACGACGCTTCTGCACCTAACCTGGGCTAATTGAAGACAGGCATACTCCATACAGTGAGCTATGAGGGAAATTTTTGCCAGAGCAGCAACTGAGTTCCAACTGCCAAGGGATGTTTACATGCACGGCAATGTGTACACGGGACCTCAGTTTTTCATACCATCCAAACGACTAGGCAGCTGTCCTTGTCAGGCCCTCCGTCTGCATCACTGACAAGGGGAAATCACGCCGGAAAATCAAGATGAACTTTCTCGGCTAATGCAGGGATCGAACATCAATGGTTGTACGTGACAAGGAGTAGGGTCGCCAGTCCAACCTTGTGGGTTTTCTCCTGGTCCTCCGGTTTCCTCCCACTGCCAAAGACCCCTTAGCGCAAGCTAATTATTGAAATAAAATGAAACAATATGTTAGTCCTGAAATGACCTAGTTTGTGCTGAGTGGGTGTTAAACCCCATTTCTCTCTCTCTCTCTTGAGAATCATCAGAAAATATTGGGTTCCTTCTAATCGCGTACGTTCACTCGCTCTGCTAAAACAGCGCAACTGTACGATACCCAAGTTATAGTGTTTCATTTCAATGTTTATTAAATGTTATATATATAAATATATTATATTATATCTATCTAAATCTATTTGTATATAAGAATTGACATTGATATTAAAAATCAATTTGCCCCCCTCCCACCTTCCCCTCTTTATAGTCCTTCGATACATTTTTATCAGATAATTGTACATTTCCTTACCATAAAGGGCGTACAGGGTTTTGATGATCCTGGGGGCAAGTTCTTGATTGGATTTCATCAAGGCTTTAGTTAGTATAAGGGGCCTAATACGAAGAAGTACCAGAAAGAAAGACATTTCCAAAAATATTTCCAAAATGGAGAGCTAACCTTTTTATCCAACTAAGTTAATAGCAATAATTTAAAATTTCTTGAAAACTTATTACACTCCATGATTCGATGCTCCCCTGAAATGGATGCTCCCCTAATATGGATGCCTAGGGCTATCCGATCGCCACTCTGCCCCCATCTCTGCATGCCACTGGTTACCATGACATTTTTTTTAAGAATTTAGATCCAGGGCTCCGTTTCACGAAATCTTAACTAAAGATACAATCCAAATTCTACAATTTGATTGGCTAAGCACTAAAATCAATCTTATATTATCCAATCAAATTACTAAAATTTGGATTTTATTTTAGTTAAAATTTTGTGAAACAGGGCCCTGCTATATCAGACAGTCCAATTGAAAAAGATATTATATTCGATTGTCTATTTTATTTATGCTGATTAAACATATCTGAAGATATAAAACCACACATTGTTTCAAGGTCATAGGTCATGTAGGTTATAGGTCATATATTCAATCTTAAAATACAGATATGACATCACCCATTGATGTGAGCATACCATTATTTCAAGTTATTATTCATTATTTATAGGCCTACTAGATGAAATATTGGACTTGGATGATGATTTCATTTAATCTTGCGTGCGGTACAATCTGATTAAAATACACATCTATATTTGGTTTCGATTTTTTACTTTCTACGGTCTACTTACACTACATGAAGATCTGACAAGTTGTACTGGAAGGTTGTGTCAGTGGTAGTACGAGCAGCTTTTGACCCTATGACGTCAGACATTGATTAATCAATCAGTGTTGACATTTCTAGTGGTTTATCCACAGTTCGTTTCATGGCACGCCAAGAAGTCGCGGAACTGATAACTATAAAAAACTAAAACGAAAGGGGATATGTGTTTTAATCAGATTGCGTGCAGGATAATGTCTATATTTAAAGTTGTTTAATAGTTTCAAGCGAGACAGTTTCAATCACACTCTTAAAATACAGCTTGAATTTGTGGTATTGTGCCTTGTTTATACAAACAAGATGGCTAAAAGTATTGCGATGATATCATAGAAATGCATGCGGGTGGTAGTATATCTGTATTTTAACTTGTTTAAAGACCTTGAGCTGGACATTGCGTAAATATTGTTGACTGCCTCGTGTAGTTTCAATATATTGCGTAATTGCTTCCTCTCTGCCTGGAAACAACTCCTAAACAAACAAGTATTCTTATACAGGAAATCTGTTCTAACCAGAAAACGCTAGACCAAAGAGAGTCTGTAGCATTTTATGACTTCATATGTGGATTGTGGGTTAGGATAAGGGCTAGGACCTGCAGATTTCGCCAGATGTAGACAGGGCTAGCCCTAACCCTAGGCCAAGCCTAACACCTACAAGTACCCTTACCCATAATCCACATATGACGTCATAAAATGCTAAGGACCGTCTTCGATCTAGTGTTCTCCGTTCTAACCACACATAGCAGCCAAATTTAGGTAAATTTTTAATATTGTTTATATATAATTAAAAAAAAAAACAATTTTGTGTATGATAAAATTATGAAGACCAGAAATTGATGAATGTTTGTGAATTTACAACAGACTTTGTAGATAAACCACATCCTTATATAGAAGGACTTTAAATTATTTATAATATGGAAACATTTTTATTTTTTTTTAACATAAGAGATGTGTTTTGGACAGAGAGGTTACAAAACCTTCCCTTGAAGAAACAATTGTGGTCTGATATCACGAATCGAGAGTTACTTCCCTTATTTCCCTGAGGCAACGAATACGGGATATTGAAAGTTCCAGTGTTGCATTCTCTCAGACAAAAATGTAGAAAAAAATATCTCAACCAACAATGGCAGCTGAGATACAGTTCTACTTCCGATTCTACTCTATTTTGCGGACTCAATTCCGCCTCACCCGATTTCAATTCTGTCAATTCGGTAGTCTACGTTCCTGAGTACCAACTGAGCACCCCAAAGATCTGGGACCGGTTGCTCAAAGCTCCGTTATCTTTTAACGATCCGTTAACTTTAACGGAGAGAAATATTGTTGCTGGAAATAAAGGCCCCGACCATTCTGTGGTGCAAATTTTTCCCACAGATTTATGCTAATATTTCTAAAGGAAAAAATATAGTATTCTTGAGTGTTTGCTGTAGTAAATTTACCAAGATAGATTAATTAGTTATACCCAAAGCATGATGCAAGTATTGGATTTTCATTAAAAATTAAACACAGGTGGTGGAATTGGAGGTGACGGTAGTCGAGCGGTAAAAGCGTTGGACCTATGAATAGAATGTCCCAGTTCGAATCCCAGCTCAAGCCAAGAAGAATTTTGGTTTTTCAATCCAGATTCCCACTTCTTTATCTGGGGTAGCACCAGCGGAGCTGTCTGGTTTATTGCTAGTATCAAATGAATCACTTCATATCTTTCCTTTCCAGTAAAAACCAAAATGAAATCCTGCTGTTTTTTGCACGTCCATGGGTATACAGTAGCCTATAGCCTGAGAAAACCATTCACCAATAATCGTTGATTTCAGATCGCTGATCACCTCCCCACCATTCGAAAAAGAGTAGATCAGGGGTCTGTTTCACGAAATTTTAACTAAGATAAAATCCAAATTTTAGAAATTTGATTGGTTAATATTAGACTGATTTTAGTTAAGATTTCGAGAAACAGGACCCAGACTTTTATTCAAATGAGTAAACCAGATGGTCTTCTTAATAGCCCTGCTGGGCCCGGTTTCACAAATACTTAAAGTAAAATCACTAAATCAAGCTTCGAGCCAGGCTTGTTAGTGGCAGTGTGAGTTTTCTCCGACTTCCTCCCGCTGCTAAAGACCTATACTATTAGTGCAAACCAACAGTGAGTTTCATGTCCCCCGCCGAAATCCCAAAATAAAATAATACATGTAGAAGACACATTAAATAATTAAACGACATTTATCGTTTTAAAAAGTATCGAGCAATCAAATAGATCCATTGACATTTGGAATTCGATATAAAAGTAGGCCGTAGCCGGGGCAAAATTGCCCTTATAACACACTGTATTGCGTATGCCCGTCTTCATTTGCCCAGTTTAGGAGCTGAACAGTAGGACGCCAAACCCCATTTCATTTCTAAATACTCTAATTTGACAACCCGCATAATTTCTCAACGAATTGGTAGTGTAGGCCTACAGCACTTGGTAACAGTAAGTTAATGTTATTGGGAGGTAAACACAGGGCGTTCTCTCAGAAAATCTGATTTAAACAGGAAGGCTTATCGGTCTTGTATGCACAGGGGCGTGATGACACATGACTTTGCATGGGGAGGGGTTAGGGTGGCAGTTCCTCCCAGTGACATCCAAACTGACAGCTGGAGTATAGCGTCTTGGTAACTATGCCAACCACAGGTTGGATTTAGCAATTGATGAATTATTAACATAACATAGGGTTAAAGTCCCTATGCCAGGGACCGCTCCGATATCGGGGGGGGGGGGCTACTGACAATAACTCACGCAATGTGGCCGCCCCCACTAAGCACCACACCCATACCCCCCCCCCCCCAATCACCTTTTTTCGCTTTTGACGACATTTTATTTTTTTTTATTAAAAATTATTGCCGGGTCTAAAGCCCCCTTAGCCTCCGCGGCCCCTGCCCTATGCCATAGCATTTTTCGCTGAATATCAAATTTACACACGCCATAATCCCCACTCCACTGATGGTGTACTCAGATTGATTATTTAACGTTAAATCAAAATACCAACGCTTTCAAATATCCAGCTTAGATTTTAAAACAAAAAAGCGGCGGTTTTATTCCACATAATGTCTGCAAATACTAAACAGAATTGAACAATGCCTGGTCTTGTGTTGATTTTAGAGACTCGTCTTCTACAATTACTGTAGATCGCAAGTGATCATATAGCGTATAATATAAATTAATAAAGCATCTGAGTTTAATGGATACAGTTTCCCGAAGACTCATGGGGATCACGGTGGCTAAATGGATAAGACGTCACCTCGCTAGCCTGGAGATCGGGTGTTCGATCCCTGCATTGGCCGAGAAAGTTCATCCCAAAAAACCCGACGTGGCTTCCACTTGTCAGTGATACAGGACGGGGGGACCTGACAAGGGCATTTGTCAGAAAGTTGTCTATCCGTTCGGATGGGACGAAAAACGAGGTACCGTGTACACATTGACCTGCACGTAAAAGATCCATTGGCTGTAGCGCAAACACATCTTATTTGTCAATTTCAGTCAACATTGATGTTGTTATCTTACCGTGAAAAGTAGGGCTTCTGATATCCACTATCTAAGACAAAATAAAAAATTTAAAATGTCCGAACGGATATCGTGCCAGATTACTTTCGAGCGCCATTTGTATGAAGTGATTCGTTGAGCGAAGCTAAACATATCCCTAGTAGGAGAATACTACCGATGTAGACTGGAACAACAAGACACCAAAAACTGCCATTTAATTCTGTAGACATTACAGTAAAAACAGAAACAATTGAATGTAAGTCAGTTTATATAATAATAATAATAATAATAATAGTGTATATTTATAAAGCGCATATATCCATCCAGAAATGCATGCTCAAAGCGCTACACAATTATTAACCCGGTCTCTAGGATACAGGTAAAGCCTGATTACCCCCCTTTACCCCCGAACTCTTAGAAAGAGTCACAACACATGCAGCATCAACTTGAAATTCAAGGAGCGCATTAGTTTTTTGTGTAACACATACACCATCCTACCGGTACCCATTTACAGCTGGGTAGACTGGAATACAGGGATAAAGTGTCTTATTCAAGGACACAAGAACTCGGACACAAGAACTCGGCGCACAATTCGGGTCTCGAACCTGCAACCATTCGGTCACAAATCCTACTCTCTAACCATTGCGCCAAATCCCTCATTCATATTACATTATTATATGCGTTGCGACCAATCTGTGTCCATTTCAAGGTGCCGCCAAAGAATAGCGATTTAGCTCCTTTAAATGAATCAGTTTCGTATCCGGTATTTCCACAGAAATGACGAATTTAAAGATGCTTTTGCAAGAGCTAAATGTGCCTATTACAGGTCTTCCTTCAGGCCTGAAATTAATGTTATATAAATTATTAATTAGATATTTATTAAAATGCCAAGACCATAATCAACTCTCGATGCCATCTGGTGCTCTAGATTTTCGACGCATTTAAATACGATTAGCAGTTAATGATTTAATTAAAAAATGGATAATCGAGCCGGTTTACATCCGTAAGAACGGCAGCAATGACAACCGAGACTCTGCTCTTCTCCGAACCTGGGGTTTAACTCAAACTGTTCTGCTCCGACTGGGCTAATGAAGACGGACATACGCCTAGTTCAGCTCTGAACGTCGGTCTCATTACACTCACCCTCACCCTGATTAACACCTCGTCGTTTAGCAGTGATTAGTTGTCCAGTAAAATTGACTGTTCTCCAATTTCTTTTCGACATTGATTAAATGGGACAATCCCTGAACGTTCAGGGTGAGTGTAATGAGACCGACGTTCAGAGCTGAACTAGACATACGCCATACAATGGAACTTTGCCCGGGTAGCGGCACTACGACCCACTCTTATATAGAATTCCAACTGCCAAGGGGGTGGGGGGGCATTTTGACAACTTTTCTGATTCGTTTATGAATATGTATGTAATAATTGTAACTTCTCTCAAAAAGCATTTATGTTGAGCGAAATGCAATAAAACAAAAAAAAAACCTGACAACTGAAATCAGTTTGCCAATATATTTTCATTTATTTGTCGTTGCTGGTTTTTACCTATATAATAATATAATGTACACTTCAATGTCTTTGGTTTTAAATTTTTCACACTTAAGAATGATTGCCATTTCTCATATTAGTATGAATACTAAAGCTGTTACCATGGTAACGATTTATAATCGAGTTTAGGAGGGGACAGAGGCGATAAACGTACTTGTCTTCGTTATTCCCAGCAGAATTCTTCGGATAAAACGTATGGAATAATGCAAACGACAGTTGAATGAGGTGGCAGTGATGCCCCAGGGGAACGGGAACATTGGCCGAGCAGGCGACATGTACGTTAATGACACTAGTGGTTGGATTCTCGTGATAGCCACTATGATGTGTCACGTGTCAGTTTTGTTATAATGCTGTTCTCTTGGGTGTTGTCGGTTATTTTTGTGAGACATAGTGTTGGTGTGTGTAAGAGAGGGAGAGAGAGAGAGAGAGAGAGAGAGAGGGATAGAGGGAGATAATAATAATAATAATAATCTCGTCATTTTACAAGGGTAGCAAATTAGGCCTGAGGCCTGTTTTCAATTTGGCCCTTGGCACAGATCGTGCGAATGATTTCGATCATTACTGCAGGAAGAAACCGAAGAACTCGGGGGAAACCTGCCTGATCGGACGGGAGACCGAGAGAGAGAGGGGGGAGCGCGAGAGAGAGAGAAGGAAAGCAAGAGGGAGAGAGTGAGGGGGAGCGAGAGAGGGAGAGGGTGGGGAGCGAGAGAGGGAGGGAGAGAGAGAGGGGGAGCGAGAAAGGTAGAAAAGGAGAGGGAGAGAGAGAGACAGAATGTGTGTGTGTGTTAATGCTCAGTTGACGCAAACTAACATGTGGTTCAATTTTATAATTTAATAGTTGGGGAAAGGGGGGGGGGGCGTAAATGGCCAAATGGTTAGCGTGTGCGCGCTATTTCATAACGTTTGTCATTGAGTTCACTGGCGTGGTTTCGATTTCCTGATTGTACGTGACAATGAGTATGGTCGCCTGGCCAACCTCGTTGGTTTCCTTCGGGTCCTCCGCCCCCCCCCTACTACTAAAGACCCCTATGCGCAAGCAAATTATTGAAATAAAATGAGACCGTAGGTTAGTCCCGAAAAGACCTGGTTTGTGCCGAGTGGATGTTAAAACCCCATCTCTCTCGCTCTCCCTCTCTTTCGCGTAAATAACCTTTAGCCAGTTGGAGGAAATGCGACAAACTCCTTTTTACGTAAAATATTTTGATTGAAACCACGCCACTTGACTCAATAGAAGATCTTATGATCTAAAGCGCTCAGATTTTATTACCTCCCTTTATACTCTAAAAGAAAAAGAGATGAAATAAAATGTGGTTTAACGTCCTATTGTTCATCTCCGACAGGGCTAATTGAAGACGAGCATACGCCATACAGTGTGCTATGAGGAAATTGTGACTACGACTATGGCCTACTCTTAAATCGAATTCCATCTGCCAAGGGTTATTTTACGTACGCGGGATCTCGCTAGATTTCCCGTCCCATCCGAACGACTACACTTTGTCATTGTAAGGCCCTCCGTCCAGCACCCGTGATAAGGGTGGACCACACCGTAAAATCCCAATTAACTTTCTCGGCAGACGCAAGAGTCCATCACGGGACCTCCAGTTTAGCGAGCCAACGTCTTACTCACTTAGCCGCCGTGGTTCCTACTCTTAGCGAACTACACATAGTCTCTCTCTCTCTCCCTCCCTCTCTCTCTCTCTCCCTCTCTCTCTCTCCCTCTCTCTCCCTCTCTCTCTATCTTCTAATAATATTACACATAGCAATTACATATTCATATTTTGTAATAGCATGCTGCTGTGAAAACTTGTTTCTATACAATAATTATATACATATTATCGTATCTGACTAGTCCTAATTTCCCTAGTGGTTATGACTTTCTGTGACTAACATAGACCTACTGTTAGAAACTTGGGTTTTGGGATGGCCTAGTGGCTTCGACCTCTAGTTGGACGGCCACATCCTGCTTGCGGCTGTGGTTTCGAGCCCTGGTGGGAGCGTATGTGGCATGGAGATAGGGGCGCCTTCTCAACCTCGTGGGTTTCCTCCAGGCACTCCGGTTTCCTGCCACCGCTGAAGACCCTTACGCGCAAGCGATTTATTGAAATTAAAAAAAAAACAGTGGACGTTAAACCCCATTTCTCTCTCTCTCTCTCTCTCTCTCTCTCTCTGTTAGAAACTGCGTTGACTGCTTGCTTAACCTGATTATAGTAAAACCATAGTATCTCTCTCGCTCTCTCTCTCTCTCTCCCTCTCTCTCTCTCTCTCTCTCTCTGTGTTAGAAACTGTGTTGACTGCTAGTCTTAACCTGATTATAGTAAAACCATAGTATCTGAGAGAGGGAGAACACTGGTAGTAGAACATACTTTTAGTAACTCGATATATGATCCACGAAACAGGGCACGCGCAAATCATCAGCAGACGTGAAGAGAGAAGAACTGGTGGTGTAGATAGATAGAAATAGCCGCCTGCTACCTGTCCGTAACTAAGCTATATAAGTTTATCAGTATATTTATTTATCGGTTCAGTGAAATGATAAGCCGATTCTCCTAAGTTTTAAAAATGCATTTATTTTATAAACTTCTCCTCGCTGCCGTTGTAGGATGTAGCAGTTGTCTAGAAGGTTCCAAGGTGAGTCGTATTTTCAATATATTATATGCACAATGGATCTATAATTACCCCCAAGTCAGAAATAAAGATGCTATATAGGCCCAACGCAGAACAAACATTCCAAAAGTTCTAAATGGCAGCGTATTTATAGCTTTCTGGTTGAATTGTTCATAATCTGTATAATCGCGCCGTAAGTTATGCAGTGCTAACTAACCAAGGTGTTTGGGTGCGATCCCGGGGAAATGGAGTTTAACTTTCACTGTTTTGCACCGGCTGGGCTAATTGAAATGGACATGGTCCTACAGTTGGATTTTGCTCGAACGACCGCACTACGGCCTACTCTTATATCGCACTGTAACGGACAAGGGTTATTTTACGTGCACGCCAAAGAGTACAAGGAATCTCAGTTTTTTGTCCCATCCGAACGATTATATAGGCCTACATTGCCTTTTATATCGCACTGTAACAGGCAAGGGTTATTTTACGTGCACGCCAAAGAGTACAAGGAATCCCGTTTTTTGTCCCATCCGAAAGATTATATACAACACCGGAACATCCTAATGAACTTTCTCGGCTAACACAGGAGGCCTTATAGCTGACTTCCAACTAAAAACAGACATTTTAAAACAAGCAGAGAGTTATAAATAACAAGGTTATTATAGCTAATGGCTCAATTATTATTATTACTAAATGCCATTTAAAGAACTACTCTTATATCGATCTGTAACAGACAAGGGTTATTTTTACGTGCACGCCAAAGAGTACAAGGAATCTCGTTTTTTGTCCCATCCGAACGATTATATACATTGCCTTTTATATCGCACTGTAACAGGCAAGGGTTCTTTTACGTGCACACCGAAGAGTACAATGAATCTCGGAGTTTTTGTCCCACCCGTAAGATTATATACAACACCGGAATATCCTAATGAACTTTCTCGGCTTACACAGAAATCGAACACTGGGCCTATATAGCTGACTTCCAACTAAAAACAGACATTTTAAAACAAGTAGAGAGTTATAAATAACAAGGCTATTATAGCTAATGGCTAAATTATTATTATTACTAAATGCCATTTAAAGAACTACTCTTAAATCGCACTGTAACAGACAAGGGTTATTTTACGTGCACGCCAAAGAGTACAAGGAATCTCGTTTTATTGTCCCATCCGAAAGATTATATACAACACCGGAATATCCTAATGAACTTTCTCGGCTAACACAGGAGGCCTTATAGCTGAATTCCAACTAAAAACAGACATTTTAAAACAAGCAGAGAGTTTATAAATAACAAGGCAATTATAGCTAATGCCTCAATTATAATTATACTGTTACTGCATATTTGATAATTAGAATAACCTTTTGTTCCTCGATTGCCGCTTGTGAGCATGGTGTAGGAGTGTGGCCAGTCGTTCGGATGGGACAAAAAGCTTTTCATTCATTTTCACACACAAACGGGGAATCGAAACCACGCCACTTGACTCAAATAACGACCTAATGCTACAACGCGCCCACGTTAAACAATAATGTCGAATATTCATATTGCCACGAGAGCTTCTTGTCAAATACGACCAATTCAAGCAATGTCCCGGGTGATCCCTGTCAAATACGACCAAGTCAAGCAATGTCCCGAGAGATCCCCGTCAAATGCGACCAGGTCAAGCAATGTCCCGAGAGATCCCTGTCAAATGCGGCCAGGTCAAGCACTGTCCAGAGTGATGCTTGTCAAATACAGCCAGTTCAAGCAACGTCTTGGGAGATTCCTGTCTCATACGACAGCTGTTTAGTCGTTCGGATGGGACGAAAACCCAGGGTCCTGTGTACACATCGACGTGCACGTAATAGGTCCCGTGGCAGTTGGAATTCAATATAAGAGTAGGCTGTAGCGCTGTAGCGCCGCTGCACGGGCAAATTGTCCCTCATAGCACATTGCATGGCGCATGCCCGTCTTCATTAGCCCAGCCAAGAGATCTTTTAATGTGCATGCCAATGTGTACACGGGACCTTGGTTTTACGTCCCTTCCGAACGACTATACACTTTATATATATAGGAAATATATTTATTTTATCCAGATAAGCCTATACCTTCAACACCTTTATTTAAAAAAATGGTTTAGAATTAGATTTTCAGAAAAAAAGAGTTAATGTTAATTAAGTTGTGCCGCTTGTACGTGACAAGAACCTAGCACAACTAAAGACCCCTACAGGAACAAGGGAATTTCTGGCATAAATTGAACCATATGTTAGTCCCAAAATTACCTAGTTTATGTCGAGTAGACGCTCTCCCTCTCTCTCTCTCTCTCTCTCTCTCTCCCTCTCTCTCCCTCTGCGCGGTTGGGATGGCCTAGTGGTCTAGAGTGCCGCGCTTCGACCTCTAGCTGGCCGACTACCTCTGGCTTGCGGATGTGGTTTCGAGCCCTGGTGTGAGTGTATGTGGCATGGAGATAGGGGCGCCTTCTCAACCTTGTGGGTTTCCCCTGGGCACTTCGGTTTCCTCCCATTGCTAAAGACCCTCTTACGCGCTAGAAATAAAATTAAACCATATGTTAGTCCCGAAATGACCTAGTTGTGTTGAGTATACGTTAAAACCATCTCTCTCTCTCTTCTCTCTCTCTCTCTCTCTCATTATGACACAATATATGACGACTCTCTGGAGACAATGACTTGTATTTGTAAAATATTCATAGGCTGTCAGTAGAGGTTTTATCTCCAAGTGGTTTTAACACCTAGACTCAGAAATAGGTGATACATTTCCATAACAAATACTGATTGACATATTACCAACAGTTTCTGAGGTGTACACTTTTCTTTTCTTCAAGTTTAATTAGATAAAACAGATGGGGACTGACTGACGTGTAACCAGGTTCCCCGATATTAAAGGGGATCCCAAATCAGGGCTAAACATATTTTTTTACATGTTATATATATTCGAGAAAGTTCATCCAAATTTTCCGGCGTTGATTCCCCTTGTCAGTGATGCTGTCTAGTCGTTCGGATGGGACGAAAAACTGAGATCCCGTGTACACATTGTAGTGCACATAAAAGATCTCTTTGCATTTGGAATTCGATATAAGAGTAGGCCGTAGCGCCACTGCCCGGGCAAAATGTTCCTAATAGCATTCTGTAAGGCGTATGCCCGTCTTCATTAGCCCAGTTTGGGAGCAGAACCGTAGGACATTAAACCCCATTTCATTTCATTTCCTTTTGTTTTTATTCGAATCATGATAAACACCGGTACAAAGAATAAATACTCGTACAGTAATTATTTAATTCCAGAGTAAACCCAATATCGCGTTTCTGTCCTTTTCTAAATTACCCCTAGCCACGAAATCGAGTCAAAAACAAAGTCACAAATATACTACTGTTCAAACGGCATTTAGTAATTGGAGACATTAAACTAAAGAACATTGACCGAAGAAAAATAATTACAGTGTTTAGGTCAAAGTTTCGTTTCTGCCATGATTCTTTTGTTGTTATATGATAGGTTTTCTCGACTAAGTATTACTTGAAAACGAAAATAGAATCACTGTAGAATTGAAATGAAATGAAGTTTAACGTCATACTGTTTTGCTCCTAAACTTGGCTTATGAAGACGGGCATACGTCATACAGTGTGCTGTGAGTGAAATTTGACCCGGGCATCAATTAAAGGATCCATTTAAGTGCCCGGTTGGTGAAAAAAAGTAGAAAGTTTAAACCATTTCATTTCATGGTAAAAGGGAAGCAACGGTAATTCCGTGAGTTAGGTCTGGGTGAAGGTCCCGGGGTCGATCAAGGTAGTGGCCAGAAGAAGAGACTGACCAAGAACAGCGTCTAGTCGTTGGGATGAGACGAAAAACCCAAAGTCCCGTGTACACTTTGGCGTGTATGTCGAATCTGTTCCAATCTGTATAAAAGCCGACTTTTATTTTATAAAAATAATGAGTAGGTCAAATTTACCTTTCGTTATCAAGTAGAGCACGTGAGCCACATACTGTGTGGGCCTTTAAAGGCACGGCAATAGATTACCAGGTCATACGAATTCTTAAAGGGGTTACGTTTCCGGATAAGCGATTTTGACGTTCATGTCTAAACGACTCAATATTTTGAGCTGAAATTGAGAGACAAGATAAATACACCCTTCCTCTGTATTATGGCACTTACATTTGATAAGTACACGGACTTCCATTTCTTAGACTCTGTTAAAATCGGGGTAGCAGCTTTAAAATTCGATAAAGAGTAGGCATAAACTCCGCTATCCGAGTGAATTTTCCCTTATACCATACTGCATGGCGTGTGCCCATTTCCAGTGGCCTGATTGGTGCCGAAAAGTAGGACGATAAACCCCATTTCATTTCATTTCAGTTTATTTTTAATTCCAATCGACCTGTAAACATTATAATGAACCGAGTTGTTCCGGTTAAATTACTACAGTAATGAGAATAGATGGCAGTAAATCTTGTAATGTTTTGGCAAATTTGACCTATGAAAATCGCAGATGTACACCAAAAATAGCTTTGTAAGAGGCAATATATTTTTATGTTTTGTATATTTGGGAACTTTAAAGGGACATTCCCGAATTGAACAAAGTCTCAAAAATAAAGGTCCGAGTTTCGTAGGAAATTTAAACGTCAAAATATAGAAGAATAGTGTATATACCCTGCCTCAAAATTTCAGCTCAAAATATTGAGTCGTTTGGACGTGAGCGTTAAAACAGATTATCCGGACACGTAACCCTTTTAAGATTTCGGGTCAATTCTTTCGTTGGGTGACCCGATAATCGATTCCCGTTCCTTTAGATGTCTACACGGTGAATGGTCCATGTGCTGTACTTGACAACAAAAAGTAAATTTCACCGACCATTTTATTCATTTATTCATTACTGCAGGAAGAAACCGAAGAACTCTCACTTACAACGATAAAGTTCTTGCCCTGAGCTGGGAATGAACCCTCGATGCATTGGTGAGAAGCCGTCTCTCTATCGTCACGGCTATCCGACCAGCTAATTGGTGTCCAGATTGCGAAACCATAGTGAACGTTGATACTAATCATTTTGTCTGATATCCTCTTTAATTTCAGTATTCCTCGACATTTTAGTTCTTTGTCTCTATGATTATGTTCGGGGATCACGTGGCTAGGTGGTTAAGGTGCTGGCTCGCTAACCCGAAGGTCGAGTGTTCAATCCCTACATTGGCTGAGAAAGTTCCTCTCTATTTTTCCGGCGTGGTTTCCCATTGTCACTTGTGCAGGACAGCTGCCAAGTCGTTCGGATGGGACGAAAAAACCGAGGTCCCGTGTACACATTGGCGTGCACGTAAAGATCCCTTGACAGTTGGAATTTGATATAAGAATAGGCCGTGGTGCCGCTGCCCGGGCAAAATTTCCCTAATAGCACTCTGTATGGCGTATGCACGTCTTCCATTAGCCCAGGTTAGGTGAATATCAGTAGGACTCTAAACACCATTTTATTCATTTATTCATTATAGACGTAACAGAATGAAACATTTATATGTATTTGAAATCCGCGAAACATACAACATTTTTGGATAATACAAGTAAATATAAACGAATAAGAAATATATATATTATTTACATAAACCATTCAGTAAATGGACATGAGTAAGACATGCATATGGTTATCTACCATATAAAAACGAACGCTGAACTGAGGCTTGGTTTGTAAACTGTTTTTTGATTAGTTCGTAGACTTTAGCTTTAATCAAGGCCAGGGTAGATAATTTGAAATCGTGGAAACGAAACCCACGGATTAACCCAGAGTATAGTGGAGTAGCACGGAATGAGAACACTGGGGGTTAGGGTTGGGTTAGTCCACCTCATGCGGGTGCAAGCGTTCGCAACATTTAGCAGCTAAATCAAATATAAGTTAATTTAGAAGTTTTTTTCTGGCGACGTTTCAACAGAGGTTCTCTCGTCTTTATCTTTGCGTCGCCAGAAATAAACTTCTAAAGGAACTTATATTTGATTTAGCTGCTAAATGTTGCGAATGCTTGCACCCGCATGAGGTGAACCAACCCTAACCCATCTCTCTCCCTCTCTCTCTTTCTCTCTCTTACCCCTCTCTCTCTCTCTATCTCTCCCAATACAGATAGCTAATCTATAAATAACTATGATATATCTTATATATAACAGATGATAGATACATCAGTTACTTACCGAGTTGTATTAACTAATCTAATAATATAGTCTATTAGTGTATATATATACATATACTTCTTTCTCTTACTCAAGCATTCCTGGCATCAAATTTACCATAATGTCTTAACTGTCGACACCACATCGATCATTATACAGCCTTAAACATCATCCAAGTTTGATATAAATATAAAGTATTAGGGGACCCTTCATAGATTTCTAATTTTATCATCCAAGTTTGGACAAAACCAAGTCTTAACTATTGACATTATACATTCCTACATATCATCCAGGTTTGGCCAAGAGAGAGAGAGAGAGAGAGAGAGAGAGAGAGAGAGAGAGGGAGAGAGGAGAGAGGAGAGAGAGAAATGGGGTTTAACGTCCACTCAACACAATTAGGTCATTTCGGGACTAACATATGGTTTTAATTTTTTATTTCAATAATTCGCTTGCGCGTAGGGGTCTTACGCAGTGGGAGGAAACAGGAGTGCCCAGAGGAAACCCACGAGTTTGAGAAGGCGCCCCTATCTCCATGCCACATACGCTCACACCAGGGCTCGCAACCACAGCCGCAAGCCAGAGGTGGCCGGCCAGCTAGAGGTCGAAACGCGGCACTCTAGACCACTAGGCCATCCCAACCCCCCGTGTCTACAATAGAACGAGAATAGTATTGAAGTGTCAACAATAGAACTCTACGAAAATAGTATTAAGGCATCTACAATTATTAAACCATGGAATACGAGAAAGAAATTCAACCTTTGAATAAATAATGAGAAACAATTACCAATATCCCCCCGAAGGAAAGAGAAAAGCAATTTACGATGAAACAATAACGATGGTCAGGACCAATAAACGTTCAAGTAACAATCACCAGAGAGAAAAACGACCAATAGAAATTCAATTAACATCGAATAAAAAATACAAAATTACATCTTTTCTTGGGAGGATTTATGTGTTTTCGACCAGTAATGAAATTAGGTGTCACGTTCAGAAAATCCCCGAAGAGGTCGTGGAATTTACTATATACGTACAAATGACTTTTGATCTCGTATCCTAACACCTTATTCTAAGTTGTTGGATGGTTGTTACTGCTTTAGTATGTAGCGCGGTCGACATAGATTTATATTGTCTGTAACCGATTATGTGTATTAAAGGCACGGTCACGCATAACTTAACACCAGGACAGGACTGAGACCCTTAAAAAAAATAAGGGTTCCCCAGCCCCTCCAATTTAAATTCATGAAACAAAACACGTAATGTGAATTTAAAATATGTTAAAGAGGCACAATCGCCAATGAATGAACATCACGAAAACTTAAACATACATTATGCAAGAGCGAAATCTGCCTATTGCAGGTCTTTCTTTGGGCCTGAAATGTTATCTAAATTAATAAGTAGACATTAATTAACATAACAAGATATTAATCAACTCTCGATGGCATCGCTAGTCTGCGATATTTGGGGGATTAGGATCCGATTTGCTGCTCAACTTTCATTCATGATTTAATCATGAAATGGATAATCGAGACTATGTATTATCGTATCGACTTTAGGGCGAAAATCCAATCGCTGAATTCTCGTTTGAGAGTAGATAATTTGACTGAAATTTTTAGCAAATCCCCTTTACATTATCTAGTTTTTAACTATTATAGTGAGAACTGACAGCTCTTTATCTAATCTAATCAACTATCGATGTCAACACTAATCAACTATCGATGTCAACGCTTATCAATTATCGATCCGATAGTCCGATCGAAAATTTAATCGCTAAAATCACGGTTCAGAGTTATCAATTTGATTGAAATGTTCAACAATTTCCTTTACATTATTTAGTTTTTAACTATTATAGTGAGAACTGACAGCTCTTTATCTAATCACCCATAAAGTAACTTTAATATTAAAAAATAAATAAACAGACAATAGATTATGAATTGAATTTAAACTAAAATATTTCAGGAAGACAATCATTTCATTACAATGCTAAAGGGGAAACCATCCATGACTGAACACCTGGTGTCGGTTGCTCAAAGCTCCGTTAACTTTTAACGATCCGTTAACGGAGAGAAAGATTGTTGCTGGAAATAAAGGCCCCGAACATTCTGTGGTGCCAATTTTTCCTACAGATTTATGCTAATATGAAACATAAAGTATTCTATAGTGTTTTCTGTAGTAAATTTAACGGAAAGTTAACAAACAACACGTTACCAAGATTCGTCCGTTAGAGTTTAACGGATCGTTAAAATAACTTAGTTTTGAGCAACCGACCCCAGGGGACACGAAAACTTCAACTTATCTGAATTATTGATCGCGTAAATGAATAACTTCCGTCTTGGTCGGGACTATTTCCATATGCAAATCCGCTTCGCCGTAGATCCGATATAAGGTATATTTTCTAATATGCTAAGTTATATTTTGCACTTGCTTATGATGCAGAATGCATAATGGGGAAGTTTAGTGTGGCAGAATAACTATTATACTGTATTTAGTATTATTCAAAAGTGTTTTCTGTATTTTTACAATGTGGAATAGGTATTGTTGAGCAATGGACATTGCAAATTTCTAAAACTAAAATATGTATTTTGAACCGCGAACATTGAACTAATATTGGCAACGTAATCCTTCCATACAAATGCGACCTTTTGTGTGGTGGCGTCTTAAACGCCCCCCACCCCCCGCAAAAAAACCCAACCCCTAACACACCATAACATATACTATTTATTAGTCCCAAAATAACCCATTTGTCCTAAGTTTACCTAATTATCCTTTGTGAACGCTTAAAACGTTGGGTCCCCGACCACTGGATTGCCACAAACTCAGCAGTGTTATTTCGTGTGAGTTCCCCTTTAACAACAAATTAGGACTATTAGGATTTCGTGACCATCGATATTAACCTTTTAAAACAATAGGCGACCCGTTAGTTTAATTATAGATCACACAAATAGACGACCCGTTAGTTTAATTATAGATCAGATATTCCTGCTTCCAATAACTATCACAGAAAACATATAATTGATATAGATTGTCATCCTTTAATTGGTAATAAGTACTTCCTACTTTGGAATCATTCCTGAAGTTTGTCAGGAAAAGAAATTACTAGTATATTGACCTATTTCAGTTCGGCTGATAAACGGCGCCATTAAAAGCGACGATATTCCAGACCAAAAGACAAAAGTCTATCATGCCTTTAACTTAAAGGGACAATCCCGAATTAAACAGAGGCTAAAAAAGGGTCTGAGAATGTATGAAAATAAAACGCCAAAATATAGGGGAATTGTGTATTTACCTTGTCTCAAAATTTCAACTCAAAATATTGAGTCGTTTGGACGTGAACGCCAAAACTGCTTATCCGGACACGTAACCCTTTTAAGATTTCGGGTCAATTGTTTCGTTGGGTGACCTTATAACCGATTACGGTTACTTGAGAGGGTTATGAAGTGAATAACCCATGTGCCGTACTTGATAAAGAAAAGCAAATTTCAACTACACATTATTTTTATAAAAAAAAATGTTTGGTCTTATCCAGATACCACAAAATACACCTTGGGGCACCGGTCTCAAATTCCAGATGAAGACTGACGGATTTAAATCGTTTGAAAACGTATCCTTGACTCTATTATTTTAAGGGATTTTAACACAAAATTAAGCAGTTTTTTTCCCCAAAAAAAATATCGGGATTAGCCCTTTAAGCTCTACTCAATCACACTTTATAGGTCATGTTTTGTTCATATATGATGATAAATGATGCCCCTAACAGCAGCAATTTAACAGAGTAAAAAACAAAAGTCTATAATCTTCGATTGCCTCAATCTAACTTAAAGACCTTATGCGTGATTTTATCGACATAGCATCGGGAATCTGATTAAAATACCGATCTGGCCCACACTATATGAAGATCTAACCGGTTGTTGTGATAGGTCTCACCAGAGGCCATACGAGTGGCTTTTGACCCTACGACCTCAGAAATTTGATTAACCAATCAGCATTTTTGTTACTAGTGTATTAGCCACAGTTCCGTACAAAGCTCGCCGTAACAGACCGTGTCATTGGCTACTATCGCACACCATTCAGAATACGTTAATAATAACAACTCTTACAGATCTTAGTGTAGTAAAGACAAAAACCCCGAAATTTTGAACTATATAAACGGAACGAAAAAGGACCTGTGTTCAATCATATCGTAGAATCAGTTGCAACCTGCAATATTGTGAATGTTGAATCTTTAAAATACCAGTCCAAAAATGGTTCAACCCCGCTTAGTATTTACAGTAGTCTAGGTCACCCAGACAACGCCGGATTAACCATGGTGGGGGCCCTGGGGCCTGGAACATGTGGGGGGCCCCTGATCACCGACCGCGAGCGCCGAAGGCAGGGCCGTATGTAGGATTGTAGAAGTGGGGGTGCAGCAGAGTGTTGGGGACGCCAATATAATGCCCTGAGTGCGGAACGGTGCGTGTGTGTACGTGGGGGTGGGGGTGGGGGCTTGGAGCTGCAATCAACGTCGCTCCCGTATGTCCATTTCGGCAGCGCTATTTCTTATTTGATCACAGTGGCTAAGTGGATAAGGCGCTGGTTCGCTAGCCTGGAGGTCGGGTGTTCGATTGTCAGTGATGCAGAAGGAGGGCCTGACAAGGACACCTGCCTTGTCGTTCGGATTGGACGAAAAACCGAGGTCCCGTGTACACATTAGGGTGCACGTAAAAGATCCCTTGGCAATTGGAATTCGATATAAGAGTAGGCCGTAGCGCCGCTGCCCGGGGATAATTTCCCTCATAACACACTGTATGGCGTATGCCCGTCTTCAATTACCTCAGGTTAAGTGCATAACAGTAGGACGTTAAACCCCATTTCCTTCATTCATTGATGTTAAGCACACCAAAATGAGAAACTCCTTATCCTCTAAACTAGAACTAGCCCGAAACACCATAAGGCGACGTGGATAGGGCGACCAGAACAAAAAATGGTGGCGCGCCTGTCAAATGTTAATAAGGGCGACCAAAACGAACCCTTTAATGTCATGTGGAGGGTCAGACGCCGATAGAAGAGACCCTTCGCCTTTGGAGATGGCATCCTTGTCTGGGGTCCTCCAGTAGAAAATTTTAAAAATAACGATGCAGGAAACACTTTTTTTCTGCCATTTGGGTGATATCTGAGCGGCAATTTATTATTTTATATGGCGGCAGATTTTTTGTGAGAGGCATTCGCTTCTGGTGTCCACACCTTGGGTCCGCGCCTGTGGTGGCGCCCGATAGCCTCCACATAAGAGATATAAGAAAGTTTGGATCAGGTGTAGGCGCCATTAAAACCGACCGACTCATCAGTGCCCAGGAGCATCACTATGTGATCATAATCAAGTGTATTATTTTATAATTGAAAGGTTGTCAATTTTTTTGGAGGGGACGCCTTATTTTTCTGGAAATTTTCATAAATTGGAGGCCGGAAACATGTTTTCCTGGCATTTTAGGCACTTGTGTGGAGCCATTTAGAAAAAAATAAAATTAGCGCATTTTAGTGTTATTTCAGTGGACCAATCCATGCGAGTGCTATGGAATGATGGCATTTCTAGAGGAGGGGGCTGGACGCAACTAAGATTTTTTGTGGGGGGGCCCTAATGTTTGGGGTCCTGGGGCCTATGCCCCATGGTTAATCCGGACGTGGTGATAAATGTGAGTGCTATGAAATGATGGCATTTCTAGAGGAGGTGACTAGACGCAACTAAAAAAATTTGTGGGGGGCCCCACAACCAGACAACCAGGCCATTTAATTGCTGTTTTGTCTTTGAATATATCTTTCCATAGATTTTTAGGGGTTCTGAAGACAAAAATCGTAGTAAAAACTTTTGTGGGGGGCCCCCTAATGTGGGGGCCCTGGGGCCTGTGCCCCATGGTGCCCCATGGTTAATCCGGCCCTGCACCCAGAGCCTCATAGGGAGGGCTTACAGAGTCATTTCGGGACAGTACACGTACCCCCCCTCCACCACCACAGCCTTGTACACCACTACATAAATCAAATATGTTTATTTTCTGGAATTTGTAGCCCGAAAAACCAAAAAATACCGATTTAGCTCTTACCTAATGCATCGTTAAGACTTTTTTTTGTTTTTGTGACCCTGCCTCAACTCTTTTTAAGTTAGCGCTAAGTAATAGATTAGTTATCCATTATCAGAATTCCAGAATATATTTCTGTCATTGCTGATAGTATGCACCGTGTTGCATTGCCCTTAAAGATACACTATGTCATGGAAGATAAGATACGGGAACAAACATTATGGGAGATTAGATAGAGAGTTCTCACTATATTAGTTAAAAAAATAGATAATGGAAATGGAAGTTGCTAAAAATTTCTGTCAAATTGATCCACTCTGAACCCAGAAATTAGTAATTGAATCGTCGGCCTAGCCTTGATCGTCATTACTTAACTCGGTACGATAAAAAACATAGTCTCGATTATCCACTGCATTTAAATCATGAATGAAAGTTAATCAGCAAATTGGATCATAATCCAGTAAATATCACAGGCTAGTGATGACATTGAGAGTTGATTATGACATGGATAGGTTAATTAATGTCTGATTAATAATTTAGATAAATTTTTAGGCCTAAAGAAAGAACTGTAGTATGTAGATTTAGCTTTTGCATAATTTATTTTTACGATTTTTGGTAGTGTGGCTCTGCCGTAAGTATGGCATGAAATAGGGTTTAACGCCCTACTGTTTTGCTCCTAAACTGGGCTAATGAAAATGAAGACGGGCATAGATAAAACAAAAATGATAAGAAATAGAGTGTAACGTCCAACTGGGCTAATGAAGACGGACATACGCCACACATTGTGCTATGTGGAAAATATTGTCCGCGCGGCACTACGGCCTATTCTTATATCGAATTCCAACAGTCATGGGATCTCTTACGTGCACGCCAATGTGTACACGGGACCTCGGACCCTCCATCCTGCACCAGGAACAAGGGGAAACCACGCCAGAAAATGTAGATGAACTTTCTCGGCCAATGCAGGCATCAAACACCCGACCTCCAGGCTAGCGAGGCAGCGTCTTACCAACTTAGCCATGCGATCCCCTCTGCTGTAAGTGACTCTGCCTTCACCCATTAGATGGTGTTAATAAGAGATTAGTTCTCCACCATCCATCCATTGTAAGAATACCAGAACATATTTCTGTCATGATTAATAGCTTGTCTCGTGTTTCATTGCCTTTATAATGTAAACATACAAGTTTATTAATTCCTTGGCGAGTTCTATCTTCCGGCATACGAAACTTGTTGTTATTGTTTTATCTGCTAAATGGCTTCCAAAGCGTTCATCTATATATTGCACCACATTTTTGTTAATTAATCATTATTTGCTTGATAACGATACCTGTATGTGTATTGAAACGTCGCATTCAGAAGTATAGTATATCACACAAGTGTGTTTTTTTTAGTTAAATATACTTCTATCATGTCTTATAAGGATTACGAAGCTAGTTGACCGACATTTTAATTCCTACATCGACGATTTTAGTAGAAAACACCAAACTTTGATAATTTAGAGAAGTATTACATGTATTCCGCGTCCAGTTAATGAAATTGAAAATGATTGTATTGTCTCTGGAGTATAAACGTATCATAAATTAGTATTTTAACTCTTGAATATGGCGGCCATTCAGCGCAGAGATGTTTTCACAATGTAAAAAGTTCTGATCGTGCTTAATGTTCCTTCTGATTATTTCTCAGATGTTGAGCGATGCACAAGTGTAATAAAAGAAAAAGTCTTTAAAACTCGTTTTATCGGATTCGCATTAGTCGTTCGAATGGAACGATAAACCGAATTCCGATGTACACGCTGGCTTGCAAGTTGAAGTTCCATCGGCAAGTGCAATTCGATATAAGAGTAGGCCGTAGTGTCGCAGTTCATTATGTTTGATTTAATTTAATTTTGTAAATTTATATTCATTTCGTCCTATGTAATATTAAATTTGTGAATATGATTATATTTTTCAGGCTGAGACAATAAGGGTTACATCCATTGAGGTACGTACAATTTAAACAACTTCGCGATGCCACGATCTTGAAAAATCTTTCATCTTATACAGACTAAACGGTGCTGGGCCCTGTTTCTTGAAATCTTAACTAAAGATAAAGTCTTAATTTTAGTAGATACTTCAATTTTGATTGGCTAGGCACTAAATTCAATCTAATATAATCCAATCAAATTACTCAAACTTGGATTTTATCTTAGTTATAATTTCATGAAACTTGGCCCTGTCTATTAGGGAATCATGGTAATTAAGATCGGGTCGGTATAGGAGATCTGACAGGTTGCAGGGATATGTCCAGTTAGAGGAGAGATCACCCCGGTTGTGGAGATCAGTTCGTTCTGGAAGGAGATCGGGTCGAATGGGAAAGAGGTCGGATCGGTTATGGAGACCAGGCATGTTGAACGATCGGGCCGTTTAGGAATGTGATTAGGCCAGGTTGCATGGGAAGGAATTCAGGTCGATTGGGAAGACCAAAGCGGTTGGGAAGTAGACAAGGTCGTTTGGGAAGAAGATCGGGCCTGTTGGGGATTCATGTATCGGGGATTTGATACCTACTCCACCCGGTCTCACACGGCCGACCCGAATCTATACAAATCAAACCCACCTTTCCATCACAACCCTTTGAGCACTGAGCGGAAGTGAACCTTTTTTGAACAGATATTCTTTTTAAAGGCCCAACTTTTACAATGACTGCCCGGGGCTTTCATATTTTGAAGATGCAAGACTTTCTTGATAAACGTAAACTTAGCAACATATTAAATATGTGGAAATCTCGTGAAACTAATTTAGTTAATAAAAGTCTGCGATTTTACTTAATTTATTATTCTACCGCGTAGCTCTCTTTTAATCAGAGTCTACACGGACCTGTTAAAACAAATCACACTTTGAAAAACAAAAAGCATTTGTTCTGCCAAACCTCATTAAAAAATCATGACTTTTAAATTACAAGTGTACGAGCTGATCGGATAGCCGTGGCGATAGAGAGGCGGCTTCTCACTAATGCAACGAGGGTTCAATCCCAGCTCAGGGCAAGAACTTTATCGTTGTAAGTGAGAGGGATATTCGGTCTCCCGTCCGATCAGGCAGGTTCCCCCCGAGTTTTATGGTTTCTTCCTGCAGTAATGATCGAAATCATTCGCACGATCTGTGCCAAGGGCCAAATTGAAAATAAGCCCCAGGCCTAATTTGCTATCCTTGTAAAATGACGAGATTATTATGGAGGTAAGACTGAGATTGTCTAGTATGGTGTCAAGCAGATGTGATATGTTATTAAATTTTAAAAATGAGCCGGAAAATAGCATTTTTCATATTTAATGACAAGGGAAAAAGTCTAGCACCTGGAAATATCTTACCATAAATTGACACTGAATAAACCAATTGAAATGACATGGCCATAAAACAATTCGGAATGATGCAATTTATTATTTTTCTGAATATAACATATTTAGAAATCAATTTCAAAGAATAACCTAATTTGTCAAACAGAAATCAAAACACATTCTCAATTCGTTCTTTTCAATCCTTCCCCTAAACACTCCCAGTAATCTTTTCCCCACCAGTCATTATCCACCGTCTTTTCCCCATCATTCAATATCCACCGTCCTTTCTCCACCATTCATTATCCACCGTCCCTTCCCCACCATTCATTATCCACCGTCCTTTCCCCACCATTCATTATCCACCGTCCTTTCTCCACCATTCATTATCCACCGTCCTTTCCCCACCATTCATTATCCACCGTCCTTTCTCCACCACCCATAACCCACCGTCCTTTCTCAACCACCGATTATCCACCGTCTTTTCTCCACCGTGCTTTTATCCACCGTCCTTTCTCCACCACCCATAACCCACCGCCCTTTCCCAACCACCCATTATCCACCGTCCTTTCCCCACCATTCATTATCCACCGTCTTTTCTCCACCATTCAATATCCACCGTCCTTTCCCCACCACCCATTATCCACCATCCTTTCCCCACCACCCATTATCCACCGTCCTTTCCCCACCACCCATTATCCAGCGTCCCTTCCCCACCATTCATTATCCACCGTCCTTTCCCCATCATTCATTATCCACCGTCCTTCCCCCACCACCCATTACCCACCGTCCTTTCTCCACCATTCATTATCAACCGTCGTGTCTCCACCATCCATTCATTATCAACCGTCCCTTCTCCACCATTCATTATCCACCGTCTTTTCTCCACCATTCAATATCCACCGTCCTTTCCCCACCACCCATTATCCACCATCCTTTCCCCACCACCCATTATCCACCGTCCTTTCCCCACCACCCATTATCCACCGTCCTTTCCCCATCATTCATTATCCACCGTCCTTCCCCAACCACCAATTACCCACCGTCCTTTCCTCACCACCCATTATCCACCGTCTTTTCCCCACCATTCATTATCCACCGTCTTTTCCCCACCATTCATTATCCACCGTCCTTTCCCCACCATTCATTATCCACCGTCCTTTTCTCACCATCCATTCATTACCCACCGTCCTTTCCTCACCACCCAACACCCACCGTCCTTTCCTCACCACCCATTATCCACCGTCTTTACCCCACCATTCATTATCCACCGTCCTTTCCCCACCATTCATTATCCACCGTCCTTTCTCCACCATTCTTTTCAATCCTTCCCCTAAACACTCCCAGTAATCTTTTCCCCACCAGTCATTATCCACCGTCCTTTCCCCACCATTCATTATCCACCGTCCTTTCTCCACCATTCATTATCCACCGTCCTTTCCCCAACATTCATTATCCACCGTCCTTTTCTCACCATCCATTCATTATCCACCGTCCAACCCCACCATTAATTATCCACTGTCCTGTTTCCACCATTCATTATCCACCGTCCCATCCCCACCACTTATTATCCACCACCCTTTCCCCACCGTCCTTTATCCACCGCCCTTCTCCGCCATTCCATCGCTACCGTACCCCCCATTCATTATCCTCCGTCGGGGATCACGGTGGCTAAGTGGATAAGGCTCTGGTTCGCTAGCCTGGAGGTTGAGTGTTCGATCCCTGCATTGGCCGAGAAAGTTCATCTCGATTTTCCGGCGTGATTTCCCCTTGTCAGTGATGCAGAAGGAGGGCCTGACAAGGACAGCTGCCTAGTCGTTCGGATGGGACGAAAAACCCAGGTCCCGTGTACAAATTGGAGTACACGTAAAAGATCCCTTGGAAGTTGGAATTCGACATAAGAGTAGGCCGTAGCGCCGCTGCCCGGGCAAAATTTCCCTCATTGCACACTGTGATGTATGCCCGTCTTCAATTAGCCCAGGTTAGGTGCTTAAGCGTAGGACGTTAAACCCCATTTCATTCATTCATTCATTATCCTCCGTCGTTTCGCCACTATTCATTAGCCACCGTCCTTTCTCCGCCATTCATTAGCCACCGTCCTTTCTCCGCCATTCAATATCCACCGTCCTCTCTCCATCATTCATTAGCCACCGTCCTTTCTCCGCCATTCATTATCCACCGTCCTGTCTCCACCATTCATTATCCACCGTCCTGTCTCCACCATTCATTATCCACCGTCCTTCACCAACATTCATTATCCACTCCACCCAGGGCCGGATTAACCATGGCGCTCAGCCCCCCCCCCCCACATTAGAGGCCCAACCCACAAAAATATCAGTTGCGTCAAGACCTCCTCCTCTAGAGATGCCACCATATCATAGCGCTCGCATGGATTGGTCCACTGAAATAACGCCAGAATGCGCTAATTTTGTGACAGAATTCTATTTTTTACTCGGGGAGGTACTTCTAAATGGCTCCACACAAGTGCCTGAAATGCCAGGAAATCACGTTTCCGGTCTCCAGGGCCCAAACCATGGTTAATCCGGCGTTGACTCCACCCTTCATACATTTTAGCAATCATTTTTTTATATTTCAGAATACACCTTACCTACAAGCCCCGCCAAGTAAAGAAAATACAAGTAGTCCATACACGGGGTTTATCAAGGATGTTTTGGATGAAGTGGCCAAATTTACAAAATTTGATTTCAAAATTAGCCTGGTTGAGGATAATACATTTGGATCCCAAAATGAAGATGGAACCTTCACTGGGATGATTGGAGAAATTTTATTAGGGGTAAGTAGGCTAGAGAGAGAGAGAGAGAGGGAGAGAGAGAGAGAGAGGGGGAGGGAGGATTTTGTTAGGGATAAGTAGAGAGAGAGAGAGAGAGAGATAGGGGGGATCTAACATGAGAGAGAGATAGAGAGGGAGGATTTAACGCCACTCGACACATACTGGGTTTTTTAAACTGGATTATTTGCCCCACATGTGCGTTCAGACGCTTAAGTTAAACTGGTTTAACGATCGCTGGGGTTTTTAAGCTAGTTCAACTTAAGCGTCTGAACGGGCTATAGGTCATATCGGGACTTATTACACATTGTTCAATTTTATTTCAATAATTCGCTTGTCCGTAGGGTTCTTTAGCAGTGGGAGAAAACCCACGAGGTTATGCAGGCGACCCTACTCCTTGTCACGTACAACCGGGGAATCGAAACCACGCCAGTTGACTCAATGCCAGGTAGACTATCAATGGAAATGCATTGTGACAAAATGGCGCTGTTTAGATACAAATTATTACTATGTTTTTATATGATTATGTATTCTCCAAGCCCAATATTCATTCTTAACCCTATATTTCTCTAAGAACAATATTCTTCTCGGCCCCAAATTGTTCAAATACATTTTATGTCAAAATATTTGTTGTAAAAAATGTTATGCTATATTTTTTTAAAAAAAAGGGTATAAACAGGCATCAGAAATCCCCCCTCCCCCCTTCCCGGCATTAATTAGTCTTGATATTCAAGGGTTCATTTTGAAAGGGTGTCAAAATTTATTACTCGTGAGCGCTTTATCCACCAGAAGTTCTTGACTCTTCTACGCTTATGTCTGCCCTTTTTAAGTTCTTTTTTCAGTAAAGGGTTTTGTGTGCACTTCAGAAAAGGGGACATAACTCCGGAATCGAAGTCAGTTGACTCAATGACAGGCTTTATGATACATTAATGACCATAAGAATATCTTGTTTTAACAAGACAAAATATTTTTTTAAAAAAAAGGGTATAAACAGGCATCAGAAATCCCCCCTCCCCCCTTCCCGGCATTAATTAGTCTTGATATTCAAGGGTTCATTTTGAAAGGGTGTCAAAATTTATTACTCGTGAGCGCTTTATCCACCAGAAGTTCTTGACTCTTCTACGCTTATGTCTGCCCTTTTTAAGTTCTTTTTTCAGTAAAGGGTTTTGTGTGCACTTCAGAAAAGGGGACATAACTCCGGAATCGAAGTCAGTTGACTCAATGACAGGCTTTATGATACATTAATGACCATAAGAATATCTTGTTTTAACAAGACAAAATATGACACGCGGATAATATATAATAACATGTATGTAAGATTTAGATAAAGAGGTAGCCATTTTCCTGTAATAGTTCAAAAATAGATAATGTAAAATGTATAATTTGAAATTTTCATTCAAATTACTCTCTTGCGATTTACGAGCAAAGATATAAGCCCTAAAAGGTTTGACAAAACGTTTACATTAATTGCAACCACCGTACTGGTTGTTCGAAGCGAAGTCCCGCTAATGTGCACGTAAAAGATCCCCTGGCAGTTGGAATTCGATATAAGAGGCGCCGTAGCGCCGCTACCCGGGCAAAATTTCCCTCATATTTGGGAATGCCCGTCTTTCATTAGCCCGGGCTAGGTGCATAATAGTAGGACGTTAAACCCAATTTCATTCAATGGCTGAACCGTTCTAATCTGTTTAATATGGAAGCAGTGAGATTTGATTATAGTCTTGTCATGTTAGTAAATGTCACATAAATAGTTTATATGACATTAAAGAAAGGGATTAAAGAAAGACATACGATAGGCAAATTGTTCCAATGGCATTTAATTAATTAAACTGGAGTAAACTGATCACAATTCTATGGAATACGATAATGACTAGAGAAAACTAGTCGAAACGTAGCTCAGTAAAACGCAGTAAATGGTATTCCATACCATTGTGACCTGGGTTCTGTTTCTCGAAATCTTAACTATAGATAAAATAAAATTTTAGTGGTTACTTCAAATTTAATTGGTTAAGCGCTAAAATCAATATTATCTAATGAAATTACTAAAATTTGGATTTTTACTTAGTTAAAATTTCGTGAAACAGACCCTTGTATATTGCAGGCCCGTAGCCAGGAAGTTGGGGGTTTTTTTCGGGGGGGGGGGCAAAAATGTTTTCGGGAGGGCCAACTAGCATGGGCATCTGCATGAATTTTGCGGTAAAGGCCAATTTTCTTGTGATATTGGGGGGGGGGGCAAGACTCAGTATTGGGAGGGCAGTTGCCCCCCCCCCCCCCCCCGTGCCACCCCCTGGCTTCGGGCCTGGTATATTGCAATAGCAAAATTTAACCCTTGCATACGCCTAATAGACACCATTTCTAATATCATTAAATGCTTTTTATTAGACCTTGTTTGTAAGAAAACATTATCTGACAGAAAAATGTTATTCTATAAATTATTTTTCAAGCATATAAATATAAATGTTGTCTAGTTCTCGTGAAATTGGGGATCACGGTGGCTAAGTGGGTAAGGCGCTGGTTCGCTAGCCTGGAGGTCGGGTGTTCGATCCCTGCATTGGCCGAGAAAGTTCATCTCGATTTTCCAACGTGATTTCCCCTTGTCAGTGATGCAGAAGGAGGGCCTGACAAGGACAGCTGCCTAGTCGTTCGGATGGGACGAAAACCGAGGTCCCGTGTACACATTGGAGTGCACGTAAAAGATCCCTTGGCAGTTGGAATTCGATATAAGAGTAGGCCGTAGCGCCGCAGCCCGGGCAAAATTTCCCTCATAGCACACTGTATGGCATATGCCCGTCTTCAGTTAGCCCAGGTACGGTGCTTAAGCGTAGGACGTTAAACCCCATTTCATTCATTCATTATCGTGAAATTAGTACTGGACGATAATTTCAACAAATCAGTTCATTGCCATTGGCCAATCACGCTATTTTACCGAGATTTCGTCTAATAGATTGGATGCAGCTATGACGGGTGTGCCATGCCAGGCAGGGTAAGCTTACTCTTCCGGACACCTGTTACCACTGTTTGTCTTGAATACACTATTTTGCCTATAACGTTTTTAGGACTTCGAATTGTGTCTTATGGTTTGGATTGTTCGTACTCAGTTTTTATTTTATTTGATCACTTGTGCTTGAATTTTATTTTTATCTTTCAGATAGCCGATGTAGCTGCAGCACCGTTGACAGTGACGTCAAATCGACGAGGTGTTGTTGAATTCTCTCCGACCATTCAAAACTTCGGCCATGTTATTGTCATGCGCAAACCAGACGGCATTCAGACGAACTACATAGAGCGGGTATCTCGCCTTTTTGCTCCACTAGAGCAAAGCGTCTGGTTGATGTCGCTAGTCGCCTACCTCGTCACGAGCACCGTTCTCTATGGTATCGCCCATAGTAACCCGTATGAATGGAGGAGGCTGGCTCACGACGGAGAGGCGACGGCCAGAGAGGGGGAAACATTTAACTGCATGAATTCCTTCTGGTTCGTCATAAGCTCATGGGCATTACAAGGTTTGTGCTTTTATGTCTAGTGTAACCATGGTGATTCAGTGTTGGCCGATAAGGTTTCTTATGGGGTTATTTTCGAGCGTGGTTTCCACTTGTCTAGTTAGAAGAAGGTCCTCGGTGTTAGCTTCCGGTCCCTCGTGATTTTCTGGCTTTGTTTAGGACCGAAGTCCTGGGAGGGAAAGGACGAAAACCCGAGGCTCTGTGTACACATTGGCTTGCATGTAAAAGGACTCTCGACAATTGAAATTCGAAATAAGAGTCGACCGCAGTGCTGCTGTCAGATCAAAATCTCCCGCATAGCACACTGTATGCCACATACGCTCATACCAGGGCTCGAAACCACAGTCGCAAGCCAGAGGTGGCCGGCCAGCTAGAGGTCGAAGCGCGGCACTCTAGACCACTAGGCCATCCAAAACCCATGTCGAAAAGTTCATTCTTTCCTGATCCTAAATGCCAAAACTGTAGCCTCTACCACGTTCACAAGCGCGCGAGAGAGAAATGGGATTTAACGTTTACTCGAAATAAACTAGGTCATTTCGTGACTAACACATGGTTAAATTTATTGCAATAATTCGCAAGCGCGTAGGGGTCTTTAGCAGTGGATGGAAACCGGAGGACCCGGAGAAAACCCACGAGGTTGGGCAGGCGACCCTACTCCTTGTCACGTACAACCGAGGAATCGAAACCACGTCAGTTGACTCAATGACATACTTTATGATACAGCGTTCAAGTGCTAACCATTCGACTATCAAACCCCCCAGTTTCTACCGCGTTCGCAAGGAAGTCAGATGTTGACAGACCGACGGGCAGGGGGACAACATAATACGCTCGCATAAAATGGGAGGCGGGAGGTATAAAACATCTTTGAATTGCTGAAAACTTATATTTATGTTATATTTACATTTAAATGAAATTTGGTGTTTCAGGATTTGGATCCAGAACCCCGCGTTCTATGGGCGGTAGAACGGTTGTGATTTTCTGGTGGATATTCGTTATTATATTCGTTGCCACGTACATCGCCAGTCTCACCAATCTGTTAAAACACAGTCCTGATGCGTCAGATATACAATCATCATTTGGAGGGATACGGAGTCTGGAGGACCTCAATAAGCAGGATGAGGTTACGTTTGGGATGTTAAACGGTGGATCGACCGAACAGTACTTCAAAACGGCTAATATCCCTTACTTGAAAAACATTTGGCAAGCGGTAGACGCCGACAGAGAGTTACTTGTGAATTCTGTTCGCGACGGTATTTCAAGAGTAAGGCGGCAATCCAGATCTAGCGTCCCATACGCCTTCATCATGGAGTCGGCCATGGCCAAGTATCACACAAGGAAGAAGCCATGTGACCTATATTACGCGGGAGACTTAACAATGGCCGGTAATTATGCTTTTGCTTACCGACCAGGGTGGAAACACTCGAAAGCTTTTGACATGGCCATCATGCGTCTTCGGGAAAACGGTGCTCTGCAGATGCTGGAAGAGAGATGGTTTAGCGGCACCTGCGAGGGCTCCTTCATTGATTCCAGTACGACCGTAGGAGATAAGTACCGCGAACCCAGTTTCTACAAGGTGGATCTTGGATCTTTTGGAGGTGCGCTGATTATTCTTATTATTGGTCTAGTGGCTGGTTGTCTTATCACTGGAGTGGAAATCTGTATTTTCAAAAAGGCCGAGAGGGTGAGTATGATATAGGGATGCTGTATTTTGTAAACGATATTTGGCTTACTGCTCTCCGGCATGGTTTCCACTTGTCATGGATGCAGGACGGAGGACCGGACAAGGACAGCTGTCTAGTCGTTCGGATGGGACGATTAGCCAAGGTTCCTTGTACACATTGGCGTGCACGTAAAAGATCCCTTGGCAGTTGGAATTTGACATAAGAGTAGGCCGTAGCGCCGCTGCCCTGGCAAATATGCCCCCATAAAAAAACTGCCGTATGCCCGGCTTCACTAGCCCAGTTTAGGAGCAGAAGAGTAGGACGTTACACCCCATATCATTTCGATCTCGCCTGCGTTATTCGGAAACGGCAAGACGTTGGGTCCTTAAACACGAGACCTGCGGTTCTCCTCCGGTGTTGTAATTGATGCAGAAAAGTAGCACGTTTAACCCTATGTTATTACGTTTACAATGATATTACCTCACATGTCGTGCCCTGTGAAATTCGTCTATAATGCAGGTTCTGATGGGACGACAAACCAAGGTCATTATAGGACGAACTCTATCGATATTCAGCATTTCTTGACTTTCAGTTACAGAGTTATTCCCGCTTTGCCGAAATATCAGATTTTCCTTTCGGATAAGCAGCTACCCAGACATTGCTGCCCTTTGTGCTTATGTACATACTATGCTTGGCTATGTTACTTTTTGGAATAAACAGATTTTGGGAAACCGTTTGCCCTGCTTTCAGTAACTATTGCATAATAGAGTGCAAAATCCAATTAAAAGGTTAGGCTTGATCCCAAGATTTTGAAGCTTAGCTCCCTGGTTCATGTTGAAACATTGTGATTAATTTCTTCTCGTACTTTTTGTTTTCAGCCCGAACGAGTTAATCGTCCAGCAGATGCCGAGCGGAACGACGCATTACAACCTGCATTATCGCCAACTGATCGTAGCGTCACTAAGTTATGATAAAACATGCGTCTATGTTATTAATTTTGGTTGGTGTAAAACGCCCTCTGTCAAGCCCACATCATTCCTTACATGCATCCAGTGGCGGATTAAGCTTCACCAAGGCCTGAGGCGGCAGTTGCTGGAGGGCCTGTTTAAAATGGCGTGGGCCAAATTAATTTCGGGTTAGGGCCTATGTTGATTCCCATTGGGCCTAAACTAAACCCCACCCCCCTAACATCCATTGTCTATGTGTTTTTAATCGTATCAGACAAGTATAAAATTATTTTTTTTTACAAAATCTTTGGGCCTGAGGCTGCAGCCTCATCAGCCTCATTAGCCTCAATAATAATCCGCTACTGCACGCATCTTTATTCACGAAATACTATTGGGCTACGTTTAAGGTTGTCATGTCTGTTCAGTGGGTGTGTTATACCAACTCTGTGCCGTTTGAATTGTGTTTTTTTTTTACATTGACATTATCACCATCTCTATTTAAATCAGTGCCGGATTAACCTTTATGATGGACTGCTTGAAGGCTAAGATTTTAACACCTAGGGCACTCCGGCAATGGTCGGGCAGCGGTGGATTTGCCTAAAGACTTGACAGGCCTAACACCTAGTGTCAGCGCTTGATTTACCTGACTTAGTAGGCTGAAATCAGTGTCGGATTAACTTTGTGACGTGACAAGTTGAAGCCTAAGGGTTAAACACCAAGGGTCCTTGGCCCAAAGTCAGGCAGCGCTGAATTTACCTGCAGGCCGAAGCGTGGTGTTTCAACATCGAGGGTCCTCCAGCCAAGGTCAGGCAGCGCTTGATTAACCTATAGACTTGGCAGGCTGAAAGCTAGGGTCTTAAAATTTACAGGAGGGCCTGCAGTCTTGGGTATCTAATACTTTTGTCACCGACGTATGTCGTTCTTACGCGCGCCGTTGTCTTAAACGCTCATTATCAAACCCGTCTTTACTCAATTTAGTTTAAAAGACGGAGATCGCTAAATCGGAGACAGTCCTGCGCATTTTATGACGTCATATGTGGGTTAGGAAAAGGGTTAGGCTTGGCCAAAGGGTTAGAGTTAGGGCTAGCCCTGTGTACATCTGCAGGTCCTACAGGGTTAGAGTTAGGGCTTGCCCTGTCTTCATCTGCATGTCCTAACACTGACTCACATAATATGGCGTCATGAAATACGCAGGACAGTCTCAAGCGTTTTCCTTAAAGGACACGTTCAGCTTGACGTATTATCCGGCACCGATTAAAATAGTTTCACGATCGAATATTAGCACTCACGACAAATCTTTTTCACTTTCTAGTAAATATAAATATAAATGTACCGATGATTTATGTTCTGCACTGACTAACGACCCATTCAAATTGGGAATGAAACGACCTGCTCCCAAAATAATACACTGATGTCTTGTGGGGCGGTTTGACAAAAATGTGGAACAAGTGCAACACTTTGTAAAGTCACCCCTCTTTATCGTTCTTTTATTATAATACCCTATGCCGCGGCGACACTTTGTAACGCGACCACTCATCTTCTATTTTATCGTTCTTTTATTATAATAGCCTATTTTTAATTTGCCCCCCCCCCCCGGCGATCTATTTTCCCGCTTTCTATGATAATGGGAGGCGCCTCGTGCGTGCCAATTATTTAAATATGAACAATATTGTTTCTGTTTTAAGGCAATTGATGTGTTTCTGTAATATTGGTTAGTGTCTTCGCACTACAACTGGTCAGATTTTCATGTAGTAGAGGCCATCGAATGTATATAAAATTAAAAAAACCAAAACGAAATATCGATATGTATTTTAAACAGATTGTTGGTTATTTAATACTAATACAACGTCATCAACTTAAAACAGGGAGGCATTTGAAGAGTCCATGGGGTAAACCATCTGAGTCACATTTTTGTCTTTTCGCATAAAACGCAAAACAAACTTTTGGACGAGAATGCTTGACGCGAACAAAACAATGAGTGGGTTTAATTACAACTTCAAAATGATCTTTAACACGAACCATAATTACCAGTACAGTGGACTGCAACTTTTCAGGCAAATAAAGGTTTAAATAAAGAGAACGATGAACTTGTATTTGTCCGGGAGGTCATTTCAGAAGGGCGTTGGTTTCATGTGCCGCATCGTTTTTACCTGAAATTGATTGGTCCACATACAATTTGCTACCAGATGGTGCCATTATGTGTCTTAAATCCTTTTCCCCCTGGGTGCTTCATTTGTCAACAAATGCGTGCTTCATTATTACACATTTTCCTCGTCAAAAATTAAGCACCTTCCCCTTTTTCTCTCCATGTTGTAACCCATCTCGTTTGGTAAAGAGAACAGCAACCATTTCAGAAATTCCGACAAGTACTCCTGAACAGCGGGAAATTGAACATTTTTTTGGTTTATTACTGCAAGGACATCACCAGAATATATTCTTTTGAAATGACTCCATCTTGAAATGACTCCATCTTGAAATGACTCCATTTTGAAATGACTCCATTTTGAAATGAGTCGACTCCATTTTGAAATGAGTCGACTCCATTTTGAAATGACTTGAACTCCATTTTGAAATGACTCTATTTTGAAATGACTCGACTCCATTTTGAAATGACTCGACTTTATTTTGAAATGAATCGACTTCATTTTGAATGACTCGACTCCATTTTGAAATGACTCGACTCAATTTTGGAATGACTCCATTTTGGAATAACTCCATTTTGAAATGACGCCATTTTGGAATGACGCCATTTTGTGTTTTTACTCTCCGTTCCCACATCATCTGAGTTTAAGTCTTGATACGGCGTGTAACGTTTGATTATATGTGATTAACTATATATATATATATAAGTGTGAATATATGTGTTTGTTTTTTAAGATAACTCATTTTTAAAATCTTCAATAAAAATTATGTTAGAAAAAATGACCCGCTTGAATTTTATGTTTTTTCAGCCCTCTCTCAAATGTGATATAGGTCTACTGACCCCTCTGACCTATTCAGATCGAGGGAGTCACGGGGATACTTAGAATGTTGACCCAAGTCGCTGTCGATCGTCATCAGTGTTAAAGCCGACAGTTCTAGCTCAATCTCGAAACCAGAAAAATGTGACACGGGGTAGCCATTTTCCCGGAAGCGACGAATCCTATGACTGTCACGTGACAGGTGCTTATTTAACGTGCCTGGATGACCGAATCACTTAAAAATATACCCACGCGTAGAAAACTAGATCTTTACAAAAACTTGAATTTGTGCGTTTAGGGTCAAATTTTTGATGTCAGCAAGTTTACTTTGACCCAAGGATCATTTTACAACAAACGAAACGACGATCCGACCTCTAACTTTCGAGAAATCGATCCAAAACGATTGACCAATCAGAGATCAGAATTGGCGGAGCTTCGGCTTGGAACAAGTGGGAAAAATGGCTGGTAAAAGGAACCAGAGGTCTCCGACCCCGCGGCTGCCTCTGGTAACGAGATTCAGTTCACGCTATCTTAATTTTAAAATATGTAATACAAATTAATATATTGAAACTTCATTCAAATTACCTTATTCCTGAGCGAAGTTATAAATGTTGGGAGTTTTGATAAGAATAGCGTAGTCTTGATTTTCATTTCTACCATTGTTTCGATAATAACCAAAGTCTCGATAATCCATTAAAAAATTTAATTGTTAAATAGTGATCATGTTTTTATCCAGTTAAAATAACGAGCATCCCATGCTCTAGAGAGCTGATTACTGGCTAGAACCAAATTTACAGTACATTTGAGGCGAACAGAAATACATGCACTAGAATGAAGCATACTCCTCGCAGTGTTCCGTTTGATTAGAGCTAATCAGGACTGTCATGTTGCTGTACTGAAGTGATAGATTTGTTTGAACGGGAAGAAAAGACAGACCCGCTCAAAAGTTCAAGTACCAGAAGCCAATCCAGCAATGGTCAGAGAGGGATTTCTCGGTCCATTGCTTCAGGAATATGGGACAGAGGTAGCGCTTACATGTCATACGCCAGAAGTCTCAAATGAATGTCAAGCTCTAACGTCTACACAGGTAGTATGTATTGCGCATGCTCTCCAGTTAAGAATATGTAGTCACCGTTTGACATGAATTTGTCTAGCCTCGTTCTTTGACTACATTGTTACCAATGGCACTGAACACATACTGGTACAGGATACGCGTACCAATGGCAAACTGTTAATTTTGTCTTAAATATTGGATATCAGACGATCAGCTTTCCCCGGTGAGGTCACAACGTCAATGTTGCTTTAAACTGACAAATAATTCGTGTTTTTAATGTCGAATTCGGATGATATTGAGTTAGAGACTTAGCTCCTTTAGAATAGGGGGATCACGTGGCTAAGTGGGTATGACGCTTGCTCGCTTGCCTAGAGATCGAGTGTTTGATCCCTGCATTGGCCGAGGAAGTTCATCCAGATTTCCGGTGTGGTTTTCCCTTGTCAGTGATGCAGAACGGAGGGCCTGACAAGGATAGCTATCTAGTCGTTCGGATCGGACGAACAACCATTAGATGGTCGCGAGAGATAGAGCAATGGGGTTTAACGTCCACTCGACACAAACTATGTGAACCAAGTCGGACGTTAAACCCCATTTAATTTACCTTTAACGCAAAGTTTTAATGTAACTGACATAAGAAAAGGAAAATATTGCCCACCACCAAGACAAAAATCAACGAACATGATTTATATAACTCCACCCCTCTCTTGCATCGCAACTGCAACACCTGTACAATCGAAAACACCACGGCCGCCACTCCAAAAAAAATAAAAAATTATTAATTCCCATCTTATATGTAAAACAAAATATTGTGGAGACTTGCGTCGCTAGTAGGGGACGGGAGTGTGTGTGGGTGTGCGTGTGTGTGTGTGTGTGTGTGTGGGGGGGGGGGGTGGCCGAATGAGCGGAATTGCAATCGAGTGACGCGGAATTCAGGACTGTCGCAATTCTGTCAGTCCCGGTCACGGAGGTGATGTGAGTTGCATGAAAACGTATCACATAGCTCGAATCTAAGTTAGAGGCTATTAAGGGCTTTTCATACAAAATTAAGCAGTTTTAACCCCCCAAAATGTTATCGGGATGGCCCCTTTAAACATAACGAAATGGTTTCGGCTGCATTGTTGGTTGTGATATTTTCTTATTCAGTCGACCCATGCGTTGTAGCTCGAAATAGCCCTTTTCACTCGATTGTCACGATTTTTGGGATTGACAGAATTGGCCAATGAGACAGTCTGTTATGACGACTTCTTGACCTTTAACAAATAGGGATTGTGGGTAAATAACTAGAACGGGACGCTGATTGATTAATCGGGACCATGTTTTTTTTTATCTCATGTAACAAAGGGATATCATTTATAATTTAGGTGCATTGAGCTCTGCTAGTTTTGACAATAGATGATTTTGACTTTCACCTCATATTAAACTGTTGTCCAGTCACGATCTTATTAAATCTAATTAATTCAATATGTCCATTACAAGCTATACATGATCTGTGTACAAGATCAACACGGCTTCAAATGTTTATGCACCTGCCGTGACGAGATAAAAGAGACAATTGCAGATATGACCATGTGTTCAACGGGTATATATTGAGGAGTTCTCTGTCAGTTAAAAAGCGAGCAGCCGGGGTGAGAAGAAAGGCTGGGACGTGTGTATGGACTCACCCGGGTCCAGCCGCTGCCTTGGCAGAGGGGCAGAATTGTAAATGTTGTATTATGAAGATATGTTCCTGTAGAAGACTAGTAGATTTAATATTATGTAGATGTGTTCGTGTCGTAGCCTAGTTCTTATAGTTTAAGTACCTGTATTACAGTGTTATGTAGATGTGCTCCTGATGTAAATAAATCCTTTAACTACAAAACTCTTATCTGTTATCCCTACGATTGTGTTACAGATATTAGTTATTGGTGCATTAACAAATAAGAGTTAAACCCCATTTCTCTCTCTCTCTTTCAGTTGGTGATCACTTGAGGGTGGTTGGGATGGCCTAGTGGTCTAGAGTGCTGCGCTTTGACTTCTAGCTGGCCGGCCACCTCTAGCTTGCGGCTGTGGTTTCGAGCCCTGGCGTGAGCGTATGTGGAATGGAGATAGGGTCGCCTTCTCAACCTCGAGGGTTTCCTCCAGGCACTCCGGTTTCCTCCCACTGCTAAAGACCCTACGCGCAAGCGAAATATTGAAATAAAATTAAACCATATGTTAGTCCCGAAATGACCTAGTTGTGTTGAGTGGACGTTAAATCCCATTTCTTTCTCTCCCTCTCTCTTTCAGTTGGTGATCACTTGAGGGTGGTTGAGATGGCATAGTGGTCTAGAGTGCCGCGCTTTGATCTCTAGCTGACCGGCTACCTCTGGCTTGCGGCTGTGGTTTCGAGCCCTGGCGTGAGCGTATGTGCCATGGAGATAGGGGGGCCTTCTCAACCTCGCGGGTTTCCTCCGGACACTCCCGTTTCCTCCCACTGCTAAAGACCCTACGCGCAAGCGAAATATTGAAATAAAATTAAACTATATGTTAGTCCCGAAATGATCTAGTTGTGTTGAGTGGACGTTAAACCCCATTTCTCTCTCTCCCTCTCTCTTTCAGTTGGTGATCACTTGAGGGTGGTTGAGATGGCATAGTGATCTAGAGTGCCGCGCTTTGATCTCTAGCTGACCGGCCACCTCTGGCTTGCGGCTGTGGTTTCTAGCCCTGGCGTGAGCGTATGTGGCATGGAGATAGGGGCGCCTTCTCAACCTCGCGGGTTTCCTCCGGGCACTCCGGTTTCCTCCCACTGCTAAAGACCCCCACGCGCAAGCGAATTATTGAAATAAAATTAAACCATATGTTAGTCCCGAAATGACCTAGTTGTGTAGAGTGGACGTTAAACCCCATTTCTCCCTCTCTCTCTCAGTTGGTGATCACACAGTTGAATCTATTCAATTACACCCCAATACATCAATTAGATCGATGACTCAATAAAAAAGTAAAAGATTTTAAAAGTAATAATAATTCTAAAAACTTTTCAGAAAAATGTGACTAATCATTTTATTGTCGAGCTTAGTTTTTAAATTTTTGAATAACTGTTTACTGGCTGGTTTTACAGAAGATTTAAAGAAAATTGTCGAAACTATTTGCAAACACAGAAATGTTTACTACTTTTGTATTGTACATTGTTAAATTTGAGTTTTCTTCAGTTAATCCTAAGAAAACTCAGTATTGATGTCCATGATATTTTATATAATAAATGTTCACATATATCCAAGCGAAATATTCCTGTATACACTGCATCTAATATTGTAGATATATATATATATATATATAAAGTTAATGTAATCTTCCTTCTTTCTAAACTAGGAATCACCCTCTCTGTCCGTGGCCATCCCTGCGTTGCATCGTGGCCACCTCTGACCTCCTTATCCGGTTCAACCCTCCCTGTCCGTGGCCATCCCTGCGTTGCATCGTGGCCACCTCTGACCTCCTTATCCGGTTCAACCCTCCCTGTCCGTGGCCATCCCCGCCTTGCATCGTGGCCTCCTTTGACCTCCTTATCCGGTTCAACCCTCCCTGTCCGTGGCCATCCCTGCGTTGCATCGTGGCCACCTCTGACCTCCTTATCCGGTTCAACCCTCCCTGTCCGTGGCCATCCCCGCCTTGCATCGTGGCCTCCTCTGACCTCCTTATCCGGTTCAACCCTCCCTGTCCGTGGCCATCCCCGCCTTGCATCGTGGCCTCCTCTGACCTCCTTATCCGGTTCAACCCTCCCTGTCCGTGGCCATCCCTGCGTTGCATCGTGGCCACCTCTGACCTCCTTATCCGGTTCAACCCTCCCTGTCCGTGGCCATCCCTGCGTTGCATCGTGGCCACCTCTGACCTCCTTATCCGGTTCAACCCTCCCTGTCCGTGGCCATCCCTGCGTTGCATCGTGGCCACCTCTGACCTCCTTATCCGGTTCAACCCTCCCTGTCCGTTGCCATCCCTGCGTTGCATCGTGGCCACCTCTGACCTCCTTATCCGGTTCAACCCTCCCTGTCCGTGGCCATCCCTGCGTTGCATCGTGGCCACCTCTGACCTCCTTATCCGGTTCAACCCTCCCTGTCCGTGGCCATCCCTGCGTTGCATCGTGGCCACCTCTGACCTCCTTATCCGGTTCAACCCTCCCTGTCCGTGGCCATCCCTGCGTTGCATCGTGGCCACCTCTGACCTCCTTATCCGGTTCAACCCTCCCTGTCCGTTGCCATCCCTGCGTTGCATCGTGGCCACCTCTGACCTCCTTATCCGGTTCAACCCTCCCTGTCCGTGGCCATCCCTGCGTTGCATCGTGGCCACCTCTGACCTCCTTATCCGGTTCAACCCATCACGTCCGTTGTCATCCCCGCCTTGCATCGTCGCCACCTCTGACCTCCTTATCCGGTGATCGCCACTGAGCTTGTTATCCACATTGTTCTCAATCTTCGTTACGATCTCGTCCTCATCATATTTATTCTTCATGCTCGCAAATCTTTTACTTACAATCGGGTTGTGATCGCCACTCTCGTCTCTGCCGTCGCCATCTGGTGCTAGGAGTTGACGACTTGCCATCTCATCTCTCTTCGTAATCTGTTGATTTGAATTCAGACCATCCACGAAGCTTTGTTTATAAACAACGACACATACACAACATATCAGAAGTTTAAACATCATGGTACTGGATGTACGAGGAACTGGTCTACTCTACAATAGCACTGTATCCCTGTTGATAGACTGGATGTACGAGGAACTGGTCTACACTATAATAGCACTGTATCCCTGTTGATAGACTGGATGTACGAGGAACTGGTCTACTCTATAATAGCACTGTGTCCCTGTTGATAGACTGGATGTACGAGGAACTGGTCTACACTATAATAGCACCGTGTCCCTGTTGATAGACTGGATGTACGAGGAACTGGTCTACTCTATAATAGCACTGTGTCCCTGTTGATAGACTGGATGTACGAGGAACTGGTCTACTCTTTAATAGCACCGTGTCCCTGTTGATAGACTGGATGTACGAGGAACTGGTCTACTCTATAATAGCACTGTGTACCTGTTGACAGACCGGTGTATTCCCTGTTGACAGGTTGGATGAACGAGGAACTGGTCTACTCTGTGTCTCCGTTGATAGACTGGTGTATTCCCTGTTGATAGACTGGTGTATTCCCTGTTGATAGACTGGTGTATTCCCTGTTGATAGACTGGTGTATCCCTGTTGATAGACTGGTGTATTCCCTGTGGATAGACTGGTGTATTCCCTGTTGATAGACTGGTGTATTCCCTGTTGATAGACTGGTGTATTCCCTGTTGATAGACTGGTGTATTCCCTGTGGATAGACTGGTGTATTCCCTGTTGATAGACTGGTGTATCCCCTGTTGATAGACTGGTGTATTCCCTGTTGATAGACTGGTGTATTCCCTGTGGATAGACTGGTGTATCCCCTGTTGATAGACTGGTGTATTCCCTGTTGTTAGACTGGTGTATCCCTGTTGATAGACTGGTGTATTCCCTGTTGACTCAATAACAGACCCTATTTATACAACGTGCACGTGCTAACCCTTCAGTCCTCGAGCTATTGGACGTAACTTTTCGGATTATGGCTCCTGATTACCTTTTTCGCTGCCAATCTCTTGCCAAAGTTTGGGTGTAGCACATGCACAACAACCTGTGGTTGCATTGAAGGTAATCGGTAAAATATGGGACTTCTACTTTAAATTCCTTCCGAGACCCTGAAAATAGCCATTGATGTTCAATCAAGTGTTTCGAGTGCAAGCATACAATTTTAAATTAAATAGCCATTGATGTTCAATCAAGTGTTTCAAATGCAAGCAAACAATTTTAAATAAAATTAAAGGTGCATTCTGTAAGATTTAGATAAAAAGCGTCAAATTCTTTCTAAAATATTTCAAAAATATGAATACTGTAGAGGGAATACTTTTCAAATTATATCATTCTGAGCGACGACGGGAAGAGTTAAATAATAGGCATGCAACCAATCAACGCCAACACCATTGGACATTCTACCTCAATTGACGGAGTTATTGTGTCTCGACCAATCAATTTCCCTATCGGTCTGCTTTACCTGAGCAGAAAATGCTCACTATCGAACTTATTCAAGGTATTAATGTAATGAAACTATACACCAATTCCATCACTCTCATGTAATTAGAACTAAAGTTATCGTGTCACAAAACATCAACCAACCAATGAATCTGCTTATCTCTGTATACCCTGTACCCTATCAAGGCATTGCCTAATAAACACCTGCACCTAGTGTGAATATTCTAGCTCAATAAGAAGGAAAGTTCATGTGTTCCAAAAAGTATGTCCGGTAGACAGGCGGGCGGACGAACCCATTTGAATGGTCCCCTGCTATCTTCGACAGGCGGGGTACAAATTAATCATTAACTGCCAATTGTATTTTAATCTGTTGAAAATCTTGAGCATCCGATGTCTTCTTGATTAATTGTCTAATTATTAATTTATATAATATTTAAGGCCTAAAGAAAGACCTGCAATAGGTCGGTTTAACTTTTAAAAAGGGTATCTTTAAGGATAAGAATCTAACTAACCGAGATATTAAAAGTTGTTTTTGTAATTTTAAGTAAAAAACAAGGTGATCTATAGTACCTCAGCACGTGTTGATCAGACGCGTTCTGCTCCACATGTTCCATCGGTACCTAATTATTAATATTATTAGTCACCACATGTTACATCGGTACCTAATTATTAATATTATTAGTCACCACATGTTACATCGGTACCTAATTATTAATATTATAAGTCACCACATGTTACATCGGTACCTAATTATTAATATTATTAGTCACCACATGTTACATCGGTACCTAATTATTAATATTATAAGTCACCACATGTTACATCGGTACCTAATTATTAATATTATTAGTCACCACATGTTACATCGGTACCTAATTAATAATATTAAAAGTCACCACATGTTACATCGATACCTAATTATTAATATTATAGGTCATAGGGTACTAGGGTCAAGAGGGGGTTGAGGGGATCACGGTGGCTAAGTGGATAAGGCGCTGGTTCGCTAGCCTGGAGGTTGAGTGTTCGATCCCTGCATTGGCCGAGAAAGTTCATCTCGATTTTCCGGCGTGATTTCCCCTTGTCAGTAATGCAGAAGGAGGGCCTGACAAGGACAGCTGCCTAGTTGTTCGGATGGGACGAAAAACCGAGGTCCCGTGTACAAATTGGAGTGCACGTAAAAGATCCCTTGGCAGTTGGAATTCGATATAAGAGTAGGCCGTAGCGCCGCTGCCCGGGCAAAATTTCCCTCATTGCACACTGTGGCGTATGCCCGTCTTCAATTAGCCCAGGTTAGGTGCTTAAGCGTAGGACAAGGGGAAATCACGTCGGAAAATCGAGATGAACTTTCGCGGCCAATGCAGGCATCGAACACCCGACCTCCAGGCTAGCGAACCAGCGCCTCACCCACTTAGCCACCGTGATCCCCTTACTGAAAATAGAAAGGGCATACCAACTGTGCGGGGCCTTATTGTCGTTTGTTCAAATTATTCGTACTGACTGCGGATCGTAATGTATGTAATCCGCCCCCTTGAGTGTCCTTGGTGTGTTTTCTTTCAGAATTTCTTTTTTTTAAAATTAATTTCAGTGTACATGTATATGAGACAATTTGGGCAGCGATTTCATTGACGTTTAGAATTCGTTGACAAATTGAGTATTTTAAACAGACTCTTCCTCTTATGATGTTTTCATTTACTTTGTGTTAGTGTAATTCAGGATAACCTTGACTGTGCGGGGGGTACTTATATGTGGGGAGCCCGGGCGATTTGTCCCACTATACCCCCTCCCCTCCCTGATCAGGTACTGATTGCATTTATTTTCCTCGCTGGTGCTCATCTCAGAAGATAACATGTCCTCAGACAACACCCACGGTGATGGGTCCGGACATTTTTTGGAACTCGCAATGAACTTGGGGAATTTCACACAAGTTTCCATACAATATCACACTCGTAATGACGTGTTCCCTTTTAGAGCAGCTGCAAAAGAATTGACGAGTTTATTGTCTGTGTTTCCGGTCACAAGACCACATGTTCCGTGCACGAGGTCTTATGTTCCCTTCGTACATCCTATGGGAACAGGCAGGTAAAAAAACTAAGGTTCATTGCCCTTGTGGCGCGTCACAAGGGAACACGCCACAAGGACCCATGCACGCCTATGTGTACACAAGCCCTCGGTTTGTCGCCCCTCAAAACGACTAGACAGTTGTTCGTGTCAAGCCCTCGTCCTACACCAATGACAAGAGAAAACCAGGGGGTTTAACATACCCTAGACACAATCTAGGTCATTTCGGGACTAACATATGGTTTAATTTTATTTCAATAATTTGCTTACGCGTAGGGGTCTTTAGCTGTGGGCGGAAACCGGAGGACCGGGAGAAAACCCATAAGGTTGGACAGGCAATCCTTCTCCTTTTCAAGTACAACCGGGGATTCGAAACCACGCCAGTTGACTCAATGACAGGTTTTATGATACAGCGCGTACGTACTAACCATTCGGGCATCCAACCACCCAAAAACCGATGAACTTTTTCGTAAAATTAAAAAGTTGTGGTAGTAAATAGCATTTATTGAAAATTTGTTAGGAACATTTTTTATCATATAAACCCTCAAATGACTTTAATCAAGCAAACAATTAATAATACCGCTCCCTTGATTCACATGCATGCTACACCCATGTTTTTTTTTATAAATTTATGTTTTCGGGTTACGGGTGATCAAGTTACGAGGTGACTAAAGTACAACCTGTTTTTATAATACAATAAACATGTACTATTACATGAAGTGAAATGGAGTGCAACTCCTTCCTGTTCTGCTCTGATTGGGTTAATGAAGACGACCATAGGGCCAACCCTTATATAATAATAATCGAATTCCAACTTCCAAGGGGACGTGTACGTGCCCGCCGATGTGTAAACGTGACGCACGATAGAGCAGACACGAAATACGTATGGAGAATGAAATAATATGAAACGGGGTTTATCGTCCTAATATTCTACTTCGACCGGGCTGATGAAGATGTGTATACGGCAAACGGTGTGTTAGGAGGGGAATTTTGCCCGGACAGTGGCGCTACGACCTACTCTTATATCTAGAGAGAGAGAGAGAGAGAGATAGGGTTTAACGTCCACTCAACACAACTAGGTCATTTCGGGACTAACATATGATTTAATTATATTTCAATAATTCGCTTGCGCGTAGGAATTTAAGCAGTGAGAGGAAACCCACGAGGTTGAGAAGGCGCCCCTATCTCCATGCCACATACGCTCACACAAGGGCTCGAAACCACAGCCGCAAGCTAGAGGTCGAAGCGCGGCACTCAAGACCAACATGCCATCCCAGCGCGCTGTATCACAAAGCCTGTCATTGAGTCAACTGGCGTGGTTTTAAATCCCCTGTTGTACGTGACAAGGATTAGGGTTTTCTCCGTGTCCTCCGGTTTCCTCCTATTGCTAAACACCCCTACGCACAAGCGAATTATTGAAATAAAATTAAACCATATGTTAGTCCCGAAATGACCTAGTAATTTGTGTCGAGTTGACGTTAAACCCCATTTCTCTCACTCCCGTTTTCAGTAACCTTGCCAATGGTACTGGAATTCACGTGGTTGTCTTGATCTTGTTTGGGACGATCTGTGTGGCGAATGGAATATTTATCAGGAAGGTCAAGGACAGCAGGTGCGTCTTTTATTAAGATGTAGTTCCATTTAATTTCCCTATTCTATCGTTAGTCCCGAAATGACCTAGTTTGTGGACGTTAAACCCCATTTCTCTCTCTCCCAATCTATCGAGTCGTTCTGTAAATTGTTGTATGAAGCCTGATTCACTGTTTAAACTGAGATTAGTTTGTCATTGTCGTTGTGAGGATGAGTGGAGTTCCACATTACAACTTGTTTAGTTTGTCGCAGATCTTGAAACAATTGATGACTGACACTGTCACATCGACATCGACGATGTAAAAAGTAACGTCGTACCAATCCTTTTTATGGGTCTCTGCCTCTCCCTCCCAACCCCCTCTTGCCCCTAGTACTCTACGACCTATAATAGATGATAATTAATTTAGGTTGTTAGTAGATGTAACTTGTGAAGCAGAACGCGTCTGATCAACACGTGTTCAGGTACTATAGATCACCTTGTTTTACTTAAAATAACAAAACCAACTTTTAATATCAAGGTTAGTTAGTTTCTTATCCTTAAAGATACCCTTTTTAAAAGTTAAACCGGCCTATTGCAGGTCCCCCCTGCACTAACTATTAGAGTCGAGTCTTAACCCTTCGTACTGTAGAATGTTCTCGTTGTCGGGTTTTGCTCCTGTTCGCTCACCACATTTATCATCCTCATTTCATCCTCATTTTTCATTTTACTTATATCCGATTTATTAAATTTTACTATAGTATAGTTATTACAAAAATGAATGTAAGCACCAGTGGGCAGTCCCCACATGGAGTAGCCTGCCATGGGGCTAACACCCCTATGAGAAATTTTATCCCTCTACACGGACCACCTCACGTGACTCCGCATGTTAATCTCACCAATAAGAATCTAGCAGGTAGTTCTGGTGAATTGGCTGCGGGGGGAGGAATTTCGACTAACGTGACAAAACAAATTACCCATAAGGGTAACCTATTAAATTCGGATAATTCTAATAATTTAGATATAAACTGTGAATTTTGTCAACTGTCTATCGGTGCTTGTAACTATAGACAATGTAAATTGTGTACTGATTACAATGAAGCCCACACTTTTAGTAGCTCTGTTTGCAATACGCAAAATATAATATATTTATTAACCTGCAATTACTGCAGATTACAGTATGTTGGGGAGACAAGTAAGTCTTGTAAAACGAGGTTTAATGGTCATAGATCTGCAGGAAAATCTGAAAATGCACATAAATTATTATATCAACATGTTAAAAATAGTCCCTGTAAGGATTTTGGGTACAATGTACAGGTAATTGAAAAACTTCCCGGTTCAGGGCACCTGGGCAATGGTAAAATTAACCCTGCTGTCACTAAAAAAAGAACTTATGCAGAGGAAACTTGGATTACCAAATTACAGACCATTTTTCCTTACGGTCTCAATGATAGATTCAAAAACACCGATTACAACAATCGCGATGAAAACACTTTGATTACCAGAAATTGTTACAAAAAACTTGACCATAATTTTCATAATAAAAAACGTTCCATAAAAAAGTCGAAATTTCAAAAAGACCCGGAAAGTATTTTGAATGAATTGTATTCTGTATGCCAATGCCATATAGTAGGGTTCTAACTCCCAGATCCGTGACCAATTTCCGGGGAGGAACGTTTGACGATTGATTCTGGTAGGGGGGACTATTCTGAGGATTTATGAAGTTTGCAACCTCTGGAAAGTTTGGGCAACTCTCAGGAGAGGCAAAAATCCAAGATGGCTGCCGAAATAGCACATAGACTTATAGTTGGGGGCAAATGCCATCAAACCGTCCCTGTAATATATCATTTTTATGGTTCTTGAGGTCGCTGAATCCATTAAGAACACTTCCAAACTATTGTTATGCACCCTTTTTCCAATATGGCGGAAATCTGGCGGATATGGTGAAAAAAAGCGGAAAATAATGTCATGTATTCTGGTAATGCAAATATGAGCTTGTAAGATATTGTTTTTAGGATTTTCATGGATGCTTAGTTCATTTTTGATGGTCTCATGTCAATAAAATCTACACTAGACGGTTAATATAAAACCAAAGTCAGAGCACAGAAGATACAAAGATATAGAAAATATCATAATATACGCAATACATCATTCATGTACGTGTAGCACCTACTTATATCATAATTTCTAAACAGTCATAGGCATATACCTTTCACACGAATCTTTCAAGACGACAGCCTTCAATCAGAGTCCGTATCAGAAAGTTATGAATCTAATGCACATGTGTCACTAACAGGGGTATCGTTATCCTTATCATCACCCCCATCATCAATGTCTACCGATGATCTGAACTTAAGTGACAAGGCCGGGTTTATATACAGTACACGAACACACATTCCCTCATTCAACTCCCATCCATGTCCGAGTGGATCAGTTACGTTACTGACATTGTAACTTAGCATGATGTATGCTTGATAGTTCGCTCTGTTTATGTGATTTTCAAGGAAATTCCAGACTATCTTTTCATCTTTAGACATTTGCTAGCTCTACCACAAGCTACAGTTGTGGATTCTTTGGCATTATAGATGCATCTCAGTACAAATTATTTCACGGAGGCTACCGGGTTATCAGATACAGTCAATGCGACACCTAAACCATCTAACAATGATGCATCTGCAATAAACGTGGATTTATATAGAGTCTTTTTGGAATGGCCAAAAAATCCCAACACTGTATCACAACCGGTTATCGAGTGGCACTGTACGATACGTAGCGCCACATCGCGTGGCAGTAATCTTTATGCACCAAACAAATGCCCTTTCGTCTAACTGCTAGAGATCCTAGCTCGATATGAGAAACATTGTATCTTCTGGGTCTACAACTACAAGTTCATCATATCACTCGATCTCAGTTGTGCATAAAATGTAAAACCTGGTTGTGTTTTTACTAATTTTTCGAACTCTTTATGTAAAACACTGGTAGTCTCACTTTATTAGCATCGTTTGAAAGGAAATTAGAGAATTCTCGAGCGGTCAGAAATTTACTATCGGCCTTGATATAAATGTTCTTGGTACCAGTTTGCGTTCATAATCTTTTGTTGAGATCGGAAGATCGCATCAGACATTCACAAATTTTCGCTGTTGGGTGTAGTTTCAAAGCTACTGTCCCGTTCTATGACTGGTAAACTTTATTCTAGCCTGATACTTGATCTCTTGATTGAAATGACGATGGAACAGGGTTCGAAAATGAAAGGAGGGTTTATGCGCATCCTAATAAAATAGTGATTCCATCTACAGAAGACAGACAGAAACGGATTTTAATGTATACACATGGCATGATTATGTAGTGAACATGTCCAATCTAGCTTTGAAACCATCGTATTTGTGATTGACCCATACGATTTTCCAATCCAGACAAAAGATTATGAACGCAAACTGCCAGAACAGTACTAAGGTGGCACCAAGAACGTTTATATCAAGGCCGATGGTAAATTTCTGAACGCTCGAGAATTCTCAAATCCCCTTTAAAACGATGCTTATAAAGTGAGACTACAGGTGTTTCTACATACAGAGTTCGATAAATTAGTTAAAACACACCCAGGTATTCAGTTCATTTACTATATCCGAAAGGATTGTTATGATCTAACAGCCAACAACTGCAGGTTCCAACTGTTCGAATATGACCAATTAGAGGCGGACACTATTATGTTTTACATTTATGCACAACTGAGATCGAGTGGAAATGATGAACTTGTAGCTATAGACGCAGAAGATACTGATGTTTTGGTTTTATCAAGCTATGCTTCTCATATGGAGCCAGGGTCTCCCCAGGGTCTGCAGCAGTTAGACGAAAGGGGCATTTGTTTTGTGCACAAAGATTACTGCCACGTGATGTGGCGCCACGTATCGTACAGTTCCACTCGATAACCGGTTGTGTACAGTTTCAGGATTTTCTGGCCAATCCAAAAAGATACTATATAAGTCCACATTTAGTACAGGTGCATCATTGTTAGATGCTTTAAGTGACGCATTAGCTGAATCCGATAACCTGGTAGCCTTCATGGAACAATTTGTGCCGAGATGCATCAATAATGCCCCAAAATTCTACAACTGTAGCTTGTGGTAGAGCTAGCAAATGGCTTAAGATAATAAACAAATGCACACGCCGTATCCCACCTTTTCAAGATAATCTGGAACATCACATAAACAGAGTGAACTATCAAGCATAATATCATGCTAATGTACAATGTCAGTAACGTAGCTGATCCACTCGGACATGTATGGGAGTTGAATGAGGAAATACATGTATGTGTTCCTGTACGGTATATAAACCCGGCCTTGCCACTTAAGTTCAGATCACCGGTAGACATTGATGATGGTGATGATGATGAAGATAATGATACCTCTGTTAGTGACACATCTGAGTCAGACAGTGGATTAGATTCAGAACTTTCTGACACAGCCTCTGATTGAAGGCTGTCGTCTTGGAAGATTCATTTGAAAGATATATGCCTATGAATTTTTAGAAATTATAATATTAGTAGGTGCTATATGAATGACGTATTGCGTATATAATGATATTTTCTGTACCTCTGTATCTTCTGTTCGCTGACTTTAGTTTCATATTAAACATCTAATGTAGATTTCATTGACATATGAGACCATCAAAAATGAACTAAGCATCCACGAAAATCCTAAAAACAATATATACAAGCTCATATTTGCATTACCAGAATACATGGCATTATTTTCCGTTTTTTTCACCATTTCCGCCAGATTTCCGCCAAATTGGAATATGGCTTCATCAAAATGACTTGGGAGTGTTCTTAATGGATTCAGTGATACTGAACACTATAAAAATGACATATTACAAAGACGGTTTGATGACATTTGCCGCCAACTATAAGTCACTGTGCTCTTTCGGCAGCCATTTTGGATTTTTGCCTCTCCCGAGAGTTGCCCACACTTTCAAGAGGTTGCAAACTGCATAAATCCTCAGAACAGTCCCCCCTACCAGAATCAATCGTCAAACGTTCCTCCCCGGAAATTGGTCACGGATCTGGGAGTTCAAACTCTACTAATACTTCTGAAAAATTGTCCTGTGCTGCCTGTGTACTGAACTTAGCCCGACAAATTGTACACACTTTGAAAAAATCTACAGCTAAAAAACTCGGGTGTCCTCATACAGGACATCATCCATTCTAATCAACTTAATGAACTCTTTCTTCCTCAATACTACGATGTTATTACCGATTTGATAAACAGTAAATTTTCACCCAATTATTCGATACAGCCTCATAAAGTGCATAAGAAAAAACCTGATGTGCTATGTAAAATCCTTTTCACGGATAAACATATACAAGACATTGGACTGAATAGAATCTTCAGAGACCGTTCAGTTATAAAATCTATACCAGGTACTATTCCTAAAATTTCACCTACAGTCGTATACAAATTTTTACCTCCTATCCGTAATAAAATATTTAACTACCATGAAACTATCGAAAACCTAAACGTACAAGAATTTATTGAAAATTACGATAATACTACATGTCAATGCACCAACTCTCCCTTTAAAGATACATTTCATGACCATATACTGACAGGAAACTTTGACATTATCGAAGATAAAAATCTTAGAAATCTCTTCAGATTGGGACCACAATTTCGGGAACAGCCAAATAGGACTAATTTTAAAAAATTACATAATGATCTCAAATCCCAAATTAGAAAATGCATTGTAGCCTGGTCTGATAAATTTCGTGCACCTCTTGAGTCTTTTGGAGAGTGGAAAAATACTGTGTTTGATCTCTTGTCAAAAAGAATCAAATATATCAAACTTAAACCAAGACACCCGCCACCAGAGGTTCTAAAAAATGCATCTGCAGTTGAGTGTCTTACCACTCTCCAAGAGAGATTTGTTCTAACACCTGTCGATAAGGCCAGTAATAACATTGCCTTTATCTGTAAAAAGTACAATATTAAAAATATTCTGACTGAAGTTGGACTCTGGAGTCTCTGGCCCAACACAAATAATGACACTTATAAATGCATTACGGATTTAACTAAACAAGATATCTTGCACAACCAATACTCTTTTAACAGGAGTAATAAAATTAAAGACAATGTGAAAATAGATGCACTACCGTACATTTATTCGATACCCAAATTTCATAAAAACCCAGTAAAATTTAGATATATAATATCCTCCAGTGTTTGCCAGACAAAATCTCTAGCGCAGACAATCACCAAAGGCCTTAAATTATGCTGCCAAACCCAACATGCAATTTGGTGCAAAACACTTCGAAATTACACTGGTATTAATAGTTTTTTCATTATTGATAAAAATAAACCTATAGTAGAGACTATAGATAAAATCAATAATAAAGATAATGCAAAAACAATAGAAACGTTCGATTTTTCTACTTTGTATACTATGCTCCAACATGCAGATCTTAAAAATAATTTTGATTGGTTTGTAAATAAAGCCTTTAATGGAGCTTTCGGAAAAGGCAGAAACTTGATGGCCATTTACTCTCAAGATGCTAGATGGATTATAAAACCTCGCAATGCCGAAACTGTAATTTTTGATAAAGAAAAATTTCAAAACATAATACATTTTCTCATTGACAATGCCATTTTTGAGGTTGGGGATCAGATAATACAGCAAACTATTGGTTTACCAATGGGAACTGACCCGCCCCATTTATGGCAAATGCACATTTACATAAATATGAATTCTATTTTCAGGACCATAAAAGAAAAACAGATTACAAAGTAGCTAAAAGTCTCAACTACACCTTCCGTTACATTGATGACATAACACCCATCAATGATAATGGAAATTTCAATAAATATAAAAGTGAAATATATCCCCCTGAACTAATATTAAATAAAGAAAATTCCGGCACCCAAATTGCATCTGTTCTTGACCTGGACATCAATATCATTAACAATAGATTTAATGTTGGTATTTTCGATAAAATGGACAAATTCGGTTTTGAAGTAGTAAACTATCCTTAAATTTATAGTAACATACCAGATACAACACTATATAATGTTTTCTATTCACAGGCATTACGATTTTTGACCGTATGTAACAACAAAGAACTGTTTCTTTCCCGAATAAAATCCCTGTTTTTAAAATGCACTGCCAAAGGTGGTACACAGTTACGCATATTTAAAGAAATTTTGAAACTTCCGTTTCATCAATATACCAAGTTTAACATTTCTTATAAGTATATAACCGAGTACATATTGGATAATTATCCAATTTAATTTAGTTTAATTTGTATAGTTACGTAGCCATGTTTGGATTATCGCCCTTATTGTTATTATTTTATTACTTCATAAATACACTTACATTGTATGCTTTCTTCTACATTCCTGTTTTGCATTGCTTGTATGGGGTATTTAGTATTATGTTTTGTGCAATTATACAACTTAAAAATTCTGATTGGTTGTTTAAACTTATAGCTTTTAGCATTTTTAAATCTTGATTATCGCCCTTTTTGTTAAGAAATTCTATTGACGTCATTGATAACATTACGACGTATTTACGTCACACCATTCATTTAGCAGACGACTGCCTCCCGAGGCGGTCTACATTTTCTGTGCTTCTTTGTGTTGGGTTGTTTGTGCGTTTTCTTGTACGAGTAAATATGTTCAATCTTGAGTGAAGTCTGTGTTGCTTCAGACCCGGGACTGTACAGCGCAGTGGACGCTTACGGCTAGCCCCCGGATTCATTCACTCTTTTTTGAATTGTTGTTTTATTGTTTGTTTTGTTTGCTGTTTCGGAGTATGATGTCTTGTCGTTGTATTTGTCCTTTTTGTAAATCATATGTGGCGCAGTCCCCCTGCACTAACTATTTGGGTCTTAAATGTTATATAAATTAATAATAAGACAGTACGTAACTTGCTAAGACCATAATGTGTTAATTTAAAAGTTAAATTATATTTTGGTTTCGTAATAATCACGTCAGGGCTTGAGCACCTGTGATTACCTTAGAGTGACATCCCCTTTCACATTGCACATGCGCATTATACCGCTAGTACCTCGTGCATGGCGCCGAGCATCAATCGAATTGGAATCTAATTTAAATCTCATCGGCATGGCCCAAAGCCGACAACGCGAAAAAAGGTTAGGAGCAGGTTCCAAAATGTCTGATTATGTTAATCAGTTACTGGAGGATAGTGCCCACTTTGTGGACGAGCGCTTCCAGTCAACCCCAAGTTCGAGTGGTAGCAGAACTGCGGTCGGTCGACCGCCTTCATCTCGAATTACTACAGCGGCAAACACAGCAAAAACTGACGAACGCACTACTAGGGCTGACAGTCGTGGAACGGCCCCGACGACACCCTGTTCTAGTCGGGTTGAAGGTACATGTATTTCCCAATTTGATAACGTACCGGTACATAATGATGGCCTATGTAACTCATCAAGTTCAGCAGTGACCGAACTTCAGGAAGAAATAAGAGAATTACAGTCAAGGCTACATGTTATGGAACTCAATCGTGAGAAAATGGTCCTTCAAAAGAGGTTGGAAAACATGGAAAATATACAGACAAATGCCGGGTTTAGAATGCCAGCCTCAAATAGTAGGCCTAATAGTCAAGGTCAAAGTTGTACAGGTACGAACTCCTTTCTAAATCAAAGCACCAGCAAGGAATCTACGCGTTATGTTCACCATTATATATGGGATGACCCTCTTATAAACTTTGATTCTAGAGACGATGTGGTGACATTAAGTAATTCAGGTGTTAAATTAAACCGCAGAAGGGAGAGGGAGTGCCATAAACTTACTATAGAACAGTGGGGTTTTGGCGCAGTTGAAATTCTGCAGGAACTCATACGAAATGGTGAAATGTCTATGTCGGGCATCCAGGATTATCTAGATTATACAAAAACTATTTTTCGGTTATTCAGTCGGTATGTTATGGCCAGTGTTTTGCTGTACGATCGGGAATACCGAGAAGAGCAACACAAGGACAATTTTCGTTGGAATACATCACAATCCAACATATTTGACTTTCAATTGATATCGAAGCCGACATTTAATCAGATGTCGCATCAGAAACCGCCTCAAGGACGTTTCAACAGGCGTAAAGGTCCCTTTACCCCGGAGGGCAAGGAGATATGTCGTAAATATAATTCTACAGATTTTTGCAATTTTTCTTATTGTAAACTTGCGCATTGCTGTACTGGTTGTTTTGGACCACATAGTGTTATAGATCATCCAAAAAACTAATAAAAAACCCTCTGTCCGCGACCCCACTATCTGGACTGGGAAGATGCCTCTCAGCTTGGGAAAGACAGCTTCCTACAGATTATAAGGACAGGGAGTTTATTATTAATGGAATTGAACAGGGGTTCTCGATCATTGACACATGCGACGACTTAATTATCGATAAAATAGAGGTAGACAATTGCAGATCTGTGCAAAACTTTAATAAAATAGTTGAAAAACAGATATTAGACTAAATTGCTGAAGGAAATTACATTAAAGTCGAGGAACAGCCAAAAATTGTGAGTGCTTTGGGTGCAATACCCAAATCTTCTGATAAAGTGCGTCTAATACACGATGCCAGCAGACCTCTTGGGTCTGCTATGAATGACTACGTAGATAGCGATTGCAGTTGTTCATATATGGATTTGCGCGAAGCAACAAACCATATCCATCGGAATGGATATCTAGCAAAAATCGATCTCAGTGCTGCCTACAGGTCGGTCCCGATCCACCCTGCAAACTACAAATATACTGGATTAAAATGGCGTTTTGAAGGAGATTCCGGTTATACATATTTAAGTGATACAAAACTCCCGTTTGGATCTAAGAAAGCACCGCAAATTTTTCAGAAACTTAGTCGAGCCGTGTGTGATATTCTCAAATTGCGTTATGGTTTCACGGCCATTGCTTACTTAGACGATTTCTTAGTTTTTGGAGACTCCGCTAGCCAGTGTTGGGACGCGCTTATACATTTACTTTTTCTTCTTCGAGAATTGGGTTTTTCGATTAATTGGCGCAAGGTGGTTTGTCCAAATCAACAAATCAAATTCCTATGTATACTTATAGATACAGTTTGCATGACATATTCATTACCAAGAGACAAACTTGAAAGCTTTTATGAGCTGCTAGTGGAGTTTTCTAGCAGAAAACGTGCCAGTAAAAAACAATTGGAACGCCTTCTGGGGAAGCTTAGCTGGGCTGCCCAGGTTGTTTGTGGTTGGCGTACATTTCTTAGACGCATAATTGACACGAAGGATTCAATTACATTATATAACCAAAAGGTTCTGTTATCTGTGGAATTTTTTGGCGACCTACAATGGTGGCTAAGTTTTATGCACTCGTTTAATGGTACCTGTATCATACAAGATGTCTTACCAATTACAACCGTCCAAACAGATGCCTGTACAGAAGGTGCAGGGGGATATTATAACGGGGATTATTTTTATGTCAATTGGAATCTTGATTGCCCAGCGCTCCTACCTCTGCATATTAACGTTAAAGAACTAATAGCGATATTCTTAGCTATTTGTAGGTGGCATACCATGTTTCTGAATAAACGTGTGATAATCTATTCGGACAATGTAAGTGCGGTCTCTTGGATAAATAAAGGATCATCTAAACAGAGTGTTGCGAGTATTGTGTGTCGCCTAATATGGTGGATTTGTGCAAGCTGTAACTGTTCAATAAAAGCAATTCATTTATCAGGTACCAAAAATGTCATAGCAGACGCATGTTCCAGGTTACACGAGCCTGACAAGTATGAGACATTATGTGAGTTGGTTCCCTCATTATTGTGTGAACCTTTTTCGATAGAGAGGCTTTTAGTACACATGTCCCCATCCTTCGTTTTTTCCAGGTGGATTAATTCAGCGGCTACTACAAAAGGGACAACAATACAAAGACCAAGCTTGGGCGAAATCTACGCGAGCAACATATGCGTCACAGATTAAGTGCTATCTAGATTTTTGCGACTCAATAATGTCTTCCCCATTGCCAGCCTCATCAGAAACAATCCATTGTTATGTAGTGTACCTATCTGATTGTAAACGTTTTAAGTACTGTACAATACAACAATATTTAAGCATTGTGTCTCATTTTCATAAGATTTCAAAATATGAAGATCCAATTGTGGATGACTACTCTTTGAGTTTATTATTAAAAGGTGTTAAACGTACACTAGGGGTAGCGCAGACACCGGTGACGGCAATAACTCCGGATATTTTGTTAGCTATTAAATCCACACTAAACCTCAGCAATATTTCTGAGGTATCTTTTTGGTGTGCATGCATTGTTGCTTTCTTTGGTCTTATACGTCCAGGAAATCTTGCCCCCACTGGCGTTTTTAACCCAGAGTCAGACATTCGTCTAGCTGACCTAATTAAGTGCACTTGGGGTTTTATTATTAAATTACGCAAAACAAAAACTATTCAATTCCGGGAAAGGGAACTGGAAATTATTTTGCCATATATAGGCAATTCCCTCTGTCCTGTTCTAGCATTACGTCAATTATTACTCTTGCGACAACATTCAGATGTTAATCAACCGCTTTTTTTACTTGAGGCTGGTTCCCCCCTCAATTACACTGTATTTCGCACAATGTTGTCAACTGCACTCAATCGCATAGGCCTTAAGAATTCAAATATAAAGGGCCATTCTTTCCGAAGGGGTGGAGCAACATGGTTAGGGAAATTAGGCATTCCCCTCGATACCATAAAATCCATAGGATATTGGGCAAGCGATGCAGTAAATCGGTATATTGATCCACAATTTGCAAACAGATTGCATGTCATTCAAAAATTTGGACAGTCTTTAACTGGGCAGCCTTAGTTGATAATTAGTCATTGGTAGTGCTTACACTTTTTATAGTACCATTCCATTTCTAAACTTAATTATAATATAAACAATACTGGGGTTGTTTTTTTTTTGTTACTTTATGTGTTTGTAAAATGTTGATTATTATTTCTTTGTTATCTAACAATGGTTTTGTTAGATTTGTATGTAGTGTATTACAATTTCTTTTGTGTGGAATGTTATTAATAAACTGTGCCAATTTAAACACCTTGTCTATCTCCTTTCATCTACTGTGACTGGAGTTGGAGAAAGTCAAACAAGATGTCAACAGATTTAAATACAATTGGCAGTTAATGATTAATTTGTCCCCCGTCAGTCGAAGAAAGGTGGGGCCTTACCTTTTGGGAGCTAGACTGTTCAAACTTGGTGCAGGTGTTTATAAGGACAATGCCTTGATGGGTATGTAGAGATAAGCAGTTTTATTGGTTGATGTTTTGTGACTTTAGTTCTAATTACGTGAGAGTGATGGAATTTGGTGTATAGTTTCATTACATCAATACCTTGACTAAGTTCGATAGTGAGCATTTTCCGTTCAGCGAAAGCAATGCGATAGGGAATTTGATTGGTCGAGACACAATAACTCCGTCAATTGAGGTAGAATGTCCAATGGTGTTGGCGTTGATTGGTTGCATGCCTATTATTTAAATCTTCCCGTCGTCGCTCAGAATGATGTAATTTGACTGACATTTGAAAAGAATTCCCTCTACAGTATTTATATTTTAAAAATATTATAGAAAGAATTGTCCGCTTTTTATCTAAATCTTACAAAATGTATCTTTAACTTTATTTAAAATTGTTTGCTTGCACTTGAAACACTTGATTGAACATCAATGGCTATTTAATTTAAAATTGTTTGCTTGCACTTGAAACACTTGATTGAACATCAATGGCTATTTTCAGGGCCTCGCAAGGAATTTAAAGTAGAAGTCCCATATTTCACCAACTACCTTCAATGCAACCAGAGGTTGTTGTGCATGTGCTACACCCAAACTTTGGCAAGAGATGGACAGAGAAAAAGTTAATCAGGAGCCATAATCCGAGAAGTTACTGACGTAAATCAAGGGGCAACTGACACGGGTTGTGTTTTGTCATTCAGATGGAATTCGATATTATAAGAGTATCGCTGTCCGTGATAACTAGCCCACATTGCTTACCTTTAAACCCCATTTCATTTGATTTGTGGGACGCCCCCTTTAATATGTTTACATCAACTGAATATAAACCGTGTTTGAAGCAGTTCGTGTCAGATACATCGACGAGTCGCCAGCTGCTTTTCATCTTGTAACAGGGAATACACCAGTCTATCAACAGGGATACACCAGTCTATCAACAGGGATACAGTGCTATTATAGAGTAGACCAGTTCCTCGTACATCCAGTCTATCAACAGGGATACAGTTTTATTATAGAGTAGACCAGTTCCTCGAACATCCAGTCTATCAACAGGTACACAGTGCTATTGTAGAGTAGACCAGTTCCTCGTACATCCAGTCTACCAACAGGGATACAGTGCTATTATAGAGTAGACCAGTTCCTCGTACATCCAGTCTATCAACAGGGATACAGTGCTATTATAGAGTAGACCAGTTCCTCGTACATCCAGTCTATCAACAGGGATACAGTGCTATTATAGAGTAGACCAGTTCCTCGAACATCCAGTCTACCAACAGGGATACAGTGCTATTATAGAGTAGACCAGTTCCTCGTACATCCAGTCTATCAACAGGGATACAGTGCTATTATAGAGTAGACCAGTTCCTCGAACATCCAGTACCATGATGTTTAAACTTATGATATTTTGTGTATGTGTTGTTGTTTATCAACAAAGCTTCGTGGGTGGTCTGAATTCAAATCAACAGATTACGAAGAGAGATGGTTGCGGGAATAATACAGGTATTTTCATATTGTATTTTTTAATAAGATATTATCAACGGACGTTCATTCGGCACTATACATCGAAAACATGACCACTCTGACCAGCAGTGAATATTTGCTCGGTCGCTGTAATCACTGAGGAGGGTTGGATGACCGAATAGTTAGCACGCGAGCGCTGTATCATAAAGCCTGTTTTTGAGTCAACTGACGTGGTTTCAAATCCCTGGTTGTGCGTGACAAGGAGTAGAGTCGCCTGTCTAATCTCGTGGGTTTTGTCCGGGTCCTCCGGTTTCCTCCAACTGCTAAAGACCCAAACGCGCAAGCGAATTATTGAAATAAAAATTAAACAATATGTTAGTCCCAAAATGACCTAGTTTGTTTTGAGTGGACGTTAAGTTTTCCCTCTCTCACGACAATCACGGATGACATCGATACGACTTAATGAGTCAAAAATATTACCCTTTTTCCCCCGACAAATTAAATTCTAAAACATTTTTTTATGTATCAGAAAAATAAATAAACTTATTTCCTATTTAGCGTAAAAGAGTATTAAAATGAGTAAAAGAAGCCATTCAGCCCGAACCAGTAACGTCTTATGTAAACAATGTACTTGCCATTGATAGTCTGGAGGCTCGGTGCGCGGGGGCCGGGGTTGTCCATCAAATGGGCACAAAACAATACGATGCAGAGTGCTAATCAGTCCGCCGTCGGGTCATTTTCGAGATATTTGGGCTCGAAGGTGTTTATTTGCCCAGCGCAGCCATTTTTGTATCATGCAAATAAGATGAAAATCGTCGAAAGTAATCACAATTTCAATAAAAATGTAAACTTGCTAAATTTTGTGACCCCGGAGGTCAAAGGGTCACATTTTCCGATTTAAAACCATAAAAACTAATAGGCCAGGCATTTTAGCTCAAATTTGCACCATATCGGGCAGTTGCTGCAATAGAAATGTCGACCACGGTTTATGGCTCGTCAAGAAGTATATTACCACCAAAAAAAAGTCCCAGTCCGAAACCGTGCCCAAATGGGTCAAATTGGCCAAAATCCAAAATGGCCGCCAGTTTTGGAGGTAAAAGTCTAATTTTCCCCAATTATCATAATATGATCGAGTTTGGTATCAAAATATATGTTTTCGGGGTTGCTAAATCCATTTCCATAACCAATTTGGTGATTAGTGATACCCATGAGTTTATATGACAAAAAAATTCAGGATGGCGGTCAGTTTGAGTGGGAAAATTTGAATTTTATAAAAGGTTCAAGTTTGGTGTCGATATATACGTTTTCTGGGAAGCTGAATCCACTACATCACATATTCATGGATTGGGACGACCCACACTGTTATACGAACAAAATAAACTATATAACATTCATCAAAAGGGTCACAAATACAGCACCACTTTAAGTTCGGTAGCCAAACCCAATTTTTCGAGTGAACCTGGAAAACATATACAAATTTTTTTTGTGATTGATTTAAGTAGCCTAGGGTGTCAGAATCTGCCGGGTGAACCTTGGTCACTCTTAAGCGTTTTGAGAAATTCAAGATGGCGTCCAAGATGGTTGCCACATCAAATAATCCCATATAGCTTCTATAGTATTTATTCTAGGATGATAACTTGGATGCCTAACCGTATGTTTGTGGGGACAAGGAATACACTAAAATCATTTATCGTGTTGTGAGATGATTAGATGATAGTAAAATCAAACATGCCAGACAATATGGCCCTTTAACTAATTAGTGACTGTTGGGGGCATCTATTTCACCGAACTAAACTATATCTAGAGACAAACTATATATTTCTGGACGAAGGAGCGTATGAGTGATAGGATAGCACCACATACATCCCTATCAGGTGCTTCAGGGCCACATGGATCGGTTCTGAAAAGGGAGGCACAAACTGATTGTTGATAATTTTAAAAAACAAATTCTACCCGCAAAACAGGAACATAACCTCCACAAAACTAGGTAATATCCAGTTTAATCCTTTAGTCGTGTTTCTGGCCGCAACCTGTGACATCACAAGCGCAAAGTACCGTATATTCTAAGTCCGCCCTAGTGCTGCTACAAGCACAGTTACCACATATGAGCTGCCACATTTCCAGTTTTAGATGTCCACACCCTCCAGCGTGTTTAATACATAGATTTTTAGAACACTGTCCATAACAAGCTACCACAAATACAGTGATCTGTGTTTGATTGTAAGCTTGTTTTGGAAAGAGCTCTTGCAAATCGATGACTGAAACACGCTGGAAGGTAAAGGCATCCAAAACTGGAAATGTATCGTCATCATCTCTAGATTTAGTTTGGTTCAGTGAAATAATCGCCCCAACCGCCTGGAAGGTATAGGCATCCAAAACTGGAAATGTATTGACATCATCCCCACCTATATTGTTTGTCTCTAGGTTTAGTTTGGTTTTGTGAAATAGTAAAATTAATCATGCCAGACAATATGGTCCTTTCACTCGAAACTTGAAACTGGAATAATAATACTGGGATAAGGATACCAAATTGAGAATATTACAGCCGGCCAACTTGCTCCGGAGTCTGTCATGTGGCTCATCAGACGTGGATGCAATAGCGACAGCTCATGTGGTACTTGTGCTTGTAGCAGCACTAGGGATGACTTAGAATATACGGTATTCTGCGCTTGTGATGGCAGAGGCTGTGGCCAGAAACACGAATAAAGGATTAAACTGGATATTACCTAGTTTTGTGAAGGCCATGTTCCTGTTTTGCGGGTAGAATTTGTTCTTTTAAATTATCAACAATCGGTTTGTGCCTCCCTTTTCAGGACCGACCCATGTGGCCCCGAAGCCACTGATAGCAATGTATATGTGGTGTTGTACTATTACTCATACGCTCCTTTGTCCAGAAATATATGAGTTGTCTCTAGATTTAGTTTGGTTAGGTGAAATAATCCCCCAAGTGCCGCTAACGAGTAAAGGGCCACATTGTCTGGCATGTTTAATTTTACTGTTTCACCGAACCAAACTAAATCTAGAGACAAACTATATATGTGGGGATGATGTCGATACATTTCCAGTTTTGGATGCCTATACCTTCCAGCATGTTTCAGTCATCGATTTGCGTTTATTGGAAGAACAGAATCCACCGGAACTTGAACTGGAATAGTATTGCTGGGAGAAGGATACCAAATTGAGGACATCACAACCGGCCAACTTTCTCCAGGGTCTGCCATGTGGGTCATCAGACGTGGATCCAATAGTGACAGACTATGTGGTACTTGTGCTTTTAGCTGCACTAGGTGAACTCTCTTTAATCTTTTTTCTCCTTTTTGAATTGTTTATTTGTTTGTTGTTTCGGAGTATGGTGTCTTGTTTTATTTGTCCTTTATGTAAATCATATGTGGGACAGTCCCCCTGCACTAACTATTAGAATATATGGTACTTTGCGCTTGTGCTGTCACATGTTGCGGCCAGAAACATGACTAAAGGATTAAACTGGATATTACCTAGTTTTGTTAGGGTATGTTCCTGTGTTGCGGGTAGAATTTGCTCATTTAAGTTATCAACAATCAGTTTGTGCCTCCTTTTTCAGGACCGGCCCATGTGGACCTAAAACCCCTGATAGGGATGTATGTGGTGTTATCCTATCACTCATACGCTTCTTTGTCCAGAAATATATAATTTGTCTCTAGATATAGTTTGGTATGGTGAAATAGATGCCCCCAACAGCCACTAATAAGTGAAAGGGCTATATTGTCTGGCATGTTTGATTTTACTATCATACGATAAATGAGTTCAGTGTATTCCTTGACCAAAGAAACATACGGTTAGACACCGTTATTATCATCCTAAAATAAATACTATGGAAGCTATATGGTATTATTGGATATAGTGGCCACATTGGACGCCATCTTGAATTTCTCAAAACGCTCAAGGGTGACCGAGGTTCACCCAACAGATTTTGAAAGAGGACACCCTAGGCTACTAAAATCAATCACAAAAAAATCTTTGTATATAAATTCCAGGTTCACTCGAAAAATTGGGTTTGGCTACCTGACTTAAAGTGGTGCTGAATTTGCGACCCTTTTGATGAATGTTATATAGTTTATTTTGTTCGTATAACATCGTGGGTCGTCCCAATCCATGAATATGTGATGTAGTAATTTCAGCTTCCCCGAAAACGTATATATCGACACCAAACTTGATCCTTTTTTAAAATTCGAATTTTCCCACTCAAACTGGCCGCCATCTTGAATTTTTTGTCATATAGACTAATGGGTATCACTAATCACGAAATTTGTTATTGAAATGGATTCAGCAACCCCGAAAACATATATTTTGATACCAAACTCGATCACATTATTATAATTAATGAAAATTAGATTTTTACCTCCAAAACTGGCGGCCATTTTGGATTTTGTCCAATTTGACCCTTTTGGGCACGGATTTCGGACTGGGTCTTTTTTTTGGTGATAATATACGTCTAGACCAACCATAAACCGTGGTTGGCATTTCTATTGCAGCAACTGCCCGCACTTATGTTATCTTGCCTGGACTATAAAGCGAAACCTGTTCTAATAAAAAAAGCACCATTTAAAATTTATCCTTAGGTGGTCTTAACATCGAGCTTTTACTGTGAAACAATTGTCAACCATAAAATCAATAGATATATAATATCCGTCAAAATTACAGCCCCCCCCCCTCCAGAACCCTTCCCGACCCCCACGTTGCTCTGAGCTAGTTACGGCCCAAGGTGTGACCAGGTGGGTAAATATGTCAGTTGCTATGCAATGCCCTTCTCATTCATTTCAGACACTGGTACCGCGATGTTGACGTCTTCATGGAATATGTTGCCAGGAAACAAGAAAGTCCAAGGTTCGAAGGTGTTGAGTTACCATAACATAAGCCAGGTATTATGTAATCTGAAATGTGTGACGTCTACAAAAGATTTACCATGTGGATGTGTGGGATATAGTTACAATACCTCAAGTAAACAATGCTTGGTTGTTGGCGCAAGTGATGACGTCACCACGGTGGATGACGCAGACTGGATAACCTGGAAACTAGCGTAGAAAAGAACAATTATTATATAGTTTATCTGTTTTAAAAATAAAATAAAAACCAAGTACGAACAATCCAAACCATAAGACAGAATTCGAAGTCTTAAAAACGTTATAGGCAAAATAGTGTATTCAAGCAAAATAGTGTAATCAGCAAACGGACTGCTTCCCGTGTACAAAAATACACGACAAGCAGTGGTAACAGGTGTCCGGAAGAGAAAGCTTACCCTGCCTGGCGCCACACCAGCCATAGCTGCATCCAAACTATTAGACATATATTTGCTTCTGTAATTAATTACCCGAAAAGAAATACACGTAACGTGTGTATGGACATAGGGGTCATTTCTCCAAATTAAAACACAAGTTTACGTTTTATTTCCTTATCTTAACTTCTTTAGTGATCGCACAACTCATATAATTGTGACAAAGTGCCCAATCTTATTGACCCCTCCCCCTCCCCCACCCCCAGCTAGTTTCAATACTATATGCTATTGAGGTCTTAATCAATCCCCAAGTTAGGTCCGGCTGTTATTGTTTATATTCCTGACTGTTTAATTTATGTAGCTGTTTTATATTCTGTTCCGATGTAATTGAACCCTATATTATATTTGTACGAGGATGGTCTATGTTATGTGTTCCTATCGTAGTCTAGTTCCCGATGTAGTTATATAGTTCCTGTATATAATAGTAGTTTTAGTTCCTGTATTGTTTTGTATGTATCTGTTTTATATTATGTTCTGATGTAATTAAACCCTAAATGTACGAAGCTGGTCTCTGTTATCATAATAGTGTTATGTGGGTCTGGATACAAATCTTGGATCATTTATAAAATTATTTTAGAAGTGGAAGTAAAGACCAATAAACATGCAAGTTTCCGCACTACACTTCACCCTAAGCATCCTCTCAACTTTCGTAACCTCCTTCCGCCTAAATATCATGAATGCGATTGTTCATATCATGGACGCGGATCCTACACAAATTTTTTTTAGTACAGAAGTATTGTGCATGGTCCATGGCCAAACATGACAAGATTATCTGAACTCGGGAGCCATTCGGCAAACCTCGACAGATTCCGGTACTCTCCGTAACCTTCATCTAGACTCGGATGTATGATAGTCATTGATATGTACCTACGACCATACATTTGCGATGCAGCTTATCGACTACCGATTTACTCTAACAGGAAAACGTTCCGCTTTTACAAAAAAGTCCCAAAATCTGGTTAAGCTGCCCACACCCGTTGGTGGAGTCGTCCACACGACTTAGTATAATTTCTGGACACATAATGTATTTGTAAATAGTATAGTTTTTCTGCGCGGTCACCCTTTCTCTCGGTAAATAAACAACAAAGTAAAAAATTTCTGGATATTGTAATACGTTTTTTGGAGTCGTCCACACGATGTATTTTTAATTAGTATATTTTTTTTCTGCGTGGTCACCCTTTCTCCCGGCAAATAAACAACAAAGTAAATCGTTTTATTCCATAAATAACAAATTCATTAACAAATTCATAAACAAATTTAGTTGTGGACGACATCACTAATAGTTGTTGAAAACATCACCAATGCCTTGTGGACGACTCCACCGCAACGGTTGTGGACGACTTCGCTTGTGGACGACTTGACTGGCACCCATCTCCTGGGGGCAACCATGTTTATCCGGGTCCTTTAAAATAGTTCCAAAATGGCGGACTACATCATACAGCCGAGTCTAGATATAGGGCACCGGAATCTGTCGAGGTTTGCCGAATGCTCGGGAGCATGCGTAAAAAAGTCGCGTGTAGACTGGGATAACCAGACGCTAGCAATCGCCCATTGATTGAGATACCTCGCTTATTTCGTCGAACAAAAACGAAATCAGGTATACACATTCATATTACATTATTATATGCGTTGCTACCCATCTGTGTCCATTTCTAGGTCCGGAGATCACGGTGGCTAAGTGGATAAGGCGCTGGTATGCTAGCCTGGAGGTCGGTTGTTCGATCCCTGCATTGGCCGAGAAAGTTCATCTCGATTTTCCGACGTGATTTCCCCTTGTCAGTGATGCAGAAGGAGGGCCTGACAAGGACAGCTGCCTAGTCGTTGGGATGGGACGAAAAACCGAGGTCCCGTGTACACATTGGAGTGCACGTAAAAGATCCCTTGGCAGTTTGAATTCGATATAAGAGTAGGCCGTAGCGCCGCTGCCCGGGCACAATTTCCCTCATAGCACACTGTATGGCGTATGTCGTCTTCAATTAGCTCAGGTTAAGTGCATAACAGTAGGACGTTAAACCCCATTTCATTCATTCATTCATTCCATTTCTAGGTCCAAAATGTTAGCGACTTGGCTCCTTTAAATACAGTCAATATTAGCGCACTAATGTCAAGTATATAGAGTATTGTAATCTTTTGTCACGGTTGATTGATCAGAATCTTTGAAAACGTTGTTTTAAGTAACAACTGCGGTTCGGTGATACCTGATTGAACCCATAAACTAATTAACAACACCGAGTACGAAAAAACGGTTTAACTTCACTTTCCACACATTTTATTGTTTTGATAAAAGGTGTAGGTTTATAGTCTGTTCTAATTATTGGTGTAATTTTAGACGATTATATGTCTATGAATGCTCAAATTAACAATATTGTAAACTCTGTTATTGCCATCAAAGAAACATTCGCAAAAAATGATCAGCTCTCACTATTGATGCAATTAAAACTGTCGTTAACTGCCTAGTTACATCAAGATTAGATAATTGCAACTCCCTTTTAACAGGAATCCCAGATGTTTTAATTAATAAACTACAAATTGGACAAAATAGTGCAGCAAGGCTTATCACCAGATCAAATTTTAGAGAGCTTATAACCTCTATTTTAATTAAGTTACCCTGGCTACCCATTTATTAGAGAATTCAATATAAAATCCTTCTTTTAGGTTTTAAATGTCTTAATGGTTTTACACCTGTTTACTTACAAGATTTACTTGAATTATATTCACCGTCCTGAACGCTTCCCTCCTCCTCTGATACATTGATTATATGTTCCAAACGATCAAGACTCAAAACGGTTGGTGATCGAGCTTTTAGTGTACGGGCGCCAATTGCATGGAATAAGCTACCATTTCCATTCAGAAACGCCGTGTCTCTTCCTGTTTTTCAAAAATCTGTCAATCTCTTAGTAATCTGCATCCAGACTCTATACAATAGATGTGGGGAAAGTGAGGTGTCCCCGAAATAACTTTACTTGACGTCTGCTTCCACCTAACTGATATCGCAGAGAAGAAATTAGTGTTCATTAATTTCTATTCTCTCAAATAAGAATAAGACAAGACTGGTTTGGGCGTTATAAGACTTTGATTAAAAAATAAGCAAGTACAAATATATTGATTACCCCTCGCGGATAAAATTCTCTCAATATGTAAGACATAAAATCAAATGTTGAAAGAGGGATAATCTTACAATGTTCCAGTTTCATGCTGGTCTTATATATGAATACAAATACATGTACAATAAAAACACATACTAAAAGATAAAACACAAATTCAGATAAAAGGGGATCGGGAGGGTGGGATATAAAAATGCTGCTTTTTATCAGGTAAGTCGCCAGTCAGCCACACCCGCCGAAGTATACCACAGGCAGAGAAGCGCTTCAATGATAGATGGCTGTGTGAACAGCACCTGCGATCACGCACGTGCAGCGAGTTGAGCGAGTTCACGGATTGGCTGAACGGAACAACGTACACTGGCTATTTGAAACCTGTCACGGTTTAAAGGGCCAATTCGACCACAAAAATTAAAAGTAAATTACCAGGGGCCAGTTGCTCAAAGCTCTGTTATCTTTTAATGATCCGTTAACTTTAATAAAGGCCCCAAACATTCTGTGGTGCAAATTTTTCCTACAGATTTATGCTAATATAAAAAATAAAGTATTCTACAGTGTTTTCTGTAGTAAATTTAACGGGAAGTTGACAAACAACACGCTACCAAGATGTGTCCGTTAGAGTTTAACGTATCGTTAAAATAACTTAGTTTTGAGCAACCGACCTCAGGTAACTTTATACATTATTTGTATTTGAATTTATGTCTAAGTGCATAATGTATGCATGCTGTCCTTAATGGACGTTTTGATGCAATAAACATCTTATCTTATCTTATGTTGTGGCGTTCAGACCAACGACAATATGGTAAACAGTTGGCATGGCAGACCAGTAGGACATGAAACTAAATTACATTTCATTTCACAAACAGTTGGAGTGGGACAAAGAGACAGATTACCATTCATTCAGTCAATTAAGATATTTTGTGGTCTGTCTCCACATAATATGGATTTGTCTCCCTTTGTGCATCTAGTTATTCTGTATTTGGTCACAGATCACTTAAAATTCCCTATTGACTTTTATGTTAATTCTCGTCTCTGTGACCGGCTCTAACTTTTCTCCAAGTTTTCGTTGGGAAGAACCCTTTTTGCCACAAATAGAGCAACATGTGACCAAATGCATGCCCAAAATCATGTATGAGGTTCACCATGAAAAATTTGAGATACACAAGCTGGAAGTAGAGACAAATAAACAAGCAGCTTTCGGCCCTACATTTTAACCTAACCAATCTCACAACTCTTGTATCCTTCCGCCTTAAAATCATGAATATTCATAAAAAAAAACTTGGAAAAAAATGTATTTTCAAACTTTTTTTTTCGATTCTACACCAAAAAATTAACAAAAAAATCGCCACGCAAAAGGCGTGAAAAATTGAAAGGAAGAGACAGAGACAGAATAAAAAATAATTTGGGCCTTGTTTCGTGGGTGACGGGGTAGGGATATTTGGTGAGCAGTATCCTATATATGGCAATAATTCAGCGCGCCGGTCACTAAACATTACGTAGCGAATTCGCTTCCGGTCATGACCGAGAAAGAGAGAGGGAGAAATAGGGTTAAACGTCCACTCAACACAACTAAGTCATTTCGAGACTAACATATGGTTTAACTTTTTATTTCAACAATTCGCTTGCGCGTAGGGGTATTTAGCAGTGGGAGGAAACCGGAGTGATCGGAGGAAACCCACGAGGTTGAGAAGGGTCCCCTATCTCCATGCCACATACGCTGAAACCAGGGCTTGAAACCACAGCCGCAAGCCAGAGGTGGCCGGCCAGCTAGAGGTCGAAGCGCGGTCCTCTAGACCACTAGGCCACCCCCCCCCCATGACCGAGGGTCATAACTCTGGCAGTTATATTTGGAAATCAGTGACAATCAATAGACTTCGTCACGGGTTTTTAAACACTGTATATAAATTTAAAGTCAATGGCATTAGTCAAAACTTTAAACCCCGAGAACACTCCCATAACTTTTGATTGGCTAAGCACTAAAATCTATCTAATATTCTCCAATCTAATCATTTAGATTTGGATTTTATCTTAGTTACAATTTCGTGATTATGGCCCTGCTCAAGAGCGTCCACATCTTCGGGTCGTATAAAAAAAATTAAGCTGAAGGAAAAATAACTAGTCTGAAATAGCTTCTCCATTCGTAGTCCTTCATATCACACGTAAAACCAGGTTCCGTTTACTGGTTGACGTGCATGTAAAAGAAACTTTGGCAGTTGGAATTCGGTAACGAGTCGGACGCCGAATCGTCACTATCCATTAGGCCAACTTTCCATCAGAGAACACTGTATTGTGTATATCCGTCTTTATTAACCCGTCGCCTGTCCAACCTCATGCGTTTTCTCCCGGTCCTCCGGTTCAACCCACTGCGAAAGACCCCTAAGCGCAAGCGAAATATTGGAATCCAGAAATATGGTAGTCCAGAAATGACCTAGTATGTGTCGAGTGGACGTTAAACCCATTCTCTCTCTCTCTATCTCTCTCTCCCTCTCTCTTTATTAACCCGATTAGTGCAGAAAAGTAGGACGTAAAACTCCATTTCATTTCGGCGGGATGGGAGGGTTCTCAGAAGATAAGTACTGTCTTAGATGTTAATTTTGACAACATGTAATAAAACATATTTCATTAGCCCTATTGTTATAGAACAGGGGGACGTTCAACCCCATTGTATTTTCGGGGGGTTGGGGTGGCCTAGTGGTCTAAGAGTGCCGCGCTTCGACCTCTAGCTGGCCGGTCTCCTCTGGCTAGCGGCTGTGGTTTCGAGCCCTGGTGTGAGCGTATGTGACATGGAGATAGAGGCGCCTTCTCAGCCTCGTGGATCTCCTCCGGGCACTCTGGTTTCCTCCCACTGCTAACGACTCCTACGCGCATGCGAATTATTTGAAATAAAAATTGAAAACTATACGTTAGTCTCAAAATGACCTAGTTTGTGTCGAGTGGACGTTAAACCCCATTTCTCTCTCTCTCTCTCTATTGCATTTTCATTAATTTAAGGTCGAAGCGGACTGTAACCCTAGCTAGTAGGCTACTTATAATAAATTAAACGGGCACGATTATAAATCGAGTGGTAGAGCAATCAGAATTATTTTGAAATTAAATTTTAATTTAAACAATATTTAAACGACAATAAAATAACATTTAAAGTTGGTTTATCATAGATTTATAAAGCGTGTCAATCAAATTTGACCTTTCACCTAGCCACAATAAGCGCACGTGCTTGTTGTATATGTTCTTCAACAAATGCGGAAGTCTGTCTGTTTCTATCTTTTGCCTGAATATCATGAGGATGGGTTTTTTCTCTGTCCAGGCAACATTCGTTTCAAACTTACACCATTGGCTGTCCAAAAACTTTTCAGAGACAATCAAAATAACCATGGAACTGGCCAGCACGCTTCGGACGATTGCATCTTCGATCGGTTCTCCGATACAAAAATCGCGATCGTTGATGCATAACAACCCGTCGGACCGCGATAAATCTTTGGCTAGTCGGCCTTCCAACTCGGGCCTAAGATCACTCAAGACGAATTCACTATCGTGATGACTGTAACAGATAAAGGCAACGAATTTTGGCTGTTCGCTGCTTTTGTACTGACAAACTATTTGGTTGATTTTTGATCTTCGGGATTTTCTGAGGATAAAATACGAAATGGCTAGAATGATGATAACGAACGGCACAACAAGAACAGTGAATATCACGTTATCGAGTTCCAAGTCACATAATTCCCGTATGTCACTGGCGCTCAATTCGGATATTCTCGTCACTTTCCCCCTGTACTTACACTCGTAAGTCCCGAAATTATGCAAAGTCACTTGAGTATGTTTCATCCAGAGCAAGAAATCGACAAAATCACAGGCACAATGGAACGGATTAATAGATAGGTCAAGGGTTAAAGTTGACCAATCAACTGGCGGAATTTCGTCGGAGACATTAAAACTCCGCGGTGTTCTATCACTTGAAGCGGATGCCGCCGCTTTATCGAAAGTTGTTCGTAACTCTTCGTTTAAATACGATATTTTATTGTGAGAAAGATCCACTAATCGTAACCAAGGAGACGTAGTGTTTAAATTTAATGTGTCACAGAGTAAATTTTTAGACAGATTGACAAAGACGAAGTGTTGACTGTGGCTGAAGATGTTGTACGGAATCCGGGAGAGGCTATTGTTAGATAAATCCACATACTGCATGAATTTATTCGTACGAACCAAATCAGTAAATGTCGGATGATCCTCGGTTTTGTGTAGCTGGTTGTCGCTTAAATCCAATACTTGCATGAGCGGTTCGTAAAAAGACATTTCTGGCGAGTAATATTCGATATTATTCCGAGACATGTCCATCAACAGCAACTGGTCCGCACCCCGAATACTCCCGTTAAATATTCGGTAATTATTATTATTGAGCCAGACCTTCGTCATACTGTTTTTACTGACACATTTTGATATCGAGGGCGATTCGGCCGACGACCACCGGATATGATGAAAGTAGAAAAGACGAAGTGACTCGGCCAACGGAAAACACTTTAATCCACACGGCACAGTTTTCAAATCCACACTGCTAGCATTGCTAGACGTCACTTCCGCTGATCTTTCAACCCTGTAGAATAAATCCGGCGTGTTCCAAAAACTGATGTCGAAAATGTCTAACTTTTTCAAGTTGGCAATGTCGCATAATATTCGATATTCAATCTTCAAGTGATTGTTGGAGATATTCAGCACCTCAATTTCCGGTAGAAAATAACTCAGTCCCGGTTGAGTGATGTCGAAAAGGTTGGTTGCGGTCATATCGAGAACTTTTATAGGCGACCGTGACAGGTTTTGCAGGTGCTTTTGTTGTAATATTGTTTGTTTCGGTAAATTATTGCACATACTTATGTTCAAGTTTTCTAGATGCTTGTTTGAACTATTTATAGCACCAAAAATGACGCCATATTCTAATTCTGAATTAATACTTAGGTCGAGATGTTCCAGATTGGGTAACGATCCAAATAAGGAATTCTCTATCCACACTAGATGAGATCTGCGAATAGTGAGCGATTTCAGTCTGGATAACCACGATATCTTCTCGATTGTCAAGTTCCTTAATGGATGATTGTTTTCAAAAACTATGGACGTCACAGTCCCCCATGATGAATCATTCATGACATGTGAAGGCCACGCAAGATCCGGGTTGTTAACAAGCACTATTTGTTCTGTATTGTTGGGAACACGTGTTGGGAAATTTCTTAGTTTTTTACCTGTACAATTAACAAGAATTCCTCCATTTTGGCCTTCTACCTGTGAACAATCGCAGTTGTCAGGGCAACCAAACACCGTTAAAATACACCACAATATCAAATAAACAACCGAAGTCGATATAATGACGTCATTCATTTTTTTCGCACTTATCCATGTCAATTATGAGGGCAATATATCATCCAGGCTATTTAAAAGTTTTCGCCATATTTTTCCAGTTTCTTCCTCGTGTCTTTTACCTGTTAAATTTAAAAAAACAACATACATCATTATTTAAAATATGTGGGCTTTTACGTAAAATTAAATTTACGTATTGGGTAACTGTTTATAAAACTGCCGCACTCTATCGCTAAACTTCCTTAAACATGTAGGGTTTTACCTGAAATTAAATTAAATTAAATTCACTCGTTTACGGTATTGTGTAATTGTTTATAATAGTAAATGCAGGAGGACTGCACTACACGCAAAACAAAAAATTACAAGATAAACCTGCGGACAAGACAGAAAATAGACATTGCAAAAACTAAACAATTATCAAATCAAGTGAATGGATCCGGGGGCCAGCCGTAAGCGTCCACTGCGCTGTACAGTCCCGGGCCTGTCTTGGTACAGTCTTCACTAAAATGATTTACATAAAAGACGTAACAAAAAATGCGACCGATCTTGCCGCAGGGTATGTACTCTTAGGCTATTCATCCTATATAATCCAAGCAATAATGACAGTTTGCCGAGTTGCTCGTCACTCTTTGCACTTTCTTTGAAATATGACAAATTCACTAAAAATAGTATGTACGTGTAAATGAAACATGCCATTACAACATCACAAATTTAATTCTGTTATATAATCAGAATAATAAAGTGGTTGCCAAGCAACGAAATAAATCCATGTCTTCCGATTGTTCATATCTGATCAAGAGTCCTACATCAAAAAGTGGTCATCTGAAATAATTGAGAGAGAGAGACAGGCAGAATGAATAATATTGGATCAGATATCCCCTGTAAACAAAACCTTATTGACGGGTCAAAAGTTCACTCGCAACTAAATCCCCAAGATGCTAGATAAATCCCGTTTCTAGATAATTTGACAAACATTAACCCTTTGAATACGGTATAGCCGATAGACCATGTAAACAATCTAATGGATATTTATTGTACCAACAAAAGATAAACGGATAATACATTACGTAATATCATCTGAAATACTAAATATAGACAAATACGTAAGATAAGGACGAACGACGACAGGACCTTGCTAGCGCATGTACAAATTAAAAATAATTATTTTTGATAACAAAAATATTTTTTTCACACGAACAAATGCTATAGTAGAATGCAAAAGGAAGAATTTTCGTTTTTGCAATCGAATAAGTTATGTAATAATAAAATAAAAACCAAGTACGAACAATCCAAACCATAAGACAGAATTCGAAGTCCTAAAAACGTTATAGGAAAAAATAGTGTATTCAAGCATAATAGTGTAATCAGCAAATTTAGATAAAGAGTTGTCCGTTCTTACTATAATAGTTCCAAAAAAGATAATGAAAAATTAATATCTTGAACATTTCTTTCTAATTACTTGATTCTCAGCCGTTCTCAGCAAAGTTATCGTTCTGACAAAAAAAAGGCTGTTCACTATCGTAGCAACGTTACTGTTGATCGAGGCTTAAGTCTCGCTTCTCCATTTTAAAATAAAATCATTAAATGGCGAACGTATTCCAATCTGTTAAAATCCCCACCATCCGATGATCTAGAGAGTTGATTATAGGCTTGTCATGTTAATAAATGTCTAAGTGATAATTTGTATACCATTTGAGGCCAGAAAAAAGACCGAGAATAGGAAGATTAAGCCAGGCCCGGCGAAGTAGGGAAGCTAATTTGGCCGCAAGTACTGTTTTCTTCAGGTTATTGGCGGTTATTGCGGACCCTGGACCCTCGCCTACAGGGACTTAGTATGCCCCCCCCCCCCAATCAAGAATAGCTTCTGCCGGCCGTGTTAGCTGTTACATAAACCATATTTAAGCTAATATCTAGTTAATGTTAATTATTAAACAGATAAAAGAGAGAGAGAACTGAGGTTTAACGTCCACTCGACACAAGGTAGGTCATTTCGGGACTAACAATTTGAAATTAGAGCCAAAACGTAAACAATTGAATGTTAATCAGTTCATATACAATCAGATTACAGTATTATATGCGTTGCTATCCATTTGGGTCAATTTCTAGGTCCCAAATATTACCGATTTAGCTCCTTTAAAAACTGTACAATGGTTAGATAAAATTGATTAATAAGGTGTTTTTTTGCGTGAATATATAAATACAAAGACGGACAATTCATAATGGAAATCGCCAACTTATGTCATTGACGTACACAATACAAAACGGATCAACGGAACTCGGGGACGTTCTGCTTAACAAACTAGCGTGGCTCCACATAAAGAAGACCTTGACCAGGGGCCGGTTGCTCAAAGCTCTGTTATCTTTTAACGATCCGTTAACTTAAACGGAGAGAAAGATTTTTGCTGGAAATCAAGGCCCGAACATTCTGTGGTGCAAATTTTTCCTACAGATTTATGCTAATATAAAAAAATAAAGTATTCTATAGTGTTTTCTGTAGTAAATTTAACGGAAAATTAACAAACAACACGTTACCAAGATATGTCCGTTAGAGTTTAACGGATCGTTAAAATAACTTAGTTTTGAGCAACCGACCCCTTGTAAATATTCTTATTTAAAGATACCTTATTCGAGTTGTAGACTACAAATTCTTCCCTGTCATTCTTCTTCTTTATCTGACGGATTTGTTCATATTTACATGAATTAATGTAATTAGTTTTTGCCTATATAATATATAATTCGACATTGTACATATATTATACACCCAAACCAGCAGGAAGCAAAAAAAATTTTTTGTATCCTATTATTTATGCTTTTTATATTGTTTAATATTCTTGAAATAAATACTGTTTAAACAAACTGTCAGATTTGTATCTCTCTCTCTCTCTCTCTCTTCTCTCTCTCTCTCTTCTCTCTCTCTCTCTCTCTCTCCCTCTCTCTCAATCTCTCCTCCCTCCCTCTCAGAGAGAGAGAAAAAAAATTGGGTTTAACGTCCACTCGACACATACTAGGTCATTTCTGGACTAACATATGGTTCAATTTCATTTCAATAATTCGCTTGCGTCCAGGGGTCTTGAGGAGTAGGAGGAAACTGGAAGACCAGGAGAAAACCCACGGGGTTGGCCAGGCGATCCTCCGCCTTGTCAAGTACAACCGGGAAATTCGAAACCTGGACTGTTTTACTGTCTTGAATAGTTTTAGATGCCACTTTGACTCAATGGATATGGTACCATGTTCGATCCTTGAAGTATTTGAATGAAATTAAACCATGTGTTAGTCCCGAAATGACCTAGTTGTGTCGAGTGGACGTTAAACCCCATTTCTCTCTATCTTTCTCTCTCTCTCTCTCTCTCTCTCTCTCTCTCTCTCTCTCTCGAGATCCTGGTGTTGGGCTAGAAGTTTCAAGTCGGGTTTCCCTTTATCAATGTTGCACGTTAAAGAACCCTAGAAAGTTGGAATTCCATTAAGAGTGGGCGGCGGTAACACCATTCCCCCCTCCCCGCCCCACCCCCTTGACAATAACAAAATCCAAATAGCACGTTAAGGGGCGTATGCTCGAGTTTCGGATGGTAAAAAAATGTAGGAATGAATGAATGGATGAAATGGGGTTTAACGTCCTACTATTATGCACCTAACCTGGGCTAATTGAAGACGGGCATACGCCATAAAGTGTGCTATGAGGGAAATTTTTTGCCCGGGCAGCGGCCTACTCGTATAGCGAATTCCAACTGCCAGGGGATCTTTTACGTACACTCCAATGTGTACACAGGACCTCGGTTTTTCGTCCCATCCGAAGACTAGGCAGCTGTCATTGTCAGACCCTCCTTCTGCATCACTGACAAAGAAAAGTAGGACGTTAAACCCCATTTCATCTGACATATTTGATTTATAGTTTACGATATTAGACTATATAACATACCTGTTACGCAACCAAAGGGTCTATCAGTTTCAATGTCAGTGAGCTATAGTAGTGAAGACCTACTCAGATTAAACCATGTTGACAGCAGAGTTTCATCTCACTTATTTAACACACTATTGGAGTTAAGATTGAATGTTCACCTTAGAACAAAAAAGGGGAAAAAGAAGTGGAGTAAAGTTCAGGTCATTCATTAACTCAGAAAAAGCCATTGTAAATTTTGTTCAAAATTTACAAAAGAATGAAAATAAATCTTCCTGTGCTGATAGTGTTTTATCAAAGTCGTCAAAACCTATATCAAATGCATTTTTAACAAAGTCAATTCAACCCCTGCATCTAAAACTTTGTCTTTTGAATATCCAATCTGCTTGTAATAAAGGACTTGACATTGAGGAGACTATTATACATCACAACATTGATTTGCTTGTCTTGACTGAAACCTGGCTCAAACCGCAAGGTGATGAATCAAAAATTGCTACCATGACACCGAATGGTTACAAATTTGAACACAAACCCCGCATGTCTAAAGGCGGTGGAATAGCCGTAATTTTCCGAGAAAATTTTTCACTAAAATTCTATCCTCCAAAACTCATAGATGTTAAATCATTCGAATATTTAGAATGTTTACTGACATGTGCACAAACTGCAACAAGAATAATTGTTGTATATCGGCCTCCAATATCAAAGAAAAATCAATTAAAGACGGCAATGTTTCATGATGAATTTTCCAATTTACTTGAATATGTTCTTTCTTCAAAAGCCAGACCAATTATTCTTGGGGATTTCAATTTTCATTTTGACGTTCAAAACAATCCTGATACAGCCAAGTTACAGACTCAGTTACTCACAAACAATCTTATTCAACATGTTAGTTCTCCAACCCACAAGAAAGGTCATATTCTAGATTGGGTGATTTCAAATGTTGCTGACAGTACTTTGGAAGATGTCGCTGTGTTAGATCTACAAATCTCGGACCACTTTCTGGTGTCATGCCTTCTTAATATCCAGCCACCTCCCAAACCGTTGACAGAAATCAAATTCAGAAATCTGAAACGAATGAACAGTGAGGCTTTCCGTCATGATTTAATGACATCAAACCTTTTTCTTCATCCACCGTCTACACTTGATGAATTTGCTCTCAACTATAATAGTACATTGAGGGTTCTGTTGGATAAGCATGCTCCAGTAAAAACCAAGAAGATTCCGTTCAGACCTGACACGCCATGGGTGTACACTGATGATGTGCGTTTACTTAAATCTGAAAGGCGTAGAGCTGAACGAAGATGGAGAAAATCATCTCTAGAGGTTCATCGTCAAGCATATGCAGACGCCCGAACCCGTGTTGTCAAAGAAATCAGATCAGCTAAACAAAGTTACATGAATACCAAGATAGCTGAATCATTGAAGGACTCCAATGCTCTCTATAAATTGATGTTTCGGCTTATGGGTAAGAAAGACAAAGATACAACTCTTCCTGATCTTGATGGACATCAAGCGATAGCAGAGGCTTTTTCAAATTATTTTACAGAGAAGATACATAGTATCAGAAGACAACTTGACGACATGGAATTTGTATCATCAAGTACGACCTCCGCCCCTCCCCCCTTAGTTGAATTTGCAACTCTCACTGAGGCTGATGTACTGCCCATTGTAAAAAGGTCAAAACCAACAACCTGTAAGCTTGATCCTGTTCCAACAACACTGATCTTTGATAATCTCGACCTCTTTTTACCAGTCATTACACAATTAGTTAACCTGAGTATTACTGAAGCGAGAATGCCTACAATATTCAAAACAGCTCTCGTTAAGCCCTTGCTGAAGAAACCAGGTCTTAATTCTGAGGAGTTGAAGAACTACCGCCCAGTATCAAACCTTCCCTTTATTTCCAAAGTGATAGAACGTGCAGTTTGTCTTCGTCTTTCGGAACATCTATCACTACATAAACTGTTCGAGCCTTATCAGTCTGCCTATCGCCCATTCCATTCTACAGAATCTGCTCTTCTTCGTGTGTCCAATGATATACGTACTGGTATTGACAGTGGCAATGCTGCTCTTTTGGTACTACTTGATTTGAGCGCAGCATTTGATACCATCAACCACAATAACCTACTCTCGAGGCTGAAAGATGACTATGGACTTGCTGGCAATGCACTAAATTGGTTTGGGTCATATCTAACAGACAGAAGTCAAAGTGTTGCAGTTCACGATTGTGTCTCTGCTCCTGTTGACCTAACCTGTGGAGTTCCCCAAGGATCTGTATTGGGCCCGGTACTGTTTACCCTGTACACTAAAGACTTGGGTTCACTTATTAGTGACCACAATCTCCTTAGACATTTTTACGCTGATGACTCTCAAATAATGTCTATATTCAAGCCTACCCCGATGTCAGCTGCATCAACCATATCACAACTTTCAAAATGTTATGAACAAATTAAGTTGTGGATGACAGCAAATAAACTAAAACTTAATGATGAGAAAACTGAAGCTTTACTTCTTGGTCCTGTATCTAGACGTGATCTTTGCGGTATAACCCAGGTCCATGTTGGCAACCTGTCTATTCCGATTTCAAATAGTATAAGAAATCTTGGAGTGATGTTTGATAGTAACCTTAACATGGAAACCCATATCAACCATATATCTAAAGTGTGCTATCTCATTCTACGGAACATTGGGTGCATCAGGAAGTATCTTAATGCTGATTCTACAAAGATACTGGTGTCCTCGTTGATTCTTTCCAGAATAGATTACTGTAATAGTTTACTGGCTGGTTCTCCTACTTCTCTTGTTTCGCGACTCCAAAAGATCCAAAACACAGCAGCTAGAATAATATCTCTGGCTCCTCACTACAGTCATATAACTCCAATTCTTAAAGAACTCCATTTTCTTCCTGTTAGTTACCGAATCAAATTTAAAATTCTGTGTTTTACATTTCGATGTTTAAATGGCACTGCCCCAAAATACCTGAGTGATCTCTTACAATTATATACTCCTGCAAGGACCTTAAGATCTGAAGATAAGAAACTGCTTGTAGTGCCTAAGCCTAAAACGGTCCGTTTTGGACAAAGGACTTTTTCCTACTCCGCCCCAACTGAGTGGAATGATCTGCCACTGGAAATAAAGAACTCTCCAAATATTGCTGTGTTTAGATCCAGACTTAAAACCTTTTTGTTTAAGAAAGCATTCACTTTATGACAGTTGTGATCATTTTTGGCTGCGCTTTGAGCATGCTCATGCATGGATATTGCGCAATATAAATAGACTATTATTATTAACTTGTACTTGTCAGTGACGTCACATGGCTAGTTATTTAATCTCCGTTATGTTGATAAATTAGTTAACCAAGTCAAGTACATCCAAACAATCCTTCAGCCCACATTTCTCCTTTCTCTAAAAAAAAAACCAGTAAACGCGTTAAAAAAAACCCAACTCATAAACCTTCACCAATAAGCTGCAACATTCACGACCGACCTAGTTCACTGAGTTATAACTACATGTACATTAATATTGTCAACAAATACGTCTATTAATGTGTTGAATCCAGGACAAACCAGTTAAAATATTTATCTAAATGTTGATATTGTCAAGACATTATATTTATACAAGTGCACAATAAACTTTACTTGAATCAAATCTCAAGTAATAGTATTTAAAGCCCCAATACCACTCTTGTTGTAAATATGCCCCAACCATTATTCTAGTCAACAAATTGTACTATTTTACAATATTCCAATTAATTGATGATACAAATTTCATCTTAACACACCTAAGTATAAAAATTGGAAAAATTCAACTACATGGTAACAACATGGTTTGAAAAGCTTTACGTAAACACTTTCAAATGCAACTTGGATTTAAACATATTTTCGAACCCTCTGGACAAGTAAAATAGGATGTAATGGATAATTTACACAACAGGTAGGACACTTAAACATCTAGTTGTTAGAATAAGGCTAATTTTTTTCTGAGCCTGTCAAGCCAGCAAGAGTGGTATTGTCCCTTTAAAGGTTAAGCGTGGTTTAGGTGAATTATACTATAGTTTATGTAAGAGTTAGTAGGCCTAACGGGATATAAGATAATGTAAGAGTCCAAAGGGATGGGTCGAGAGTGATAAAAACTTTTATAACTGTTATCTTACATGTAAGTTTTGTGGCTTTTCGAAAAATAAAAAGTTTTTTTTTTTAATGTATGTAACAGGTGCAGCAATCATTGTGGACTATTATTATATATACAATAGTATTCAATATGTCCATGTTACTATAACTGTTTTCAATTTATTTGTCTAGTAATATTGGGCTTTTGGTTTTATGGAGGCGCCGGGGTCTTTTCAATGCTTAATGTCTTTAGAGGTTTTCACGCGGCCCTGAAAACACGATATCGATCATGGATTATTAAAAACGAAATTGTTACCCTAAGTTTGAAAGTAGTTTAAATAGTTTTCTATAAACACGTCTACTTTAATTTTGGATATTTCAAAAAAGAAATTCACATCATACACGCTTTATTTACGTCGAAGCTTTAATCATTGATTTGGCGCATTATAGCCCGGTGGGTGCTGAGGTGCCTTAAACCCACATTTCATTTCATTCATTGATTCTTACCTGATAAATACGAGGAAGTTTCAACACTGTCTTCAATAAATATTACCGCTATAAGTATAAGCTTGACTCTTGCTAAAGACCCGTTGGCATCACTCGTACGTTATAAACGACAAAGTTTCAACACAGTCTTCAATAAATTAATAAAACACGTTGGCATCTCTCATACGTTATTAAACGACGAAGTTTCAACACAGTCTTCAATAAATTAATAAAAACACGTTGGCATCTCTCATACATTATAAACGACGAAGTTTCAAAAACTGTCTTTAATAAAGCTTGATTATTGCTAAAAACACGTTGGCATCACTCATACATTATTAATAACGAAGTTCTCGTCTATGGTTTCACATAAATTTCCCCTGTAATTTGATATTTTCTACGAGAACATAATATCGGCCATACAGCGACGACACAAGTGTCCGAGCTGGCAGCTGTCTTCTAACTATGTAGTAACATCGTGCGTCCTGTTTGGGCATTAATGAAGATCTACGTCTCAGTACTCGATGGTAATCATACCAACATCCGCCATTCACGACAAATGGCGTTAATAGTTTAAAGGGACATGTCGTCGAGGATCGCGCGAGAGAGGGAGACAGGGAGAGAGAGGCAGAGGAAGAGAGAGACGGACCACGGAGGGGGAGATGGGTGTAGAGAGAAAGTGACAGACATAAGGCCAGAGAGAGACATGGGGAAACAGGGGAGAAATAAACAGAGAGAGAGGAGGGGTGTTTACGTTCACTCGGGCTAATATCTAATAATTCGATCTGACAAGGACAGCTTACTTGTCGTTTGGATGGGACGAAAAACTGACGTCCTATGTATACATTGACAAGCACGTAAAATTTAAGATCCCTTGGCAGTTGGAAGTCGATAACAGTAGGCCATCTGGCCGCTGCCCGGGCAAAAAATTCTCTAAAGGCACAGTGCTTGGCGTTTGCAAAACAGGGGGGGGGGGTGTTAAACCTCATTCGTTTTTTTCATTTTTGATTATAAATCGGTTTAGAAAAGTAGTACTTAAAAACCCATAAATCATTTATTTCTCTACCCGACGCCCCTTTAATGGAGTCAGCTTTCATTGTAACTAATGAGTAGGCTATCGTTTGTGTGAACGATGATAAGACGTAGCGTTAGGGATATAAAACGTGACTAAACATATAAACACGTTTCTTGGTAGTCTTTTGTTTTAATATTAGAAACTCCCTATTTGCATTAGTTGGAATGTTTTGTCAAGTTATTACCCAAATTTGTTGTTGTTCTTCTTGGTGTTTAACGTCCGCTTCCACCGAAGGTGATATCGCAGACGAGTCTTATTATTTTCATTTTTATTATCTTAGCGCACGCGCAGGGGGACTTTCCTGTGTGAGGAAACTTGAGTACTCGGGGGAAACCCATTAGGTTGAGAAGGCGCCCCTATCTCCATGCCACATACGCTCACACCAGGCATCGCAACCACAGCCGCAAGCCAGAGATGACCGGCCAGCTAGAGGTCGAAGCGCGGCACTCAAGACCACTAGGCCATCCAAAACCCACAAATTTAAAGGGTAAATGCACTTGAACGAAACCCTTCTTTAATCATCATATATGTACGGTTTATCGAAATGAAATGGGGTTTAATAGTAGAAGAACCGTGCCACAGAATCCGTGACCAATCTCCTTGTATCATGAAACGGCAGTTGACCTTTCTAGAAACATTTTTCCTCAGGAATCCGAAAATGGTGGGTGATCAGTCAGGTGAGGGAGCGTAGGGGTCTTTAACGGTTCACCACCATAGGATATCGGTTCCTTTTGATATTGGAATGTATCGAAGGTAACTTCATGGATTATGGCCCCTGATTGCACGAAAAATCACGTTTTTAGATTATGAACGCTGTAGAGGTCACAATTTATAACCAAAAGATCTTGGTTCCTTTCGATATTTGCCATATCGGATCATAACTTCCTGATTTATGGCCCCTGATTATACGAAAATCACCATTTTTAGCTTGTGGTCCCAGTGAAGGTCAGAATTTTTACCTAATTTAAAAAGCCGTTTGAATATATCATCGTTACACCGTTATGGAGGTTGAGTTCGAATTTAGTGAAAATCTGACCAAAACTGCCGGGCAAAATGGCCGTCACGTTTACGCAAATAGTGTACAAATATGGTATATCAAGGTTGTGGACCATGTATAGGTCACAATTTTAATCCGATTTTGATGTTACTTAACATACACGTTTATAAACTAAAGATCTTGGTTCCTTTCGATATTTGCGCATATCGAATTGTAACTTCGTGAATTATTGCCTTTGATTGTAGGAAAGATCACTATCTTTTTAGCTTGTTCTCTATCCATCTCTCGTATGTGGACGTGGCAGCCGCTGGTCAGATCTCCTAACTGGCAAGGAATATATATTTAGAAGCCGGGACAATATGCAAACAGAAAAATCTCAAACTCGGTTGCATTGATTGTAATATTAGAGATCTATAAAGAGACATTTATCCCCACCACCAAAACATATCACTGATTGTATCAATCTAATCTGTGGCTGCAGAACTAACATCATCAAAGGAATCTGTCTAACAGCCATGTCTTACCATCCCTGGCTAACATAGGTACATATAAACTCAAATAGGCGCAATAAATATGAATTATGGTTAAAAATAGGCCTTGATGAAAGAAAAAAAATGACATATTTGGTCTCATTCTCGGTTACCCAGTGCATTCATTCCGTTCTACTCCACTATACCCTGGGTCAATCTATAGGACTTCCACGATTTCAAATTGCTAGAATTTAGCTATACTGTACGAACCAATCAGGAAACAGTTTACAAATCAATCGTTTCGGCTTTGTTTTTATAAGGGTAGATAACCATATCCATGTCCATTTACTGATTGATTTATGTTAGTAATGTATATATTAATAATTTATTTATATTCAATTGTATTATCAAAATCTGTAGTATATGTTGTTGATTTCAAATATGTATAGCATCTATATGTTTCACCTTTGTTATCATTATTACTATTCGTTCTTTGTTTGAAATAATAATAGTTATATGTCGTTTTGTTATGTTTTTTGTTATGTTTATTATCAATGAACGTATACTCGTTAATTTCATTATGTACAATATCAAGTGTACATAAAATTCGCGGAACGAACAGCAAATTCTCAGAAAAAAACAATGACTCTACATGATTAAATGAACGTTTGGTCTTCAATAATAAAACATATAATTACGCTTTTAGAATAGGTCAACCCCTAACACTGTCAGAAGAGAGTGACTCCCTTTTTGGCAATTTCCTTTTCAAATAACAGTTTATGGGATTGGTCGATAAAAATAGCACAAGCATCAATAGTGGATAACTTGAAAACGTGTCTCCCCCATAGATTAACCCAGGGAACAGTGGAGTAGAACGGAATAAGTACACTGGGTAACCGAGGATGATTTGGTCTATGAGAGCGTCTCTCTATTATAACAAAAGGGTCTGGGTAAAGTAGTGGCAAAATTGAGCCAACCCAGCTGTTTTGAACATTTTGTACTAACCCATCTGTCTGCTGTAGGGCATTATTAACTCAGTGGCCTTGGACGTGTTACCAATTTTCCATTTTCTGTGGGAATGCTGGGGATATTTCTAAACCTGGCAAACTTTTAGAGCTCATTTAAGTTATATGAATGAAAATAAGGGGATTTTTCGACATTTTGACTCATTTGAGTAGCCCACGAATAGATTAACTTATACATTGAAATAGGGGGAATCTTGAGATTTTCTGTGAATATTCCTGATTTTTAGACAGAATTTGGTGAAATTAGAATACTGTTCACATCATCTGTGCTTTCTGAGGCTGAATAAGCCAAAATTGGGGCATTCAAATATTTTTCTTAACTGTAGAAATGAAAAAAACCCCTGAAAATTGAGCAATTTGCAGTAAAATCACAATTGTGCTGCAAACTTTGATTTTATTCAATTCATATTTTCTAAGAATTAAGTCTTCATATTCTCAAAACTATAAGGCATGCCACACACATACTTTTCCCCAAATTATCGTTTGGTAGAACGCTTTCTGCCACAGATGGAGCAAAGTGTGGCAAACTCTTGCCAAAAAGCATGTATGAGGTTCACCATGGAAAACTTGAGATACACAAGCTGGAAGTAGAGATAATTAAACATTTATCGGGCCTTACCAACCTCCTTGTTTCCTTCCCCCTAAAAATCATGAATATTCCACAAAACATGGCAGAAAATGTATTTCCAAGCCCTTTTCTTCAATTCTACATCAAAAAGTCAACAACAATCGCCACGAAAAAAGGAAAAGGGAGAAAGATTAAAAAATAACTCTCGCCCTACATTTGTGGTGGAGGCATAGGAATATTAGGTGAGCTGTGTCTACACGGATGCAGGCCATCATTAAATTTCACCATCTTGGAACCAAATTTATAGCGATTCTCTCTCCGTCATTTTTCTCCCCTTTTGCACGCCCATTTTTGTGGGCGCGTCGAATTACCCAATAACACCCAATAACTGCCCAATAACACCCAATAACTCCAAAGTAACATCCAATAACACCCAATAACTCCAAAATAACATCCAATAACACCCAATAACTCCAAAATAACAACCAATAACTACAAAACTGTTTAGGTGAAGGGGGAGTGTTGTTGGAATAGATCGAACCTTCAATTTGGGTAAATGTTTCGTTACTGCATTGTCTTATAAAAACCAAGCTGTTATTAATCGCGAAACGAATCAAAACCCCATAATGCTTGGCCCCATGATGCTCCATTGGGATGGCGAAGCACCAACTTATCACTATTTCTTTTCACATCTTCGTTCCCAGTTAGGTAGTGATAAAATAATATTTGGTACCGACGAAGAAAAATCGATAACGAAATCTTTGTATGAAGTATTCCAAAATTCTAATTTCTTACTTTGTACAAAACACATTAAGGAAAATTTATATCGATATTTAGAGAAATCGGGAACACCACAAAAAGAACGCGCAATTATAAGAAATTTAATTTTTGGTAAGGAAGGAATTGTATATTCGAAAAATGACATGGATTTTGAAATTAAGAAAGATGATTTGTCTGTTTATTTTGAAAAATATCCTAGATTTGAACAATATTGGGACAGATATTTAAAACATAAATTGTTATTATATGTTATTAAGCCCCTCCAAAATAAACTGGTCTCAGACTTATGGACTAATAACAACGCAGAATCAATTAATAATAGACTGAAACAAGAAACCGATTGGCATATTCAGAATTTACCTGACCTTGTTACAAAATTGGCTAGAGTGTCAACATTTCAAATTATCAACATACGCCGGGCTTTACACGGGACAGGCAATTGGCAACTTGTAGACCACAAATCGGAGATCCGTCCTGAAACATGGGCTTGTATGGAAGCGGACAAGAAAACTCGCATGTTGAATAAATATTTAATGAAGAAGAAAAATGTATATAATGTAAATATTGTTAATTTAAAAAATGTTGATTTTGGGTGCATAAAGCCCAAAGAAACGTCGGGCAAAAAACCAGGGCAACGTAAACGAAGGCGCGCAGAAAAAACTCGTTGAATGGCTATGTTAGTTTTAATAAAATATTTAAATGCAACTAAATTGTTATTTTGTATTTCCAAAGTCGACAATTTGGTGTTATTGGGCAGTTATTGGGTGTTATTAATTTCTTGTCAACAAAAATCACATATACGAGTTATCTCCCTTCAGGCGAGTGAGCGTGAAACTCCCATTTGGACAAAAAGCAGCGATTTTAAATTCAACTAAATTGTTATTTTGTGTTTCCAAAGTCAACATTTTGTAGTCAACATTTTGTAGTTATTGGTTGTTATTTTGGAGTTATTGGTTGTTATTTTGGAGTTATTGGGTGCTATTAGGTGTTATTTTGGAGTTATTGGGTGTTATTTGGAGTTATTGAATAATTCGACGCGCCGCATTTTTGTAGCTTTGTTGTCTAGAATGGACGAAGAGGGTTTGAATTAATATTTATATAATCTGCCAGGTTTTGGTAAATATTCATGATTTCCAGGCGGAAGGATAACTGAATTATCAGGTTGGCCACGGTGATATGTACGGCAATTATATATAGAGAAAACCGGAGGACCCGGAGAAAACCCACGAGGCTGGATGGTCAGCCCTACGAAAATTTTGGGAGTCAATGGGGGAATTAATGGTGGTCTGCCCCCACAGACAAGAAGACTATGAATTATTTCCCCTGATTTCATGTTGATAACGAATGTTGTGCGAGTTATAAATAGACAATTTACTACTCTGAGTCCACATACGCTGTGGCGAGTGGAGCGTTAAAGTTTAACTTTATAAATAAGATGTAGCAAATTCTGGCCGTGTGGGGCACCTTAAGACATTTGGTAATTTGTAGGATAGATAAGGTGCAAGTAAAGTAAGTGAATTATAGTTTGACATTTCGTTGTAATTTTTTATTGTTGAGTGTATCTGCTACTATCTACTGCAGACTACGAAGTTTAAGCAGAGTGTGACCATAGAGTTATATATAGACACTAGAGTCCGCACTGATCACGTGACAGCGTGCCGACATGGGGTCTTGTCCGCCATGTTAGTTCCGGGGAATATGAACGTAAATACCCGGATGTTTACTATGTTATCGCATGAATCAATCTGTGTCTAACTGTTTTAAAACGTGCACAAAGCCACAAATATTAAATTTTCTCACCCAAACATTTATTGTTTAATAAAAATAGTAATAAAGTTCCATGGACCGACTTATTTCCGGGCCCCTCCTTTAACGTAAAGGTTATAGAACAATTTAATTTGACATGTCAGCGAACGACCGCAGTGTCTCTATGTCTAGGCCTACTTACTTTACCTTCGGCTTCGCTTTCTTTTTTAGTTTATATTAAAATATTGATCTTTTAAATTAGTAGGCCTACAATATCCACAATATGTATTCCTATACAGTAAATTTGTTAAATTATTTTAGAAATTTACGGAAGTAATTAATAAAGAATGTAGAGAAATGAAAGTTGATTTTTGTAACAATAAAAGTGAACAGAAATCAATAGCCCGCAGAATTATCTGTACCGGTATTTATCTATTTGTTAATAATTTTTAGAAATTTAAAGAAACTGAAAAGGGGAGAAAAACTATAAAAAAAAGTCTACAGAAAATGTTGTATTTTTTTCATTTATTTATTTATTTATTTGATAATGTGCTTTAGAAAATTATGGAATGGCATTTCATTGTCAGCGATCTCGTACTCTAGGCCTACTATTCTACAGTAAATATGACTAATAAATTCGATAAGTAAACTTCTGCTAGAACGGTTTATTTATTTATTTATCTATTTATATATTGATTAAGAAGCCCAGATTTAAACGTAAAATGTTATTTATTTATTTATTTATTTTGGAAAATTATGGAACTAAAAGGGAAGAGAAGTTAATGGGCTGTAGAGAAAAGAATATTTATGGAACAGTAAAGGAAATATGTTTCCAGAATGAAAACAATATTTATGAAATGAAATGGGGTTTAACGTACTACTGTTCTGCACCAGGGTCTAATTATTTGAGGTGGAGTAGCCTAATGAGCGTGTTTGTTTTTGGGGAACCTTGCAGAGACAGCGTCTCGATCGGATGGGACGAAAAACCGAGGTCCCGTGTACAGCTGACGAAGACCGTCCCGTTTTTAGGACAGTAATTTAGTAAGATTTCAATTTGTAAACTTATTAGTCATATTTATCGTAGAAAGAATAGCCTAGGCTACACATTCGCGACATAATTTAAAATATCATATATTATACTGGGGTCGGTTGCTCAAAGCTGCGTTATCTTTTAACGTTCCGTTAACTTTAACGGAGAGAAAGATTGTTGCTGGAAATAAAGGCCTCGAACATTCTGTGGTGCAAATTTATCCTATAGATTTATGCTAATATAAAAAGAAGTATTCTATAGTGTTTTCTGTAGTAAATTTAATGGAAACTTAACAAACAACACGTTACCAAGATATGTCCGTTAGAGTTTAATAGGTCGTTAAAATAACTTAGTTTTGAGCAACCGACCCCTGGAAATTAAATTGAAAGTGAAAGTAAAAAACGAGATCGCTGACAATGACATGTCACTTTTCATTCCATAATTTTCTAAAACAAATAAGCAAATAAATAAATAATTAAAGAAAAATACAACATTTTCTGTAGACTGTTTTTGTTTTTAGTTTCCCTCCCCTTTTCAGTTCAATAAATGTCTAAAAATAATAAACAAATAAATAAATACCGGTAAATATAAATACAACATTTTAAGTACGCTTTTATTACTATTAATCTTTCTTCACTTTTCATTCCCTAATTTCCTAATAAAATAATTAACAAATAAATAAAAATACTGGTAGGCCTAATCCTGCGGGCTATTGATTTTAGTTTACTTTTATTGTTAAAAAAACCCAACTTTCATTTCTCTACATTCTTTATTTATTATTTCCGTAAATTTCTAAAACAATTAACAAATTGACTGTATTGGAACACATATTCACTAATTTAAAAGATCAATAATTTAATGAAAAGAGAAAGCGAAGGTAAGTAAAGGTAATAAAGCCGCTAAAGTAGGCCTCGAGAGACACTGCGGTCGAGATTTCGACATCTCAAATTAAATTGTTCTATAACCTTTACGTGGAAAGAGGGGCCCGGAGATAAGTCGATCCATGGAACTTTATTATTCTTTTTATTAAACAATAAATATTTGGGTGAGAAAATTTAAAAATTTAATATTTGTGCACGTTTTAAAACAGTTTGACACAGATGGATTGATGTGATAACATAGTGAACATCCGGGTATTTACGTTCATATTCCCCGGAACTAACATGGCGGCCGTCGCTCCATTCCGGCACAAACCTTTAACGTTGTAGTCATGGGAGTCACGTGATGAGTGCGGACTCTAGTTTCTATATATAACTCTATGAGTGTGACTGAACACAATTTAGCGACCTATTCGGCTAGCGACCTTTTCGACCGATCCAGCTGGTAACCTATTCGTTGGCAACCTCTCTATTCACAATAAATTCAATAGTCGTCCAAACTCAACCCAAAAAATTCATCGTTACGTCTACCAAATGAAAGTAGAATATGTTATTATGTATTCATTCTTTTAGCTCAGAATAGAGATGTAATTTCGCATAACCTTCAAAAATTCTGGACATCCAACTTAATATTCCGAAAGGTATTCAAAGGGGTGCGCTCTCAATCTCATCCTAAACATCGCCAATTTTTCAATATTTGAAAGTGAAAGAACTGCAATATTCCTAGTCAAAATTCGAAAACCATCGTACAAAATTCTGATCATCCAGTTATAAATATACCGAAAGGCGATTCCATAAGCACTCTAAATATTATTTTATAAGGTCCATGTTATTAGTAAAAACTGGCACAATCATATTAAAGGGGCACGATCTCATCCCAAACTTTGTCAATTTTTCAAGATTTTAAAGTGAAAGAACGGTAATATTCCGAGTCAAAATTCGGACCATTGTACAAAATTCTGAGCATCCAGTTATTATATTCCGAAAGCGCTCAAAATATTATTAGTAAAATTGGCACAATGCAAGGATGGAACACATGACATCCAGAACAGCGAGCGTCTAGTTGCTCTTACCCGATTAACTCCTGTGGCTCCTCTGATCAAGGGGGATCAGGGTGGGTAAGTGGATAAGGCACTGGTTCGCTAGCCTGCTGGCGGTCGAGTGTTCGATCCCTGCATTGACAGAGAAAGTTCATCTCGATTTCCCGACGTGATTTCCCCTTGTCAATGATACAGAAGGAGGGCCTGACAAGGACAGCTGCCTAGTCGTTCAGATGGGACGAAAAACCGAGGTCCCGTGCACGTAAAAGATCCCTTGGCAGTTGGAATTCGATATAAGAGTAGGCCGTAACGCCGCTGGCCGGGCAAAATTTCCCTCATAGCACACTGTATGGCGTATGCCCGTCTTCAATTAGCTCAGATTAAGTGCATAACAGTAGGATGTTAAACCCAATTGCATTCCCCTGATCAAATAAATAAGAGCAAGAGGAGTTACAAGGTTATAGTTAAGTTGTATGTTGTATGTTTCAGGTAGGCCTATAGATGTCGATATGGACGATACAGTAGATATTTTTGACGTCATACAGAATAATGAAGACCTAGATATATTCGCTGCCTTACAACATGACGATGATGCCATCAGGTTGGAAGCAGTCAAGAGATGTATTAAAGAGAATCCTGACTGGAACGAAATGTATGATGATTTTATGTTTGAGGATATTTCACCACTCATGTCAGCGGCGAGGTCTGGATTCCACGAATGCGTTTCTGTTATGATAGAGGCCGGGGCTAATGTTCATTATAAGGACTCGTCGGGAGTTACTGCCCTTCAATACTGCTTTCATAGACACGACAACAAAGATTCCGACAACAGGTTAAAATGCGTTCGTCTGTTGTTGGACGCAGGCGCCGATATCTACCATCATGACATATATGATCGCAATCCTCTTATGGACGCCTGCTATATTTGTGATCTCGATTGCGTAAAGGAAATTCTGGAAAGAGGTTACGGGAAAAAGAATGACCAAAATAGAAGCGAAAACCACGAAGATGGTTCCGTGTCTCGTGGAAATATAGCTTCTGGTGACAACGTTGGCGTGGGCAGTCAAAACATGTTGACGGAAACTACACAAAAAGTTACCACAAATCCTTCATTCTCATCTGATAGTTCAGACCAGGAATCTGAACTTTTTAAGAAGCTGATCGACCGAACGGATATAAATCTAACCGATACCATGTTGTCCAGAAACGCTCTTCATTATTGTCTTAGCTCAAAGAATACGAGCACTGATCAAATTGCTTGCCTTAAATTGCTATTGGATGCCGGAGCAGATCTTGGAATTAAAGCAGGTTCTAGAGCCTCTACTCTTCGTTCAATGGAGTTGGCCATATCGTCCTCACCCAATAGCGTCTCCCTAGTAAAATTTTGGTTAGCCGCTGGAGTACCATTTGATGTACGTGACGATATTCGTGTTGCGTTAACGGTCCGAAATGTGGACTTGGTCGAGTTATTTTTGAAAATGGGGGCAGATGTTTTAAGCCACCGTTATAAAGGTGGAGGCACTGTTCTCACAAATTTGTTGGACGGAATACTGAAAGGTTTCCCTAAAAATATTGATAAGGGCCAAAGCAGACATCAATCTCCCAGACTCGCAAGGTCGTCAACCCATCCATTTTGCTTTTAGGAATTGGCCATTTTTAAAATTTCCTGCAGAATATCTGATTTCAGAAAACTGCGACTTGAGCAATTTGCCGTCTGCTTATTTGACAAATTTGTTTTACAGTGTAATGGTGTTCCGTGCACGGGGTCAAGAAGGATATTTAGTGGACATGGTTAAGTTTTTGTACGATTGTGGCCTGTCTTACTCTCTGTGTCGGGCATTAAGTGTTGTATCACCGTATGTAAAGGACTGTTTTGACAAATTGACATGTAGTCCACGATGCCTCGTTTCTCTCTCTGTTATTGCCATGCGACAACACCTAGGAACGGATATAAAAGCTAAATGTGAAGAATTAAACATTCCTCAAATTGTGAAGGATTCAATATTGCTTAAAGATGTTCTTTCTGCAGAATGCTTTTAATAAAAGAGACAAATGTTAGGCTCTATTTGTTTTAGTTCAGTAGATATGGTCGTATATATTAAACCCCACCAATAACATTACACCCCTACAAAGCAACTAGGCCCCCAGTTCACAAAGCATTATCAGACTTAAGTTAGAAATTTCCTCATAATTGTTCGCCTTATTTTAACTAAACAATAATAGCCCTTGATAAAATTTAAGTCTGAAAATGCTTTGTGTACCCGGGGCCTGGTCTTTTTAATCTTATATCGAATTGCAACTGCCAAGACATCTTTTACATGCATGCCAATGTGTACACGGGACCTCGGTTTTTCTTCCCATCTGAACGACTAGATAGCTGTCCTTGTCAGGCCCTCCGTTCAGGCCGAATAACTGACAAGGGGAAACCATGCCGAAAAATCGGGATAAACTTTTTCAGCCAATGCAGGGATCCGGGCCCGTATCATGGCCCCCCTGCATGAATTGTTCGCCCCCCCCCCCCCCCCTGCTCAGAACCATTATAAACCATATTTTGTCCTTATCTAAACTGATATCTTGTTCCATACGGTTTTTATACTCGTTTGATCATTAAGGGAGCTACAGAAGTATTGCCAGTGTTCTACCTCGGTCTGTTTGATTTCTGTCTATGCTGAAAGTTTAGCTTCAATGTATTCGGTTCTCGTTTCTTCATTCGGCCTACATTTGTGTTTTCGTAGCGCCAATTTCCGGGTGTTGTAAATTATCTGACAACCAAGGTTTGGGTGATTTTCTGGTTTTGTTTTTTTTGTTCGGGGGATAGATTGCTCTGCTTAGCTGATTATTGCCTTAGTGAGATTGTTCGAAAAAGGTGTTGATATTGTCATGTCTTATTAACTCAAAATCCCAGCAATTGCACAAGTTCTTATATACATGTAGTTCCCAGTTTGCCTTTTCCATTTATCCTGACATTTGGGGTTGGCATTACAAGCTATGGCGGTATGGATTGCTATGTGATTGCTGCCGAAAGTTTCGTTTCATATTCCCCAATTGCAATGGGGGACCAGTTTTGTTGAGACTAGTGTCCGATCTTAGGGTTCCTTTCTTTTCATTGAGTAGTAGAATGCTATGTACAGTTCCTTCCCATCTGTGTCACTCGCGGGTGAAAGAATATGTGATTGACATGACGAAGAACAACCCTGGAGTGGGGGCGGGGGCTTTTCTCCAGGTTATTGCAGCCTGGACCCTCACCAATAAGGACCTAGGATGAAAGCCCCCCCCCTCCCCAATCAAGAATTGTTTTTTTTACTGAGCGACGTTTCTATAAGGATTCTGTAGACTTTATCAACCAATGACGGCAATGATACGATTGATAAAAAAACTCATTGATGAAATAGGTTTCACTAGTCTTTATGACTGTACTTTTACAATTACAAAACAATTCATCCATTATATTATATAAGCTTAAAACAATTTAATAATAGATGTATACGATCTCAGTTAACTCCATATTATTAGGCTATATACAATAACTGATGAATCTAATTAGCTATTTTTAAGCTTTAGCAGGCTGTGAACCCTGCTGTGCTGCCATCTGTGCTTGAACTTTCATCTGTAAAATTTCTACCATAGCTGAAACAGAAAGATGATTTTTGAGAGAGATAAATTGGGTTTGATGTTCACTCAACACATACTAGGTCATTTCGGGACTAACATGTTTAATTTTATTTTAATAATTTGCTTGCGCATAGGGGTTTTTAGCAGTGGGAGGAAACCGGAGGACCCAAACAAAACCCAAGAGGTTGGACGCCTTGTCACATACAACCGGGGATACGAAACCATGCCAGTTGACTCAATGACAGGTTTATGATACAGCACGAACTTGCTAAGTGGTGAGGAAATCATGTCATTGGAAACAAGGGAGCAGTTACCAATAGTCTTTTACTCCCTACTGCGAGTTTGTATCTCAAGATTTCTGTAGTGAAGCTCATACATGCTTTTGAGCTAGACGGTGCCACACGTGCGCCAACTGTGGTAGAAATCTTTCAAACAAAAAAATATTGGGGAAAAGTTAGAGCCAGTCTAAGAGTAAATGGTGCACTGTGGATCTAATGCAACAGGGAAAGAGATAAATACAGGAGTTATCTCCCTTTATAAATGAATTAATTCAATTTCTGGAATAATTTAAGCCTTTCACATCGTATCTGGTATTGTACACACTACACATACATATGTATACCCAATATCCTAGTTCTATGAAAAAATGTAGAAAAACTTATATTTTTTACAAAAGTTTTCTTATTCAAGAAGCAAATGTTCCCAAGACAGCCTCAAACTACAAAACTATTTTATTGTCATTTGCAGATGTAAACATGAATTCCTTGTTTGAATGGGACAATAAACTGAGGTCACATGTACACACTGACATGCACGTATGGAGAATTCAATATATAAGAGCAGAATGTAGTGTAGTCATCCTGTTAAAATGTCATCACTGCAGGCCTGAAAAGCAGTGCTACGGCCTACTCTTCTATAGAATTTCAGCTCCCAAGCACGAGGGGATCTTTTACTTGAGCTCCAATGGGTACACAGGACCTCAGTTTATCGTTCCAACTAAACGACTTTGTGTAAACTTGTCCACCCCACCATCAATAATATCCACATACCATTCGTAATGTCCACCCCCCATCATCTGTAACGTTCACCCAACCAATCGTAATGTCAACCCACTATTCGTAATGTCCACCCCACCATCTGCAATGTCCACCCCACCATCTGTAATATCCAACCCCACCATCTGTAACGTCCACTCACCATCCATTATATCCACCCCCTATCATCTGTAATGTCCACCCCACCATTCGTAACGTCCATCCCACCATCTGTAATATCCAGTCCACTGTCAGTAATATCCACCCACCATCCATTAGGTCCACCCTCCATCCATAATATCCACCCACCATCCATAATATCCACCCACCATCCATTAGGTCCACCCACCATCCCTAATGTCCATCCCACCATCCGTAATGCCCACCCCACCATACTTAATGTCCATCCCACCATCCGTAATATCCACCCCACCATACTTAATGACCATCCCTCACCATTTGTAATATCCACCCCCCACCATCTGTAATATCCACCCCCCACCATCTGTAATATCCACCCCCACCATCTGTAATATCCACCCCCCACCATCTGTAATATCCACCCCCACCATCTGTAATATCCACCCCCACCATCTGTAATGCCCACCCCTCCATACTTAATGTCCATCCCACCATCCGTAATGCCCACCCCACCATACTTAATGTCTATCCCACCATCCGTAATGCCCACCCCACCATACTAAATGTCCATCCCACCATCCGTAATGCCCACCCCACTTAATGTCCATCCCACCATCTGTAATATCCACCCCCACTATCTGTTATATCCACCCCCACCATCTGTAATATCCACCCCCCACCATCTGTAATATCCACACCCCCACCATCTGTAATATCCACCCCTACCATCTGTAATATCCACCCCCACCATCTGTAATATCCACCCCTACCATCTGTAATATCCACCCCACCATCTGTAATATCCACCCCCACCATCTGTAATATCCACCCCACCATCTGTAATATCCACCCCCACCATCTGTAATATCCACCCCCCACCATCTGTAATATCCACCCCACCATACTTAATGTCCATCCCACCATCTGTAATATCCACCCCCACCATCTGTTATATCCACCCCACCATCTGTAATATCCACCCCCACCATCTGTAATATCCACCCCCCACCATCTGTAATATCCACCCCACCATACTTAATGTCCATCCCACCATCTGTAATATCCACCCCCACCATCTGTAATATCCACCCCACCATCTGTAATATCCACCCCCCACCATCTGTAATATCCACCCCCACCATCTGTAATATCCACCCCACCATCTGTAATATCCACCCCCCACCATACTTAATGTCCATCCCACCATCCGTAATATCCACCCCACCATCTGTAATATCCACCCCCTCACCATCTGTAATATCCACCCCCACCATCTGTAATATCCACCACCCCCCACCATCTGTAATATCCACCACCCCCCACCATCTGTAATATCCAACCCCCACCATCTGTAATATCCACCCCCACCATCTGTAATATCCACCCCCACCATCTGTAATATCCACCCCCCACCATCTGTAATATCCAACCAACCATTTATAATATCCACCCCCACCATCTGTAATATCCACCCCCCCACCATCTGTAATATCCACCCCCACCATCTGTAATATCCACCCCCCACCATATGTAATATCCACCCCCCACCATCTGTAATATCCACCCCCACCATCTGTAATATCCACCCCCACCATCTGTAATATCCACCCCCCACCATCTGTAATATCCAACCCACACCATCTGTAATATCCACCCCCCACCTCTGTAATATCCAACCCCCACCATCTGTAATATCCAACCCCAACCATCCATAACATCCACCCCCCACCATCTGTAATATCCACCCCCACCATCTGTAATATCCACCCCCACCATCTGTAATATCTAACCAACCATTTATAATATCCACCCCCCACCATCTGTAATATCCACCCCCACCATCTGTAATATCCACCCCCACCATCTGTAATATCCACCCCACCATCTGTAATATCCACCCCACCATCTGTAATATCCACACACCACCATCTGTAATATCCACACACCACCATCTGTAATATCCACCCCCCACCATCTGTAATATCCACCCCTCACCATCTGTAATATCCACCCCTCACCATCTGTAATATCCACCCCACCATCTGTAATATCCACCCCCAACCATCTGTAATATCCACCCCTCACCATCTGTAATATCCAACGAACCATTCGTAATATCAGTAATTTATGTTTACCTTGTTTCATCTTGTATTTATCCTGTAAAATTGGTTGAATTTTTTCCATCTGTTTGGAGATGTATTCTATCTTTCTCTTGAAATAATCTTTACCTTTATCAACGGACTAAAATAAAACAAATATCAAATATAATATCTTACCAAAATGTTACATGCTATAGTAAGTACAGAAGGATTGTAGTACTCACAAAAGAAAGCTGCAGACAGGAGAAATAAGAGAGAGAGGGAGAGATGGGGCTTAACATCCCCTCGACATAAACTAGGTCATTCACGACTAACACATGATTTAATTTTATTTAAATAATTTGCTTGTGATAAGGGGTCTTTAGCAGTGGGAGGAAATCGGAAGACCTGTAGAAAACCTCTGAGGTTGGACAGGTGACCATACTCCGTGTGAAGTACAACTGTGAAATTGAAACCACGCCAGCTGACTCAATAGAAGATCTCATGATACAGCGCGCACATGTTAACCATTCGGCCATCCAACCCCCAACAAACAATAAAGTCAATGTTAGAAATAAATATAATTCATGGCAGCTTCTGGATCAAATAATGATGTCGGCAGAGAGCAGTAAGGGGTAGATATTCATAAAAAATCTGCCACTCAAGGGCAGTACAAACAAATTTTTATAATTATCATATAATAATAATATACAGATATATCACTGTCCTCCTGAATGGGACTCAAGTAAAAATGAATAAGCTATGTGTATATATCTACATGTATTTCATTCTGATGTTTACTGTAAAGCAAACAAACTGCTTAACACAAGCAGAAAATGCTTATCATTGAACTTAGTCTAGGAATCGATGTAACGAAACCAACCATACAACAAGTTTAACCACTCTCAATTAGTTAAATTAGTTATTGGGTCCCTGCAGAAAAAGCTCATCATCAAAATCGAATTCAACTGATAAACACCTTTACCAAGCTAGGACATTTTAGCACAATCAGAGAGAGAGAGAGAGAGAAATGGGGTTTAACGTCCACTCGACACAAACTAGGTCATTTTGGGACTATCATGTGATTTAATTGTATTTCAATAATTCGCTTGCGCGTAGGGGGTCTTTAGCAGTGGTAGGAAACCAGAGGACCCGGAGAAAACCCACAACGTTGAGCAAGCGACCCTACTCCTTAAAACGTACAACCGAGCACAATCAGAAGAAGAGTTGTTGTGTTCTACGAGGTATTATGGACGAACTGACAGATGAATTAAATTTAATACATATTTACCATTTCTACATAATACCCAGTTCCTATCTCTATTAATACATTTTCGGCACTGCTCAATTGACCTGGTACATACATCTATTACTAGTTAAGGATACGAAATTTAGATAATGACCTGGATGTTTCTTCTATAATAGTTATATTAAAGATACATCATATAGAGAGAGAGAAAGAGAGAGAAATGGAGTTTAACGTCCACTCGACAGAAACTAGGTCATTTTGGGACTAACGTATGGTTTTCAGTTTTTATTTCAATAATTCGCTTGCGCGTAGGGGTCTTTAGCAGTGGGAGGAAACCAGAGTGCCTGGAGGAAACCCACGAGGTTGAGAAGGCACCCCTATCTCCATGCCACATACGCTCACATTAGGGTCGAAACCACAGCCACAAGCCAGAGGTGGCCAGACAGCTAGAGGTCGAAGCGCGGCACTGACTCTAGACCACTAGGCCATCCCAACCCCTAAAAATTTAGATAAATAGCTAGATGTTCTTGCTACAGTCCTTCACATTTAAGGGGAGCTTTTGCTCCTGGCTCCTCTCGCGGTATGTCGGCTCTCCTAAAGATTGAGATTAATAAACTTCTTTCAGTTTTTGTTTATTTTTAAAATGCATATATTCAAGGTATCAGGAGCTTTTTAGGGCTCCCACACAATTTTATAAACATGAAGGACTGTTGCTATAATATTAATAGTAAGACAGAAAATGTAAGTTTATATAAAGAGCTGACCTTTCTTGCTATAATATCGGTAGTTCAAAAATAGAAAATACAAATCTACATGTACTTAAAAACTATATTGCGCTGAGAATTGATTATGATCTTGTTTTTAAAAATTATGATCTTGTGGTCTTAAAAAATGTTTATATAACATTTAAGGCCTAAAGTGCCGTTTACACGATACAATCAACCCATACAACCATCGGATGCAACCGTCGCATCCGACCAACTCATCCGATGAATGGTCGGATGGATGGCTGGTTGTATGAATAGGATCAGTTCTATTCTCATCCGACCAACTGATGCAATACCCAATCAAATTGAGTTATATTAGACGACGTCATACGGTGTATGACGTCACATCTGCCTTGACAACCAGAATTTGTGCAATCAAAATGTCTTTTTCTGTCGCTTTGAGTGCTTCGACCTCCTCTATAATAAACCTTAGCCTAACCGACACTGAATTAGTGTGTCTAATAACTCTTTATCGGGAACATGAACTATTGTGGCACTCGAATATGGGGATGAGAAGTGTATCCCTGAAGTCTATTGCTGCCAGTTTAGGAAACGGTTGGACAGGGTAGGCCTACTACTTTTAGTACTACTGACGCACTGTTTGTATCATATTATTAGGCCTATTAAAACATACGGCAAAACCATTGCTTAGGCCTACAACATGTCTCTCTCTAATTAATAGTAACACAGTCTGACACTACAGGCCAATACATAATACATTCGCATTTTTATATGCCGTATTTTGCCTTCGCCCCTTTCTGTCCGTCCGTCACCAGTTTGCTTGTGGACACTCTTGAGGTCAGAATTTTTGTCCGATTTTAACGTAACTTGAAGTAGGCTATATATCTAACTCCCTAAAATATATTGCCAGTTTATTAATAGAACCACCTAAATACCACATATAAATGAGAGCTGAAAAAGCAAGAAGACAGGCGGATATGAACATTATATTCAGTTACTATGAACGAAAAAATGACGCAGTACGCGCACGGACATTTAACATCAATTTGCCATACGAATGGGCCATTGTATCGTGTAAACCCCCTTCCGATATGTTGCATCTGACGGTTGTATGGATTGATTGTATCGTGTAAACCAGGCTTAAAGGTGCTATGGACCTGCATAATACACATTTTACTTATCAGCTCTTGCATATTGCCTGTTCAGTCTTATAATAAAATATTGAATGGTATTTTAATTAACTGAGCTAATGAAAACTAGCATACTCAGCGTGTGCAATGAGGGAAATTTTACCACCATGGTTCTAAATCATAACAAGAAATGCACAATAGCTGCACTACCACAGTCAGATCTTGATGCTGTGTAGGCCATCAAATATAGCTCTGTAGTTTAATCAAATGGAAAAGCACAAAAGCTGTACTACCACAGGTCTGTATTTATACAGATTTTAACCTATTTTTAACTGGCAACAGACATGGTTTTTCCATTAAAATTATGACTAAAGGGAGACAACCCAACATTTCAGCTACAAACCAATAACTCGAATATATTCTCACCAGAATTAATAATTAAAACAATTCAAGTTTAAAAAGGATACAGAGCTTGTCAGGGGAACGAGGATTTCTTTATCAACATTTTCAGGCGAAACTTTGTTCATACATTCTTGAGATTCCACAAACTTTCCTTGAGCTAATTTCAATTGCGTCAACGATGTTTGAAAGAACTCAATTTCCTGAAAAAGATAAGTTATGGCATGGTTGATTTAAATCAAAAATATTGAAATGAAATGGGGGTTTAATGTCCTACTGTTCTGCTCCCACTGGGATAATTTTGCCCAGACAGCAGCACTACCACTCGTTCTCATATCGATTTCCAACTGCAAAGGGATCATTTAAGTGCATGTACATGTAAATGTGTACATGGGACCCCGGTTTTCCATCCCATTCGAATGACTAGACAGTGTTCCTTGTCAGGCCCTCCAACCTGCACCACTGAAGGGGTCTTTAGCAGTGGGAGAAAACCTATGACAGGCGACCCTAATTCTTGTCACGTACAACCAGTGATTCAAAACCATGCCAGTTGACTCATTCACAGGCTTTATGATACAGCACGCACATGATAACCTTTTGGCAATCCAACCCACCATCCATTGTAGGCTATTACTAGTACGAAGTCTACATTATCAAGCAAAAATGAGAGCTGTCAACAATGACTATTGCGAGTAGAATAAAAGACTACGGAAGTTTCTTTACTTGTGATCATGAGTCTATTTTTTTACCATGGCATGCCCATGGAAACCATGTTTCTCTTTTTTAACAGTTTTACAAATTCAATAAATGAAATCAACTTTTGGGCAAAAGTTCATTGATGGAAGGAGGGGAAAATCACATGACTTTCCAACAGTAACACTGAAATCTGCACAGGTGGAATTCCAGGACTTTCCTGGTTTTCCTGGATTTCCTGGATTTGGGGGATCATGGTGGCTAAGAGGATAAGGCGCTGGTTTGCTAGCCTGGAGGTTGAGTGTTCGATCCCTGCATTGGCCGAGAAAGTTCATCTCGATTTTCTGGCAGGGTTTCCCCTTGTCAGTGATGCAGAAGGATGGCCTGACAAGGACAGCTGCCTAGTCGTTCGGATTGGACAAAAAACTGAGGTCCCGTGTACAAATTGGAGTGTACGTAAAAGATCCCTTGGCAGCTGGAATTCGATAAAAGAGTAGGCCGTAGCGCTGCTGCCCGGGCAAAATTTCCCTCATAGCACACTGTATGGCGTATGCCCGTCTTCAATTAGCCCAGGTTAGGTGCTTAAGCGTAGGGCGTTAAACCCCATTATTTCCTTCATCCATTCATTCATTTCCCGGATTTCGTCGTTTTCTTCTTAGGTCAACTTTCCGATCAAGTCAAGTGTCCCAGCTGTCCCCCAAACCCCGTATCACGAGCACTGGTTACTAACGTAATTAACCCCACTCGTAAGTGAAGCCGAATCATAAACATTCTCAGACTCAGAGTCAGACCACGCATCGTCGCATGCTTCTTCGCCGACATTGTGATGATCAGGACAGAGCTCTGTTTCCTCATAAATTAGACGTATATCGACGTATAGAGAGTTTCGTGTGAAGACATTTTTAAAATATATAAAATTCATACTTGTTCGACTTGCTGTGCTAACTGGTTTAGTTGATTTATCGGTAATTGAGAAATGTCAATTTGCTGTTGTGCTTTCGCTGCCATGTTGCTTTTTGAGAGATAGACTAGCGTATCCAGACTCTCTCTCGAGTCAAAATCACTAATATGGATACAGATCACTTATTAATTTCCCCATTGACTATGTTTATTATCGTCTCTTAGATCGGTTATAACTTTTTTCTAAGTTTTCGTTGGAGAGAACGCTTTCTGCCACATATATGGGGCAGCATGTGGCAATTTTTTGCCCAAATACATGTATGAGGTTCACCATGAAAAACTTGAGATACACAACCTGAAAGTAGAGATAAATAAACATGCAATTTTAGGTTATACATTTCAACGCAACTTATAAAATCCTTCCGCCAAAAAATCATGAATATTCACCAAAATTTGTCAGAATTTTTTTTTTCAAAGCCTTTTCTCCGAATCTACACCAAAAAGTCAATAAAAACCGCCATGCAGAAGGGGGGGGGGTCCAGGGGAAATGGTGAGAACGACTTAAAACGTGTCCATTATAGATCAGTGTCAGCAGCTGAGAAGAGAAAAATGACTTCGTCTGAGTTCGTGCTAATTGATAAGGCCAACTCAATCCCAATACAAACCCTAAGCCTGGACCTAGAACCATCCACAATGAACTTGCAGCCAAAGAAACAAATAATATGCAATCAGCAGTCAAAACCAAAACTTGTGGCCACCCATGATGTCAAACATGCAACATCATAAATATATCCGACCATTTCCATAACAAAACATCTGACACAAAATTCCCAATATTAGATCAACTTTCATGCAGTAGTTCAAACCTAATCTAATTAATCTCATGCAGGCTATGTGATATGCAATACGTAGGTGAGACCCAAAATGTACTCCGGGAAAGAATTAACGGCCACCGGTCAGACAAAGTCGCTCAAAAAGACAAACCGGTCTCAAATCACTTTAACCAATCAAATAATGACATTTCTGATCTCATTGTCACACTAATAGAAAAGGCTAAGAGCGATTTTGAAACTACAGAAGAAATTAAAACGTTTAGGCTAACAAGAGAAAAATTCTAGATTGACAAATTGAAAACACCCCCCCCCCCACCCCAGGTTTGAATATTCATACGGCTAGCGCAATAGTCCCTTTTGTAGTTTCATTAATTGCAACAGCAGCAAGTGCATCCAAAATCAGCAGAAAACACTATACTTACCTCCAAGAAAATCACCCGAAAATCTTCACACAGAAACTTATAATTGCATATTCTAAAAATTAATATCTGAACGACATCCTAGTGCATAGTAAACAAAATTAAATAAGGCCAGTTTCCATCTTAACCCCAAATCCAATGCTTAGTATGATACACACTAATGGGGTTCACTCTTGAGGGGGGTGAGGCCCAAATTTATTACTTTTTTTTCAGGTGATGTGGAGAATTAGCCAATGAAACAGTCTGTTACAGAGAGTTCTTAGCGTGCTGTGCATGGAACTGTGGGTAAACCCTATAGGGTCAAAAGCCGCTCGTATGACCCCTGACGCACCTTCCAGTACAACATCTTCATGAAGTGTATAGGCCTTCGAAAGTATAAAAAAACAAAACGAAGTATAGATCTGTATTTTAATCAGATTTACAATGTTTTATATCTATATCCCATAACCAAACAAATTTATTAAACAATTAATCGTATTGAAGAAAGAGAGAGAGAAATGGGGTTTAACGCCCACTCTAAACAAACTAGGTAATTTCGGGAATAAATAATATGGTTTAATTTTGTTTCAATAATTTGCTTGCGCGTAGGGGTCTTTAGCAGTGGGGGGAAACCGTGGAAAACGCACGAGGTTGGACAGTCGATTATCGTATTAAAACCATGCGTCTATTATTCCGTATAACTGCTTGAAACATCACTATGTATAAATGATTAGTCCTAAATGATAAGGCCAGCTCAATTTTTAGTCATAAGTTATGCGATGTAAACAGGACTAGCGCTAATCCCAACCCTAGAAGTCTTACTCTAACCCACAATCCTAGGCAACAATAACGTGCCCCAACCATGTTTACATATCGCGACCTTGACAAAATCTGCAATTGTGCATGCGAAATAGATTTAACCATTGGACATGCGACCATAATTCTTGTTACTATGCATGAGATCGAAACCACCCCACTTGACCCTACCTTTTACACGATGTTGACGAAACTTATAATTTGGGTTGTATGTATGCTCTTTATTCAGCGTTCTCAGTTCTTTGTTCTTAAAGGACAATATTGGTGCCAGTCATTAACACATATGTGATAGAGCTGGTTAAACACATTCCAAATATAATTTTAACACAGAGATCATTGCTACGAAAGCTGAGTAATGCATGTTTCCTGAATAGGAAGTGACGAACACCAAAGAAAACACGAGTCATCCGTATATATAACTTAAGATATACGGCCGAATTTCTGCTCACTAATAAATATATTTGGAATGAATGAAATGGGGTTTAACGTCCTACGCTTAACCACCTAATCTGGGCCAATTGAAGACAGGAATATATTTGGAACGTGTCTAATTAGTTCTATCACATATGTGATACTGACTGACACCAATATTGTCCTTTAATGCATAGTCCTTAATACTAAAATTAACATTTGTATCTCAAAATCAATATATTTGCTTTACAAACCAAAATAAAACCATATGTTAGTTAGTCCTGAAATGACCTAGTTTGTTTTAAGTGGACGTTAAACCACATTTCTCTCTCTCTCTTAGAAAATTTAAAAAAAATATACATTTCTTCAAAAACATACAACGAAGAATAAATCTCTATCAACAAATTTCTAAATACTAATCTCAAAATACCAATTCTTGTAAAACGAATGTCAAAAGACTTTTCTCCAAATTCAGAAGCCTGAACATTATGACATCATCAGAGGACTCTAGTTGTGGACTGCTAACCTCGAGTCCTCGACGAAGCCCATTTATTCATTCAAAATCAACTGCAAATTCGTATAGATTTGACACTGTTTTTTATCGTCGGTTGGCTGAAAATCTTATAAAAGGGGCTGTTTATTAGGATATTTAAATATACAATGTCGTCGAGTACACTGTGACTCAATTGACGCTACATGACTTATTGAAATAAATTGTTTAGATGTGTGCAATGCAAACACTGTTAGCACGCGTAAAATCATCCGAGCAGACGAAATATTCGTCACTTACCGGGTGTAAAACAAACCACGTGATGTTAACGATTAACGAGAGAGAGAGGGGGGGGGGGAGAGAGAGATAAATGGGGTTTAACGTCCGCTCGACACACAATGGGTCTTTAGCAGAGAGAGAGAGAGAGAGAGAGGAGGTTTAACGTCCACTCGACACAAACTAGGTCATTTTGGGACTAACGTGGTTAGATTTTATTTCAATAATTCCCTTGCGCGTAGGGGTCTTTAGCAGTGGAAGGGAACCGGAGGACCCGGAGGAAACCCAGGAGGTTGGACAGGCGACCTTACTCCTTGCCACGTACAACCAGAAATTCCAAACATTATAATAATAATAATAACTTTATTTAAGAAGGGTAAAGAATTAGGCTGTAGAAGCCTTTCTACAATCCTGCTCTTCGTGAAAAAATATAATACAAAAGATGATAGCAAAACAAATAAAAGAGATGGATGAATAGGAGTATACAATAATCAGAATGAAATTATAATACAAAAGATGAAAGAATCAATATAAAAGCACATAATAAAACATATACCTAACAATAGCAAGCGGCATACAAATGTGAAAGTAGACAAAATTACCTATACATTATTTTATATATATACATGTAGATTGAATCAGTTTTATTTGTTGACAGTAAGATACATATTTAAAAAGTTGTTTCTTGGAATAATTTAAGTTAGTGGTCAGTTTCAAAGGTGTACTCCCATTTCGACTACGTCCTATTTCGACTACAGCTTATAACAACAGATTATACGGTTAGGCCCCAAGTTCGCAAAGCATTCTCAGACTTAAGTTAAGAATTTACTCAACTTTCAATCACTATTTAGGAGAAATATCTTTGATCCAGAAACCCCAAACTTTGCACATAGTTTCTTATTGATGTATTTGATACATTAACATAGGAAAAGTTTTATAAAAGTCTATGTTTTACTTAAGATGAGACGAACAATTTTGAGCAATTTTTTAACTTTAGTCTGAGAATGCTTTGTGAACTCGGGACCTGGTAGTTTTATTATCCCTACTTGAAAACCCTCTCTATAGATAGAAACAGGAAAAAGATTGAAAAGGTAATATAGAAATTGTATAAAATATGTAACAAAACAAGATATAATATTTACAAAGCACTGGTTCGATTGTCTATTTTCAAAGCACTGGTGGTCAAAACGATATTCCAAATGGTTCTATTGTCTATTGTACAGTTCATCCCAATTTTAACAAGTGTCTTATAGCATCCAAATATTGAATTGGTGTCTTTTCATCATTTGTAAGTTTGGTTTTTAGTCTTTGCAGTCTATTGTCTATTTCCTTATATATTCGCCTCCTTTTTTGGTGGTGTCGCTCCTAAGGTCAATTGAGCATATTATTTGGATCGTTCGAATTACATCAATAAATCTGTAGAGGTTAGGATGTGTGTGTGGTATGGTTTCTATTCAGTCTTGAATGGAAACCTTCTAGGATGTTATTAGTCCTGGGTCCAACAGTTTCAAAATGGTTCCATAAACAAATAGGAATTTTTGCGTCTTAATCTACCCACGTATTGGTAACGTAATCGTTAAATTTGGACATTTTCTGGGAGGTGGTTGTAATTTGAAACGTTTCGAACGTATATATCCATTGTGGTACATTTCCAACTGCAGGTTGACACACTTCCAATGAATACATTCACCGTGCACGATATTCTTTCTATACACTTATCCATCCAGAAAGACTTGCGGCTTATCCATCTGAGAAATTACGAATTCGACTTACTTCGAAAATACACAAACTAATTGTTATAAAAGAAAACTAATAAGATAACAAAATGTCTGACTGAATGATAGTGAACTTGAAGAATAAATATACAAAATTTGAAAAATAAATCATCTTATATAGATGAACAAGTATTAAACTCGATGTAATCTCTACATATTACAAATAGTTTAACAATAATCAATACCTAAATCCGATCTCTTAATCGGTGGAACAGTTCATTGCTGATTAGTTAGGTGCTCAGGGTTTTGAGGGTAATAAAATTTGAAGTCGAAATGGGATTGAACCATTTTAAATAAGGCGGCATAGAATTCCATAGGTTCGAGCCTTTAAAACGTATGCTGTTTTTTTTTTACAATATTAAGGTTTGGTTGCAGATTGATTAGTTGTTATTAATGTTGGTGTGGAGAGTTTCGTAGGAAGACAACAGGTTAAATATACAGGACTCAATCACAAGCTTTATGATACAGCACGCACCTGCTAACCATTCGGGCATCCAACCCCCCGTGATGTAAACAATTAGGCCACAACGTATAGGCTACTGTCCAGTATGAATGACTGGGTATAAAACGTTTAAACACATTATTTCATACTTATAATATCCTAATTATTTGTGAAATAAAACCAAGTACGAACAATCCAAACCATTAGACAAAATTCGAAGTCCTAAAAGTCCTTTTTCGACAAAAAGATGATGCGCGAACAGAATAGAGCGCTAAACATAATTATGCCAAATCTCTGCTTCCGCTTTTAATACATATTAACTTTTCGCTTTTTTTGTTTCTGTTTTTTTTCTTCTTCTTCTTCTTCTTTCATAAAGAGCAGGGTTCTTCCAAAACGTTATTACTCTTGCGCATGGCATGATTGGTAATTGTTTCTGAATGGGAAACTTTGTTGAAATAATTTCATACGTTCATGAATAAGGATGCGGGGTCACTTCAACATCGGCATCGCTGATGAATTTTCTCAAAGCAGGCAACAAATTATTCTTAAAGTGCAACATGACATTTATATCTGGATCAAAATTAGGGTTGCTGTCACCCAGTTCAAAGCTGCATCTTCTGATGGATACGTTATCCGCACAGGCGACATCGTTCGTGGTCCAGTCTTGATTTTCTATGGGTGAATATAAACCACCTATGAAATCATTGACAGTTAGCCCCGAATACGTAGGTAGATGGGATACAGCAGTGGAATGTTTTGTCCACATATCAAACACGTATAAACAGTGAAACGCGCATGTGTTTACGTTTTTCTGTGGTTTTGACCGACTCCATTCAACTCTGTCACGTAGTTCATCTGGAACGTTGCCATGGGAATCAAAATACCGTGGCTTTCCCTCACAAGGTACAACAATTATCGCTGTGCAGTGAAGCGTTTCGTGGCTACCCTTCTGATTTTTGTCGGAAACGAAATAGAAGCCTGGTTGATAATTGTCCAAATCGCGGGAAACATTTTCTTTGTAAACCATGTCTTTATAATGTCGTCGAAGTTGTGGATTGTGCCACCGAATAACATCTAACTCCGGTTCGGTTAGACCCTTTAACATCAAATCTCTGATGCCATTTTCATCTTGAGTCATGCTTATAAGACGACGACCAATTGCTTGTACTGATTCTGGGAGGCCGTCATGTCCGATTCGCCTTTCTTCATCGCCACAGGGTGGAGCTGTAGGAGTTAACCTTACGTCATTGTCTACGCGCAGTCCGTGTTTGGGACGCCATTCTTCATCGTCATAGGGTGGAGCTGTAGGAGTTAACCTTACGTCATCGTCTACGCTTAGTCCGTGTTCGATCTTCCTTACGTAATCTTCTGGTGGAGCCGAGGGGTTTAGCCTTAGGGCACCTTCTGGGCGTAGTCCGTGTTCGGTCTTGCTTTCGTCATCTTCTGGTGGAGCCGAGGGGGTTAATCTTAAGGCACCTTCTGGGCGTAGTCTGTGTTCGATCTTGCTTTCGTCATCTTCTGGTGGAGCCGAGTAGGTTAACCTTAAGGCACCTTCTGGGCGTAGTCCGTGTTCGATCTTGCTTTCGTCATCTTCTGGTGGAGCCGAGTAGGTTAACCTTAAGGCACCTTCTGGGCGTAGTCCGTGTTCGATCTTGCTTTCGTCATCTTCTGGTGGAGTCGAGGGGATTAGTCTTAAGGCATCTTCTGGGCATAGTCCGTGATTGAGACGCCATTCTTCACCGTCATAAGGTGGAGCTGTAGGAGTTAATCTTACGTCATCGGCATATTCCTCGACATCATTATTTTGGATCTCTTTAAATGGGGTATCGATTAGTAATTTCATTGCACTGTATGGTTCTGGTCTAGCGGAAGCAGTAAACCGTTCAGCATTGGAATATTCCTGTTTGATGACTAACTCCGAGGCATCGGTGGAAACTTGCAACGCGCCTTCGGCTTTTTTCGGAATTCGTATTGGCGAAATTTCTGAAGCATTTTGAGCGTCTTCATCATTGAAAACTTGCGACGCGCCTTTGGCTCCTTTTTGAATTCGTATCGGCGAAATTTCTGAAGCATTCTGAACGTCTTCATCGTTGGAAACTTGCGACGCGCCTTTGGCTCCTTTTTGAATTCGTATCGGCGAAATTGCTGAAGCATTCTGAACGTCTTCATCGTTGGAAACTTGCGACGCGCCTTTGGCTCCTTTTTGAATTCGTATCGGCGAAATTTCTGAAGCATTCTGAGCGTCTTCATCGTTGGAATCTTGCGACGCGCCTTTGGCTCTCTTTTGAATTCGTATCGCCGATATTTCCGAAGCATTTTGAGCGTCTTCATCTTCGTCATTTTGTTTCCACAGTTGGTATGAGATAATAACTTTCTGCTCCATGGTCAACAGGTCTCAATGAAGAAGACCCTGTCGACAGAATAAGATCTTGTTCCGTTGTATCAATGGTGTGGGCTGTCGTGACTGCTGTAGTTTCTGTTAACTATAGATAGTTTCCCTAAAAAATACAAGAAAACTAAACTAACTTAAATCAATAACAAGGTACAATTTTATGGATACACAATTGATAAAGACGAGAGTATCCTCGTCGAAACGTCGCTTAGTATCAAACACAGTAATTGTGTATCCATAAATTTTATCTTGTGTTATTATGTTCAATTACTAAATGCCAATCAAAGAAGATAACTTAAATCCCGCAAGTAACTGATAGATCGAGAGCGTCATTTCGGGACTAACATATGGTTTTAATCTCATTTCAATAATTCGCTTGCACGTAGGGATCTTCAGCAGTGGGAGGAAACCAGGGCCTATTTTAAGGATTATTTGGCGAAGCACGGTCTCCGTGTAAAAGCTTATTTGGAGGGGGGGAGGCGGGGGGGGGGGGGTTGCTCCCCCCCCCCTCAGCTCCAAGAAAATTTTCAAACTTCGACCGCCAGAGAACTCCGGAAACACAATTTTCGAGTAGAAAGTGATCAGTTCAATGTAGCCAGAAATTGTGACCAAACAGATCATGAACTATGAAGTTAACTAATAACTTTCAGAATTATTATCACACTACTTATTACACTTTTAATACGAAAGAATTGACTGACAGATTTATGTATATCCGGCCGCTTGTCGGGGCATCGGATGTTCAATAGGCGGTAACAGTACAATATGTCTGTATCACTTTCTTACTGTCCATCTTTGTAATGAGTATTCAGTGTTGAGAAAAGACGGACAGTAACAAAGAGATAAAGGACCGTATTTTCGAAGCGATTTTCAAAAACTCAGGTCAACGCGAAGGACCGCCGCGAAAGATACAACCAGTGAATGAACCATGCTTGGTTAGCAGCTTTACCTGTGGGTCTTTCGCGGTAGTCCTTCGCATTCATCCACGCTCACACAGCCGATCGAACATCAAAATTTGCAAGAACTGGCATGTTTACACGTACATTCAAATATGCGTCTACAGTTACGCTGTTTAGACTGCATCTGTCGTCATCTTTGACCATGAGACTGGATACCAAGTCAAATGACGTGATCGATGATAACAGTGACTGCTGATGGCGCTCATTATTGCATGATCGCATATTTTACAAGTACACACTCAGATTCACAAAGATATACACACCTTTTTTCAGAGCACGGATTTTAGATTTTCAAAGCACGGATTTTTCATCCCGAGGCACGTCCGTGCCTGTAGGCACGTTAAAATAGGCCCTGGAGGAAACCGGAGAAAACCCACGAGGTCGGACAGGCGACCCTATTCCTTGCCACGTACAACCGTGATTCGAAACCACACCAGTTGACTCAATGACAAACCTTATGATATAGCGCGCACGCTAAACATTAAGTCATCCAACCACCCCTCGAATGGATCAGCCCATGACCTAATATCGTTGCTATTAATATTCAATATTGCACAATCGTCTGCCTATGCATTAGACATATAAATACCTACATAAGGTATGCAATAAATTATATATTTACCCGTTAATATCAAAGTGTCGAATTCGCGGTACCACGATGAATAAGCTGGTAGTGTCACTGCACTTCGTTGTTTAAATATAAATTAGAACAATTCGATACTCTTTAAATTGACAAGCAACTTCAATGAGGAAGTTATTGGGTACGTTTTCTACTACATCCTAAATCATTTTCGATTTTCATTTAAAGAAACACAAGAGAACGTACACACTATTGGGAATGTCAGTAGATACGCGTGCTCTTTGGCAGTCTGGTTATCTTAAAACATGGCTACCGTACTTAAACAACCACAGAACGCCGGATTTAGACGACAAACTTCTCGGACTTGCCATGCTCCGCCATTTTGTGTTAGTTACTGAACAACGAAACACGACCGTATTACACAATATGTAGGCCTAAAATATTTATCAATGAAATAAGACTTACTAGTTACTTAGGCCTACTTCTGTGATCGAGTCAGGATCAGGAATTGATGAATTAAGTCACTTAATAAGTGAGATGGTGAAAAAGTCCACTTTAGTATCCAAAGGCAAAGCCGATGATTGAACACCCAAACAATAATGTAGTCCAACGACAGTTTCATACGGGAAATAATACAACAATAACTGTCACGTGATCGATAGTGATATTCACAAAGCATATGGGTGTGTACATCCCTAAAGGGAGAGAGAGAGAGAGAAATGGGGTTTAACGTCCACTCAACACAACTAGGTCATTTCGGGACTAAGATATGGATTTAATTTTATTTCAATAATTCGCTTGCGCGTAGGGGCCTTTAGCAGTGGGAGGAACCGGCCCTATCTCCATGCCACATACGCTCATACCTGGGCTCGAAACCACAGCCGCAAGGTAGAGGTGGCCGGCCAGCTAGAGGTCGAAGCGTGGCACTCTAGACCATCCCAACCCCCGTCCCTAAAGGCCCAATAACACCAGGGCCTATTTTAAAGATTATTTGACGAAGCACGGTCTCCGTGTCAATGCTTATGGTTCCGAGTGGAAAGTGATCAGTTCAGACCGCCAGAGAACGCCGGAAACACCATTTCTGAGTAGAAATGTATAATGAGAATTCCGTGTTGAGAAGTATAAGACGGGCAGTAAGTAACAAATGGTTTAAAATGGTAATGAGTTAAACTGGTAATGGTTTAAAATGGTAATGAGTTAGGTGGTAATGAGTTAAGGTGGTAATGGATTTAAATTGGTAATGGGTTAACGGTTATGGGTCGGAAACAGGACTTTTTATACATGGCGAGTTAGTGATTGGGATCATGGAATAAGTCTATATCTACGCTTATTAGCATGGCAACGTGCCCCCCCCCCCCCTTTTTATGATAAACTCTGTTGATTCTCATTTCTAATATTTCAGTGGTTAATTAACCAGGGTGGATGAGGGTAGTTGTGACACGTCTAGTTTTGAGAGGAGCATACTTATTTATAATTGGGGTTAGAATATTATACCGTAAATCATGACATTCATCCGGATTATTGTAGTGAATTATATCATCATAGGGTGCGGAGGCTAAGGCATTCGGGTAGTTGGCTTCGTTACATGTTTTGAATTTATCTGATCTAAATGTGTATTGCCTTAGGAATTGTGATACTCTTTTCCCACCAAATAAAGCAGATTGGAAAGGGAGTATTTAAGTATGGGCAACATATTCGATAATAAGGAGAGAGAGAGAGAAGAGAGAGAGGATGTTTCAACTCTTTCTACTTCTATATTTACGGAGAACAGGTAAACCGGTAAAAACTGCAGATCAGTGTCTGAAATACTGCCAGGTTGCATTTACGGCAGTCTGTTTTTCAAAAGTTTCGGCCGCCTCCCCCCGCTCTAGTGGAAGCTGGTGCCTTTACCCCTTTAACCTTGAACTTTGCCCCTCCCCCCAACACTGTGTGGGACAAGCAACTGGGAAAAACTGAGATTTATCACAAAAAATATGATCTACCAAATGCGTTTTAATAATAATCAGTTGTACACGATGCTGATAGGATATTTTTAGGTAGCAAAGTCACCATCAGACGTCGGGGATCACGGTGGCTAAGTGGATAAGGCGCTGGTTCGCTAGCCTGGAGGTCGGGTGTTCGATCCCTGCATTGGCCGAGAAAGTTCATCTCGTGATTTCCCTTGTCAGTGATGCAGAAGGAGGGCCTGACAAGGACAGCTGCCTAGTCGTTCGGATGGGACGAAAAACCGAGGTCCCGTCTACACATTGGAGTGCACGTAAAAGATCCCTTGTCAGTTGGAATTCGATATAAGAGTAGGCCGTAGCGCCGCTGCCCGGGCAAAAATATCCCTCATAGCACACTGTATGGCGTATGCCCGTCTTCAATTAGCCCAGGTTAGGTGCTTAAGCGTAGGACGTTAAACCCCATTTCATTCATTCATACCATCAGACGTCAAAATATCAAAAAGAAAATGTTTTTGTAACTTGATTTTAATGGACCCGGGCTAGAACTGGATACCCTGAAGGTGACCTCAAACGGAACGAGGACGGGTCGGGTCCCATGTAGCGAAAGGACGGGTAGTATAGCTTTTACTATTTCCCCCCCCCCCCCCCAAAAGTGTACTGGAAGAATCTGATTCTAATCCTACTCACATTCAGAAAAGTCAATGATTTCTTCTACCTTACGTTCAAGTAACAGTGTCTTTTATTTATTAATTTACACCCAACTATTCCGCCGAATACCTGACCACTTGGACCAAAGAACACTCGGACCAAGACCACTTGCACCAAACTCGAACCGATCATAGACATCAAAAAATAAAAAAAACAACAAAAAAAACAAACAATATAACTCGACCAACGCCGGTCCCAAGACCGGGTGCAAAAAGAGGAGGGTTATGCTTGTAAAAGTTGATGGTACGAATGAACTAAGTACGAAACAGTCAGACTACGAAACGGTTGACATCAGAAGTAATAAATATGAATATTTGCTGTCACGCACGGACCCGTACATAAAAATTGATTAAATTGTTAGGGTAATAAAAAATTTTTTTTTTATGTTCTTGTCATATAGGGAAGATTTTTCGCTTGGTCCGAGTGGTCTATGAATTGGTCCGAGTGGTCTGGATACCATTCCGCCCCCCCCCCCCACCTCTTACGGATCTCGGGGTTGTGACTCGACTAGTATACTGATTGATGGGAGTAGGCGGAAGGTTGCTGTCCCGGGCAACCTTCAGATGTAGACTATGGTCGCGACAACAGTCTGAACCGTCACCCGAACGCAAATGTCCCTAACCAAATGTCCTCTATAGTAGGAAAGCCTTACTACCGAAGGTCGTCCAGGCCAAATTCACTTCCCTACCAGTACCAATGCAACGAGGGTTCAATACCAGCTCAGGGCATGAACTTTATCGTTGTAAGTGAGAGGGATTTTCGGTCTCCCGTCCGATCAGGCAGGTTTCCCTCGAGTTCTTCGGTTTCTTCCTGCATTAATGATCGAAATCATTCGCACGATCTGTGCCAAGGGCCAAATTGTAAAATGACGCGAAAATTATTATTATTATTATTAAAGCCTTACTACCGAAGGTCGTCCAGGCAAAATTCACTCCCCTACCAGTACCATTACATAGAAGGAAAAAACTAAACCATTGTCTTAGGTTAGGGTAACCCTAGCCCTAGCAAATGAACAGCCAGGCATCGGTAAGTTTCTCTGCGATATAACTCACTATGTTTGAAGTAATGTGCGCTTTTTGCATCATTAGTTTGTAGTATTGGGTAGTAATAACAAAACAGCTTTATGGATAACATTCACTAGGTTTATTTAACTGCAACTGTCTGCAACATTTCAATGAGGACACTCTCGCCGTTATCAAGCACTATGTGGTGATATTGAGGTAGTATTGGATAAATTTGTCCCACCCAAGTCTCAATAACACATGTTGTACCCGGTCTCCGTATTCGTTTCAATATTAATCATCTTGTTATGCATTTCACTGTTCTCAGTTCCCACGCCTTAAAATACAAATTAACGTTCTCGGTCCACACCAGAGTCTTAACACAGGATATCTTGATTTACGAGCTGTTGTTCGAATCCTTCTACTTCACTAGGTGTTCCCAGGCAGTCACCCATCACTAACCCTGCAGACAGAAAGGTTGCCGGGTAGGATCAGGTTGAGGTAGGATCAGTCAGTCTGACGTATGGCTCTGTCCAAATGCCTTGCTTATTATTTATTGGTGGGACGAAGGTACTCATCTGAATGCTGATATTTTTACTGATAAATGAGAAACAATTGTGCAATATATATAGTAGTTTTAAATATTAAGTTAGAGTTTGTGAACAATACAATGATGAAATCTGTCGACTTTGAGCAATTCCGAGATTTCTGAAGAAAAAAAAGAAACCATATAAATTTATAGAAATAATTATTTTCGTGCTGTCATAGTAGCTTATGAAAACACGCTCATCGAGCTTTAGCCTGAATCATTAGAATCATTTGGGACTAACCTATGGTATAATTTCATTTCAATAAAGGAATCTTTAGCAATGAGAGGAAACCGGAGGACGGGATCTAACCCATGCCACTGGACTCAATTTCATGCCAGCCAATGTGTACAGGGAATGTTTTTTTTTGGTTTTATCTGAACAACTTGACAGCCGCCCTAGTCAGACCCTCTGTCCTGCATCAATGACAAGGAGAAACCATGTATAGATATTATTTACCTGACTAATTTCCCACATTTAATACCAGACAGCATGGCGTCTTTATCTTTGATACTCATACATCTATCATAGGCCTCCATTAAACTATAAAATATAATATATCTTTCATTATTATAGGCCTCCATTAAACTATAAAATATAATATATCTTTCATTACTATAGGCCTCCATTAAACTATAAAATATAATATATCTTTCATAGACCTCCATTAAACTATAAAATATAATATATCATAGGCCTCCATTAAACTATAAAATATAATATATCTTTCATAGACCTCCATTAAACTATAAAATATAATATATCTTTTATTATTATAGGCCTTCATTAAACTATAAAATATAATATATCTTTCATAGGCCTCCATTAAACTATAAAATATAATATATATCTTTCATAGGCCTCCATTAAACTATAAAATATAGATAGAATTCAATGACCATTGAATACCACTCCTGTTATTCAGCAGGGATATACACTTGAGTAAACCATTGAATAACCCGAGCAGTATTCAATGGTCATTGACTTCTGTATTTATTCTATAACCACATGCAAATCTCAAAATACACTGTACTATCCAGGGATCACGGTGGCTAAGGGGATAAGGCGCTGGTTCGCTAGTCTGGAGGTCGGGTGTTCGATCCCTGCATTGGCCGAGAAAGTTCATCTCGATTTTCTGACGTGATTTCCCCTTGTCAGTGATGCAGAAGGAGGGCCTGAAAAGGACAGCTGCCTAGTCATTTGGATGGGGACGAAAAACCTAGGTCACGTGTACACATTGGAGTGCACGTAAAAGATCCCTTGGCAGTTGGAATTCGATATAAGAGTAGGCCGTAGCGCCGCTGCCCGGGCAAAATTTTCCTCATAGCACACTGTATGGCGTATGCCCGTCTTTCAATTAGCTCTGGTTAAGTGCATAACAGTAGGACGTTAAACCCCATTTCATTCATTCATTCATTCTGTACTATCCAGATTATCATAAAAAATCATTACCACTAACGTTAAAATTCATCATAAGTTCCGCCCTTTTTTCTTTCTTTTTTACACAAAATGTGTTTGCCTAGTGGTGACATAATTACAGTTTGACGTACCGTAAACTGGGGCTACTTTGTACATTTTTCAGAGATTTTCTGTTATATCTAATAATTTATTTCAATTATGGTTTTCTTTTAAAGTGCAGTGATGGGGCTTGGTATAAGGCTACAACATGTACTGTTAAACAAATTGAAATAACCATCTTAAAATATGTTTTTTTTATAAACTATGGGTGTTCAATGTTACATAGTGGTTTGAGGTTTCTTTGAACAAATCAAAATTATAAGACTTCTGCAACAGTAATAAACACATCTTTAAATAGCACCTTCATTGAGGTTAAAATGGACACTTTTTGGCCTTTTAAAAAATAATGCTATGATAAACAAAAACTGGGGCTATTTTGAAACCGAAGGTAACTTTGAACATTTTTTGATAAATGAATAGAACAAAGTAACCCCGAAACACATGTTCAATGATGAACAAATCGGAAAAGTTAGATTTTTTAAAATACTTTTTGAATTAAGATTACCTAAATAAAATTATATGTTAGTTTATGAATATATTTGTGACGCAGAGAAACTATTTTGCAGATTGTGAAGTTAATTATTCATATCAAACCTACAAGAAGTTCCCAGAGACTCAAAATCTACCCTTTCTCAATCCACCATGTTCATTTTTTGTGCGGACCAACAAAATATAAGTAACTTCAAAATGACCGCAAAAATAAATCACAAAAAGGTCATGAGTTTGTTGCTAATTTTTTTTTTAATGTCTTTCGAATTCGTTTTTGGCAATTTTCAGTTAAATCATTTTATGAAAAAATGTTCAAAGTTACCCCCGGTTTCAAAATAGCCCCAGTTGACGGTAATTCTGGACATAGGTAGTACGTTTTCAAGCCATTGAATTCAACCATAGGTTATTCGATGGTGGTATTCAATGATATTTGATTGTATTTGCATCTAGTTATAAAAAATATTATATAACATACACTGTAGTCCAGATATCATTTAATCTTGTGTATCTAACATTAATTTCTTTCACATTTATTCAAATATCATTATTGTTTGATAATTTGTAGAAATCATTTAAAATCACCAAAAATCATCTAAGTTAAGATTGCCATCCAATTTTGACAATGAGTGTCCAATTTACAAGTGACAGCGAAATTAAGCACTTAAAAACTCAAGACCTGCCAAGAAAAGGCACCGGGTCTGAAAAAGACTATGGCCCTATCAGAGAAAAATGTCTCTCCACAGTGTACTAGGTATGTCCTTCTACATCAGTCAGGTTTGTACACCCACAAGTCTATTCATCCACCCAGTCTGTCTGCAACATAAGTGATACTTACTGTGAGCGGGTAGGATAATTATCTGTAACAGCTATAAAGTGATACATACTGTGAGGGGGTGGGATAATTATCTGTAACATCTGTTAAAGCGATACTTACTGTGAGGGGGTGTGATAATTATCTGTAACAGCTATAAAGTGATACTTACTGTGAGGGGGGTGGGATAATTATCTGTAACAGCTGTTAAAGCGATACTTACTGTGAGGGGGTGTGATAATTATCTATAACAGCTTTAAAGTGATACTTACTGTGAGGGGGGTGGGATAATTATCTGTAACAGCTGTTAAAGCGATACTTACTGTGAGCGGGTGTGATAATTATCTGTAACAGCTATAAAGTGATACTTACTGTGAGGGGGGTGGGATAATTATCTGTAACAGCTATAAAGTGATACTTACTGTGAGCGGGTAGGATAATTATCTGTAACAGCTGTTAAAGCGATACATACTGTGAGGGGGTGGGATAATTATGTGTGACAGCTTTAAAGTGATAATTATCTGGGGTGGGGTGGGATCTGTAACAGCTTAAAGTGTTACTTACTGTGAGGGGGTGGGATAATTATCTGTAACAGCTGTTAAAGTGATACTTACTGTGAGGGGGTGGGATAATTATGTGTGACAGCTTTAAAGTGATAATTATCTGTGAGGGGGTGGGATCTGTAACAGCTTAAAGTGTTACTTACTGTGAGGGGGTGGGATAATTATCTGTAACAGCTGTGAAAGTGATACTGACTGTGAGGGTGTGTGATAATTATCTGTAATAGCTATAGTGATACTTACTGTGATGGGGTGTGATAATTATCTGTAATAGCTATAAAGTGATACTTACTGTGAGGGAGTGGGATAATTATCTGTAATAGCTGTTAAAGTGATACTTACTGTGAGGGGGTGGGATAATTATCTGTAACAGCTGTAAAGTGATACTTACTGTGAGGGGGTGGGATAATTATCTGTAACAGCTTTAGCTTTATCTGCTGACATACCATGTAATTGTATTAACTGTTTACCAAACATTTCTTTTATACTTAATGCCTGAAAAACGCAATATTCTGGTAATTAAGAAGGGTTTAACTTGTAAACTATCCCCTGTCTGATGGATTTGATAAAGGATAAGGAGGTTATTAGACTGGGTGTGGGACTATAGTCTGTTTTAATTAATTATTGTCACTGATGTAAACTTCTCACTCTAATTTAATCTAACAATGTGCTTATTACTAATTATATTACATATGTATCAATTTGTATATTATTAAAATTCGGGAAATGGTATAATATAAGAAATTAAGAATCCATATTTCATGTATATTTTACATCTCTTTTTCACTTGTTTAAATCATTTTGTTGAAGTGTCACAAACTTGTTACAGACTATACTTTAAGGGCTCTTTGTTAATTAATTAGTAACGGACGACCTGGTTGGCCCAGACAATAGTATGGGGATAGTGAGGTGTCCCCCCTTCAGATAGTTCATCTCATGGATGTAAATATTGAAAGGAACTGAACCAGTATTGTGTTGATATTTTTTTATACACATTGTACTTTACATGGAGTTCCCTCAAACTAGGGGACCACGTGGCTAAGTGGGTAAGACACTGGCTCGCTAGTCTTGAGGTCGGGTGTTCGACCCCTACATTGGTCGAGAAGTTCATCCAGATTTTCTGCCGTGGTTTCCCCTTGTTAGTGATGCAGGACGGAGGGCCTTACAAGGACAGCTGTCTAGTCATTTGGATGGGATTGGGAAACTGAGGTCCGGTGTACACGTACAATGGCATGTATGTAAAAGATCCCTTGGTAGTTGGAATTAGATATAAATAAAAGTAGGCTGTAGCGCCGCTGCCTGGGCAACATTTCCGTCATAGAACACTGTATGGCTTATTCCTGTCTTCATTAGCCCAGTTTAGGAGTAGAACACTAGGAAGTTAAACCACATTTCATTTCATTTCATTTCCCTCCAAGTAGACTTGAATAGTTCATTATATCAGTGTAAATACTGACAGTGGTTTACAAAGGATTCCTTAACCTTAAACCATGTTCAGTTATTGCGAAATAACTCAAATAACAAACAGACTTTGGAAATAATAACCTCAGAAACTTTATAAATTGTTGATCTTACCTTGCTTTTAATAGAACCCATATTAAAATTGTGAAACGGTATTAAATACAGTTCATTGTCGTTTATATCATAATTTTTATCCATTTCTTTAACAACATCAGGACTACAGGCATGTAAAGTTTTATTCTGTAAAAAAAACACGAAACAAAATAGAATGTGAATTTAAAGCTTTATTTACATATCTTTTTTAAACATTTGTTTATTTACAGATCTATCTTTTACTATCAAAGAAGTCAGATACATACATATGTAAAGGCCCGTTCTCACCGTGCAACTTGTAGTATCGACCGGAGATGCAGCGTGAGAACACCCTAGTCGTACCAACATTTACAAGCTCCAAACCAGTTGAAAGCGAGTTGATCGAAATAGAAACTTCCCTATTGAAGTCAACAGATCGTATGAAATTGACCAATCAGAGACGTCGAGTATTAGTACAAATACTAGTTATCTCCCTTTGTTGTTGGTAAACATGGACGTTTTTCAAACTGAGAGGGTCTTCTTCTTCAAGTTCACGAAAAAGGGAACTGTACGCGTCAGCAGTGGGTCTACGCAGTATCCACTTTCTAACCCAGACAGATTTGGTTTTCTCTTTTTCTTTTTGTTCTTACTTATCAAATGTAGGGCAATAATAGCCAGCGCCTCTTCGTCGCTTGATGACGCCATTATTCTAAGACAAGACAAGATTATCGCAAGATCCCAAGTCTATCAACTCATTTATATACGATTTTGTAATCTGCATGTAGATACTACAAGTAACACCGTGAGAAAGGGTCTTAACAGGATTTGCTAAAACAGGATGAAAGAAAAATTTCTGGAAGATAAAAACCCTATAATAACTCTCAACACATGGCCCCCTATTGAATTACCTTATAATATGTTGGTCTCTAAATGTGGACATATAGAACCAAATAATAACTTAACCCATAAAAACTGGGTCTCTAAATGTGAATTAACCAAAGTTATAGTGGAGTGGAACGGGATGAGACCACTGGGGATACCAAGGGTGATACCCAGTCTACCATAGGTTAACCAAGGGTTTAGTGGAGTAGAACGGAGTGAGACCACTTAGGATACCGAGGATGATACACAGCCTACCATAGATTAACCCAGGGTATAGTGGAGTAGAACGGAGTGAGACCACTGGAGATATTGAGGATGATACCAAGTCTACCATAGATTAACCCAAGATAATGGTATAGTGGAGTAGAACGGAGTGAGACCACTTAGGATACCGAGTATGATACACAGCCTACCATAGATTAACCCAGGGGTTAGTGGAGTAGAACGGAGTGAGACCACTGGGGATACCAAGGACGATAAGAACTGGGTCTCTGAATGTGGATAAATATAAACCAATAATACCTCACCCTATAATAATTCTGTAAATATCTTGTCAATACGGTTAGATATACCACAGATTCCTTCGTATCTTTTACTCTCTTTACAGTAAAACCATCTATAACCTATAACAAAGACATATAAATATACCTGAACTCAGTACTACAGAGAGAGAGAGAGATTTAAGTCCACAAACTAGGTCATTGAAACTAGGTCATTTAGGGACTAACATATGGTTTAATTTTTGTTCAATGATTCGCTTGCATGTATGGGTCTTTAGCAGTGTGAGGAAACTACAGGACCCTGAGAAAACCGGGACAGGTGACTCTACTCCTCGCCACGTGCAATCAAGGAATGGAAACCACGAAAGTTGATTCAATCTCAATGAAAGACCTTATGATACAGCACTCATGCGCTAATCATTCGGCCATTCAACCTGTAATAACATGCTGTAAACACATCAACATATAAATACAGTTAAACTGTGTATACATGAAATGTAAACCAATTGTTGTCTTGATTCAGGCCGATTGGGAACTACTATAAGGATACTGGAGGTTTGAGGCAGTTCAAGGGCTGGTGGGTTAACAGAGCCGGATCTTGAACATTTATTATAACAGGCACCCATTAAAAGAAAAAAGATGAATATGGACATGCAATCTTCCTTTGTTCTTTCTGTTGGCTGGACCTTCAAACCGGGTATAACATCTCCGCCTACGGCCTCTGTGGTTAACCCTCATGAAAGCCTAATTCATGTAAAGTAAAATATCTCAACAATAATGATAGCACAAAGTTTAGATCTTGGTCCATGTAAATGGTTCATTTTTCTGTTTTCTTTGACCCAAGTCCTGAGTATGAATGATAATGATATATAATGATATAACACCAACCTGTGTATTGGTTATAGATTGTAGAATACGATCTTCACCAATACTAAAATTCTGCATAGAGCCGTAATTCTCTATTAAAAATATAGCGTTCTTTATACCACTTCTCTTCAGACGAAACTAGGAAAAAAAAAAACAAAAACAATTTTTTTTCCACGCACAGATAACTAAGCTTTCAGTAACATCGGCAAGTCTGGAAATAAGGCACTTTCAGTAACATCGGCAAGTCTGGAAATAAGGCACCTGTCACTGTCTGGCAAAAAACCTCTGATGTCTGTCATTTTGTCCGGCACTGATTTGTGTTTTTTATTGATATTATTAATACTGAGTTGATGTCAGGTACTATTTTATTAGTGCCTGACATTTTGTCAGGTACATCTAAAACCATTATTTCCTAGCCTGAACATCAGGTTGCCCGTGTGATTCCTTGAGTTGCAAAAATAGTATTTCTAATGGATTAGAGGCTCATAAAGACATTTTTGAAAAGTTCTTCAATTCTAATAATCGTAGCCTGTGATTTTCACTTGTCATTTCAATAACACAATGAATGAATCACGTTAACAGTTGGACATCTTTTATATGCATGCTATTTTTCCTTCCCATGCACTCTCACACTGTTACCATTCAACTTTGGAAATGAGTGTTCAATTTCTCAATCACGGTTAAAAAATAAACAACTCATTTGATTATTGATGTATAATGATTGTTTTTAAACACTTGTAAATTGGACATTCATTAGCAATATTAATCAGTCAGCTTTAAACTGGACACAGGTACAAATTAAATGATGTCACGGTTATATTGTGGGGATCTTTTACATATGCACGCTAATTATAAGAGCCCATGATGCTTTTCCTTCCCATCATGATGAACCTGTGACTGTCTGGTTAGAAATGCAATAAAATGGGGTTTAACTTCTGACTGTTCTGCTCCTAAACTGGGATAATGTGCTATGAGAGAAATTTTGCCCGGGCAAGGCACAACAGCCTACTCTTATATCGAATTCGAACTGCAGAGGGATCTTTTACGTGCACACTGATGTGTATGCGGCACCTCTGCTGTCTGGTTAGTGATGAACCACTAAGCCACCATGGCTCCCATGAATCATACAGTTAATATCTGGTACACCCCTACCACTAATTGTTCCCATGAATCATTGAGTTATTATCTGGTACACCCCTACCACTAATTGGGCCCATAAACCATTGAGTTATTATCTGGTACACCCCTACCACTAATTGGGCCCATGAATCATACAGTTATTATCTGGTACACCCCTCCAGTAATTGGGCCCATAAACCATTGAGTTATTATCTGGTACACCCCTACCACTAATTGGGCCCATAAACCATTGAGTTATTATCTGGTACACCCCTACCACTAATTGGGCCATGAAACATTGAGTTATTATCTGGTACACCCCTACCACTAATTGTTCCCATAAACCATTGAGTTATTATCTGGTACACCCCTACCACTAATTGTTCCCATGAAACATTGAGTTATTATCTTCTACACTCCTACCACTAATTGTTCTAATAAACCATTGAGTTATTATCTGGTACACCCCTACCACTAATTGTACCTTTTGATCCTGTAGTCTTCCATCCACCATACTACCAACCAGATCATCCATGCGCTTCCTCTCTATGATAAAATCTAATACCAACTCTTTACTTCTTCCATCATCTCCTGGTGATACATAACAAAAACATCAGAATATATCCCTTTAAATGAAGTTTCATGGCCAACAACTGGATCAAAACAAAAACACTCTCATTATCAACAACTTACAGATCGGGTGATACTGGTGATACATAACAAAAACACTCTCAAAACACTCTAATTACTAATGCAGCTTAAAGATTGGGACTAAAAATTTAATCCTTGAACCACTCAACCACAACAGAATATACCAATGACCTATCTCGGTCAACAACTGGATCAAACATGGCGCCTCTCTAGGTTAGCAAGCTAGAAAGTAAATGGGATCAGGGATAGTAATTTTAATGTAGACAAACCATAAACTGATAGGGCAAATGACATGGTACAATTCGAACGCAAGTAAGATAAATCTGGACAACCAGATAAATACAAAATGTCTTGCAATTTGAGTCCAATTCCGTTCCAAGTTAACAAAGATTTGATACATTGAAAATTGGACATCCATTGAAGAAGATATATAATAAGATATTATTAATCGTAGATGTTTTCATTATGGTTTTTAAGTAAATGTTACAAATTGAACTTCAGTACAATTAAGCTTGAAAAAATGGATTTTTTCCTAAAAATACAATCGAGTCTGTAATTATTATAAGATTTTCTTTTTACCTAAGTTGTGTGGTTTTTTCTCTCTTGCGACCCACAATAAATCTCCGACATGTAATTCACGAAGATCACACAGTACATTGTTCTTGATTAAATCCGGTAGAAGGATCTTCGAACTTGACTTGGTACTGTCAAAAATAATACATATTATCAGAAAATATCTTAGAAGTGGATTTAGTAGTCAAAATAACAAGATAACTTGGTCAACATATTTCACAGAACACTACATTATCAATACATGACATGAAGTCTATGGTATAGACCAGATTTTCCGCCCCCCCCACTCTCCTACCCTCCCCTGTATTACCATGTCCCTGAAGCAACGACTGCGAATTTTACAACATCTGGACGTTGCTAGATTAATTCATAATTCCTGATTTTATACCTACCATATTGATTATCACAGATAGACATTTAAGCTTAAAAGCACGAGACTTTGGATTCAAGACCATCAAGGAATCTGGTAATCTCACAAGCTCCTATTCCTGAAGCAATGGCCCGAGAAATCGCTCTCTGGCCATTGCTGGAATGGCGTCTGTTTCTTGAACTTACGCGGGAATGTGTCTATTCTTTTCATTCAATGAAAGCTATCACTTAAGTACAGCAACATGACAGCCCTTCATTTATTCTGGGTCTTTCCCAAAACTTTGGACAATGATTTAAGGTATTAAAAGCCGTAAAAGTATGTTCGTTTTCAAACAGTATTGTTTACATTTTATTTGTCTTGATAGCCTCCTTTGTCACGCAATTAGTTTTACTGCAGTATTCTTCTATGCACTTGTTAATTAGTCATAATAAAATCGTGAGCCATGACGTAACGTTATGTAAACATATTTGATCCAATACTGGCACTCGTTTTAAATGTAAAGCTTTTGTAGGGCAGCTAGTGATTGGCCAGTAGACGGACTACTGACCAATCAAAATTTAAAACAACAATATCCACTCAAATAGCAGTGTGTTGTGGGATTACCTCTAATCAAGCGAAACGCTGCGAGGAGTATGCACAAGCTGGGCTTGTACATCCTGTCGAAATTAGTGGCGAAATATACAAGGAATTACGTGAAGGGTTTATAAGATGTAAGTAATTAAAGTGAGATCAAGCCTTCTACTGAAGATGACGAACTATGGGACACACAAATTACACAATAATAAATTGGGTTGTTTAGTTTTTTTAGTAGTGATCAAGAACCATTCGTCATCCAACCCCTCCCCCTGCATTATAGATGTCAACACTTACCTTCCATAGAACTCTCTATTATCAATACATAAAACAACTTACCTTCCATAGAACTCTCTATTATCAATAGATGTCAACACTTACCTTCCATAGAACTCTCTATTATCAATACATAAAACAACTTACCTTCCATAGAACTCTCTATTATCAATAGATGTCACAACTTACCTTCCATAGAACTCTCTATTATCAATAGATGTCAACACTTACCTTCCATAGAACTCTCTGTTATCAATAGATAGCACAACTTACCTTCCATAGAACTCTCTATTATCAATACATGTCAACACTTACCTTCCATAGAACTCTCTATTATCAATAGATGTCAACACTTACCTTCCATAGAACTCTCTATTATCAATACATAGCACAACTTCAAACTCTCCGGGACGTAACACAAACTCTGGTACCGGTAAACTAGACACGGCGGAGGTCACACTTGAAGCCAAAGACGACTGAGAATTCGATGAACTGTCTATTTCTATATAAGGTATTCTGGTATTAGAGTCGGTTCTGATATTTTCTGGAACTCTGGTCTTGTCTGGGACGGCTGTATTCTTCTTTAAAACAGGGTCCGAACTCGAACTAATTCTATGAGAATTTAGAGAATTAGTAACACTTGATGAACTTGTTTCTGCTGATGTTTTTGATTTCGATGTTTTTTTAGGGTTTGAAGTGCTGGAATTTGCTTTCTGTTTATTTGAAGAGATAGTTGACGAGGCTGATTCTGTAAAACCACAAGCAAGTTATAATTCCGTCATTTTACAAGGGTAGCAAATAAGGCCTGAGGCCTTTTTCCAATTTGGCCCTTGGCACAGATCGTGCGAATGATTTCAATCATTACTGCAGGAAGAACTCGGGGGAAACCTGCCTGATTGGATGGGAGACAGAATATCAGTTTTATCAGATCACAAAACCAAAATGGATTCACACTTGAGAAATTTCGCAATGAATGGCTATATACAATAAGATGCTTTAGTCCCGAAGGATCCCCACCTTCTTTAATTATACCCTAAATCAAGTTAAATTTGTTTCCAAGAAACACAAAATTTGTTAAATGTGAGAAATTTCTACTTGGAAACAGGATGGGATGCAATTTCTAAATAATTTAACAAAAAGGTCTTAAAATTATTTCCATAAAATATAAATTCAAAACATTTGGTGATGGATATCCTATTGCTTCATACCCCTTCAAACCCTATAGCATTTGGACTGCCAAAATATACCTATGACTAAGATTTCTAACATAACCCCCGAGTCACATGGAAACACAAGAATCGTTAATTGTTAAATGAGAGAAATTTGTAACTGGAAAACAGGATGGGGTTTATTATCTAATTATTTTAACAAGGTATTACAATTATTATGTTTCCATTAAAAATATAAATTCAAAACATATGGCGATAGATATCCCATTGCTTCATACCCCTTTAAATGTCTAAATGGCTCCTGTATACCTATCTAAGTTAATATATCAATATAAACCCAAATGTCAACTCCGCTCCAGTAGTGATAACTGGTTACTTTGTGAATCCAACGCCAAGTCATCGTTTGCTATTAAAGCTCCTAAACTATGGAATAAATTACCTTTGACATTTAGAAGCTGGAAATCACTCCAGACTTTTAAATCCAATCTAAAAACTTTTTTATTTAGTATGCATTTAGAATTTTTTAGGGCAGTGATGTATTCTGGAGGAATGAAGTAGATAGATCACTGCGAGCAATATGTATTACATGTAGCAAGATTAAGATGAGTAGTGTTACACATACCACTTTGATTATTTGCTGGTGTTATTTTTATAACATCAAGAGGACAGGCTGTTTCTTCAGCATCACAATCAGCAAGATAGGCATAAACAGCATCTCCTAATGGTCTAAAATATACATTAATTAATTAAATACATACAATCAGTTACATTTTACATTTCAAGAAAGTCAGACCAAGACAGTCATATTTTGATTTGATCAGTAAAATTTTTTGATTTGTTGATCAGAAACAACAAATTTTTTATTATTTTTCTGCCCAATTCATTACCACAATTGACTGCTTGGAATTTGTTATTCAATCATAATAGTCATTTCTTCACATCCCGAGGTTAAATATTAATGTACTTCAGTCACCAAATTAATTCAGTTACGGTTGTGGAATGACAAAGTGTGTTCTGATTATAAGATATCGAGGACACTGATAGAATGCAAGATTTCACAGAAACTGGCATGTGAGACACAGGACATTGATAAAAACATGAATTGAAAGCCATTTTTTAGATTTTAGGACAAGTGTTTTTAGTCATGATGTTGTATCTTGTTTTTTTTTTTTAAATTTACGTATTTTGCCCAGTCAACTGTCCCCAACTCATCTGGTTGTACTTGTGGACGACGCTCTTCTCCAATTCAAGTATGATCTACATGAAGGTAGAGAGAGGGTTCAATGTCTACTTGGCAGAAACAAGGTCATTTCGAGAATAACATATGGTTCAATTTTATTTCAATATTTCCCTTGTGCATGGGGTCAGTAGCAGTGGGAAGATATCGGAGGACGCGAAGAAAACCCACAAGGTTGGACAGTCACTTACAACCGGGGAATCAAATCCCGCCAACTAACTCAATGATAGACTGTATGATACAAGCGCTAACCATTCGGCGATCCAATCACCCTGATTGACCTGAAACCCGGCAGGCTTGTTCCTTGGACAACTACGCACTGATTGACAGCCTACGAATATCTATATGACGTCATAATTTCAAGATGACTGCAATGAAATCATACTCGGTCCCTGGTCTGTATTTTATGGTCGTTATTATTAAATCAACATCTTACCTGGTTAAATCTAATGAATATTTTTTACCAGAGATAATTAATTTGGTATAATCAACTTTAATCAGGAAACCCAATCCAAAATTATCTGAAATGAGAAATAAATGCATCAAGGGTTCAATCCCGGCTCGGGGCAAGAACTTTATCGTTGTAAGTGGGATATTCGGTCTCCCGTCTGATCAGGCAGGTTTCCCCCGAGTTCTTCGGTTCCTTCCTGCAGTAATGATCGTAATCATTCACAGGAACTGTGCCAAGGTCCAAATTGGAAACCGTTGTAAAATGATGCTATTATTATTATTTTTATTATAACTGATTATAAGTGATGATAAGTGTTAAAGAAACATTATGTGAGAAAATATAATGAGCTGGCAGTTCTGGCTATAATAGTTAACCAGCAGCTGCCAGACAGGATATGCCCACATACAAGAGTTGGATAGAGAACAAGCTAAAAAGAATGCGATTTTTCGTATAATCAGGTGCCATAATTCAGGAATTGACGATCCGATATGCGCAAATATTGAAAGGAACCAAGATCTTTAGGTTATAAACATGCATTTCAAGTTACATTAAAATGGTTCAAAATTATAACCTCTACTGTGTTCACAAGCTTTAAACGCAATTTTTTTTTTTTATACAACCAGGGGCCATAATCCATGAAGTAAGGGTTCGATATATGCCAATATTGAAAGGAACTGAGATCTCATGGGGATCAACCTATATTTCAAGTATCATTGAAATCGGATAAAAATTGTGACCTGTGGTGTGTTCACAAACAATTGTGGGCGTATAAAAACTAGATAATGTAAAGGGAATTTGCTGAAAATTTGAGTTACGTTGCTCCAGTCTGAACCAAGATATTAATTAATCTTTAAGTGGCATTTAGCGATTGGGAAACACATTAACAGAACACAGTTTTTATGGGAATCAATCACTGGTTTATTCACAAAGCACAATGTTTCGACAAGTATCCTCTTATCGTTATCAAGCACAATGACATTTAGTAAACTTTGGACAAATATATAGGAGTTGCATGGTGAAGCCATTTACAGAGATTAAATAACAAAACAATAAGGGTAATAGATTAAACAAAACAATTAAGCAGAAAAAAGCAGAAAATAAAACCAGTTGTAAACACTTATTGATTAAGCAGTCCAAACAAGTTTACTAAATTTCATTGTGCTTGATAACGATAAGAGGATACTTGTCGAAACATCGTGCTTTGTGAATAAACCAGTGATTGATTCCCATAAAAACTGTGTTCTGTTAAGATATTAATTAGCCTTTGAATTTTAGGCCTAGCCTCAATCATCATTACTAAAGTTAGTACGATAAAAAACATGGTGTTGATTATCAAATCAGCAAATCAGATTCAATTATAGTTAACATCACCTGCTAGCGATGAAATCAAGAGTTGATTATGGTCTGGATAAGTTAAATTCAAAAAGTTTTATGTGGCTATTCCAAATGAATTTATTGTTACCATTCGTAATTTCTTTATCTTCTATAAAATAAACAAATATCAACATTGGAAATCAATGTTCAAACGTTAAACCCTCTTTCTATTGTTTAACAGAGAGATAATGTTTAACGTCCACTCGACACGTACTATATCATTTCATGACGTAACATAAAATTATGTTTTATTTTATTTCAATAATTCGCTTGCGGGTAGGGGTCTTTAGCAGTGGGATGAAACCGGAGAACCCAGAGAAAATCCACGAGGTTGGCTCCTGTTTAAGAAGAGATAACTCACCATCAATACTAACGGCTGCTTTATCTTTACGTAATACTTGCTCATCATCCTCCGTTATATACCAATATTTCAACCTATAAATACAAATACAATATCTCAACCTGTAATTACAATATCTCAACCTGTAATAACAATATCTCAACCTGTAATTACAATATCTAAACCCGTAATTACAATATCTCAACCCGTAATTACAATATCTCAACTTGTAATTACAATATCTCAACCTGTAAATATAATTACAATATATCAACCTGTAAAACAATTACAATATATCAACATGTAAATACAATTACAATATCTCAACCAATAAAACAATTACAATATATCAACCTATAATTACAATATCTCAACCAGTAAAACAATTACAATATCTCAACCAGTAAAACAATTACAGTATATCAATATGTAAATACAATTACAATATCTCAAGCTGTAATACAATTACAATATCTCAACCTGTCAATAATATAATTACACTATCTCAACATGTTATATAATTACAATATCCTAACCTGTAAATAATACAATATCTCAATATGTAAATACAATTACAATATCTCAACCTGTAATACAATTACAATATCTCAACCTGTCAATAATATAATTACACTATCTCAACATGTTATATAATTACAATATCCTAACCTGTAAATAATACAATATCTAAACCCTGTAATACAATTACAATATCTCAACCGGTAATAAAAATGCAATATCTCGACCTGTAATATAAATACAATATCTCAACTTGTAATGTAATTACAATATCTCAGCCTGCAATATAATTACCACGTTATTAATACAAAACAAAATAAAATGGGGTTTCTACATTGACTGGGATAATGAAGATAGGTATTAAATGCTATATAGTTTGCCAGCTGAGGAGGGATCTCTCACATGAACATCTATGGCAAACCCAACAACTAGACAACTTCCTGGCCAGAATATATCAATAGAGAGAGAGAGAGAAAGCGGGGGAGAGAGAGAGAGCACTGAAAGGCTCAAGTAAGTGAAGGGTAGGAAGACAAGAGAGAGTTTCTGATAATGTAGGTTGATATTAAAAGAATTGTTTGTTTCTGATGTAGTTGTTTTTACCTGTTATCATTTTCAGGAGGAGGAGGCACATCAGTTATTCTACTTTCACTTTCAACATCCATCCTATCTTTTGATTGGTGTAGAGACGGCAAAGTAGGTGTGGCATCTGTGTGCATCCGTTCTGATTGGTTGTTAAAAGTAGACTTCCTATCAACATGCTGTAATCTATGTGCCAAGTTACACCCTGCTTCTGTAAGACTAAACCTAGAATGATGAAAGAACAGTCCATATGCTGATCCCCCTTTTTTGCCTGATTATACTATTTTGCCTATACCTTTTTTTTAGGACTTAGAATTTTGTTTAATGGTTTGGATTGTTCAAACTTGGTTTGATTTAATTTTACATGTAGGGTTGTCAAACAAATAAGTGGAGATACTGGAATACAATCTTTCTAGAATACCAAATTTGCATAGCGACATTTTAAAATTTCTTCATATTCATTCATTAATAAAACAGAGTACACCAACCCAACCTAAACTAAGAAGATGGCCAGCCATTCTGTATTATGTGACTGATATATATCAGGTATGCGAACTCATTGTCCAAATATAAACAATTTCATATTGAATTTTAATTGGTTGCAGGGTTTCAAGTTGTACAGGACAAGGAGTACAGCCTGCAGGCCTGGAAATAACAGATTTAGATGTACATGACAAAATGTCAGGCACTGATGAAATAGTAGCTGACATTTTCAACTTAGTGTCAGACATGTATTAATAATATCATTAAAAAAGACAAATCAGTGCGGGACAAAATGACAGGCACTACAAGTTTTGTGTCTGACAAAGCCTGAATCTGTGCCTGACATTGTCAGTGACAGGTGCCTTATTTCAAGGTACTGTACAGGTCACATGCTGTCCAACTTTGTGGGTTTCCCCTGGGTTCTTCCACTGAGAAAACAATATATTTGTCCCTAAATGAAATAGTTTGCGTCAAGTACACATTTTTCTCTCTTTTCCTCTATTGATCCTTTATGACTTACGGGGAATAAACATTTTCTGAGGTTGGTAAACACCGCTCTAATTAAAGTATATGTATTTAGAAGCTTGGATATCAAGAAATAAATATTTTTATAAAAAGACTTACTGCGCTGGGCTTCTTTCTTTAAAAACTAAGTTTTTCTTTATAAGTGTAGACATGGATGACCAGCCTGTATATCTCTGGGCATTAGCAGGATCAGGCTGAAAAATAAATGAAATAAAATGGGGTTTAATGAACTACTGTTCTGATGCAGACAGGCTTACGCATTATAGTGTGCTATGAGGGAAACTGTCCGTACAGGGGTGCTATGGCCTACTCTTACTTCAAATTTTCAAGGTTTCAAATTTTCAAATCAATGTGTACATGGGACCTTGGTCGTTACATCCAAACGACTATACGTTGTCCCTTGGCAGACCCTCCCTCCATCCTACGCCACTGACACGGGGGGAACCACACCAGAAAATCTTGTCGAACATTCTCGGCCAATCGAGGCATCGAAGACGGGGCCTCCAGGTTAGCGAGCCAACATCTTACTCACTGAGCAACCATGATTCTCTGCTTTTTTTAACTGCACAATAAACAAGTACACAGATAGACCTATATTTCTGGTCCAAAGGCCGCAACTCTTGAGGAACTTTCTCGACCAACACTACTACTACCAACCCAGGGACCTCTGGGCTAGTAAGCCATGAGTCCCCATGACAATATGTAAGAAACTCGAGCAGTGGTACTTGAAATAAGACAACTATGACATACTTCTGTCAATGACGTATCAGTTAATGGCTGGGCCAATCGGATTAATTCTGTCTTCGTTAAATATCCTTTGCAATTAGCATCCTGTAATTAAAATAATATCTCTGTCACTTCAAATAAAAAACTTTATTTTAAACAGTTTACATTGAATATCAGTGGCGTAATAGGTAAATTATATATAAACAGACAGCTGCCAGGCTAGATACACCAACATTTTCAAAGAGATTGATAGAGAGGCCATAATTGTCTAGGAAGTAATAGTCCGATACATGTAAGTATCGAAAAGAACATAGATATTTGGGATATATACATGTATTTTAAGTTTCATCAAAATCAAATATAAATTATGACCCCTTTTTATCCTAAGGTTCTACAACCTTTTATTTACATACCTTTACCATATTTTAGGGGTCCTAATCCATGAAGTACAGATCCACTACATTAACCCTGTCAGACCGTATTCCCGAATTTTAGGGATTTAACTAACAGCCTATAATGACGGATTCCCGAAAAACCGGGAATCAGCCTAGGTAGTTAGAGAATAACGTATTGTGCTAAAAATAGTTAGTCAATGTGCTAAAAATAGTTAGCCAATCATCAACATAGGTTTTTTTACAAATGGCAGACCACTGAAGGGAGCGTGAAGCCGTTTGTTTATGGAAAAATATCAATTGTTTTCGCCATGAAGCGAGCGTTCAACGGACCTAGCACTTCCAAAGGAAAGAGAAATAGACGTCAACTGTTTACCGCATGTTTTGTAATAGAAACTTTGGCATTATCAACTGATGAGGAGGTTGACTTCGATTAGAACATTTGAAGTATTCTGACCAATTTTTTTCATGAGTGTTCCATTACTTAACATGTAATCACAAATTAAAAACCTATATATACGCATTTTCGCACTTTTTACTCAGGACGTCAGGTTATGACGTCATTTTTGGGCAGGGGAATAGGTCTGACAGGGTTAAGATCATATTTAGTAATGATTCTGTTTTATGTAATTTGTGATGTCACCCCGGAAATCACAATTATTAGAATATAACCATTACCTGTCTATCCGTATATAAAGCTAGTAAAATGGCGTAGGGTCCAGTTCGATAACCTGGAATATACTCTGTACCAGAAGATTTCCGTCTTTTCTAAAAATAAACATTAGTTTATTACAACGGAAGCAGAGAATTTTACGATAACAATAATGCTTCTTATTTCCCTTTTTTCAATATCAAATAAATATTACATCACCACAACTTATAAGGAAAAGGAGAATTTTGCCATAATAATAATCTTTTGTCAGGCAGTCAGGGCACATGCTTTTTCGAAAATAAAATTTCCTGAGTTATTTCTAACATTGTCACATTCTTTGGAGAAAATATCTTGCTAATCCGAAGTAAACATAATAGATGAAATATACCAGAAATGAATTAAAATGTTTTTTAACATCCTATTGTCAGGCATCGATATTTGCAGGCACATTTTTTTTTTTTTTATAAATTATTACTGTCACGTCAATCATGTAAAAAAGGGATTTAATGAACTTGTTTGAAGCAGCACAATCATACTATATACCTGACAATTGAATATTCTCCTTTTGAGTATGACCCAGCAGGCACATTTTCAAGTGTGTGCGCACTGCGTAGACACACTCAACTTTTATAGAGCCCTGCCTATTGTTCTGCTCAGACTGGGCCCAGACAGAGACAATACCACCTACTCTTATATCGAATTCAAACTGCCAAAGCATCACTGACCGGCAGCGGAAGATCCTGATGAACTTTCTAAGCCAACGCAGGGATCGAACACAGGTCCTCCCGGCAATACTATATACCAGAAAACATCATTTAATACTGAATACCGGAAAACCACTAAATACCGGAAAACACCCTAAAAATATGTCGCTGTGTTGTGATGTCTGGTTATCGGCCATGTTCCTCCCAATACTATGATTATATACCCTGATCCTTGGGTTGGTCAAGAAACTTCCCCTAAATTTTGCAGTGGGTTTCTCTTTGTCGGTAGTACAGGACAAAGGGTATGTCAAAATACAGTGTCTAAGGTTAGGGTTAGGTTTAGGGTTAGGGTGGGTGAAACTGGTTAGGGTTAGGCTCTGGGCTACATATTTAGGGTGTTTTCCGGTATTTAGGATGTTTTCCGGTATTTAGTGTTTTTCCGGTGTTTTCCGGTATTCAGTATAAAATGTTGTTTTCAGGTTGTTTTTCAGTGTTTTCCGGTATATAGTATGGCCCGGTCCTCCCAGTTAGAGAGCCAGCATCTTACTAACTGGGCCAAGCCAAGATGGCTCCTACTCAGAGAAATAATCGATTAACTTTCAAGCAGAAGCATAAAGTGTAAACCCTAGTATTAGCCCTTTTGAAAGGTGAAATCGTGAAATTTTTACTTTAGGAGGTCTTGCTTTCACCAAGTTATCGACTGTATCTGAATCACTGCTGTCTACACCCGCGCTGATTGTTGTTGACGCTGTACTTGCTGACATTATAGAAGATGAAGTGATATGATTGGTTGATGTGACAGTGGAAGATGCCAGAGACGACATGCTTGTTGACGAAGTTGTTGTGGATGACACAGGAGCAGTTGTACCTAAAATAGTTTTGTTTTTTTATGAGACAGGTTTTTAAGATGTCTTCTCATGTACAAACAATGTGATTTGATGATATATTTGGAGAAAAAAGTTAGCATTTATGGCAATATATCTTCAGATGTAAACACACATATATATAGATAGATCTTAGTAGTCACGTGACCAGGGGAATTCCCTTCGATGCGTCATCACGAATATTGATGACACATCGATTTAGGTGTTCTCGTCTTGTACAATATTTATGTGATTATGAATGGGTGAATAGAGAGTGTACGTATGTACGGGAATATAGGCATTGTTATAATTTGTATTTGTTTCAATGTTTAATAAACATTTTAATTCATGAATGACTTTTGGTCACTGTGACGTATATTTAACAAAAGCTCATCACTAGAATATAGATTTTGTCAAAGCATACATGTAGGTCGAAAAAGTATCAAAACAATAGAATACATTTATCACATATTCAAATATTTAAACATACATTATGCAAGGGCTGGATCTGCCTATTTCAGGTCTTTTTTTCAGACATAAGAGTGGTGAGAAGTGAAATTGGCTGAAAAATTTTAACTGGTCAGAAACCATCAATGCAGCAAGAAATTTTACGTCAAAGTCTGTAATGAGCCTGGTGTAGATTATCGAAGGGTGTTCCGATTGAAGCGAAAGCTATTTTCATTAGTTTACATAGGGTGATAATTTTTGTTTGGCTTTTTCATTGGTTTGTTGTCGAATTTATAAAAATTGATTTAGGTTGATTGGAGGGAATCAGCCAATTGGCTGAAAACTCTCATGTCTGGTTTTTTTTAGGCCCCTTAATCAGATCCAGACATTAATTAAATTATCCAGACCATAAATAAGTCTCTTGATGCCATTAGCCTGGGATATTTAGTGAATTGGAATACATTTAGTGTTTTTTTATCATACTGACTTTAATTTAGTGATGCTGACCAAAACTATAGGCCTAAAATTTAATCACTAATATTTTAAACATATTCTCTTTATGTTATATCTATCAGCTCTTTATCTAAAAACTAATCTCCCATAATGCCTCTTTAATAAAAAAAATTAAATTCTGTCCTTACCATAAAGGGCTACATGTTCGGCTAATTTAGTTTCCAACATTTTACACGTTTTATCGCCTGAAGGTAAAAAAATAAATCAGATACACAGTCATGCAAATATATCATTCATATACATGAACAATAGTTGACCACAAACATTAAATACTTCTGAAGAATATCTTAAAGGCATAACTATTCGAGAGAGTTAACTACTTCAATGGCCACTATATCTAAAATGAGGGATCACGGTGGCTAAGTGGATAAGGCGCTGGTTCACTAGCCTGGAGGTCGAGTGTTGATCCCTGCATTGGCCGAGAAAGTTCATCTCGATTTTCCGGCGTGATTTCCCCTTTTCAGTGATGCAGAAGGAGGGCCTGACAAGGACAGCTGCCTAGTCGTTCGGATGGTACAAAAAACCGAGGTCCCGTGTACAAATTGGAGTGCACGTAAAAGATCCCTTGGCAGTTGGAATTCGATATAAGAGTAGGCTGTAGTGCTGCTGCCCGGGAAAAATTTCCCTCATAGCACACTGATGGCGTATGCCCGTCTTCAATTGGCCCAAGTTAGGTGCTTAAGCGTAGGACGTTAAACCCCATTTCATTCATTCATTCATATCTAAAATGGCCACCATATTTTGTAAAGTGGTTCAACCCCGTTTCCCATCTTGTCATAGACTCATACACAAAGACTTAAAGTTACATTATTCAAGATATAGATAAGAACTAGCCATTCTTGCTATAATAGTTCGAAAGTAGGTGATGTAAAATGAATAATTTGAAAATTTCATTCAAATTACTCTATTGTAAGCGAAGATATTGGCATATAAAGATTTGGTCGACGTGTGCAATACTTTCAACCACGGACCTGGTTGATCAGAGCTAAGACTCGAAGCGTCTTGGACCGCCATATTTGATTTATCACTGAAACGTTTTAATCTGTTTAATATCGGAGCAATGTGATGCCATCCAAAGTTGATTAAGGCCTGGATCAGTTAATTAATGTCTAATTAATACTTTAGAAAACGTTTCATGCCCAAATAAAGACCTGCACTAGGCAGATTTAGCTCTTGAATAATGCATGTTTAATAAACCTTTCTGTTTTATTAAATGGAAGAAAAATAAATACTTCCCACAATTCGCAAAGTATCCTTGGTGTTTTCGACTAAATTCATTGATTTAGGAATTAAAATGTCAGTCAACTAGCTTAGTGTCTAGTCTTAGTTGTAGACAGTCAGCATAAGTTTATTGTGAGGCACAGGAAGCCAGATATCTCAAAGTTAAGTAAAACATAAGTTGAGCCATATGGGCACATGAGTTGAGTGAGCCATAGGGGTACGTGAGTGGAGCCACAGGGGTACATGAGTGGAGCCACAGGGGTACATGAGTGGAGCCATAGTGGCACATGAGTGGAGCCATAGGGGTACATGAGTGGAGCCATAGGGGTACATGAGTGGAGCCATAGTGGCACATGAGTGGAGCAATAGTGGCACATGAGTGGAGCAATAGGGGTACATGAGTGGAGCCATAGTGGCACATGAGTGTTACACTCACTCACTAACTTTCCAGTCTGGCTAACATTGTAATTGGTGCTGACCAGGAAATATATTTTTAGTTTTTCGGATGGTATATCATCGACATATCCCCTAACAATTGAGATTCAAACTAAGAGGGTGTGATGCTGCTACCACAGAAAAGTGCAGCAAATTCAAATATGAAACTCTATTTCATTTCAAAATAAAACATAAGATAAGGGCTTTCTTAGATTCTGTGGAAGTAAATTTTGTACACAATGACAAAACTTAGCAATTTGAAAATATAACTTATGTCAGGAGAAATTGAGAATTTTTGTTTAGTTATAACGTGACGTTTCCTGAAGAAATAAGAAGCTAAATTTCTAATCACTTACCAAAGTTTTTCAACATTTTGCATTCTTTCCCATTAGTTAGAAGTAATGGGAATCGCTTCAATGTCGCTAGGGCCTGAAATAATCGTATTGTTTTTTGATTTAAACTATATTTTATTCACATAAGATACATTTTATAAATTGTCAAAAGTTAAGGATTCAAAAACAAGCCAAAGGCTTATATTAATTTGTCTCCTTATTTAATAAATATACTAAAATAGACGTATAATATTGTTTTTTGATTGTCATTCAAGTTTTCCATGGCATAATAATCAACAATAAATAGTGTACTTGAATTGATTTTTTAACAATAATTTAAGGAAACAAAACCAAGACAGTGATGGTTGCTCGACAATTAAATAGTTTTGATTCAATCCGATTAAAAAGAGGCCCATCGACAGGTTCAGAGCAACAAGAAGACGACAACTGCATGTTTAATAGTGGCCAAAATTCCTGAAAATATTTTTGTAACCTAGATGAACGCCAAAAGTGAAATTAACGAACGCCTAAGGCGTGAGAAATGAGCAACAAAGGCGCAAGTCAAGCTAGGGGGCAGCAGGCATGCCCCTCAGGAAATTATTTGAATAAATGGAAGGCTGTGGTGCATTCTGGTGGTATCTGAAACTAAAATTAAGACCTATCTGGTTTGTTTTGTTTTTAATTTTGAGATTTTTCACTGAAATCTCAAAATCCAGAATTCCTGGAAAATCTGGAAGACTTTCATCTCTGAATAATAGTAGAATGACTAATGAGATGGAGGAGGGGGGGGGGTATACATACACAATTAATTAGGGGATTAATTGGAAATCAACTAAAATAAAGGTTATACAAGCAACCACATTAGGTACGTGTACAGGCAGTAAATGGAAATGAACCGATATTCGTTCTAAATATTCAACTTTCCTAATCTTTAAATTGAGATTAAGAGACTTAAAAGCAATCTGATTTTTTTTATAGTGCAGTTCTACTCCCTAATACTGTTCATGGCTATAATTTTTAGACTAGAGATCAGATTAAATTCAATTATCTTACGAAAGAGAGAGAGGAATAAGGTTTAACGTCCACTCGACACAAACTACATCTTTTCGGGACTAACATATGGTTTAATTTTATTTCAATAATTCGCTTGCTCGTAGGGGTCTTTAGCAGTGGGAGGAAACTTGAGGAACCAGAGAAAACCCACGAGATTGGAGAGGCGACTCTACTTCTTGTAATGTAAAACTGGAGATTCGAAGCCACGTCAGTTGACTCGATGAAAGACCTTATATATGATACAGGGTGCAAACCATTTGGCCATCCAACCCCCCATTTTACGAAAGAATAATGTAAACTGGTACATACCTTTCCATAATTAAATTGACTTTTCCATCCTTTCAAGGCAGCTTCATCTCTCCATTCAGTCAACCACTGTTCAAATAAAGGGTTTGGACATTTTAACTTTTTCTTCTTTCTCTTTCCATATAATTCTTCTGGATCAGAATCCATTATCAATATAGTTCAAGACTCTAAGTCAATCTGCTGATTAAACAAAAACAAAACAAAGTAAAATACATACAGTTTAACAAGAATATCACTTGATTCACATAAACAATGTTTTGTATAAAATTCCAAAACTTACACATTTAAAAAAACCTTCGATCGAAAAAAGGCAACCAATTACTTTTAGTTTTCAAATTCATTTTTTCACCAAGAAGTCAGAAGAAAATTGTTATAAAGTGTTCCAGAACGGCAGAAGAACTAATTATAAAATCAACAACATGTAGGCCCGCTTATAAGTCATACTAAACTTAGGCAGCTGTCTGTCTACAGTTAGCTCCGCTTGAGAACAGACACTAAGTAACTCTAGTTCATTCAATCATTGATCACCGACATTTTAAGTCCTTAATTTAAGATTCTAGTCGAAAACACTAAGTATACTTCGAGAATTTTTTAAGTACCAGGTTGTTATGTATTCTGTTTCCATATAATAAAATTGGAATACCAATACCATACATCAGAGCAAAGGGTATTCATCAGGGTGCCACATGTATTAGTGTATAGTGATGACTAGTCTCACTGAGGCTGAGGGGGGGGGGGCCACGGATTCCCCCCCCCCCCACCTGGAGTAGAACCACAAATGAAATGCCATTGGGGTTTACGCCCTACTGTTCTGCTCCCACTGTTTTTATGAAAACTGGAATAAGTCATATACAGTGTGCTATGAGGAAAATTTTCCCCAGTCATACTCTTCTAAGTTCTATTTCAACTGTCAAGGGATCTTTTACATGCACCCCAATTACACGGGATCTCAATTTTCGTCTCATCCGAATGACTAGGCAGCTGTATGTGTCCTTGTCAGTGCGAAAATCAACTGTCAGGGGATTTTTTTTACGGGCATTCCAATGTGTACACTAGAGCTCGGTTTTCCATCCCCTCTGAACGACTAGTCCGAGTCGGATTAGACTAGAGTAAGAGAGCTGTCTTGCAGTCAGACCCTCCGGCCTGCATCTTTGACAATCAATCATGGGAAACCACGTCGGAAGATCCTGATGAACTTTCTAGGCTAATGTATTCATCAGGGTAGGATCTACTCGTGAGTAGAAATGACTCAAATGTGTAAATTTAACACCTTTTAATAATGCATTTGCAAAATGAAATTGTCGGATGAGTGATGGCTTCAAATGTCAACTTTTTCAACAAACAAACTTTCCCGCAAAAACTGAAGTAGTAACCGGATGTTGTTGTTTGGCGGTTTTGTCCAATAAAATCGTCTTATTGGATTAACCCCAGACTTACTAAACAGGATATCCGGTGTAAATGTTTTCATTGGTTGCAGAAAAGGAATTTATTTATTGATGTAAAAAATGTAGATAAATCGAATATATTTATTGTGATTAACATTTTTATTCAAGAAATTAAATGCTGTCATCATTGTAGCTCCAAAATTAAAAATGACAACAAGGTAACTGATAAATAACCATAGATTTAGATGTGAGGTGGACCGCGTCAACTCAATAAATTGTAATTTGTAGTCTGCTTCTGCTTCTTTCTTCTGCTGGATAATCATAATGTCCACAATCAAGATGTTTATTATAATGACATGTATTGATGGTGCGCATAACAGCTGAACGTTAAAAGTTAAAAACAGGTTAAAAACATTTTTCGTGATTAAGGGACCGTATACACAGCTTAGATTTAAATATATCTAGTGTTTCGAAGGAAGGGATGTTCGGTCTTAAAGCATTCCAGTCCCTGATGGTCCTTGGGAAGTATGCATATTTCCTGTAATCACCACGACAGGATGGAACTTGGTAAGAATGGTCGTGTATATTTCTGCTACACCTTAGTGGTGGTACAAGGAGGCTCTTGTTGATGTGAACTAGTCCTCTGTGGATCTTGAAGAACATTGCCAGACTTGCATGTTTTCGTCTTTCTTGTAGCGTGGTCCACCCAAGATTCTGCAGCGTGTTGGTGATGCTGATTGTTCTAGCCGATCAATGTCAATTTTGAGGTGAGGGTCCCATACACAGCTTGCATACTCTAGCTGGGGCCTAACAAGGGCCATGTATGCCTTTTCCTTTATTGGGGGGGGAGCTGATGCCGATGGTCTTATTGGCTTTGCCACAGATGTTACTGATATGGTTTCCCCAATTAAGGTCTGATGAGATGGTACATCCAAGATATTTTACGGAGTCCACTGAGTTTAGGATATGCCCGTTTAGAGTGTAGTCTCGTTTAAAGATTTTCCGTCTGTTTCTAGTTATGGTGATTACCTGGCACTTGGCTGGGTGGAACATCATTTTCCATTTTTGTTCCCAGGCTCCTAATTGATCAAGGTCATTTTGGAGTGTGTCAGCGCTGTTTTCAGAGTGAACTTGTCTTGCCAAGCACTTGCTGACTTGAGTTGAGCTGAGCTTAATCGCTATATATTGGTAACCCCGTATAGTAAATATAATATGTAACAGTCATTGCCAGAGTAGAGCGAAGCTGATGACAAATATAAAACCTTTATAATTTTTTTTAAAAAGCGCAAAAAAAGTGTGAGAATTAATTTCTTTGACGTCATTTATTGAACGCGTCATAGAAATAGTTCTAAGAGACTTGAATCTCGCCATCGAGATTTGGTAAGTTGGCATGCGCATTGCCAGTTTTGCCCAGTGTATCCGGTTCCGGTCTGAATTTATTTTTAATCAACAGTCTGTGGGTGACATTTTCATTTACGCTCCTGTGTTACCGGAAAAGATTCATACTTGTGATGTAGCTGGCCTTTTTTGACGATATTCATGTTGCTCAGCTAATTACTTGTTCTATAAATATTTGTCGCTTGTCAACTTGTAATAGTGGACGGCATGGCAATATTCAAGATGGGGGTCGGATAAGCCTATACTATAGAGTGTGGCATGCGCACAGTCAGTGGAGAGTTTCAAAGTAGCTCTCCAGGTCCGCAACTAAGCAGACACCACCAACTCCCAACTTTTTTTTACCAGAAGTCGTTCCTGCGTTGTATTATATACAGATACAGATAAAGGGCGGTAAATAGTTTCATTGCTTCTCTGTTGATCAGTGTGCTTATACATCCAGCGAATCATACACTATTTTCTGTTTCGCATGCCCCCTGAAGGTCAATATGACTTTGAAATTTGTAGGAAATATTATCACAATTGCAGTAAATCGGTAATGTTATATATATTTTCAGTGAAATGACGTCCAAATGGCTTGATGCCTACCATGATCCAGTTGCCTCCCTTTATACGTTTACTCAGTGTTTGACATTGGCTGATATTCAGGCAGATGGTGACTGGAAGCTGATTATTGCTGATCTTGGCACAGGAAGTTACGACATGAAACTTAAAGTTTATAAAAGTAAGTGCTACAGAAATTACTTTGTATGCTACTCAATGTTGAATTTGAGAGAAAAGGAATTGGGGTTAAATGTCCTACTTTTCTTTACCAAATGAGTAAATGAAGTCAATTTATATTAAGGGGAGTTTTGCCCTGACCTCGGTTTTTGATCCATCTAAATGACTATGTTGCTTTCCATCACTGTGATGGGGAAGCCATGCTGGAACACACATGCACAATGGTTAAATGTTCAAGTAATTATCTTGGAACAAAAGGGGCTCGCATCCACCTCAGAATTAATATATTACAATATTTTTTTTATTTTTGATGTTTATTTTTTAGATACGAACCTAATGAGTGAACATGCTATAATAGACCTACCTACTGGTGTTGTTAATTTTTATATGGACACATTGGAACCAAGAACACCAGGTAATAATATATAGCTGTAATATAACCTTATTCCATGGATAAAGAAATATGACTAGATTATGGTTCGGACAACCCTATTTTTTTAAAGACAAAATCACAGATCATAAACTTTTTTTTATCAATTCCCAGGTCCTTTTTGAAGACTGAAATTTTTGTATTTCTCTGAAATGAAATGAAATGGGGTTTAACGTCCTACTGTTCTGCTCTTACTGGGCTTATGAAGACAGGCTTACGCCATGCAGTGTGCTATAAGGGAAATGTTGCCCGACAGCGATGCTATTGGCTTCTCTAAATTTGAATTCCAACTGTCAAGAGCTCTTTTCCATGCACACTAATGTGTACATGGAGTCTTGATTTTTCATCCCATACGAATGACTATACTTTGTCCCTTGCCAGGCCGTCTGTCTTTACACCACTGACAAGGGGGTACCATGTCAGACAACCCTGATGAACATTCTTGGCCAAATCAGGGATCGATCGCGAGACCTCCAGGCTAGCGAGCCCATGCCCTACCCACTGAGGCACCATGGCGCCCCAGTATTTCTCTAATTGTTGCAAGGTGCTACAGTTGTTAGTATTTACATTGTACCAAGGGCTAGACCATTAAATAGATGGTTAATAAGCCTGGAAATAAGGCATGTTACTGACAATGTCAGGCACAGATTCAGATTTTGTCAGACGAGAAACCTCTGGTGTCATCTGTCTTTTTGTCCAGCACTGATTTCTCTTTTTTATTGATATTATTAATAGTATTAATACATTTCCGGCACCAAGTTGAAGATGTCAGGTACTATTTCATTAGTGCCTTACATTTTGTTAGGTACATCTAAAACGGTTAAAATGGCTGTAAATGTGTGTATTTCTTTAATTATGATCTTGTTTTAATTTATTATTTTAGCAATTGCTGTTGCGTCGGGTCCATATATATACATCTATAAGAATCTTCGACCGTATTTTAAGTTTACTCTTCCTCCATTGAGTATAAATCAAATAGAACAAGAATTGTGGGATCAAACAAAACATGTACGTTTACATTTTACTATCAGAATATTAATTTCACTAATTAAGATGTTTTCAAATGAAATGAAATGGAGTTTAATGTCCTACTGTTCTGCTCCGAACTGGGCTAATGAATACGGGCATACACCATACAGTGTGCTAGGAGGAAAATTTTGCCCTGACAGCAGCACTACAGCCTACTCTTTAATCAAATTCCAACTGTCAATGGATCTTTTACGTGCATGCCAATGTGTAAATTGGACCTTGATTTTTTGTCCCATCCAAACAACTTGATATCTGGGTAACTATGCCAGAAAATCTGGATGGACATTCTCGGCCAATGCAGGGATTGAACATCCGTCTCCAGGCTAGCGAGCCATTGTCTTACCCACATAGCCAACGGTATCCCCCCAATTGAAATGAAATGGGGTTTAACATCCTACTGTTTTGAATCAAGAAGTGTAATGAAGATAGAGTTAAGAGAGTTGGAGGATCGAATAATGATCTTGAGTTTGATGCCATCGTTGTATGTAACAAGGAGTTGGCATGGTTACCTAGCACAGTGTTTGTTATCACCATAGCTAGGCAATATAAAAAATATATATTCTGGTTTCTCAACAATATATTCTCTCATGAAAAGTTAGCGTATACTAAATGTGATATTTTTAATCATTTTTTATTTTGTAGGATAACATTAATGTGTTTGTTCTGAGGGATGCTTTAGAGGGATTAAGGTAAGGCCATGACAGGTTTATTGATAGATGCACTATGTAAGATTTAGATAAAGAGCTGACAGTTTTTGTTAGAATAGTAAAAAAATAGATAATCAAAAGAGAATATATTGAAAATTTCAAATTACTTCATTCAGAGCGGAGTTATCGCCGTTTGAAGAACAGTGTGGTCTTAATTATTATTGCTACGGTTGTTACGATAATAAACAAAGTCTTGATTATCTATTTTTTAATTAAATTAGGCCAGACCAATTTATTCTCTTGTTTTACGGAGCCGCCGACCTGAATTTCTAGAAATCCCCCTCCAAAAAAAAAAAACAGAATTGGGTCTGATGAAAAAAAAAATCAACCTTCAATCCCTGATCAAAAAAAAAAAATGGTCTTCTGGACTTCTGGAACTGACGAAATTTAGTAACAGTAAAAGTAATGAAAATGGTAGTGCAGAAAAAATCCGTAAAACAAGAAAATAAATTGGTCTGGCCTTATTACCCCACAATCGTGTTGAAATCTGTTGAAAATCAAAGCTACCCAATGGTCTAGAGAGTTGAATATAGGCATGTGATTAATTATAAAAATAAAATAAAACCAAGTAGGAAAATTCCAAACCATCAGACAAAATTCAAAGTCCTAAAAAACGGTATAGGCAAAATAGTGTAATATGGCAAAATAGTGTAATCAGCATATGGACTGTTCACCGTGTACAAAATACATGACAAACAGTGGTAACAGGTGTCCGGAAAGAGTAAGCTAACCCTGCTGGCATGCCATAGCTGCACCCTAACCCTAACCCTATCTAATTTACGATTTATATAACGTGAATCTAAATGTTAGACCCGCTATCAGCAGATTTAGTTCCTACATACTACAACTTTAAAGTGGCTGTGTTGCATTTCCATCAAATTGTCAACAGCTCAATCAAATTGACTATTTTACATTGAATTCAGAATTGACTATTAATTGGTACATACTGTTATCTTATTCCAACTACCAAGGAATAACGTGCATGCCAATGTATACACAGGACCCCTGTACAAGACTAGGCAGCTGTCCTTGTCAGACCCTCCGTCCTGCATCATTGACAAGGGGGAACCACGCCAGAAAACCTGGATGAACTCTCTTGGCCAATGCAGGGATCGAACACCCGACTTCTACATTGAATTAAGAATAGAGTATAAATTGGTACATGAAATAATATGTGAAGTATATTTTCTTCTTTGATTGGCATTTAGTAATTGAACATAATAACACAAGGTACAATTTTATGGATACACAATTACTGAGTTTGATACTAAGCGACGTTTCGACAAGGATACTCTCGTCTTTATCAATACTAAGTGACGTTTCGACGAGGATACTCTCGTCTTTATTAAGCAAATGATAAAGAGGAGAGTATCCTCGTCGAAACGACGCTTAGTATTAAACTCAGTATGTATCCATAAAATTGTACCTTGTGTTAATTATATTTTCTCTTACAGGAGTGATGGTCAATTATTGACAGTGAGATCGTTGAAGTTTTTACAGCTGGAGAGCACAGATCTAGAACCATTTGCTAATTTACATAAACACGCCCCTTTAAAACGACAGGTAAAATATAAATATAATCTTCTAGAGATATTTAGCAGTTTGGAGAAATGGGGTTTAATGTCCACTCAACACTAACTGGGTCATTTCGGGACTAACACAGGCATCAATTTTATTTTCAATGATATATGCTTGCGCGTAGGTGTCTTTAACAGTGGGAGGAAACCAAAGACCCAGAGAAAAGCCACGAGGTTGGATAGACAATCCTATTCCTTGTCACGTATAATTGGGGAATTGAAACCACGCCAGTTGACTCAATGAAAGACCTTATGATACATCGTGCATGTGCTAACCATTCGGCCATCCCCCCCCCCCCCATATGACCATAATACATGGTACTAACATTTCAACAAGATTTTGTAAATCGTTATCAAGCAAGTATCTAATTTTTATTTTAAATTACTGATTTAATTACAAGATGATTTTAAGATTTAAAATGTTCGTTTCTTTACACCAACATGGAAGTGTCATCCTTAATTATTGTCAATCAGTCCGTCCATTCATCGTAACAATTTCATGTGACCCCTCTACAGACTACATTTATCTTGTTCCAAAATGCCCACTGTCCGTCATCCAAAATATCATTGGACCACTCTACGACTACTTTTATTATGCCCACTGTTCGTCATCTACAATTTTATGTGACCACTCTACAGACTACATTTATTTATTTCCAAAATACGTTATATTATTTTCAGACAGTAATCACATGTTTAGATACATTAAAGAAATCCCTGGCTGATGAAGATGCTATTAGTTGTTTGGTTGTGGGAACCGAGAATAAATCTATTTATATCCTAGATCCTGAAGCCTTCACAGTTCTTACAACAGTATGTACAGTTTATATTATTCAACTTGAACCTGTTTACTCAATCTTGCAGTTCTCCAGGTCTAAAGTGTTGTGTTAACTAAATCATGAGACTAACATGTGGTTCAATTTTTTGACAAAGTCATGTGTGCAATGCAAGCAAGGGTCATTTTGCTTCAAATCAGAAAAACGATTTAAAAAGTACACCATATCCTCTTAGATTTAGTTTAAAATTTGTTTTACCGTTGTTCTGTTGGTTATCCGTTATATAGTGGTCCAGTCAATATATGTGGGATGTGCCCAAAATATATACTTTAGTCAAAATGTGATACGCTACAAATAAGAGTAATACGCCATAGCTAAATTGGTAGAAAAAGCACAACGCTATCATCTCAATTTAGGAGCGGCCCACAATCACAACAACTGAGTTTAAACCAAAGAGGACCTAGTTAGCCAGATGTGTGAATTGAAAGTTTACTTTTTCTGGAATTTTGTACCTTTAAAATTTGTTCATTTATTTAGGTTGATTTTCCATCTTAGATGTGTTTTAAGTTGTTTTATTTAGGTCATTCTACCCAGTATACCCGTATTTATAAGTGTTAATGGTTTATACGATGTTGTTTTATTTAGGTCGATCTACCCAGTATACCCGTATTTATAAGTGTTAATGGTTTATACAATGTTGTTTTATTCAGGTCGATCTACCCAGTATACCTGTATTTATACCATGTTGTTTTATTCAGGTCGATCTACCCAGTATACCTGTATTTATTGTGTTCATGGTTTATACGATGTTGTTTTATTTAGGTCGACCTGCCCAGTATACCTGTGTTTATAAGTGTTCATGGTTTATACGATGTTGTTTTATTTAGGTCGATCTACCCAGTATACCCGTATTTATAAGTGTTAATGGTTTATATGATGTTGTTTTATTTAGGTCGACCTGCCCAGTATACCTGTGTTTATAAGTGTTAATGGTTTATACGATGTTGTTTTATTCAGGTCGATCTACCCAGTATACCCGTATTTATAAGTGTTAATGGTTTATATGATGTTGAATATCGACTGGTTGTTTCCTGTAGAAACGGTTGTATTTATACTTTAAAAAGGTAAACACACAACTTGTTTTAACTTGGGGATTATATTAAAGGATTGTTGACATGTCATTTCTCCAGCCTCGGACTTGAGAATTTATATCTATTTGCTCAGCATCATGCATTAGATGCACCTCTTTTAGAACTTCAAATAGTTTAAACACAAAAATTATTTAATTGTCGGCAATATCACTTCGGTGGGAGTGGACGTAAAACAAAGCTATTTCAAACACACATTGTTTAATTTTGAGTACAATATTTTTGTATTGTGACGGAACATGACACGGTCGACTTGTAGTTTCGTGATCCTTAGACTTGAATATTGATGCCTATTTGTTCAACATTTTGCATCAGATGCACCTCTTCTAGAAATTGAGATAGTTTAAGGAGATTATCAGAGCAACTCTACTCTGCCTCATTCACTAAACCTGGAACCCTATACTGGGAAATTAAAAGCTACTTGGAGGGCTTAGATAGATGGCTGAATGGTTAGCATGTGTGCGCTGTATCATAAAGCCTGTCATTGAGTCAACTGGGGTGGTATCAATTTCCGAGTTTGACATGACAGGAAGTAGGGTCCCCTGTCCAACCTCATGGGTTTTCTCCAGGTTTGCTGGTTTCCTCCCACTGCTAAAGATCCCTATGTGCAAGCACATTATTGAATTAAATATTGAACCATATATTAGTCCTGAAATGACCTAGTTTGTGTGGAGTGGACCTCACGTTAAACTCTCTCTCTTTCTGTCTTGAAAAACTACTTGGTAAGAGTTTGAAGTTGATTTTCCAATAATGGTTACAGGCATAGTTTTCTGCCTTATTTAATTTTAAAGAAAAACGACAAGTGATATATGTAAAAGTATGTATTAAGAGGGTCGTGGTCACTCTAGAGGTCACAATTTATATCAGATTTTGATGAAACTAAAAATTTATCTTTATATCCCAAAAATCTCAGATCCATTTGATATTTGCGCATTTCAAACGATAATTTTCTGGATTATGGCTCCTGATTGTACGAAAATTAGCTTTTGTTTTTAGCTTGTTCTCTATCCATCTCTTGCAAAATGTGGGCGTATCTTGCCTGGCAACCACGGGTTAAAGAACAATTCCATCTGATATAGATACTTTTTTTTATAAATAGGAAATGGTACCAAGTGTTCTGATTTTGTAATTTATGTATTTTAGAGGAAGTAAGGAAGGAAGTAAATATTGTATAGAATTAAATTCCCAGCCTGTTGGAATGGAGAGAATTAATAAAACTATATACGTTGGCTGTATGGATGAAACATTACAGTGTTATTCATCTAAGGTAAGTACTAAGAAGGGTCGCCTATCTATCCAACCTCGTGGGTTTTCTCCGGGTCCTCCGGTTTCCTCCCACTGCTAAAGACCCCTACGCTCAAGCGAATTATTGAAATAAAATTAAACCATAATATTTTAGTCCAGAAATGACCTAGTTTATGTGCAGTGGACATTAAACCCCATTTCCCCTCTCTCTCTCTCTCTCTCTCTCTCTCTCTCTCTCTCTCTCTCTCTCTCTCTCTCTCTCTCTCTGAAATGACCTAGTTTTGTTGATTGGACTTTGAACCCCATTTCTCTCTCTCTCTCTTATATTCCTGGGGCCTGTTTCAAAATTTTAGTAAATTGATTGGATAATATTAGATTGATTTTAGTGCTTAGCCAATCAAAATTGAAGTATCAACTAAAATTTAGATTTTATCTACAGTTAAGATTTCGTGAAACAGGACCCTGTTCACAATTTAAAAATTTCTTTTTTATTTTTATCATTTTATGTTTTTTATTTTAGGGAAAGAAACTATGGACTATAAAATTACCGACCAGTATAACGACGATGAAGACGTTAGATTACAGTCCGCGTCAACTCAAGACGTTATTGGTTGCGTTGAGTAATAACGAGATACACATGTATAAAGATAAATATCTGGTGGACGTTATTAAAACAGAGGGCGTGGTTACAGGTTTACAGTTCGGTCGATTTGGACGGGAGGACGGAACTCTTGTCATGACAACAAGAGGTAAGTGATCAGAATTCAACATGTATTCCTGTTAGGGGATCACAGTGGCTAAGTGGTTAAGGCGCGTGTTCGATCCCTGCATTGGCCGAGAAAGTTCATCTCGATTTTCCGACGTGATTTCCCCTTGTCAGTGATGCAGAAGGAGGGCCTGACAAGGACAGCTGCCTAGTCGTTCGGATGGGTCCCCTGTACACATTGGAGTGCACGCAAAAAATCCCTGGGCAGTTGGAATTCGATATAAGAGTAGGCCGTAGCACCACTGCCCGGGCAAAATAGCACACTGTGTGGCGTATGGCAGTCCACCGCTGAACTGTACCCGAAAATAAACACTCTAAATCTTTTAACAACAGAAAACCGCCATGCCTACAATTTATGTAAGTTTATTTTCAAAATTTTATCTAAGAAATGTCCTGTTTATTTATTCAATCTGCTGTCTTTCTACGAAACTCCCTACACCAACATTAATAACAAACTAATCACTCTGCGACCAAAACTTAATATTGTAAAAAACAGCATACGTTTTAAAGGCTCAAACCTATGGAATTCTCTGCCGTCTTATTTAAAACTGACCACTAAATTAAATTCTTTTAAGAAACAACTTTTTAAATATCTTAACGTCAATAAATAGAACTAGTCCAATCTACAAGTATACATACTTTCATGCCGTTTGCTATTGTTAGCTACCGGAATATATTTTATTATGTGTTATTATTGATGCGTTCATATTGTGTATTATACATGTAATTTCATTCGGATTATTGTATACTCCTATTCATCCATCTCTTTTATTTAGTTTGCTATCATCTTTTGTATCATATTTTTCACGAAGGGCAGGATGGTAGAAAGGCTTATATAGCCTAATCCTTAACCCTTCTTAAATAAAGTTATTATTATTATTATTATTATTATTAAGTCTTCAATTAGCTCAGGTTAAGTGCATAACAGTAGAAAGTTAAACCCCATTTCATTCATTCTTTTTATAATAGTACATTTCTCGGATATCATTTGACATTTAATTAAGAGAACTTAAAGCTGAACTCCGGTTACAAAAATACCGAAATATTTAAATAAAAAAAAAGTTAACACCCCCAAGCCGCCATACTTGTTGCCAACTTGTGAAACAAAGATGGTGGATATGGAGGCTTATGACCTGGAGAGGTTAGTCGATCTCACTTCCAGTTCGTTTCTAGTCAGTCAGGTGCAGACACCAGGCTTTATTCTTATACACGCTTCACTGATTTCTCTATTTTCCCCCCAACAGTGAGTGACTCGCTGACATTATACCAAATTATTGAAGATTGCAAAATGCCTGATAAGGTAAGCCTGTAAAAAATTATATGAACTGTGTCTACTGCAATATTATAGCCGCCTAAGCTTTACTCTAAAACAAAAGATGCGAAAGATGTCTTACTTCAACCTGGAATTTTCAACAAAACAAATCACCTATTGTCTTCTTCATAATTATCATGGACCTTATAATATATAAGGTCCATATTATTATTGCCACGTCTCTTGTGAATATCTTACACATATATGTAAATCATCAAATATGTTATCGCACTATAATGTCCAGTGTAATTATAACTAATATTATGCAATAAACAGATAGTTTAGATTTTCAAATGTCATCATGTTAGATTGTAGTTTGCTCGCGAAAAGATCAAGGCCAAGGGATATAACTACATTTTTGGGGCGGCAAACAAAACTATGGCGACATGTGAAAATCTTATCTAAACTAACTGGGTAAGTCATATGTTGTATCTTTTGTTTTAGAGTAAAGCTTGGGCGGCTATTGCAGTAGACACAGTTTATAAAATTATTTACAGACTTACCTTATCAGGCATTTTGCAATCTTCAATAAGTTGGTATAATGTCAGCGAGTCACTCGCTGTTGGGGGGAAAATAAAGAAATCAGTGAAGCGTGTATGCGAATGAAGCCTGATGTCTACACCTGACTGACTAGAAACGAACTGGAAGTGAGATCAGCTAACCTCTCCAGGTCATAAGCCTTCATATCCACCATCTTTGTTTCAAGGTTTGCAACAAGTATGGCGGCTTGGGGGCGTTAACTTTTTTTTTATTCAAATATTTCGATATTTTTGTAACCGGAGTTCAGCTTTAACCAAAATATCTACCATGAACAATCTCTGGACGTTGATAAAATATCCATGCCTGATAATCTCCCAGCGTAGACTAAACCAAAATATCCATGTCAGATAATCTCTAGACGTAACCAAAATACCAATGGCCGCTAATTGCCAGAGATAATCCCCCAGTGTAGACTTAACCAAAATATCCATAGCCGATAATCCCCCTGCATAGACTAAACCAAAATATCCACGGTAGATAATCCCCCTGCATGGACTTAACCAAAATATCCGTAGCCGATAATCCCCCTGCATAGACTAAACCAAAATATCCACGGTAGATAATCTCTAGACGGCACCTTAATTAGATTAATAAGAGGCCCATCGAAATATTTTACCAAACGCTTATAGATGATGCTGGTCAGTTTATATCGTCAGCCTATGTTATAGTTGCTGCTGTCAAGTTTAAATCATTCAAGTTGCATTATTCAAGATATAGATAAGAACTAGCCTTTCTTGCTATAATAGTTCGAAAGTAGATGATGTAAAATGAATAATTTGAAAATTTCATTCAAATTACTCTATTGCAAGCTAAGATATTGGCATTTGAAAATTTGACCGACCTGTGCCATAATTTCAACCACGGTCCTGGTTGATCAAAGCTAAGACTCGAAGCGCCTGGGCACGCCATATTTGATTTATCACTGAAACGTTTTAATCTGTTTAATATCGGAGCAATGTGATGCCATCCAAAGTTGATTATGGTATGTCCTGGATCAGTTAATTAATGTCTAATTAATACTTTAGAAAACATTTCATGCCCAAATAAAGACCTGCACTAGGCAGATTTAGCTCTTGAATAATGCATGTTTAATAAATAAAATATTAAAATCTGCAATGTTGTGAAATTGCCTTTAAATGCAGAATACTTTTAGATTTAACTGTATGTCTTTTATAAGATGGAGATCTGTTTGTAAGCATCACAGAGCAGTCAGACTGATTGAATGTTCAGCACTAAAGAAAACAATTATTATTATTAAAGGGCTAATCCCAATATTTGTTTTGGGAATAAAACTGCTTAATTTTGTGTTAAAATCTCTTAAAATATTTGAGTCAAGGACCGAGCAACTACTTCAGTATTTATGATACGTTTTCAAACGTTTTAAATCCGTCAGTCTTCATCTGGAATTTGAGCCCGTTGCCGCAAGGTGTATTTTGTGGTATCTGGATTAAACCAAACATTTTTTTATAAAAATAATGTGTAGTTGAAATTTGCCTTTCTCTATCAAGTACGGCACATGGGTTATTCACTGCATAACCCTCTCAAGTAACCGTAATCGATTATAAGGTCACCCAACGAAACACTTGCCCGGAAATCTTAAAAGGGATACGTGTCCGGATAAGCAGTTTTAGCATTCACGTCATTACGACTGAATATTTTGAGTTGAAATTTTTGAGACAAGGTAAATACACTATCCCCCTATGTTTTGGCGTTTTATTTTTATACATTCTGAGACTTTTATTTTTGAGCCTCTGTTTAATTCGGGATTGTCCCTTAAAGAGTGTGATGAGATTTTCAAATTATATATTTCTGTGTGTGTTTTTGTAGGTGGCGGTCTGTTTGTTAAGATTTTAAAGAGAAGCGCAAAGTTTGAAGAAAAAGATGCGTTAGCCGGACCACCCATATCACAAAATCAAAAAATTAACATCCCGAAGAAAACTAAATTATTTGTTGATCAAACATTGAGAGAAAGACAGAATGCTGTGGGTAAGTGAAATAAATACAGGTTTAAAGTTGATGGGCAGGGAAATGTCCGCAGGTGGTTTGGTTTTGTCCAGGTGGCTCAGTGATAGAGGTGATTAGATTTCCCACATTGCACACTACATTCATTAGCCCAGTCGGAGCAAAACAGTAGGATGTTAAATATCATTTCATTTTATTTATTTGACAAGTTACTAGTACAGGTATCATATTATCTAGCATTAATTTCTTTCACAATCGTGGCTCAGTGATTTAGAGTTGACTCACTAAACAAGGCATTCCAGAATTGATTTAGGTGGTGACTCACTAAACAGGGCATCTCAGAATCAATATCCCATCGTTGGCTGAACAATCTTCTTGGGGATCCGGGGGCCAGCCCTAAGCGTCCATTGCTCAAAATGAAAAACAAATTCACAATAAAACTAGAGAAAACATAAAAAACGCTCAGCAACGAATACAAGAGAAGATGCAATAGAAATGATATGACTGTTGTTTTTGTCGGCTGAATCATGTTCCTCGATCGTGATGGTCTGGTAATTGATCTCATATATTAGAACGTTAAAAACAAGAACAAGGAAAATGGTAAATTCCTAAAAAAGTCAAATAAAAATTGACAATTTTTTGACAATAAACATAGTTATGTCCCTTATACTGCGTTAACAGTTTATTGTAGCACAAATGAGAAATTTCCTTGATTCTGATTAGTTGAAAAGTGTGGTCGAATGGATTACCAAGGTGAATTACTGCATATAATTTTTTTTCATTTTTGTTCTCACTGATTTTCCTCAACTAACATCTATTGGCAAATATCTTCAAGAAATTCTGCACCTATGACCATGACACCAATTTCAAACATCATCTTTTATGAAAACATCTTTCTGAAATACATTAAACAGTAGAAAATCAGTCATAAATTAATTAAAACCGTTTTCAGGTATCCAAATATATTCGTAACCAGGCATGTACAGTATGGACATATTTGATCAAAGTCTGGCTAGCAGGGCTTCCACTTCAAAATTTTCCCAAACAGTCATTTTTCTCTCGTAGAAAGTGGTGCTTTTCTTTAGCACATAATAAGAAGCCAAAAACTTAATGCTATCGGAATGTCGATCAGCTTTAATTGGGTCAAGGACAGTCACACAGTATTACTAATTATAAAACAAAACACACCTAAGTAAATTGATTAAATGTTGAGCGTTAATTTATTTGATGTTGATCCCCCGTTGCGTTGATTGTGAGTACAGCAATATACACAAGGATAATTGATTGGCAGTGGTTTCAATTCGTGGACTACTGAACACTGTTAATTTTATTACACCCTACAGTTTACACCACGACACGCACGGAGTTTCGTCGTGTCCAGGATTTTATGATTTAGCACAAAAAATGCTATTTTCCGGCATGCAAAATGACCTACTGGTCTGCTCGGGTGTAGGTCATTTTCTAGTGCCGTAGGTCCCGACCGGCATATACGGCCGAAATGGAAGCCTTGCTGGCTAGCATGATCTATCTAATAATAAGTCATAATAAATTACTTGAAAATACCATTGGGGGGGGGGGCGAAAATAGCAGTTGAAATATGGGCCTAATATGCCAAAGTTGACATTTGTTGACAACATGTCAGAACAGTATACATAGCAACCACTAGAATCTTAGGCTTGGCATCACTATCATAGTTTTGTAGGGTATTTTTGTGAATGTAAGTCTGAAATGTAATTGTTTGAACAAGAACAGTCAACAAATAAAATAATAAAGGGTTTAAACTTATCTGAAACTCCCAAAGTGGTGATTTTTATTGCCAAGAGCATATGCCAAGACTTTTAGTCTTTGTTAGCAGGCCTGAATTATTTCAATCATGCTGACACTCGTCTCTAAAAAATACCACAATATCTTCAAACGTTAATTTTTTTGTGGATTATTATTCTACCAATACTAGGGCTGGGCTAACATTGAATCGCTAATATCTTGGTTCAAAGTGAAGCAGTTTGTCTGAATTTTTCAACATATCCTGTTTTCATTCTCTATTATAGCGAGAACTGTCATCTCTGTATCTAATCTTACCTAATACCCCTTTAAAGAAACAATTGCAAATACTAAGTGCAGGAGGACTGCAATACACATAAACAATTACACATGACAAACATATGGTCATAACACACAATATACACATGGATAAACACAGACACCCCAAGGAACAAACGCACAAACGCTGTACAGAGCAGAGCCAAAAGTGATACAGGCTTTGGGTTGGATCGCCAAATGATTAGTGCGTTTGCCTCATCTTAAGGTCTGTCATTGAGTCAGCTGGCGTGATTTCGATTCCCCTGTTGTAAGTGACAAGGATTAGGGGCGCCTGTCCAACCTCGTGGGTTTTCTCGGTCATCCGGTTTCCTCCTACTGCTAAAACCCCCTACGTACAAACAAATTATTGAAATATAAAATTGAATGATATGTAAGTCTCAAAATGACCTAGTTTGTGTCGAGTGGATGTTAATCCCTATTTCTCTCTCTCTCTCTTTTTGTCATTTCTTGCTCTCTCTCTCTATAATATAAATTAACACTGAGAAAAGAATAACAGAAAAAGAGTTGAAAATAGTCTTTTGTTCCCCCAGGTATAAATTAAAAGGAAATGGAATAAGAGGGGGGTCTGTATAGCTAGCTATGATCATTCCATCGTCATTATCAAACACTCTTCCTTATGAATTTTCACAGGTTTTAAAAAACAAAAAAATTAATGTCACTGGATGATTTTATTTTAAAATGGATAATCAAACATCAAGACTTTGTTTTTTTATTATACATAAAAACACATACTGTACTTATGGAATAACAGCTACTGAATTTATTTGGGTAACGTTTCAAAGAATATTCTCTCAATGTTATCAATTTATTTAAGCGATGTTTCGAAAAGTTTTCTCTCAACGTTATCAATTCGAAACGTCACCTAAATTAATTTATAACGTTAAGAGAGTACTCTTCGAAAAGTCGCCTTAATAAATTAAGTAGCTGTTATTCCATAAGTATTTGGGTTTTTTTTGTATTGCTAAATCCAGTTACTAAATGCCTCTCAAAGAATATTGTTTATTATTGTACCAGATGTATATTTTATGATAGTTCATACAAAAACCATTTTTTTTTATCATTAGAAATACATTATGTAAATGTAAGATCTAGATTAGATTAAGAACTGACAGTTCTTGCTATTATAGTTAAAAACAAGATAATGAAAAGGGAAAATGTTGGAAATTTCCCCCAAAATTACTTTATTCTGCTGTTTTGAGTTAAAGTCTATTGCAGAACAATGCAGTCGTGCTTGTCATGGTTACCGTTACTTCGATAATAATAAAGTCTTGATTATCCATTTTTAGATTAATTCGTTAACTACTCTAGACATTCGTCCTGCACCACCATGAGACCGTGTTGGAAATCGGGATGAACTTTCTCGGGCAATGCAGGGGTCAAACACCCGACCTCCAGGCCACTGCCTTACTCCCTTTGCCACTGTGGCTCCGAGCCTCTTTAAGACCTGGAATCGCGTGACCAAATGGTTTATTGTGTGCACTTTAGATCATATAGTCTGTTATTGACCCAAGTTATTTGATTTCAAATCCCAGCTTGTACGTACAAGGAGTGGTTGCCTCTCAAACCTCATAGTTTCTCCTGGTCCTCCAGGCTTCCTCCCACTGCTAAAGACCCCTACATGTATGGGCAAGCGAATTATTTAAATAAAATTGATCAATATGTTAGTCCTGAAACAACCTAGTAAGTGTCAAGTTGATGTTAAACGCCATCTCTCCCTCTCTCTCTCTCTCTCTCTCTCTCTTTTAATTCCTGGCTTGTACATACATACAAAAAGTAGGGTCACTCATCCCGGGTCCTCCAATTTGCTATATAAAGTTCCCTACACATAACTTATTTTTAGAAATAAAAGTTAATCAATTTGTTAGTTCCAAAATTACCTAATCTGTGTCACATGGATGTTAAACTCGATTTCTCTCTATTTTCAATGATTTCTGGTCAGTTTCAGTGTGATATTATTCCAAATGAAATCTATGAACATGACAAGACTTTAACTGTCTGTTGGTCTCATGTTGTAATGAGTCAGGTATAAGACCTGTCAGATCAGCTTAACGCTCACTATTACATGAGGTTTTATAGGTTTTATAGATCATTATCAACTGTCCGAGTCCAGTTATAAATAGCTCAGACGAGATGGTACATCTTCATAAATCTAGAGAACTTTCTGCAGCATCTTCAGGAGGAAGAGAGAAAGGGAGGGAGGGAGAGAGAGAGAGAGAGAGATAGAGAGAAATAGGTTTAACATCCACTCAACACAACTAGGTCATTTCGGGACTAACATGTTTTGGTTTTTATTAAATTTTATTTCAATAATTCAATTGCGCGTAGGGGTCTTAAGCAGTGAGAGGAAACCGGAGTGCTCGGAGGAAACCCACGAGGTTGAGAAGGCGCCCCTATCTCCATGCTACATATGCTCACACCAGGGTTGAAACCATAGCCGCAAGGCAGAGGTGGCCGGCCAGCTTTAGGTCGAAGCCTGGCACTCAAGACCACTAGGCCATCCCAACCCCCTCTTAGTATAAGAAGAATTAAGCACAGCCTTTTCTGATTAGAACTTTATTACAATAACATAAACCAATAATCATCAAAATAGAACATAACATAGAGGCGCAGGTGCCTTATGACCAGGTTTGATAAGTGGGGTTTAACTTCCACTCATCTCAACTGGGCCATTTCAGGACTAACATATGGTTTAATTTTATTTCCATGCCACATATGCTCACACCAGGGCTCGAAACCACAGCTGCAAGGCACTCTATCTAGACCACTAGGCCATCCCAGCCCCCCCCCACCCGACATCTATAAACAATATTTGTTATACACATATTTTAAAAATAACCGCTAAAGATCACTGTTATAAGATTTTATATTTTTGTATTTGATCAATTCTTCACCATATTATTAGGAGATTTTTATTGATTTATAAACGTAATTTCCAAAGTAATGTTTCCTTTGTATGTTAAATAATACAATAATAGGTATAATCACAATCTATTTAAAATACATATATTTTGTTTCCTTTTTTTATACTTTCAACGGCCTACACTACATGAAGATCTCAAGTTATATTGGGAGTTCACGTCAGTAAGACGTCAGACATGGATTAATCAATCATTGTGGTTTACCCATAGTTCCCTGCACCAAAAGTCCAAAAGCTTGCCATAAAGGACCGTTTCATTGGCTAATCCCTCACGTCAGCCAGAACATGTCAATGATAACAATTCCTCTAGACCCTAGTGTAGTAAATACAAGTAAAAGGAAGTTTTTAACTTTAAAAACAAAACGAAATAGGATATAAATATATATATAATTATAATCAGTGTATTGGGAATATGTTATTTTATTATTTTTTGATTCTGTTAATAATTGGAGGACCGCATTAAACATGTGTGCTCTGTATCATAAGGTCTGTCATTGACACTATAAACCTCAGAATGCCTGGTTCTGAACAAAATACCTCGTTCCAAAAACAGAGCACTTTAAAAAAAACTTGTTTTGGAACTGCAGACAACGAGGCATTATTTTACCTTGTTTGGACAAAAATGCCGAACAAGGAATTCTGAGGTTTATAGTGTGAGTCAACTGGCAGAGTTTCGAGTTTCGAGTCCCTGGTTGTATGTGACAAGGAGTAGGATCGTCTGTCAAACCTTATGGGTTTTATTGAAAGAAAGTTGAACCTTATGTTAGTCCCGAAATGACCTAGTTGTGTTGAGTGGATGTTAAACCCCATTTCTCTCTCTCTCTCTCTCTCTTTCTTTCTCTCTCTCTCCTTTTATATTGTTCCAATTGGTTGAAATATAACTCAGTGAAATACTAGGTGAGTTCCACAGGATTGTCTCTTCTAAAATTATTCATTGACATAATACTTTTTTCTTTTTAGAAATCCATGCTCAAAAAAACATTATTCTAAAAGCTAAATCTGCATATTATACAGGCCTGAAATGTTATATAATCATTAAAGATACATTATGGGAGATTTAATAAAGAGTTCGCGGTTCTCACTATAATAGTTAAAAACTAGAGAATGTAAAGGGAATTAGCTGAAAATTTCACTCAACTTGATCCATCCTGAACCGAGAATTTAGTGATTGAATTTTGGGCCTAGCTTTGATCATCATTACTAAAGTTGGTACAATAATAAAACATATTCTCGATTATCCATTCTTTTATTTAATCAGCAGCAGCGGACCAGGTTCTAATCCAGTAAATATCACTAGCGATGACATCATGAGTTAATTAATGTCTTATTGAAAATTTACATAATCAGACCTAAAGAAAGAACTCCAATTGGCAGATTTAGCTCTTTCATAATGTATGTTTAATTAGACATTTGACTTTAAATAAATGTTATATAAACTATTATTTAGACATTTATCACATTTGTTAGTCCCCAAATAACCTAGTTTGTGTAGAATGGATGTTAAACCTCATTAATTATCTTAGCTTTCTTTCGTTGATTCCTTTCCTACATAATATATATCTTTTCTTAGGTATTTTTTTTTTTACAGAAATGGCCTACAAAACACTATCTTATATATATGTGTGTAATTTTAAACATGTTTCATTTATTTACCAAATATAGCTAGTAGCAACGTCTGGATAATCATGCGAACTTTCATCATTTTTTAATTAAAAATCTAACCTATAATGACTGGAAGCATTACCAGAAAAAACTACCCATAATTCATCGGTAAATTTATAGCTGTTCGTATAATCAAAGCCCTTTCATCGTTTTCGCGTATAAAGAAATCGTGATGCATACTTTTATCATTTCTCATTACGGAGAGGAAATGTCTTTTAAGATCAATTATAAATTAATGGCTGGTGGCAGGAGCTAGGTATATTATGTTGGAGCGTAGAGATATCGTTAGCTAACTAAACCGCGTATCCCTCTCTCCCCCGTCATCATCTCGATAAAACACCCGTTAGCTTTTCTTGTCATCTTGTCGGGGGGGGGGGAAATGTCAAACAGCCATTACTACTATTATAGATACACAGTATTGACAGACGGTTTGAGCGAAGAACGGATTAGGTATGGAGTTAATAACAGGTTATAAATGTAGCTAGTTGCTACGACGACATTCGTCCCTGTCCTTGGATGGTTATAACATTTTATATAAGACAGAGTTTGTATAAGAGAGGGAGAGAGAGAGAAAGATAGGGAGAGAAAGAGAGAGAGGGAAAGAAAGAGAAATGGGATGTAATATCCACTCAGCACAAACAAGGATATTTCTGGACTAACACACAGTTTAATTTTATTTCAATAATTTGTTAGGACGTAGGGGTCTTTAGCAGTGGGAGGAAACTGGAGAAAATCCACAAGGTTGGACTGGCGACCCTACTTCTTGTCACGTACAATTACGAAATCAAAGCCATTGCAGACCATATCCAGAGATTTGCCACTCCAACTGAATTTAATAGTAAGTGCAGGGGGACTGCGCCACATATGATTTTCACAAAAGACAAATATAATGACAAGACATCATACTCCGAAACAACAAACAAACCAACAATTCAAAAAGAGTGAATGGATCTGGGGGCTAGCCGTAAGCGTCCACTGCGCTGTACAGTCCCAGGCCTGTTATCGTACAGGCTTCACTAAAATGATATACAAAAAAAAAACGTAACAAAAATATGACCAATCTCGACAGTGGTCATCTCTTCAATGGCGATAATCTGCCAGGTGATGTCAGGTGTTAGAACCTCAAAGAATTTTAACAATAAGACACAATTTCTTTTATGTCCCTGATATTCAGTAATTTACCGGTAGATAAAATTTTGAATTAATAGAAAATATGCTTTATAATTATACAGATAAAATTCAAATTAATGGAAAATATTTTCAAAATTATTCGGGGGTTTGGAATTTTTTAGATTAATGTAAACAAGTTATGAAGGGTTGTAGTTGTACATACAAATTGTAATTAAAAAATTATCGGGGAGAGTAAACAAGAAATATCTCTTTTAATTTCCCCAACCAGTATTTACATTTACTTTTGGGTTTTTGACATAATTATTGCAATATTATTTGTTTTGTTTTATTATTTTTGTTATTTTATTATTATTATTATTTTTATTATTATTATTATTATCATTATTTATATTATTATTATTTTTATTATTATTATTATTATCATTATTTATATTATTTTTATTATTATTATTATTATTATTATTATTATCATTATTTATATTATTATTATTATTATTATTATCGTTATTATTATTTTTCACAACACTTATAGCTCTGTCTTGCACACATTTGTGATCAGGTGCGCTTTACAAAACTATAAATATCGACAATACATGATCAGTAATTTCCCTCACAGCAAACTGTATGGTGAATGCCCGTCTTCATTAGCCCAGTCGGAGCAGAACAGTAGGATGTGAAACCCCATTTCATTTTATTTGTTAGAAAATGACCATGTGTTAGTCTCAAAGTGATCAAAGTATTGTTTCAAGGAATGAACTCCGACTCTCTGTGTATCTTTCTCTCTCTCTGTCTCTTTCTCTCTCTCTCTGTCTCTCTTTCTCTGTCTCTCTTTCTCTGTCTCTTTCTCTCACTCTGTGTGTGTCTCTCTCTGTCTCTATGTCTCTCTCTGTCTCTATGTCTCTCTCTCTCTCTATGTCTCTCTCTCTCTCTCTCTCTGTGCTGTGTTTGAACTGGTTAAAATGTAAGTGTATGAATGGTGTAATTAGGTCCATGTTGTACATTCTAGGTAGTGTATTGAAACATAGTTAGTTATATTTTCACAGCCGTCTGACTACTGACCACAGATCCATTTAAAAAGTAGTTCGAGTCCTCCTAGACATTAAGTCATATTTACTTGAATGACTTTTGCAAGTGGTGATAAAATGTTAACTACACCCAGTGCTAAGGAGTACATGTCACAGATATTACGCAACTTAATCACACTTCAGTCTTTTCTACATAACACCTTAAAGTTAATGTCACTAACAACAACACTTGATTTTATGCATTTGCACCTTATCATTGACGAAACAATAGATCGCTATTAACACAGTTTCTTCTTCTTCTTCCTCTATAGTGCCTGACTCTAGTTGAGTGTAAATATGTAGGCTTTGTGATTTTCACAAGTAAAAAAGGAGAGAGCAATGGAGTTTAACATCCACTCAACCCGAATTAACTAGCACTGGAAACTTGGTATGGTTTAACTTAGTGTAAATAGCCCTAATTTCTCTTCTGTGTTGAATTATTCATAACTATAGTTTAATTTCGGCTAACATTGTTCAACTTGTACTTGTGTATAACTTAAATCATAGTGTTTAATTTTGATCACCAAGTGTTGAATTTTGATTACCAAGTGTCTAATTAACAAATTAAAGACTAGTTAATTAGACGCTTGGTAATCAAAATGAAAAACTATGATTTAAGTTATACACAAGAACAAGTTGAACACTATTAGCCGAAATTAAACTATAGTTATGAATAATTGAACACAGAAGAGAAATTAGGGCAATATACCACAAGATAAACCATACCAATTTTCCAGTGTAGGTTATCTCGATTCCCCGGTTGTATGTGACAAGGAGTAGGGTCATCTGTCCAACATCTTTTCTGCAAGTCCTATGCGCAAGTGAATTATTGAAATAATATTGAATCATATGTTAGTCCCTAAATTACCTATTTTGTGTTTAAAACTCCCTCTCTCTCTGGGGGGTTGAAATGGCCTAGTGGTATAGAGTGCCGCCCTTCGACCTCTAGCTGGCCGGTCACCTCTGGCTTGCGGCTGTGGTTTCGAGCCCTAGTGTGAGCGTATGTGACATGGAAATTGGGGTGCCTTGTCAACCTCATGGGTTCCTCCGGGCACTTCGGTTTCCTCCCACTGCTAAAGACCCCTACGCGCAAGCAAATTATTGAAATAAAAATTGATACCATACATTAGTCCCAAAATGACCTAGTTTGTGTCCAGTGGGCCTTTTACTCCATTTCTCTCTCCCCCCTCTCTCTATCTCTCTTCTCTCTCTCTGTCTCTCTCTCTGGAATATGTACATTAAGCAAAAATGACCAGGTGGTTTCTCGATCTGTCTCTCTATCTATCTAATATATACAGTGATAGTAGGCTATATAAAATAGAAATATTTTGATTATCTTATAAACCTGAAGTAATCTACAAAAATAAACTGAAATAAATAGAATGAATTACTGTCAATTCTTCCTTTTCAAAATTCTGATTGAGATTGTTTCCCATTTTCTGTCAATTTTACTGGTAGACTAATACAATTGAATAAGGCAACAGTTTCACTAAAAAAATAAACATCAAATTTTATTTCCATCAAATTTCTTGTCGTTTCATTGATGATTGGGTTCCACATTGTAAAGAGATCTGTCTGAGAGCTGATTAAAGGTGCTGGGCCACCTTTCTTAAAGTCATCTGTCTGACAGCTGATTAAAGGTGCTGGGCCACCTTTCTTAAAGTCATCTGTCTGAGAGCTGATTAAAGGTGCTGGGCCACCTTTCTTAATGTCATCTGTCTGAGAGCTGATTAAAGGTGCTGGGCCACCTTTCTTAATGTCATCTGTCTGAGAGCTGATTAAAGGTGCTGGGCCACCTTTCTTAATGTCATCTGTCTGAGAGCTGATTAAAGGTGTTGGTCCACCTTTCTTAATGTCATCTGTCTGAGAGCTGATTAAAGGTGCTGGGCCACCTTTCTTAATGTCATCTGTCTGAGAGCTGATTAAAGGTGTTGGTCCACCTACTTTTATTTTGTAATATGATAGACAACGAGGACAGGTACCTGTTTCACGAAATTTTACCTTTTATAAAATCCAACTTTTAGTAATTTGATTGGACAATATTAGATTTATTTTAGTTCTTAGCCAATCAAAATTGAAGTATCTATTAAAATTTGGAATTTATCTTTAGTTAAAGATTGCGAGAAACAGGGCCCTGGTCCTTAAATCAATTTTTAAAAATCTCTATAGACACCTTTAAACACATTCCATTTTCTATTAAAGATCGGATCACAACATCACTAGTGTGTTTGGTGGATGAGTGTTTAACAATTGTATTTTAGATCATAAGTATGTCTACTTGTGTGTATGATTGATAAGTGGTTTAACAAGTGTATTTTAGATCATAAGGTCTGTCATTGAATCAAGTGGCATGGTTTCGATCCCACAAACAATGAAAGGGGGTTTGGGTGGCCGAATTGTTAGCATGTGCATGCTGTATCATAAAGCCTGTCATTAAGTCAACTGGGTTTCCTCATCCGATTTCCTCCCACTGCTAAAGACCCCTACACACAAGCGAATTATTAAAATTAAAAAAACTTGAACCACATGTTAGTCCTGAAATTACCTATTTTGTGTCGAGTGGACATTAAACCTGATTTCTCTCTCTCTCTTTTTCATGAAAATCTATGGAAAGTTATATAATTATCATGTATGATATTCATCGGTAAAAACCACTAATAGTTAGCAAGCCATAGACATTGTAAAATGTTTGATTTTATTTATGAAATAAAACTAATACTGGTTGCACCATCTGTTTGTATCAACACTGTCTTGCTCAATTTATTTAGTTAGTAATCCATGGACACTATAAAAGGTTTGATTTTATTAATGAAATAAAACTAATACTGGTTGTAAACGCGATTGTTACAGTCACACCATCATTTTGCTCAATTTATTCACAGTTTTACAGAATTTTATACCCTGAGTCAATAACGATAAACTACATAATACATATTCATGAGGATTATTAGGCTTAAAGTATTTGACATTATAATTATTATTTATTGTTACCAACTCTAGTATATTAGAGGAACACAGGCAGACAAGAAGACACACTAAAGGACAGGTCTCTGATGTTCCTTATTATAAGTTACCTAACCTGTTGGTTGTTATTGTGTATAGTCCCGTGTACACATTGGAGTGCACGTAAAAGATCCCTTGTCAGTTGGAATTCGATATAAGAGTAGGCCGTAGCGCCGCTGCCCGGGCAAAATTTCCCTCATGGCACACTGTATGGCGTATGCCCGTCTTCAATTAGCTCTGGTTAAGTGCATAACAGTAGGACGTAAAACCCCATTTCATTCATTCATTCGTTATTGTGTATAAGTGTTGTTACAAGAATATATAGGAGCCCCGGTGGCTAATTGAGTAAGACGTTGACTCGCTAGCCTGAAGGTCAAATGTTCGATCCATGCATTGGCTGAGAAAGTTCATCTAGACTTTCCGGCATGGTTTCCCCTTGTCAGGACAACTGTCTTGTTTTTTGAATGGAATAAAAATCTGAGAACCTATGTACACATTGGTGTGTAAAAGATCCCTTGGCAGAGTAAGCCATAGTGATGCTTATTGGGCAAAATTTTCCTCATTCCACACTGCATGGCGTATGCCCATCTTCATTATCCCAGTCAGAGCAGAACTGTATGAAGTTAAACCCCATTTTATTTCATTTCAATTTCAAGTTTTGGTTATGAGTCAGTTCCATACTGACTGCTGACTGAACCAACAGGACGACCAATTTGAATAAATAAAATAATTGTTATGTGTCTAATGTCCGTATCTTACAGTGGTTCAACAAATCATGAATACCAAAATTTGCTATTTCTTGGTCGTAACACTTCCTAAGACTTAATAAAACATTTTCCTTCATATTACACCCCCAGTTGTAAATAAAATATGGAAAATTATGCATAAGTTTTGGTATTATTACTGTTAGATGTCTTATATTAGGTAGTTTAATAAAAAAGATTAGTGAGAGAGAGAAATGGGGCTGAACGTCCTCTCGACAAACACTGGGTCATTTTGGGACTAACATGTTTTTAAAAAAAATGTATTTCAATAATTCGCTTGCACTTAGGGGTCCTTAGCAGTGGTAGGAAACCGGAGGGCCCGAAGAAAACCCACGAAGATGGACAGAAGACCTTACTCCTTGTCACGTACAACTGGGTATTCAGAAACCAAAAGATTGGTGAAGTTCTGATGTAAAGATATAAACTTGTCTACTGCTTCTATAGTTACTTAAGGTATTGTCTCTGATCGAATGATGTTCGCTGAGAGCTCCTATCGCATTCTATATAGATGCCATATGAAAATACCGCTCTCCCCCACATCTGTCCACAGGCTATTTTGCAACCCTAACCTACTATTTTTTTGCTGTGTTTCTCTAGTTCCTTAAGGTATAGATATTTAGTCTACTGCTGCTCTAGTTCCTTAAGGTATTGTCTCTGATTGGATGATGTCCACTGACAGTTCCTATCCCTTCCTGTATAGCTGCAGTATGAAAATACAGTAAAATACCACTCTTCCCCACCTCTGTTTAGAAGCTATTTTGGAATCTGTACCTTCAATTTTTTACTGTGTTACTTTATTTTTTCAAAAAGGAATTATTCCTTCCCGTTTTTGGCAATTAAAAAAACATGTGGTCTAAGCATATTTTAGTTTTGTAATGGCTGATCAGTTCAATCAAACATTTTTTGGGGTATATTTTTAATTGCAGAATTCTATTTGAAAATAGTGTTGAATTATTATCAATGTGTGTCACCTGTGGCAAGAAATGATTCCTTTGGCAAACAAACGAGAATCGTGGTGAAAAATAGTCAGTAAGGATTCCAAAATAGCCTTAGACCAGAGGTGGGGATGAGTGGTATTTTCATATTGTAGCTATATATAAAGCAATAGGAACTGTCAGCAGACATCATCCAATCAGAGACAAATCCTAAAGGAACTTGACTGCTTCTCTTCATTGAATTACATTTCTCTCTCTCTCTCTCTAGCTCTCTCTCTCACTCTCTCTCTCTTTCTACCCCTCTCTCTCTAAGTGGACCTTCAATATAACTCTCTATATATCTCTATTCTCTCTCTCTCTCTCTCTCTCTCTCTCTCTCTCTCTCTCTGGCTACATAAGTAGACCTTGAATATAACTTGACTCTCTTTTTGTGACAGGTGTCTAGCTGTTCCCCATAGATGACCCAAAATATTCCCAATTGAGACAACACCTTCCTTATCTGTTTATTTAGGCTTTTTGACCAATTACAGTCACTTAGTCATTTACAAATTTAGTTTTTGTATGAAATTTGCTGATGAGAAAAAAAATATTGTAAACAAGTAGAAAATTTCTTCATCAATTGTATGTTCTCTGGTATTCTCAAGGATTGACTACTGTAGCTAGTGCCAATATTTAAAAACTAGTGCAAAATACCACAGCTCGAATTGTTACCAGATCATCAAAATACTCTCATATAACTCCTGTTATGAAATCACTTTATAGGCTGCCAATAAATGAAAGAATCATCTTCCAAATTCTGTCCTTGACTTATCAGTGTGTAAATGGCTTAGCTCCAAAATACTTATTCGATCTTATGCAAATACATGTTCCCTCACGTAACTTCCAATTAAACAATCTTTATAAGCTGTGTTGCCGAGGGTGGAAGCTAAAATCATGCTCAGTTAATGCACCTCAACAGTGGACGACCTTCCAGAAATCATTAAATCATCACCAACTCTTTCTTGTTTTAAATCAAGACTTAAAACACATCTTTTTGATAAAAGTTATCATTATTAATAATCAACTGATCTGTATGCACTGTGAGCATGCCTCTGTGCATGGAGTACTAGCGCTATAATAAATGACATATTAATATTATATTATTATTATCAATTATCTCAGTTTTCTTTAAAGGGCCAATCCCCATAATATTTTGAAGAATAAAACTGTTTAATTTTGTATTAAAAACCTCAACATTAGGGCCGAGCAACTAACTCGACAAGTGATACGCTTTCAAACAACTTAAACCTGTCAGTCTTCATCTGGAAATGGAGACCGGTGTCCCAAAGCTGTATTATGTGGTGTATGAATAAAACCAGCCTTTTGTGTAGTGGAAAAGTGTCTTCGTTATAAAATCAAGTAACAGCACATGGGCTTTTCATTGTATAGACCTCTAAAAGAACGAGAATTGATTATCAGGGCACCCAACGCAAAAATTGACCTGAAATCATTAAAGGGTTACGTTCTCGTCCAAACAAAATAAATACACCATTCCTCTAGAGTTTGGCGGTTAAATTTCGTAGGTACTCAGACTTTTAATTTTGAGACTCAGTTCAAATCGGAATAGTCTTAAATTTGTGGGATTGGGATGGCCTAGTGGTCTAGAGTGCCGCGCTTCGACCTCTAGCTGGCCGACCGCCTCTGGCTTGCGACTGTGTGTGAGCGTATGTGGCATGGAGATAGGGGCGCCTTCTCAACCTCGTGGGTTTCTTCCGGGCACTTCGGTTTCCTCCCACTGCTAAATACCCCTACGTGCAAGCGATTTATTGAAATAAAATTAAACCATATGTTAGTCCCAAAGTGACCTAGTTGTGTTGAGTGGAGGTAAAACCCCATTTCTCTCGCTCTCTCGATTTAAAATCATTTGAAAATTCTAATTAGTCTAGGTTTTATTACAAATAATCTTAATGGGCGTCCTCGTTAGAGATAAAGGGACATTATTTTTGGGCGAGGCGGTCCCACGTGACCTCATTTTTAACCTTATAGCGCAGTTTTCCTTCACATTCATTACGAACTAGTTTTTGTCGTTAATATGCAATTTAATGCCCATAAATGACCTAGTTGTGTTGAGTTGAGGTTAAACCCCATTTCTCTCTCTCTCTCTCTCTCTCTCTCTCTTTTAAATGTAACAAGTTTTTAAAACGGTATTTGGGGGATGACGTTAAACCCGATTTCAATTCATTTCATTACAAAATGGTATTTGTGTATTATGTGGGAAATGTATTGTGTTCGCTGGAGGCAGTAACTGGTATTTCAATTAATTTCCCTTCTCGCTGATGATACACACTGGCTGAAAACGTGAAATTACTTGAAATAAATGGAAATTAATTTATGATGCCTGGAGCATCCATTAGAAGACCAATTGATAATATTTTCGCACATTGGATCACAGTGCCCTGTAAGGGAGAGGTAACAGATATATATATGTCATACACTACAGTGTGTCTTACAGTGTGCTATGAGGGTAATGTCTGCTTTCTCTCTGCCAAGTTCTAACTGTCAAACTGTCAAGGCTAGGATTGAACTGTCAAGGCTAGTTTTGAACTGTCAAGGCTAGTTTTAAACCATTAAGGCTAGTTTTAAACCATTAAGGCTATTTTAAACTTTCAAGGCTAGTTTTGAGCTGTCAAGGCTAGTTTTGAGCTGTCAAGGCTAGTTTTGAGCTGTCAAGGCTAGGATTGAGCTGTCAAGGCTAGTTTTAAACTGTCAAGGCTAGTTTTGAACTGTCAAGGCTATTTTTAAACCATTAGAGCTAGTTTTGTACTGTCAAAGATACTACTTTTGAACTCTCCAGGCTAGTTTTAAACTTGCTAAGGCTAGTTTTTAACTGTCTAGGCTAGTTTTCAACTGTCAAGGCTAATTTTGAACTGCCAATGATACTAGTTTTCAACTTTTCAGGCTAGTTTTAAACTTTCAAGGCTACTTTTGATTTGTCAAGGCTAGTTTTGCAAGTTTTCCAACATGCCTTTTTCTTGCCAGGTCCTTCGTTAGCACAAGACATAGGGAAAACAATACTTAGATAGCCTTTTTATTTTTTTAATCGGACACAGAGAAAATTTAACAGGGACCACACTAATTATCTCTTGGCTTTTCTTTGTTTTCCTCCATTACCCTCCCATGATAATTGATACTTATTTTGAATATTTTAATTTGGGTATATAAAAAAAGAAGATATTGGATGTTTAATATTTGATTGATTAATAGTTACAGGGGTTAAGGGCAGGCCCGTAGCCAGGAAGTTGTTTTTGGGGGGGGGGGGCAAAAATGTTTTCGGGAGGGCCAATAGCGCCATAGAGCAATCTAAGTATTGGATTATAGGCGCTCTATAAATAAATTATTATTATTATTATTAAGTAGCATGGGCATCTGCATGAATTTTGCGGTAAAGGCCAATTTTCTTGTGATATTGGGAGGGCAGTTGCCCCCCTGTGCCACCCCCTGGCTACGGGCCTGGTTAGGGGTTTTACATAGTCTAAGCCTGTTTCCCAATCCCATTCAAACATACTGAATAAAAATATTGTTTAGAAAAAAAAAAGAATAGTTACATGTTGTGTTGACAACGGTTGCTGTTGGTAGTAAATTAATGAAAGTTGCCTGGCAAACACTCATTGCTGATTTAACTTTTTCTTTCAGCCATGCATCGAACATTCCAGCGAGATTTATATTTATTACGTTTAAACACGGCTCGACAGTATGTTAAAGCTCTCGACAACAGTATGAACCCCATTTCATCTGATCCTACTGAACCACTCAAGTTGTCAGCTCAGGTGAGATTATAATTAACTAGAACAGGACTCTACAATGTCGAGTCTACATGATACTGAGCCTGCTTGATTTGTCCACTGATAGGTGAGCGGTTTCCTACATGGTGTACACCGGTCAGGTTACTGTATCAAAGCAAATCAAGTGACCCTGCCGTTGATAAACAATATGGTGTCGGATAATATTACAAAATTAAACTGGTTACATGTTATAATCAACAGTATTTTTGAATGTATGGCTATAAGCAGAAAATTATAAGTAGTAATATTACCGAGAAAATGACCTATGAATATCTGGTTTTACGGAGCTCTAATACAACTCCTAAACATTTGGTTTCTTTTCAACGCTTTAAAATTAGTGTTTTATGGCGTTTCTAAATAAGGTGAATTTTATCTCGTTGACATGTTCACCCATCTTGCGCCAGTGTTTGGCACTGCAGCCAAATTGTGGCAAAGCAGAAACTGCTAAACTGTTGTCAGAAGGTATACGTCGGTTTTGACAAATCAAGCTAGGCCACACGGACGGACACACTAGAGGCCCTAGCAAGGGACAATGTATCGTTGTTTAGACAGACTAGAAACCCTTGCAAGGGACAATAATAGAGAGGTTTCGCAAGTTTACATTTACACTTACATTTACATTTAGACGGTTAAACGTCATCAGTTTTTGTGACGTATGACGTGAAGCGCACGTCATAAAAGTGTGGCTGACGGATAGTAGCCTTCATAACTGTATGTTCACAACACTTAGCTAAACCTTGTTTAATTTCTATGATAAAGTCCATAATTTTCTCTAAAGTGTGGTTTTCACCAACTAAATCCCTAAAGAAGACCTTCTCCTTCATGTAGATAAAATAAGAAGAGGCCTAGATAAATCACGTGCGTCCTTTACAAATCTAATCCTCAACAACCTATCTGTGATGACGGCCTTTCAAGAACGTGGACCAGGTTTGTGGCGCACTTACTAGATGTAAATGTAACTGTGAATTTAGCGAAACGTCATAATGTACAGTTACACTTTGGCTTATCTAAATGTAAGTGTAACTGTTAAGTTGCGAAACCTCTCTATTGTCAATCGGAGGGACACACTAGAGACCCTAGCAAGGGACAATATATAGTTGTTCGGAGGGACACACTAGAGATCCTACCAAGGGACAATGTATAGTTTTTCAAAATTTCTAACATAGCCCCCTGTATTGGTCATTTAAAAATAAATTTCATTTAATTTCACTATCTGATCTTAGTTGTGTGTCATTTAATACAACAATGACACCCATAGAAAACTATTTAATAATAATAATAATGTACATTTGTAATTGCTCTCACTCCATCTACATTGCATGCTCTTATATAAGCGCATGGAAGATAATAGCTAATCCTGATAATATGTCACAAACAAATGAATTTTGAGTTTTGATTTGAACACAGCTAATGTTTGAGAACTCTGTATCGCCAATGGTAAATTATTCCACAAACGCGGTCCACAGACACCGAAGGCTTTATCCCCATAGGATTTCAGTTTAGCTTGCGGCACAACCAAAGGAATTATAATTACTGGTTCATAAACATGCAAGGATTCGATGGAATTGCAATTAGTTGATCAAAAATACATGCGAAGTTTCGATGATAATACTCTCCTGTCTTTATCCTCCAAGCGATACCAACTTCAAGTGGTGTCGTTGGAGACAGACTTCTTGACTTACAATATTTTAATCCCCCTTGTGCCCTAATAAACTTGTCTAGGTGTGCGCAGACAACTTCAAGTGACAACTTATTATTCTTTTTAGTTGCAGGGTGTTATAATATTAATGTGAAAGTTACACGACGACCGTTGTTGCCTGACAAAGTTTACACAATATCAAATAGTTGTGTTTTTGTAATGAAAAATTGAAGGCCAACACTCACGTGACGATGTGGTTTAAAATGTGGGCTTTGTATCATCAGATCTTTCATTGAGGGGGTGGGGGGGTGGATGGTTGAAGGGTTAACGTGTGGGCGTTGTATCATAATGTCTGTCATTGAGGGTGTGGGGGTGTTGGATGGTCGAATGGTTAACATGTGCACGTTGTATCATAAGGTCTTTCATTGAGGGTGAGGGGCTGGATGGTTGAATGGTTAACGTGTTGTCGTTGTATCATAATGTTTGTCATTGAGTCAGCTGGTGTGGTTTCAATTCCCCGGTTGTAAGTGATAAGGAATAGGGTTGTCTGTCCAACTTAGTGGATTTTCACCGGTCGTCCAGTTTCCTCCCACTGCTAATTATACCCCTACGAGCAAACAAATTATTGAAATAAAATTGAACCATATGTTAGTCTCAAGTAACCTATTTTGTGTCTAGTAGAATTAAACCCCATCTCTTCCTCTCTCTCTCTCTCTGTTTCTCCCTCTCTCTCTCAATTCCGATTTCAAATTTCAGTAAAACACAGCCATTCATCTGGAATCTGTCCATAATGAGACTTATTTTATAGCAGATTGAAAGGCATGATGCGTCATTAAACCATTACATTGTACTTTCCTTGTACAATTACCCTACTTCATTACTTCATATTATCTCAGTTTGTTCGTTCTGTGTGTAAATATTGCCATTCTTGCCATTCTGTCGTCAAGTAGGCCTACAGTTTTGTAGAAAATTCTGTATGAAATTGTTTGTATTTAGCTCAGCTCAGACAATGAAATTTAGTAGCTTAATCACATCACAAGAGAGAGAGAGAGAGAGAGAGAGAATGATTGGGTTGAACGTCCACTCGACACAAACTAGGTCATTTCGGGACTAACCCTTCACAAGGAATGTCGACCATCTTGCTATGGGTTATAATATGCCACTTTTATAATTAATGAACAAAATATACCCTTTTCATCCGTCTGTCTGTCCGTCCACAATTTGTTTGTGGACTCTACAGATCACAATTCTTATCCAATTTTGACAAAACTTGAAATATAGGTTTATCTCCACAAGACAGCGGTTTGTTTCGATATTGGCATTTATCATTTCGAAATGATTATGTATGGCCCCTGATTGTATGAAAAATCACGTTTTTAGTTTGTGGCCTCTCTAGATTTCACAATTTTTATCCGATTAAAAAACATTTCAATGTATTACCGTTACACCGTAATGATAGTTGAGTTTAAATTTTGTGAAAATCGGACAATAACTGCCAGACAAAATTGCCGTCTCGCGTATGCATATAGTATAAAAGTCACAATTTTTGTTCGATTTTGATGTTAATGTTATATTATGTTAATATTACTGTAAATATATGTGGCATATTGCTATGATCTTGTCCTTATTTTCCAACTGAATTTGTTGTGGAGAATTCCCATAGAGGTGCCTTAGTAAGACTCTCAGCTTTGAATTATTTTATTTTGTAGATGTTATTAATTATATTATTTGTATTTATTTCAGATTCAAGGAATTGGTCCGACGTTTAAACTTACGGTTAATTTACAGAATACCTCGTTAAGTCAACCGACGTCAAACTTAATTATAACCTTTAATTACGATGATAAACTTTACTCATTTAGAAGTAAATTCATTGAGGTATGTATTTTAAAAATATTTTCTTACGCCATGCTTCAATTAAAGGCTGTTCAGATGCTTATAAATTTAAACTAGTTTTAAAAAAATAAAATAAAATGAAAAGGAGTTTAACCGCCTACTATTCTGCAGTGACTGAGCTAATTAAGATGCAATAAGTGTACGTGTACTGTCACTATAATGAGGGAAATTTTACTCGGACAGCAGGGCTACAGTATACTTTTATATTAAATGCCAACTGCCAAGGTTCTTTTTTTATCGGTGGGTTAGATTGCCGAATGGTTAGCATATCATAAAGGTCATTCATTGAGTCAACTGGCATTTTGTATACTAAATGTTAGCAAGGGCCAAACAAATTCTAATGATTTTCTGATAATTACTTGATACTCTTAATCAGATTTGAGTGTATTATAAATGTTTTATTACCAACAAAAGTAAAAAATATGCAACAAATCTTGTTGAATTTCAGGACGATTTAGCCCGAGTGGTCATATATATTTCATTGCCTGGCAACCCATCTTTGAATTTTTACTACATATTTGACTTTTTTGGTATATAATTATTTTTCTAGGGCATATCTCAGAAACAGTTCAAGATACGTTTATAACACTTTTACATTCATCAACCTATTATTTTTTTTTCTGATGAATATTCTTCCATTCCAGTCTTGTGTGTTTTCTCCAAGTCCTCTGGTTTCCTTCTGTTGATAAAGACTCCTACATGCAAGCAAATTTTTGCAATAAAATTGAACCAAAGTTTGTGTCTAATGGTGTAGTGGAGTCTCTCTGTCCAACATCGTGGGTTTTCTGGGACTCCTACGCGCAAGTGAATTATTGAAATAATATTGAATGATATGTTAGTCCCTATATTACCTAGTTTGTGTTTAAACCTCTCTCTCTCTCTCTCTCTCCAGTATCTACCTAAAGAATCGCTGTTCAAAACCTGCTTGATGCTAGTTATTCCTATAAAAGAAATAATTGAATCTCAAAGTGTTGCATGAAAAGAATAGTTTTTGTAAAATAATCACTTGCCAACCATTATATGACAGTTTTATGACAAGCTCTGTTCTGTGTAATGTAGTTTTAATGTTTGTTCAAAAGAGATTATTTGTTTTCAGTGCAAATCATAAAAAAAATAATTCTTGTGTAGTATAAGATTTTCTATAATTAGGATAGGAGGAAATACAATTGAAAAAATTTATTCTTTGAATTTTAAGTGAGACAGAATAATTTGCTGTCATAGTTAAGAATTAGAGTTTTTCAACCTTGTAAACTAGAGAAATGGGGAGCTTTGTAAAAAGTCAATAATTTTTAGATGGACAGTAGGCCTACTGAAGTTGTTCTTTCAAATTGATCTCGATTTTTCTTTTTTAAAGGGGAATTTTGGAAGATTAGATAAAGAGCTAGCAGTTCTCACTATAATAGTTAAAATTGAAATCATGTAAAGGAAATATGCTCAAAATTTCAGTCGAGTTGCTTCAATCTGAACTGAGATATTAGCGTTTGAATTTTGGGTCTTGCCTCGATAATCATTACTAAAGTCGGAGCGATAAAATCATATTCTAGATTATCCATTTTCAGACCAAGAGTTGTCACTGATTTTATATTATAAAGAATAATAACTATAAGTAGGTTGTAGTACGCTGTTCGAACAAGCTTACTCTTTTAGGACATTAAACCAATTTGAATTCTTAAAAGTGTTGACTTGCACTGTTATTGGGGGTTGGATGGCTGAATGGTTAGCATGTGCACACTGTATCGTAAAGCCTGTCATTAAGTCAACTGACGTGACAAGGAGTAGGGTCACCTGTCCACTGCTAAAGACCCTTACGCACAAGTGAATCATTGAAATAAAATTAAACTATATGTTAGTCCCGAAATGACCTAGTTGTGTTGAGTGGACTTAAATTTAACCCCATATCTCTCTCTCTTGCCCTCTTATTGTTCGCCAGTGACTGTGTTTGATGCCGAAGAGTTTGGACTTTAAACCCCATTTCATTTAAATAATGAGTAGTAGATTGTTACAGTTTAATGACATCCTATCATTATCGTGTTTTAACACCTCGCTACATCTAGATCTTCTTCTTTATTACGACTATATTATGTTTTTACAAGAGGATATTGTATCATAAAACAAGACATCCAAGCTAAGATTAATTTCATAAGAAAAAAGTTGATCATAAAACTCTTTTCTCAGTGTGGGTTTTATCGGCGTATTTTATCGTGATTTAGGTTCTCCGATCTCATTGCTTCATTTTTTATCATCCAGTCAGAAGTTTCCTGCATGCTCCATAGACACGTGACCTTTTTAACATCCAGAAACATTTTGATTTAATGAGATGAAATGGATTTTAACATCCTAACTTTTTAAAACCAAACAGACATACAAGGGTCGAGGGCTGACTGGAAGACCTGTACAAAGTCGATGGTTACAATGTATTTTTCTACATCAACGTTTTCAAGGTGTTGACACACTTTTACCAACGATGCTGCTAGATCTGGATCCCGGTCAGGAAGAAATTCTCTTAAGTCATCCTAAAAAATTTGTTGACATGGTTACAAATCTGGCTAGAAATGATCATCCTATCTATAGGACTAGAGACTTTCCTTGCCCAGGCCCTCCTTCCTGCACCAACAAAAAGGGGGGAGACCACTTTGACGTGCTCATAAAAGAATCCTTGACTGTTGCCATGCGATTCGAAAAATAGCGGAAGTCCTTATTGTCGACGTTCAGGCAAAATTTCCATCATAGCATAATGTATGGCATGGGCTCATCTTGTGTTACATAATTCAAGACTATGTAGGCAAAAATGTCAATTACCACCTTCTATAGATGGAACTAATCAAAACATCTTTATCAAGTTATGACCCACAGATGGGCGACATTTGCACTGGCCTGTCACGATTAACGGCCATGTGCAAGTCATTAGTTAGTTATTAGTAGTTATTAGTCTAGAAGCGATGATTATAAGCAGAAAGGGGGGTTGGGATGGCCTAGTGGTCTAGAGTGCCATGCTTCGACCTCTTGAAATAAAAAATGAAACCATATATTAGTCCTGAAATAACCTAGTTGTATTGAGTGGACGTTAAACCCCATTTCTCTCTCTCTAGAAGCGGGTGTTTGGAAGTTAACTGGAGACAGGTCTCAAATTATGAACACAGCCATGTAAGTTAGTTGGGAGTTGGCAACTGGTGCCAAGCCACGCTAGAAGGTTCCATAGCTCCCTCAACTCAACACAAACTTATTACGGCACCTTTAACTATAAGATGAATTGTATAAAGTAAAACCAGTGTTGTCATCACAACGAATCAATGTAACACTTGGTACAGAAGGATGTTAATAAACTCTATTTCATTTTTTTTTTCCTTTCAATAATCAAATTTCCCTCACAGCACTCAGCATGGCATAGGCTTGTCCAGTAGAGGGGTGGGGGAGATGGCCAAAAGGTAAAGCACATGCGCGCTGTATCATAAAGCCTGCCATTGAGTCAACTGGCATGGTTTCAAATCCCCTGTTGTACTTGACAAGGAGTAGGGTCACCTGTCCAACCTCATGGGTTTCCTCTACGCGCAAGCGAATAATTGAAAAAAAAGTTCAACCAAAAGTTAGTCCAGGAACAACCTAGTTTGTGTCAAGTGGACGTTAAACATCATTTCTCTCTCTTGTCCAGTTAGTTAAAAAAAAATGTAGGACTTTAAACACCATTGTATTTAATAATTGGTTGTCAGTTAAATTTTTTCCCTTATAGAACACTGTATGGTGTAAACTTTGTCCCCCAAAGTCAAAGTGACATATCTACCAAATTTGCATCTTCCCGCTTTATTACACATAACGCTATTCCAAACACTTTTCTAATATCTGACAAAGGTAGATTAACGTATCGTTTCTCTTTCATGTAAATTCTCCAAGCAACATACCCAAGTAAATTGTATAATGCTAACAGCAGACAACAGAAAAACGTTGCATTGCTGGTTACATCGTTTCGCACTTGACAAAATTTTGACAATGACTTTCTCGGTTTGTCTTTTTGTGCAGTTAAGTCACTTTGACTTTGGGGGGCAGATCTGTCCTAGGATGTTAAAACCACATTAAAATATTTCCCTTATGGCACCCTGTATTGTCTAAAACTGTTAATGTTTGTCCTAGGACATTAAAACCACATTTTATTTCTGATTAAGTATTTATATGTTAATTTACCAGTAATTATTACTGCTTGGTCAATTGGTAGTAAATTAACCATCTTATTGGTCAGTAAGTATTATAACAATGTCCAGTTATTGGTCCAGTGACACAGTAATTGTTATTTAGGTTGCCCATTTCACACATTACTGCTACCATAACACCAATTATCGCACGTATAATCGGCTAATGGAACAGTTAGTTGGTCCGTTGATACCAGTCGTGTATACAGTCTTTTATACCACACATTTAAGAGAACAACGAGCTATATGTTTAACACTTCCTTGTCAATAAAGTTGAAAAATTATTCTCTTTTTATACACCTACATGGAAATATGGTCCGTCTGTCCTTCGTTCACAATTTCTTGTGAACATTCTCCAGACTAAATTTGTTATCCGATCTGTATGAAAATGATATGCATCATTTGAATTAGTGATACAAAGGAGGCTATAAGATTTCAGCCATTTCCTTTAACTACACTAAAAGTTATCACCAGATTTGTATGCAACACAGAAGCCTATTAAATTTCAGCAATTTTTGTTAATTACTTCCAGAAGGCCGTTGTTTAGTTTGCAGGGAGGGGGGTGGTTAGCGTGTCTATCATTGAGTCAACTGGCGTGGTTTCAATTCCCCAAGGACTAGGGTCACCTTTCCAACCTCGTGGGTTTCCTCTGGTTTCCTCCCTCTTCTAAAGACCCCTACTCGCTCAAGAATTATGGAAAGAAATTGAACTATATGTTAGTCCCAAAATTACCTAGTTTGTGTCGAGTGGAAGTTAAACCCCATTTCTCTTGGTCTCTTTCTTCTTCCTCTAGTCACGAGGGCGGGGAATGGAAAGGGGCCTCATGCTGTAAGTGGAATCAGGGACCTTTCGTCTTGATAAATCTGACACTGGTGATTCGCCCATTAAAATATATGTCTTGTAGCTGAGTTGTTATCTGGAAGTCATGTGGTATATTATACAGCTATACAGTATGTCTTGTAGCTAGGTTGTTGTCTGGAAGTCATATTGTATGTAGCTAATATAAGATTCGGAGTGGAGTATTTATTATGAATAAAATATATGTCTTGTAGCTGAGCTGTTACCTGGAAGTCATATGGTATTTTATGTAGCTAATATTAGATTCGAAGTGGAGTATTTATTATAAATAAAATATATGGTATATTATATGTATCTAACATTAGGTGCGGAGTCCAGTATATAAATATATGTCTTGTAGCTGGGCTGTTATCTGGAAGTCATGTGGTATGTTATGTAGCTAATATTAGGTGAAGAGTGCAGTATATATATATATGTCTTGTAGCTGGGTTGTTGTGGTTTGTTATGTTTAATTAAGCTAATATTAGGTGCGGAGTCCAGTGTATAAATAAACTTAAGTTACTGTTTCATGTATAAATAAAGTTAAGTTACTGTTTCATGTGGTATGTTTATGTAGCTAATATAAGGTGCAGAGTCCAGTTTATATGTTTTGTAGCTGGGTTGTTGTGGTATGTTATGTTATGTAGCTAACATTAGGTGCAGAGTCCGGTATATAAATATAGTTTAGTTACTGTTTCATGTGGTATGTTAAGATTGTTATGTAGCTAACATTAGGTGCAGAGTCCGGTATATAAATATAGTTTAGTTACTGTTTCATGTGGTATGTTAAGATTGTTAGGTAGCTAACATTAGGTGCGGAGTCCAGTATATAAATAAAGTTAAGTCATCGTTTAAATAAAAACAAGGGACCTAGTCAACTAATAAACGATAATTGGTCTAATTAACTATTTATTGTCTGGTACTAAGTTACCGGGGTTTATTATATGTTTAATGTACCTACTATTAAGGTTAATAGTCCTTGTTCTCTTTATCTTAAGATTAATCAATTATTGATCGATTGATTGATTTATTGATTGATCAGCTCTGTTGAATTAAATGATGTTGGCACACTTGATTCCCATTAAAGGCCCAATACCACTCTTGTTGTAACTGAATAATATGTTCCAATCTTTAATCTGGTCAACAATTTGTACTATTTTACAGAATTTCAATTAAAAAATGGTACAAATTTCATCTTAACACACCTAATTTTAAAAATTGGAAAAATTCAACTACATGCTGTAACATGGTTTGAAAAGCCTTACGTAAGCACTTTCAAATGCAACTTAGATTTAAACATGTTTTCGAACCCTCTGGACAAGTAAGATAGGTTGTAATGGATAATTTACACAACAGGTAGGACACTTAAACATCTTGTAGTTAGAATAAGGCTAATTTTTTTTGGGACCTGTCAAGCCAGCAAGAGTGTTATTGTCCCTTTAACAGACATTTCCAGCATGATGCCATCCACATGGGATTTATCGTCATAATTTTCTGCAATAACCTATCTAATTAAATGGATAAACACCTTGTTAGTGTACATTGAGATAATTTTTGCCCAGACAGCATGAAACAGATATTTCCAGCACGATGCCATCCACACTACTGTCCATTGGTCTGAAAAGGGTAATTCAATGACATTTCAGACATGTATATATGTCTATTTAAAAAGGTTAGGGAATGGGGTTTAACTTCCTTTTCATCACTTCTCTTCATGATTCCCATTAAACAGAGAGAGAGAGAGAAATGGGTTTAACGTCCAATTAACACAACTAGGTCACTTTGGGACTAACTTATGGTTTTGATTTTATTTTAATAATTCACTTGCGCATAGGGGTCTTTAGCAGATGGAGAAACCTGAGTGTCCATTGGTCTGAAAAGGATAATCCAATGATAGAACTTATGAAATTTCAGGCATGAATATTTAAAATGATATAAAATTGGGTTTAACTTCCTCATTTTCTGCAACAATGGTCTAATTAAAGGACCTTAAAATACAGATGTGACGTCACCCTTTGATATTGGTGTATCATTATTTCAAATAATAGTACGGAAAACTTGCCAATAGTACCTTGGGAAATATTAGACTCGAGTGACGTATTTCACAGTAAACGCATGTGCAAGTGTCTGTACTTTAAATTGTTTTATGGCCTGGGGCTTAAGACATTGCATCCTCTTGTTGTTACAATTTAATGTCCCACTCTCGACCCGCTCTTTACCTCCGTCATTAATTAGCTCAGGTTAAGTGCATAACAGTAGGACGTTAAACCCCATTTCATTCATTCATTCCGCTCTCGACCGTTAAAGAATACATATTGGTGTCAGCCATTATCTCATATATGATAGAAAGGTTCAACACGTTCCAAATATAATTTTAACACAGAGATCATTGCTAGGTTCGATGCGTAATCATGGTTTCTACAAAAGTAAGTGACCAACACAAAAGGAAACACGAGTTATCCTTCTATGTAACTGACTGAACTGACGAATGATAACAGATACACGGGCAAAATTCTTCTCACTTACAATTCCTTTGAAGACCAAAAGTTGTTGTGTGAATGTAATTGAATGTTACTAGATAAGAGGGCACAAGAAACATAGAAATAGCATATATTTTTTGTTTTTATCTTTTCTAGTGACAGTCAATTTTTGTTTTAAATTGTCAGATATCCTCTTACAGTCTTATAAAACATCTTTTGGTCTTCGAAGGAATTATTAAAGGCACAATCCCGAATTAAACAGGGGCTCAAAAATAAAAGTCTGAGAATGTATGAAAATAAAACGCCAAAATATAGGGGAATGGTGTATTTACCTTGTCTCAAAATTTCAACTCAAAATATTGAGTCGTTTGGACGTGAACGTCAAAACTGCTTATCCGGACATGTAACGCTTTTAAGATTTCTGGTCGATTGTTTCTTGGGTGACCTTATAACCGATTACGGTTACTTGAGAGGGTTGTGCAGTGAATAACCCATGTGCCATATTTGATCGAGAAAGGCAAATTTCAACTACACAATATTTTTTGATAAAAAAATGTTTGGTTTAATCCAGATACCACAAAATACACCTTGGGGCACCGGAGTCAAATTCCAGATGAAGGATTAAAGTCATTTGAAAACGTATCATAAATACTGAAGTAGTTGCTCAGCCCTTGACTCGAATATTTTAAGGGATTTTAACTTTAAATTAAGCAGTTTTATTCCCAAAACAAATATCGGGATTAGCCCTTTAATACATGTAAGCAGAAGTTCGCCCGTGTATCTGTCATCATGATAAACAGCATGTTAGTGTACATTGAGAGAATTTTTACCAAGACAACAGTGTTTCAAATGACTATACAGTGAATTCCAGATCAACATTCCTTTCATACGCACACTAACGTGTACAAAGGACTAGATGTTATGTCTCGCCAGAAGGAATGAATGAAATGGGGTTTAAGGTCCTACTGTTATGCACTTAACCTGAGCTAATTGAAGACGGGCATACGCCATACAGTGTGCTATGAGGGAAATTTTGCCCGGGCAGCAGCGCTACGACCTACTCTTATATCGAATTCCAACTGCCAAGGGATCTTTTACGTGTACTCCAATGTGTACACGGGACCTCGGTTTTTCATCCCATCCGGACGACTAGGCAGCTGTCCTTGTCAGACCCTCCATCTGCATCACTGACAAGGGGAAATCACGTCGGAAAATCGAGATGAACTTTCTCGGCCAATGCAGGGATCTAACACTTGGCCTCCAGGCTAGCGAACCAGCCCCTTATCCACTTAGCCACATGTCTCGCCAATTTCCTCGTCTTGTACTACTGACAGGCAAAATGAAGAGGTATTTTCTTGGCCAACGTAGGTTTCAAATCCAGAGAGAGGTTTCTTGGCCATCATATAGTTCAACGCTAGAAAAAGTTTCTTTTGCGGCCAACGTATGTTTGAATGCCAGAGATACCGTAGTTTCTTGGCCACCGTAAGTTTCAAACCAGGAGTCTCTGAGGCTCACATTTCAATTTAAATATTAGGAGCCATTGTAGTTGAGCAGTCCGCGTTTAAATCCCTGTGTCAAACGAGACAAACCTCTAGGAATTTTTAAACCCATCTTATAATTGGCATAGGGCCGTGTTTGTGTTCCTAGTTGTTTGAAATAGGATGGAAAATCATGGTCGACATTGGCATGCATTTATAAGAATTCTTGATAGTTTGAATGCAAAGAACATTAGGCAGAATTAGTCTTGATTATTCCAGCCTATTGTTTTAGTATTTCGCTCGAGTTATGTTTGAAATGCGTAACTGATTTATCCAGCACTGTAATAATAATAATATAATAAGCCCATTCCATCTCTATATGTGATCTCAACAGACTGTACAATTATTATTTTTATCCCGGTCCTAGGATACAGGTAAAGCCTGATTACCTCCCTTTACTCCCGAGCTCTCAGAAGAGCCCCAACATATGCAGCTTCAACACACCATCCTACCGGTACCCACTTACAGCTGTCAGTATGCACACTGATTAGTCAAAATTATTAGCACAACCGCACAGCTGCACTACTTTGTTTCACTAATTTCAACACTGGTTTAATAAGATAAAACCAAGTACGAAAGATCCAAACCATTAGACAAAATTCCTAAAAAAAAAACGTATAGGTAAAATAGTGTTATCAGCATATTGACTGTTCAGCATGCACAAAATACACAATGAACAGTGGTAACTTACCCTGCCTGGCGCGTCACACAATATTAATATTCTAAATTACATTTTGTCCGCCTTGGAAATATTTATAAATAGTGTCATACGTATATATATCTACCAGAATTATCGAATCTCTCATGATTACAAAAGGGGGGGGACTGGTTGGCCGAACGGTTAGCACATGCATGCTGTATCATACTGCCTTTCGGTGTTTCGAATCCCCAGTTGTACGTCAACTGGCATGGTTTCAAATCCTCGGTTGTACGTGACAAGGAATAGGGTTGCCTGTCCAATCTCGTGGGTTTTCTCCGGGTCCTCTGGTTTCCTCCAACTGCTAAAGACCCCTACGCTCAAGCGAGTTATGGAAATAAAATTGAACCATGTGTCGAGTGGATGTTAAACCCCATTTCTCTCTCTCTCTGATGATTACAAAAGACTTAAAAAAAACATGGTTAATAAAAGGATCTGACGTTTCCAATGACAACACATACCATTTGTAGATATGACTGGATGACGAAGAATCACAACTATTACCCAGTAAATTGTTGCCGTCACTACATCATTCTGTAATAAAAAAGGCAGGAACCGTAAAAAAAACAAACAATTGGTCGCATTATTCTTGTTACATCTGTTTTGTAAATCATATTATTGAAGCCTTTACCACAACAGGCCAGGGACTGTACAGCTCAGTGGACGCTTATGGCTGGCCCCAGGATCCATTCACTTGATTTGATAATTGTTTATTTTTTGCAATGTCAATTTTCAATCTTATCCGCAGGTTTATCTTATGTATTTTGATTTTGCGTGTAGAGCGGTCCTCCTGCACTTACTATTAAAATGATTAAAGGCAGGAACCGTAAAAAACAACGAAATGAAATTAAATGGAGTTATTCATAACCATCAGACAGAATAATTACGCCAGACATCTGACCTGGTTATCATGACTTTATCGTGACCTATAAATTAATTCTATTTATATTATAAGCTTCTTTGTCTTGATGGGGTTTATGAATTTATGAGTCCATGGCATTTATTTTGCATATCTCCTATATTTATCTTCTTTTATCTACTCAAATGTCAAATATTTATTGTGGTTCTGGAGAGCAGCTGGCAAAATTGTCTCATCCATACATAGTTAAAGGTTCTCTTGCGATATGTATTTTGAAAATATATTTTTTCTGTTTTTTTGTTGTTGTTTGAGCAGCATTACCTGTTACCACTTATTGTCGTGTATTTTGTACACGAGGAGCAGTCCATTTGCTGATTACACTATTTTGCTTGAATACACTATTTTGCCTATAATGTTTTTAGGACTTCAAATTCTGTCTTATGGTTTGGATTGTTCGTACTTGGTTTTTATTTTTTTATTAACAAATGGGAGAGTAACGTAATAGACTGAACCGTGTTTCAGGGCCCTATCTGGCTGCATCGATCAGGCTATTGAAGATGGCCATGCTATTTTTCGTCAAATTGAAACTATGACATATTCTTCTGCATTTATGTTTAGGATTTAATTTGGGGTTGGATTTTTTTTCTACTTCCTTGATTTGCATTCATGGATTGAGACTGAGATTACTTAATGAAAGGAAATTGATTTTAGTTAACGTCCTGTAGTTAACCGGCTGTTGAAGCTGGTCACCAAGTCTAGACATCCCATGTTATAATACCACCAAGTCTAGACATCCCTTGTTATAATACCACCCAGCCTAGACATCCCATGTTATAATACCACCAAACCTAGACATCCCATGTTATAATACCACCAAGTCTAGACATCCCATGTTATAACACCACCAAACCTAGACATCCCATGTTATAATACCACCAAACCTAGACATCCCATGTTATAATACCACCAAGCCTAGACATTCCATGTTATAATACCACCAAGTCTAGACATCCCATGTTATAATACCACCAAGTCTAGACATCCCATGTTATAATACCACCAAGCCTAGACATCCCATGTTATAATACCACCAAGCCTAGACATCCCATGTTATAATACCACCAAGTCTAGACATCCCATGTTATAATACCACCAAGCCTAGACATCCCATGTTATAATACCACCAAGCCTAGACATCCCATGTTATAATACCACCAAGTCTAGACATCCCATGTTATAATACCACCAAGCCTAGACATCCCATGTTATAATACCACCAAACCTAGACATCCCATGTTATAATACCACCAAGTCTAGACATCCCATGTTATAATACCACCAAGCCTAGACATCCCATGTTATAATACCACCAAGTCTAGACATCCCATGTTATAATACCACCAAGCCTAGACATCCCATGTTATAGTACCATCAAGCCTAGACATCCAATGTTATAATACCACCAAGTCTAGACATCCCATGTTATAATACCACCAAGTCTAGACATCCCATGTTATAACACCACCAAACCTAGACATCCCATGTTATAACACCACCAAACCTAGACATCCCATGTTATAATACCACCAAGCCTAGACATTCCATGTTATAATACCACCCAACCTAGACATCCCATGTTATAATACCACCAAGCCTAGACATCCCATGTTATAATACCACCCAACCTAGACATCCAATGTTATAATACCACCAAGTCTAGACATCCCATGCTATAATACCATGTTATAATACCACCAAGCCTAGACATCCCTTGTTATAATACCATCAAACCTAGACATCCCATGTTATAGTACCACCAAACCTAGACATCCCATGTTATAATACCACCAAGCCTAGACATCCCATGTTATAATACCACCCAACCTAGACATCCCATGTTATAATACCACCAAGTCTAGACATCCCATGCTATAATACCACCAAGCCTAGACATCCCATGTTATAATACCACCAAACCTAGACATCCCATGTTATAATACCACCAAGTCTAGACATCCCATGTTATAACACCACCAAACCTAGACATCCCATGTTATAATACCACCAAACCTAGACATCCCATGTTATAATACCACCAAGCCTAGACATTCCATGTTATAATACCACCAAGCCTAGACATCCCATGTTATAATACCACCAAACCTAGACATCCCATGTTATAATACCACCACGTCTAGACATCCAATGTTATAATACCAGCAAACCTAGACACCCCATGTTATAATACCACCAAGTCTAGACATCCCATGCTATAATACCATGTTATAATACCACCAAGCCTAGACATCCCTTGTTATAATACCATCAAACCTAGACATCCCATGTTATAATACCACCAAACCAAGTCTAGACATCCCATGTTATAATACCACCAAGCCTAGACATCCCTTGTTATAATACCATCAAACCTAGACATCCCATGTTACACTACCACCAATTCTAGACATCCCATGTTATAATACCACCAAGCCTAGACATCCCATGTTATAATACCTCCAAGCCTAGACATCCCATGTTATAATACCACCAAACCTAGACATCCCATGTTATAACACCACCGAGTCTAGACATCCCATGTTATAATACCACCAAGCCTAGACATCCCATGTTATAATACCACCAAACCTAGACATCCCATGTTGTAATACCACCAAGTCTAGACATCCCGTGTTATAATACCACCAAGCCTAGACATCCCATGTTATAATACCACCAAGCCTAGACATCCCATGTTATAATACCACCAAGCCTAGACATCCCATGTTATAATACCACCAAGTCTAGACATCCCATGTTATAATACCACCAATTCTAGACATCCCATGTTATAATACCACCAAGCCTAGACATCCCTTGTTATAATACCATCAAACCTAGACATCCCATGTTATAATACCACCAAGCCTAGACATCCCATGTTATAATACCACCAAGCCTAGACATCCCTTGTTATAATACCATCAAACCTAGACATCCCATGCATAAAGCAATTTATTTACTTTTAATCTTAGTTACTACTGTGATATTGTTTTTATTTATGCATATAATTTTTTTATGTGATATAATTTAGCCTGTCTCAAAACAATCATCATATATTTGGCACAATATGGCCTAGTTGGTGCTGACGTGCCATAAAACCATATTTCATTTCATTTCGTATATCAAACCTATGATTTATATTTTGCAGGCTCCGATGTTGGTTCCTGGCTTGAACTATGCCTTTGAAACATTTATTGATTGTTTAAATGAAAAGGGTGTTTCTGATAATGTTAAAGTAAGTTATTGTTTCTTTGTTTTAAAATTTCTAGAAACGCCAAATCTGTAAAACTTAGCTACTACAATTTTTGGTTATTGCTATTAAGAATATGATTCATATGAATGACTTTTACTAATGGCCTGTAGAGACAGGGAGGGGGGGGGGGGGGCTGGTGGGGACCATATTGTCTTAAGGTGGAGAGGGAGGTAATAGGGACCAGCTCATATTGCCTTTCATCAAAAATTACCTCCTGGATTTCGCTGTGTTCTGCAGTTTCCTTCAACTTCTAAAGAACCAAGCACACAAGGAGCCATCCATAAAGTACGTACGCTTGAAGGGGGGAGGGGGGGGGGTCACCCAAAAAACGTACAGGTGCGTAAATTCATTGGCAAAACGTACGTACAGGGGGGAAGGGGAGTCTGAATTTTACCCATTTTGAGCGTACATACTTTTGGATGGCCCCCAAGCAAATTAAACCATATTATGTTAGTACCTAGATAGTTGAAATGCCAGTTTTATTTGTGTTTATATTGACTGAGCTAATCCTGTCAATTTTCCGGACATTCAGTTTGAAGATGCATATAAGACCAAGTTGGACACTTGGAACACAAGCATCAACTTGCATTCCATTCCATTTTCACTTAGCTTCGATTTAAAATCGGTGTGGGCGGGGGATGGCCTAGTGATCTAGAGTGCGGCGCTTCAACCTCTAGCTGGCCGGTCACCTCTGGCTTGCGGCTGTGGTTTCGAGCCCTGGTGTGAGCGTATGTGGCATGGAGATAGGGGGGCCTTCTCAACCTTGTGGGTTTCCTCCAAGCACTCTGGTTTCCTCCCACTGCTAAAGACCCCTGCGCGCAAGCGAATTATTGAAATGAAATTAAACCATATGTTAGTCTCAAAGTGACCTAGTTGTGTTGAGTGGAGGTTAAACCCCATTTATTTCTCTCTCACTCTCTCTCGATTTAAAAGTCTAGGTTTTACAACAAAGAATCTTAATTCATGTAACGCTTTGATTTAATTTCAGGTTTATGTTTTAAAAAGTGGTAAAAGTGTACCAATTATTACAGGAGTCATCAGTATGCCTGTTAGTGAGGCTGTGGCTGTTGCCTAGTTACAGGAATAATTTATTGATAAAGTTGCTGGTTGTCGCTAAAAGAGTTTGTTAATCCCTTGTGAAAGTTGAATCCTGCGTATTGAGTCTTCGCCTGTCTAACCTCGTGGGTTTTCTCCGGGTCCCCCCGGTTTCCTCCCACTGCTAAACACCCCTATGTGCAAGCGAATTATTGAAATACAATTAAACCATATGTTAGTCCCGAAATGACCTAGTTTGTGTCGAGTGGACGTTAAACCCCATAATCTCTCTCTCTGTCTCCTTTGTAAACTAAAAACCCCTATGCGCAAGCAAATTCTTGAAATAAAATTAAACCATATGTAAGTCCCGAAATGACCTAGTTTGTGTCGAGTTGACGTTAAACCCTATAATCTCTCTCTCTGTCTCCTTTGTAAACTAAAAACCCCTATGTGCAAGCAAATTCTTGAAATAAAATTAAACCATATGTAAGTCCCGAAATTACCTAGTTTGTGTCGAGTGGACGTTAAACCCCATTTCTCTCTCTGTGTCTCCCTTGTAAACTACCATGTTGTAAACGTTGAATCATGTGTATTGTGTCCTGTCCGCAGATTTGTTTTTGTGTACATTATATGTAGTGCGGTCCCCCTGCACTTACTATTAAAAGGAATATGAGTCCAGTGTCTTTCAGTATTTAAAAAGATATGATGAATTCAAAATCTGTTCTGCATCTCTCGAGGCCTTTACCTCTTTCTGAAATCTTTTGATAGGCCTCTTTTAATCTGTCTGAATCAAAGCTGTTTAGTTTTTTTAAACATACATAAGGCAAGAACTGAATCTGCCAATTGCTTGTTTTTCTTTAGGCCTGATATGTTATCTAAATTATTAATAAGACATTATTTCACTTATGAATAAGATCTGCTGCTCAATGCTCATTGAGGATTAAATAAAATAATGCATAATCGAGACCATGTTATGGCCCAAAATTCAATTGCTAAAATCTAGGTTCAGAGTTGATCAATTTGACTCAAATTTTCAGAAAATTCACTTTATGTTATCTACTTTTACCTATTATACTGAAAACGGGCAGCTCTTTATCTAATATCCCATTTTAATGTATCTTTCATTAAATATAAGAGAATGTCAAAGAATCAACTTGAGTAGTGTAGATTAAGCTGTCAAAAGCTGGATATTGTTAACAAGGATTAGTGACTTGTAAGTTTTTGATTGTATAGTTGTTGTTGTATATGAATTCCGTCCACCTGTTTATGTTTATATGTCTACAGTGAACAGCAACACCCTTAGACCCTTAAGAAGGTTTGTCACCATTTTAAATAAACATTATACCATACTCGCTTTTCTTTTTTCTTTTTTCTTTTTTTACAATAATGCTTCAGTAACAAAATACTGGATCCAAAGTGCTTATGCCTACTTTCTTAATTAACCTTTTTATGTTTATTAAACATGTATTTTGGAATCAAGAAATTGAGAATCATCTTCTTGGTAAATTTGGACCATGCTTGTTAACAAACAAGCCAACAGTGAGGCTGATGTCCCCCGCCGAAATCCCAAAATAAATAGATGACACATATTAATTAATCGCACATTTATTTTTTTCAAAAGTATTGAGCAATCAAACTATACACTAAGTTTCATCACTCTCTACCTTATAGAATCAGACATTGTTCATCATCGAACTCCATCAAGGCATTCACCTAATGCACACCTACACCTAGTTTGAACATTCTACCTTACATGTAATTAGAAGGAGAATTGTTGTGTTTCAAAGTCTAGACCTATCAGTTGCTTATCGCTCTGCTTACCCTCAACAGAAAATGTTCATTATTGAACTTATATAGTCAAGGTATCGATGAAATAAAACTATATACCAAGTTTCATCACTCTCACTTAATTACAACTAAAGTTATTGGGTCCCAAAGCATCAACCAATCAAATTACTTATCTCTGCTTACCCTTAGCAGAAAATGCCCATCTTCGAACTCCATCAAGGTATTGACCTAATAAACACCTACATCAAGTTTGAATATCCTAGCTCAATTTGAAGGAGAGTTATTATGTTCCAAAGTCTCGGCCAATCATATTGCTGAGCAGAAAATGTGCATTATTGAACTCAGTGAAGGTATTGATGAAATGAAACAATATACCAAGTTTCATCACTCTAACTTAATTACAACTCAAGTTATCGCGTCCCAATTAAAGCATCAACCCATCAAAATACTTATCTCTGCTTACCCTAAGCGGTAAATGCTCATCTTCAAATTTCATCAAGGTATTGACCTAATAAACACCTACACCAAGTTTGAATATCCTAGCTCAATTCGAAAGGCGGGGGACAAAAACAAACACGGCTCCCCCAAATCACATAAAACGTGGCAGACGTGTTCTTTAGACAATTGCACACCGACAGATGGACCATGATTTTCCAATATTTCACAGATAAAATCGCGTATCGAATTTTCCTGGTACATATAGTTATTTCGAAGCTCTTAAATTAAAGATGCTTTCTCACAAAATTATTTATCAGGTGGTTATTTCCAATTTTCGTATATATGGAAAAAAGAAATATCTGATGTTATTTACTATAAAAATCCTCTCTGGATTCCCCGAACAACACCCATGGAGCCCATACGGACAAAAATAATATATAAGGATTTTCCTAATCGACAACCAGACTATTAGGGATGTCTGCTCGAGTGACGTCAAAGCTTGAAAAAGAAGATCCCGGCGTTAATGAGCACTTGGTGTATGTGTTGATCAAATTGATGGTGAGCTTAAGGGTACAACAGTTTCTGGGATAAAAACTGCGGAAAAAATGATAAATAATAAGTGATTAAAGACCTTGTCTTGTATATATATGCAATGACTTCTCACCCGGATTCACGCACTTGTTGTTAGGTACTGTGACACGTGACACAAACATGACCATTTTTAAACGATTTTTTAACAGGGTTTCGCTCACAAATTCAATGTTTCGTAAAAGAGTTGAAGCAAAATTTGGATAGATTCAGGCGCGGATCCAGGGATGGGGCCAAGGGGGGGGGGGGCGTGCCCCCCCCCCCCCCCCCCCTCAGCCCCAGCCAGACTGGTGTATCTGCTTTTTAATTGATGATATAAACATGATTTTCGCATTGTCTATGCCCAGGCAATGCGTCAAGGTTCTGGCGATTACACCAAAACACCAAACCACTAATGTATACGGCACTCTAATGATTACCATTAAATCCTGGATCCGGGCCTGAGATTAATTAGTTTGAATATGTTTTTACTCCAAATATAATCATCAAATCATCCAGTTTGTTCGCGGGAAGGTAACTTTAAGGAAAACAAAGATATTAAGAGGCATGGAATTGTGCAATTTGGATTATCCAAAAACTGAATCCCTCAATTATAGGGTTTAATTTGTACAGATAATATCTAATCTGGTTACAGTAAATTCCACGAATGTGTTTTTATGTCTTTTACGTCAAACATCCGAGGTTTGCGTTGATCTCAAAGCTTCTCGTCTATTTCAGGTGGGATTACGGATGTCAGAAACGGATTTTTTTTAACGGTCTTCTTTCAATATCAAATCTCTGCTGTGAATGTCAGATTGTGGAGCCATCAGCCTAAAACTGTTTTAAAATAGAAATTGTAGATTAGTCTGTCAATGCTTTAATATATCAGAATTAAAACTAGTTCAGAAGATAATGTAACCTTGGATTGGACATTGTTATTCATTTTTTTCTTTTTTTAAATGGGGGGGGGGGGGATCTTGGTGGCTAAGTGGATAAGGCACTGGTTCGCTAGCCAGGAGGTCGGGTGTTCGATCCCTACATTGTGATTTCCCCTTGTCAATGATGCAGAAGAGGGCCTGACAAGGACAGCTGCCTAGTCGTTCGGATGGGACGAATAACCGAGGCCCCGTGTACACATTGGCGTGCACGTAAAATATCCCTTAGCAGTTGGAATTCAGTTGCTACCCGGGCAAAATTTCCCTCATAGCACACTGTATGGCGTATGCCCGTCTTCAATTAGCCCAGCTTAGGTGCTTAAGCGTAGGACGTTAAACCCCATATCATTCATTCATTATTTTTTTAAATGAAATGAAATTTATTAAAATGAATACAGACCTATAATGCTAAACATTGCGTTTTCCCACGAGGATGTTGAATATATTTCATGGTCCCGACATCGGGTATAAAATGTAATATGATTTTTAAAGCCCCAATACCACTCTTGTTGTAAATGAATAATATGCCATTTTACAATATTCCAATTAATTTATGATACAATTTCATCTTAACACATCGAATTTAAAAATTTGGAAAAAATTAACTACATGGTTTGAAAAGCTTTACGTAAATACTTTTAAATAAAATAAAAACCAAGTACGAACAATCCAAATCAAAAGACAGAATTCGAAGTCCTAAAAACGTTATAGGCAAAATAGTGTATTCAAGCAAAATAGTGTAATCAGCAAATGGACTGGTCCTCGTGTATAAAAATACACGACAAGCAGTGGTAACAGGTGCCCGGAAGAGTAAGCTTACCCTGCCTGGCGCCACACCCGCCATAGCTGCATCCAATCTATTAGGCGAAATGTCAGTCAAATAGCGTGATTGGCCAATGAACTATAGTATGCAAAATGCACGTGATGAACTGTCTTAACGATGTTGTAGACATTAACAGGGTGATAGTAACAGTATACGTGTCAATTAAAAATATCTAGAATAATAGCCGAGAGAGACACGTTATATTTACCAATCAAATCAATATGACGGCCATAAAACTTTTTAAAGGCCTTAATAAGTTTAGTGCGCAAGTATCCTTGTAGTAAAAGCTTAGATGACAAATGCCTCGATCTACTTAAAAAATCAGAATAAAAGGAACAAGCTCTCGTGTAACGAATTAGCTGAGACACAAACACTCCATAAGCTGGTGATATTGGAATGTTACTACTGATAAATGGAAAGTTAACAATCGGAAAGTCAAAGTCATCCCGTTTATCGTACAATTTAACACTCAGTTTATGGCAATTGTCATATTCGAGACGCAGATCCAAGTAGGAAGCGTAATTGTCACTGTCAGTGGTATTTTTAATTTCGAGCTCATCAGGATATATGAAGTCTACATAATCACTAAATTTAGAATTATTAAGGGCTAAAACATCATCAATATATCGATAAGTGAAATTAAAAAGTCTGACTGATCGTTTGTTTGTTTTTACGAGCATCTGTATGTACTCGGCTTCGTACGAATAGAGAAACAGATCAGCAAGCAAAGGTGCACAGTTGGTGCCCATCGGGATGCCAACCACTTGCTGATATATTTCCCCTCCAAATTCAACAAAGATGTTATCAATTAAAAAATCCAACATCTGAATTATCTTGATGGCTGTGTATTTGTTTTTTGAATCACTGTGATACTTAACGAAATATGTAGAATTATAATTTACAACTAAATATTGATAACGAGCAGTACCCGATTTAGACGAAAAGACACTGTGAATAATGTCTTTCAATCGGGCTTTTAATTTACTATGGGGAATTTTAGTGTACAAAGTAGAAAAGTCAAACGTTTGAATCACTAAATTTAGAATTATTAAGGGCTAAAACATCATCAATATATCGATAAGTGAAATTAAAAAGTCTGACTGATCGTTTGTTTGTTTTTACGAGCATCTGTATGTACTCGGCTTCGTACGAATAGAGAAACAGATCAGCAAGCAAAGGTGCACAGTTGGTGCCCATCGGGATGCCAACCACTTGCTGATATATTTCCCCTCCAAATTCAACAAAGATGTTATCAATTAAAAAATCCAACATCTGAATTATCTTGATGGCTGTGTATTTGTTTTTTGAATCACTGTGATACTTAACGAAATATGTAGAATTATAATTTACAACTAAATATTGATAACGAGCAGTACCCGATTTAGACGAAAAGACACTGTGAATAATGTCTTTCAATCGGGCTTTTAATTTACTATGGGGAATTTTAGTGTACAAAGTAGAAAAGTCAAACGTTTGAATAGATGAGACTGAAGCAAGGGATCTAGATTGCAGACCATCAAGTAATTCTTTGGAATTTTTTAATATCCACATTTGATTTATACCACTTAGAGAGTATACTTTGTCACAGTATTTTTGAATACCCTCTTTAACAGCTGTTAGTATAGATGTCAATACCTTTGAAAGTGGTTTTGTGGAACAACGGGATGATCCTGCTATGAAACGCTGCTTGTAAGGATTTTTATGTAATTTAGGTATCCAATACAACAAGGGCAAATCTGTATAGGTATTTCCACATGGAGTACCAAATGAAGTAAGTACAGATTTGTGATTGGATATAATTTCATCCTTACTAAAAGTAGATCGTTTATATGTAGCACTGTCGATTGGTTTCCCGAAATTAAGTTCTTTGAACAGACAGTCAAAATAATGTCGTTTACAAATAAACACTATGTTATTGGACGCTTTGTCAGCTGGCACAATGACATAATTGTCATGCAAGGCATTCAGATTTTCAACAATGCTAACATCATTGAAAATAGACTTAGGCCTAGTGTCAACTGACAAACGTTGCATGTATATTCTTCGTTTAAGTAAACGACTGATAGACTTAGTCCAATCAGAGAGAGTATCCGAGATAACATCTTCCCTCTTAGCCCATGATCTAGCGTAGTCCTCTACGGCATCCATAATAAGTTTGAAATTTTGATCCCATGAAAATGGTTGCGGTTCCCGGTATTTGGGTCCTTTGGACAAAATTTCACGTAGCTTATTATTCTGGACTATGTTCAAATCACCAGTGACCACATGTCCAGCTGGCGGGTAAAGGAAGGACGACGTAGAACAAGAACATGGTAGAGGGTTATTGTATAAGTCTTGTGCATTGATGTCAGATAATGCGTTTCTGTAGTTAAATATTTTGGATGCAATAGGTTTAGTATAAGTATAAGAAATCCTAGGAACAGTAACAGTTTTGAAGTAAGGAGGGATGTGTGCTGTGACTTGCTTATGGTGTAGTATTTGGCTTAATCCGATAGCATCAATGCCTTTATTAGCAAATTTCAATTTTAGAAATGAACTATTTGTGGTGTGTGACGCATCAGACTCAGTTGCAATGTCCAGACGACGGTGGGCAATGTAAAGAACAATTGATACAACCCTGTATTCAGTGGATGCAGGGTCAGTACAATTTGAATCCAAACATTCAGCTTTTAGTAATTTCAAAATCGTAAGTGGAATAGAATATAATTTAGTACGGATATGATGTGGCCCTAGTGGTTCCTGGATAATTTCTAAAAGGGCATCCAATGATATAGTGCTGAGCTTAGGTGATGTGTAGCGACGATGTCCGTGACTGCGTTTACGACGACGAAACTTGTGGAATAACGTCATGACATTAACATCGCTACACGCAGGGCTAGATAAATTCCCTATACTAACTACATTGTCATTGCATCCATAAGGGGTGGCAGTACCTAATGTCCGTATCCAATATTCCTCTCGGTCTCTGCGAAAGGGAGTACTCAAAGTAGGGCTGTTAGTATGGTGGTAAATTTTCTCTAATATCGACACTCTCATTGATAGTATAGAGTGGTCCGGTTGGTTAAAATGTCTATAGAGAATCTGGTTACTACCCTTATTAATGTTGTGACGATGACCATTAACACGTAAGTGTAAAGGGCCTTTAGTTTCGCCAACATAAATTAGTCCGCAGAGTGTACACTCTATACCGTAGATAACATTGGAGGTTTTGCAATTAAGTTTCTCAAACCTACGTGTAAAATAAGTTTTATTAGTTAAAGAACTAGTAAAATTAGTATTGTTATTCAAAATAGGACAGGTTTTACAATTATTAGACATACATTTAGAAATATAACAGTTAGAATGATGTGGTGAAAAATGCAAAATATCAAATAGTCTGACAGAACACTGTTGAGTTGAGATTGATGAATCATTCGAGGACTTAAAAACATTACAGGCACCTAAACGAAAAATATCTCCCATACCATCACTAGTATCTTGGGATATATCACCGATATCCCCCGTGCCCTTGGGGGTATCGTGGCAGTTTTTTACCCTGAAACTGCCTCCCAGCCGTATATATTGGTTATTTGTACTCAACATGGAACTATAAAGCTACTGGGTTTCAGGTTACCTCGGGGACACAAAATATCCACCGGCAGAGCAACCCACCCAGTGGTAGAAATAAAATAAAAACCAAGTACGAACAATCCAAATCAAAAGACAGAATTCGAAGTCCTAAAAACGTTATAGGCTAAATAGTGTATTCAAGCAAAATAGTGTAATCAGCAAATGGACTGCTCCTCGTGTACAAAAATACACGACAAGCAGTGGTAACAGGTGTCCGGAAGAGTAAGCTTACCCTGCCTGGCGCCACACCCGCCATAGCTGCATCCAATCTATTAGGCGAAATGTCAGTCAAATAGCGTGATTGGCCAATGAACTATAGTATGCAAAATGCACGTGATGAACTGTCTTAACGATGTTGTTTAAATGCAACTTGGATTTAAACATATTTTCGAACCCTCTGGACGAGTAAAATAGGATGTAATGGATACTTTACACAACAGGTAGGACACTTTAACATCTAGTAGTAGTTAGAATAAGGATATTTTTTCTGGACCGGTCAAGCCAGCAAGAGTGGTATTGTCCCTTTAAAAAGCAGAAGGCTAAGGCAATACGACTACTACAACATTGTGTGAATCGGAATATGCTAGGGTTGACACCTGAACAAAAAAAAAACCACACCATTAATTTTGCGTTAATTCAGCTAGCATCCTGTGAAACTGGGCGATCGTTTCTAGCCGATGAAATCCACTGACGATTGACCAAGGTCTTGACGACAAAGACATAGCTGACACATTTTCCAGCAGCATCTTCAGGGGATCGCACGCTAACAGCACCTTGTACTGCTGCTACTGCGTGGGTTCGTCAAGTGACACAGCTCTTCGCCGACTACGTCCTACCGTATTGTGTGCGGCGCTGTGTGCCATGCGATCGACCTTGAACCAGTTCAGCATGATAATTGTCCAGCGCATACCGAATATAATTCCAACACAGTTGGTGCCGAAAAGTAGGACGTACACTTCATTTTATTTACGTGTCTATAAAATGTGACAGTGCTCGAATTGGCAGTAATATATAGGACGCCGTCTCTCCAGACTCCCCAATGGCCAAATCGCCGGCAACTGGACAAGTCTGGAGATAAGGCACCAGCAACAAATTATATATATATATTATACCTTGTGCAAAAATTTGTGTCTTATAACGGCTGTGACAGTTGCCCTGTGTTCAGGCTTATATCTGGATAAGCATCATTGTATCGAGAGTATGGAAGGGTTCTTCAAGTTATTGATGACAATACCAGTTGAACTTCTACTTGTTCTACAAGTCCTTGACTCTGGGAACGAGATTGGTCCTTGATGACAACAACAGTTGAACTTCTAATGGTTCTTTAAGTCCTGGCGCTGGTTCGCTAACCTGGAGGTCGGGTGTTCGATCCCTGCATTGGCCGAGAAAGTTCATCTCGATTTTCCGACGTGATTTCCCCTTGTCAGTGATGCAGAAGGAGGGCCTGACAAGGACAGCTGCCTAGCGTTTCGGATGGGACGAAAAACCGAGGTCCCGTGTACACATTGGAGTGCACGTAAAAGATCCCTTGGCAGTTGGAATTCGATATAAGAGTAGGCCGTAGCGCCGCTACCCGAGCAAAATTTCCCCCATAGCACACTGTATGGCGTATGCCCTTCTTCAATTAGCTCAGGTTTAGTGCATAACAGTAGGACGTTAAACCCCATTTCATTCATTTATTCAAGTCCTGGATTGACACCACCACCAGTCGAACTTCTACTTGTTCTACAAGTTCTTGATGACACCACCAGTTGAACTTCTAATGGTTCTTCAAGTCCTGGATGACACAACCACCAGATAAAACTCCTATCGGTTCTTCTGATTCTTGATGACACCACGAGTTGAACTTCTACTGGTTCTACAAGTTCTTGATGACACCATTAGATAACTTCTTTAAACTAATTTAGGACTAACGAATTGCAAATAAATTGAGCCAGTTCCTCTTCTATAAGAGTTTTCATTAATTGCCGCTACTATCTTTGTTGGATAGTCTTTTCCTTTTCCACAACGCCTGGCAAAACAGTGTCTTATAACATGTGCTGTGAAAAAGATTGTAACTGGTTCTTTAAGTTCTTAATGACAGCGCCAGTTGAACTTTGTATAAAATAACTAAGGATTAACGAATTACAAATAAATGGAGTCGACAATAACCAAAAACTAATTAAAATATAAACAACAATAAACGAAAGAGATTAAACATTGATAAACAGTCGTGGGCCTATATAACAAAAGTTTGTAAAAAAAAAAGTCAAAAGAACAAAACACTGATTTAAAATACAAATACATTACCTACCGGTTTGTTTGTTGGTGATCGCGAGATATTTAAATCACGTATAATACAAATTCTTCTAACGGGTATGATACTGTCACGCACTCGATGTATATCAATCATATATAATAAATTCTTCACAGATTCACAACACGGGGGTTGGGGTGGCCTAGTGGTCTAGAGTGCCGCGCTTCGACCTCCAGCTGGCCGGTCACCTCTAGCTTGCGGCTGTGGTTAGTCCCAAAATGACCTAGTTTGTGTGGAGTGGACATTAAACCCCATTTCTCTCTCCCTCTCCGCGTCTCTCTCTCTCTCTCTCTCTCTCTCTCTCCCCCTCGATTCACAACACGCGATGAAGAAGCGCGAGATATTTCCCCTCCTTTCATATTTCTCGTCCTTTGTGGGGATAGCGGGTATATATTTCTTCTCCTTCTCTCTTTTTTCATTTCATCATTTTAGTGAAGCCTGTACACAACATGCCCGGGACTGTATAGCACAGTGGACGCTTACGGCTGGCCCCCGGAACCATTCACTTGATTTGATAAGTTTATTGTTTGCAATGTCTATTTTCTGTCTTGTCCGCAGGTTTATCTTGTATATTTTTGTTCCCCCAATTAGCAAATGAAACAGACTTAGATAATGAACAGTTATAGAATATTGATATTATAATTTACATAAACAATATTCAAAATATAATTTTGTAATATTATCTTTTTCCTTGAGATAATGGATAATCTAAACACATGTCACCAATCAAATCTAACAACAGCTCGTCGCTTTAAGTTTCAGACAAGACAAAATAAGACATGACATTCGCTTAAATTATGAGCGCTAACCTTATTCTTCATGGGTTATTGGGTATGTAACCTATTATTTTTAAAGGGACAATAACACTCTTGCTAGCTTGACAGGTTCCGAAAAAAAAGCCTTATTCTAACTACTAGGTGTTTAAGTGTCCTACCTGTTGTGTAAATTATCCATTATAACCAATCTTACTTGTCCAGAGGGTTCGAAAATATGTATAAATCAAAGTTGCATTTGAAAGTGTTTACGTAAAGCTTTTCAAACCCATGTTACGGCATTTTTTCAATTTTTAAAATTAGGTGTGTTTATCAATTGGAATATTGTAAAATAGTACAATTTGTTGAGCAGAATAAAGATTGTGACATATTATTCAGTTACAACAAGAGTGGTAGTTAGGCTTTAAGGAATACAAATATAATCTCTCCCATAAGGGTCATCCTATTAATATTTGGTGTACTAATATTTGGTGTGGGGGATTGGTGATACCCAATGGTTACCAAGTGTGCATTGTATCATGAGGTCTGTCATTGAGTCAGCTGGCGTGGTTGCGATTCCCCGGTGGTACCTGACAAGGAATGGGGTCGCCTGGGTAACCTCGTGGGTTTTCTACGGGTCCTCCGGTATTCTCCCACTGCTAAAGACCCTACGCGCAAGCGAATTATTAAAATAAAATTAAACCATGTGTTAGTCCCAAAATGACCTAGTTTGTGTGTCAAGTGGACTTAATACTCCTAAACTGGGATAATGCCATACAGTGTGTTATGAGGGAAATTTTGCCCGGGCAGCATCCGAACGAAACCGAGGTCACGTGTACACATTGGCGTGCACGTAAAACATCCCTTCGTTGTTCGATCCCGGTAATGACATTTGTTCCAGTGTGGTTTCCCCTTGTCAGGCTGGAGAGCTTTCTCGGCCAATACCGGGATCGAGCACCCGACATCCTGGCCAGTGAGCCAGCTTCGTACCCATTTAACTTTCTGTACAATATACTGGACATAACATAATACCACCTGGTAATGACTGACCAGATATTTAATGAATCAACACTATCTGTCATAAGTGACATCTGACATGATATGATGACACGCCCCGTTTGTTTAAGAGAAATCCTTCAGATGCTAATCTGTAACAATGAATGAAATGGGGTTTAACGTCCTACGCTTATGCACCTAACCTGGGCTAATTGAAGACGGGCATACGCCATACAGTGTGCTATAAGGGAAATTTTGCCCGGGCAGCAACTGAATTCCAACTGCCAAGGGTTCTTTTACGTGCACGCCAATGTGTACACGGGACCTCGGTTTTTCGTCCAATCCGAACGACTAGACAACTGTCCATGTCAGGCCTTCCTTCTGCACCACTGACAAGGGGAAATCACGTCGGAAAATCGAGATGAACTTCTCTGCCAATGCAGGGATCGAACACCTGACCTCCAGGCTAGCAAACCAGCGCCTTATCCACTTACCCACCTTGATCCCCCCGATTGTTTAACATAAATTTTCAGAGGCTAATCTCATCCACGAGGCGACGATATGTAACACTATCTTAGTGATAACAGAGACCAGCTTCGTACATATAGAGTTTAATTTACCTGAGACCAGAATATAAAACAACAATACAGGAACTGAAACTACTATTATATACAGGAACTATATAACTACATCGGGAACTAGACTACAACAGGAACATATAATTCACCATTCCGCCAAAGCAGCGGTTGAACTCAGGCGAGTCCCAACGCCGGTCTATCCGTCTCGCTCTCTCTGCTCTCCGCCCTGTCAGCAAACTCGGATCGTTATAGCTTCGTCTGCACTAGGCTAGTACAAGCCGGCTTTTTAAAAACCCGGCTTTTTCAAAACCCGGCTTTAACAAGTGTAGCGTCTACACTGACTGAAGTTTTGTAACGGTAAAAGACGATGAACACCGACCTTCGTTATTTGTGCCAATGTTATGAATCTACGGAAGTTCGGGAAGGATGACATCTGGGTACCCGATAAAACCCGGTTTTTACCGTCTACACACATACAATTGCCGTTTTATTTTAAAAAAAGCCGGCTTTTTGATTCTGAAAAACCCCTCAAGTATTGCCGGATTTTAAAAAGCCGGCTTTTACGATTGAGAAATTGAAAAAGCCGGCTTTTAGGAAAAAACAGGCATTTCAAAGGCTAGTGTAGACGGCGAATGCTGCTAGTGGAGACGTAGCTAGAATACCCTCGAACAATAGATAACCCATGCTCGTAATTACAATTGTCTTTTTTATCTTACTGACCTTGTGGAACGTGTACACTTGACAAAATAACACAAGTTTGTAAATGACATATGAGATTAATTACATGTTTGAATAGGTCATAGCCAGTCCGTGCCTTAAGAAAAGTTTATACCAGATCTGAAAAGTCTATACCAGCGGTGGTCATAAACTCGACGAAAGTTATAGAATACTTTTTTTTTTACAAATGTCAAGGTGTGTCTGGCTGTTATTAATGGACAAGCCGTTAACCGACCTTTTGAATATTACACCATTGTGCCTAAAGCCCCGCTTATGTCGCCCTACGACGCGATAAAACTGTCGGCGACTAGCGGGAACAGACAACTTATGTCGCTGCGCTTATGTCGCCCAAGTAGTTACGACTGATTGTATCCACTTGATCGTAGACCAGTCGCCGATTTCCAGTCGCCGGTAGTTTTATCGCGTCGTAAGGGCGACATAAACTGTGCCTAAGTTTCACTGCGAAACACATAAAGTTATGACATGCGTTTATCGTCGTCGATTATATTGCGAAGGTAATAAATTGTTCCGGCTACAATATTGCCATATATCACATTTCAGCGGTGTTATATCTCACAAGAACAAGCATTATAATCAATGTTGAGTTTTCTTCTTGTGTCTTAGATTACATGTTATATTAAACAGCGAGACTTTGTTCATACACAATTCGAGGAATTAAGCACCAACTGCGTATCTATTTGGTTCCAAGGTTGGAAGTGGATCAACGTTATGTTCTTTTTATTACAATGGGGGCGCGGGGGGGGGGGGGGTAGCAAGTGCACGTTGTATCATAAGGTCTGGCATTTGAGTCAACTGGCGTGGTTTCGATTCCCCGGTTGTACGCGACAAGGAGTAAGATCGCCTGTACAATATCATGGATTTTCTCCGGGTTGTCCAGCGAATTATTGAAATAAAATTTAACCATTTGTTAACATTAAACCCGAAAAAGTATAGTGTTTATTTTTATTTATTTTTTTTTACAAGTCAAAACATCAAAAACTGTCCGGAAATGCTTCGTTCATTTTTGTTTTCATGTAGCGTCGCGGATCTGACTGAGTCTAACAATTAAAAGGACTGTCCCGAATTGAACAGAGCATCAAAACTAAAAGTCCGAGTACGTAAGAAATTTAAACGCCAAAATATAAAAGAAAGGTGTATATGCCCGGACTCAAAATTTCAGCTCAAAATATTGAGTCGTTTGGACGTGAGCGTTAAAACAGCTCATCGGGACACGTAACCCTTTTACAATTTCGGGGCAATTCTTCATCGGGTGACCCGATAATCGATTCCCGTTCATTTAGAGGTCTACACAGTGAATGGTCCATGTGCTGTACTTGATAACAAAAGGTAAATTTCACCGACACATTATTTAATAAAATAAAAGTCTGGTTATATCAAATCACCGCATAATACAGCTTGGGACACCGGACTCTATTTCAAGATGAAGACTGGTGGGTTTAAGTTGTTTGAAAACGTATCACATATATTGAGTTAGTTGCTCAGCCCAAGGTAGGGGATTTGAAGGGATTTTAACACAAAATTAAGCAGTTTTATGCTCAAAAACATTATCGGGATTGACCCTTTAACGTCCTACTGTTTCACTGCGACAGGGTTACTGATGACGGGCATACAATGTGATACGTGGACAGTTTTGCCCGGGCAGCGACGGCAATTTTATTCTAAAGACTAACTAGTTCAGAAAAATGAAGACCGAATTCAGTTATTTTTGTATTGGGGGGGGGGGGGGAGTTCTTGGTCCCTGTTTCTCGAAATTTGAACTTAAGGTAAAATACAGATTATAGCAGATACTTCAATTTTGATTGACTTAGCACTAAAATCCATGTAGTATTATCCAATCAAATTACTTAAATTTGGAATTTAGCTTAGTTAAAATTTCCTGAAGCAGGCCCCAGATTACATGTTCTTAGTGACTAATCAAATTGACTGTGTTGCTGTAGAGTGAATCTGGTAAAACTGGTTCAGACTTCTGACAACTCATCGTCGGCGATAAGAGTCGACATGGCCGCCACCCGGCGATTTCACTAGCAATATGGGGTCAAGAGCAAAAGAAATTTTAAAAAACAAACGCCGATTGTGCGTGGGGTAAAATAATTAAACTAATATCTTTTCTTTAGAATCAAACGCGGTTTGCCAAAGGAAGTCCGCTAATAAATCCATTTTCTGTTAATAACCTTACATCAGCCCAGTCTTAAAATAGCTGCCACTCTCGGCAGTCTATCTCGTTCTTCTTTGTGGGGATTATAAATCGAGCAACATTGGGTTTCCTTTTTGTGTTGATTTTTTTTACATCTTATCTCAGAGTAATTTGTATTTCGAAAAGCTAATTTAGATCCTGTAAGAACGTGAATAAGGAACAGAAGAAAGTGTAGTAATCTTTCTTCATACACTGGCCTAATCAAAAACAATTTCAAGTTATTTTTGTCAGAAATGAAGATTACTTTTAGATGTAAGTTTGAAGCAATACTTCCGTGTATTCTTGTAAGATTTAATTTGCAACAATACTTACGTGTATTCTTGTGAGATGTAAGTTTTCAACAATACCTACGGGGGGGGGGGGGGAAACTATATACCGGAAAACACAGGAAAACACAGGAAAACACCGAAAAACAACCGGAAAACACCATTTTATACTGAATACCGGAAAACACCAGAAAAACACTAAATACCGGAAAACACCCTTAATACCGGAAGACACCCCAAATATGTAACCCAGAGCCTAACCCTAACCCGTTTCCACCACCCTAACCCTAAACCTTACCCTAACCCTAACCCGTTCCCACCACCCTAACCCTAAACCTTACCCTAACCCTAGACACTGTATTTTGACATACCCTTTGTCCTGTACTACCGACAGAGAGAAACCACACTGCAAAATTTAGGGAAAGTTTCTTGACCAACCAAAGGATCAGGGTATATAATTATAGTATTGGGAGGAAAATTGCCGATAACTCGACATCACGACACCACGACATATTTTTAGGGTGTTTTCCGGTATTTAGTGTGTTTTCCGGTATTCAGTATAAAATGATGTTTTCCGGTTGTTTTTCGGTGTTTCCGGTGTTTTCCGGTATATAGTATTGCCGCTTCCGTGTATTCTTGTGAGATGTAAGTATGCAGCAATACCTACGTGTGTTCTTGTAAGGTCCAGGACGATATACTATCAAAATACTGTATTTAACAAAAAGCCTAACCCCGATCTTGTCTGTCCATATTTGGAGGAATATGTATTATTGTATCAATGATACACGATTACAAATACTTCTGTTTAGCACCAATAACCCATACGTCATGGCCAACCTCGTGGGTTTTCTTAGTTTCTCCCACTGCTAAAGACCCCTACGCGCAAGCGTATTATTTAAATAAAATTAAAACCATATGTTATTCCCGAAATGACCTAGTTTGTGTCGAGTGGACGTTTAATCCCATTTCTCTCTCTCTCTCTCTCCCATACGTTATGTGCACAACAGTAGGACGTTAAACCCCAATTCATTCATTTATTCCCATACGTTATGATCATTTTCAGCTTGGTGGGTTGGGTGGACGACTGGTTTAACGAGGGTAGGTAAGAGCCCAAAGTCTGCCATTGACTCAATGGACATTGTTTATAAGAATAATAATAATAATAATAATAATAATAATCGCGTCATTTTACAAGGGTAGCAAATTAGGCCTGGGGCCTTTTTCAAATTTGGCCCTTGGCACAGATCGTGCGAATGATTTCGATCATTACTGCAGGAAGAAACCGAAGAACTCGGGGGAAACCTGTCTGATCGGACGGGAGACCAAATATCCCTCTCACTTACAACGATAAAGTTCTTGCCCTGAGCTGGAATTGAACCCTTGTTGCATTGGTGAGAAGCCGCCTCTCTGTCGCCACGGCTATCCGACCAGCTTTCGATTCACCGTTGTACTTGACAAGGGAAAGGTCGCATCTCCAACCTCGTGGGGATTCTCCCGATACTCTAATTTCTACCCACGCCTAAAGACGCCTACCTCTGGAGATAGGAGCGCCTTCTCAACCACGTGGGTTTCCTACCACGCCTAAAGACCCCTACCCCTGGAGATAGGGGCGCCTTCTCAACCTCGTAGGTTTCCTCCGAGCACCCCGGTTTCCTCCCACGCCTAAAGACCCCTACCCCTGGAGATAGGGGCGCCTTCTCAACCTCGTGGGTTTCCTCCGAGTACCCCGGTTTCCTCCCACGCCTGAAGACCCCTACCCCTGGAGATAGGGGCGCCTTCCCAACCTCGTGGGTTTCCTCCGGGCACTCCGGTTTCCTCTTCACTGCTAAAGACCCCTACCCCTGGAGATAGGGCCGCCTTCTCAACCTCGTGGGTTTCCCGCCGGGCACTCCGGTTTCCTCTTCACTGCTAAAGACCCATACCCCTGGAGATAGGGGCGCCTTCTCAACCTCGTGGGTTTCCTCCGGGCAATCCGGTTTCCTGCCACGCCTGAAGACCCCTACCCCTGGAGATAGGGGCGCCTTCTAAACCTCGTTGGTTTCCTCCGGGCACTCCGGTTTCCTCCCACGCCTAAAGACCCCTACCCCCGGAGATAGGGGCGCCTTCTCAACATCGTGGGTTTCCTCCGGGCACTCCGGTTTCCTCCCACGCCTAAAGACCCCTAGCCCTGGAGATAGGGGCGCCTTCTCAACCTCGTGGGTTTCCTCCGGGCTCTCCGGTTTCCTCCCACGCCTAAAGACCTCTACCCCTGGAGATAGGGGCGCCTTCTAAACCTCGTGGGTTTCCTCCGGGCACTCCGGTTTCCTCCCACGCCTAAAGACCCCTACGGAGATAGGGGCGCCTTCTCAACCTCTTGGGTTTCCTCCGAGCACTCCGGTTTCCTCCCACGACTAAATACCCCTGGAGATAGGGGCGCCTTCTCAACCTCGTGGGTTTCCTCTGGGCACTCCGGTTTCCTCCCACGCCTAAAGACCCCCTACCCCTAGAGATAGGGGCGCCCTCTCAACCTCGTGGGTTCCCTCCGGGCACTCCGGTTTCCTCCCACGCCTAAAGACCCCTACGCGCAAGCGAATTATTGAAATAAGATTAAAATGAAACATGCTAGTCCCAAAATGACATAGTTTGTGACGAGTGGATTTTTATAGTGAAATACCACTGCAGACCAGTCATGTTTTTATTGACCTGAGTTAAGGAAGACTTTTCGATGGTAAGTAACAATAAAATGGGGTTTAACGTCTTGCTTTGCTACACCTATCGGTATAATGAAAACAGACATGCGTCGCATGCCGTATGTATATAAGGACAATCTTGCCCGCGTGAATGACCGCGTTGAGCATTAAGGGCCGTATGAATGAGAGGGGTCGGGGTCTATAACACTAACCAGTAAACTTTTATAGATATAGTTTTATTACAGAGGCAATCTTTATAGATTCTTTTTTTTTTTACAACTAAAAATAAATCAGATTTTTCATTTTTAACAATTACATTCGGTCAAGTGTTTTAATAATATTTCGATAACGAATCAATTAACGTATCTGTATTACTTCATCAACAGTAGTATAGAGGGCACTTTTCATAAAAACAAGAATGACGAACACACAATAATGTAACGATGGACATTGACTCTATTTTTCACTAAAATATATCGAGAACGTACATAAAGGTTTTCACTACTAATAAAAGGGGTCTATCTTATATAGGCTTAATGTTGGGGCCAATGTTGATTGTACATATAAAGGGGTTTTACTATACATAAAGGTCTGAAACTATACATAAAGGTCTATATTTTATTATAAAGGTTTTTAAACTATAAAGGGGCTAATTTGATATATACAATATATTACATATATTATAACAATTTATTTCTTGAAATATAGAGAATACATACATTCTATGTAATATATATTATATATATATAAATATTTACATCAACATTTTACTCTATCGACAGGTTTCATGTAAGATACCACTAAACGCGGTATGGGGAAAATTTCCCTCGTAGCACACTGTATGGCGTATTCCCGTCTTCATTAGCCCAACCGGGGGCGAAAAAGTACGGGCAAACTTTCCCTCGTAGCACACTGTATGGCGTATTGCCGTCTTCATTAACCCAACCGGGGGCACAAATCTAAGGACGTTAAACCCCATTTCACTTTGAGCCGCATTTAGTTGAAGAAACAGTCATTACAAGACACGCGGCTCAATGGGTGTTTTAAATTAAATCGTAGGAGTTCATACTGATTCATTCTAAAAAATATGAAGATTTAAAACTTTTGACGTTTGCCCGTGTTATAGAACAGATCAACATTTGACAAAAAGGAAAGGGCGGGAAAACAGGTAGAATAGACTACCCTTGTCTTCACCAGTAGACGAAAACAACTGTTTGTCTACGGTTCACACTCTTCTTGGTATCTTACATGAAAGTTGGGGGATATTTATTTCTATCATACAACAATAAACAATGGTTTAAAAATACAGCGAACAGCCGCCATCTTTTAAATTACAGCCCACAGCCGCCATATTTTAAATTACAGTCCACGGCCGCCATGTTTAAAAAAACCCAGCACACAGCCGCCATTTTTAAAATTACAGCACACAGCCGCCATGTTTAAAATTACAGCACTCAGCCGCCATGTTTAAAAATACAGCCCACAGCCGCCATGTTTAAAAATACAGCACACAGCCGCCATGTTTTAAAATACAGCCCACAGCCGCCATGTTTTAAAATACAGCCCACAGCCGCCATGTTTAAAAATACAGCCCACAACCGTCATGTTTTAAAATACAGCCCACAACCGTCATGTTTTAAAATACAGCCCACAGCCGCCATATTTTAAAATACAGCCCACAGCCGCCATGTTCTAAATTACAGCCCACAGCCGCCATGTTTAAAATTTCCGACTGTGTTATGCTTAAGTACAATTGCAAATTTAAATTTTTGCTTTAAGTATTTATCAACCGCCATGATTTCACGATTAGTGTTATAATTTAAAACATTTTAAAGCTATATGTTTTTTCCACACTGAGTATCCTTATTTCCAAATGTGTAATGATTAATATAATTGTGTTATAAAAATAGAATTTGGGTGGTATCCATTAACACGATATAACTGATGGTGTTCAACTTAAAGCTAACAATGGAGCTTCATATAGTCAATCAGATAGTTTACCATATATCTAGCTAGGCAGTATATCAAATATTCAGCTCGATAGTATATCAAATATTCAGCTCGATATTGCATCATGTATTCTGCTCGATAGTATATTTTAAATATTCAGCTAGTGTAGTATATCATCTAATTGGATAGTATATCATATATCCAGCTAGACAGTATATAATATATTCAGCTAGGCAGTATATCGCATTTTCAGCTAGATAGATATCGCATATCCAGCTAAAAAGTATATCAAATATTAAGCTAAATAGTATATTCAGCTAGATAGTATATCAAATATCAGCTAAAGAGTATATCAAATATTCAGCTAAAGAAAATATCGCTATTCAGTTAGATAGATATCGCATATTCAGCTAAAGAGTATATCGCATATTCAGCTAGGCAGTATACCGCATATTCAGCTAAAGAGTATATCAAATATTCAGCTAAAGAGTATATCTAATATTCAGCTAAATAGTATATCGCATATTCAGCTAGGCAGTATACCAAATATTAGCTAAAGGGTATATCAAATATTCAGCTAAAAAGTATACCGCATATTCAGCTAAATAGTGTATCATAATAAAGCGTTAAAAGTGTGGGCATGTGTTGATATGTGACGTTGTTGGGTTTTGATGTGTTGTTATACTTCGTTGCCGTACCTATGTACAATGATATATGTGTGGTTTAATGGTCGACAGCAAGATATTAAGTAATATATTGATAGCGATAGCCGAGTGTTGTTTCAATATATTACGCAATGTCTTAAGCTGGAGAGCATTAAACTACTTAAAATACAGACACTATCTCGCACGTGCATTTCAGTGAAATATGTCACAACAGTTCACAATTTCAGATAATGTACTATTGGCAAGATGCCCGTACATTATTTGAAATAATGGTACGCAAACATCAAAGGATGACGTATATATATCTGTTGTCCAGTGGAATATCTATCATTAAAGATGCATTATGTAAGAGTTAAAAAACATCTGACTATCATAATTGTTTCAAAAATAGATGATAAAATTCAACATATTGAAATTTCTACTAAATTCTTTTTTCTGAACGTTATGAATGTTCAGAGGGTTGATAACAAATAGCGTAAATAATGAACAAAGTCTCGGTCCTTCATTTTAAAGTTTAACGAATATATGGTGGACATTGTCTAACCAATTTAATATCCCAATCATGGCCCAGATAGTTGGTTATGTAAATAAATTTTAATGTCTTGATGATAATTTATACAACATTTTTTGAAATTGCATGTTGACAGGTTCATCTCGTGCATAATGCATCTTTAAATTATGCCTATTAGGCAATGTAATATAACTGTACGACTCATCTTGTTAGGGTTAACATTCTATATATAAATATCTATTTATTTATTTATTTATTTACAATTTAACTTCATTAAAAATAAAGCATTATTCACATATTTTTTTTAATTGTTTTTTTTATTTTTTTATTTTTTCGGTTTTTCGAAAACAACGATCTATAAATTGATAAAAAAAAAATTCAATGAACACAAAAACAAACAGTCGAACGAAAACAAATTAGACGGACTAAACATATAATAATAATTATAATTCTCTGATGCTATATAGGAGAAAGAACTCATTTAATTTGGTCAAATAAATTAAGAGCTACACACAAGGCTATCAACTGTAGGTACAAAGATCTAACTTAGGTCGGTCTATAAACCAGAAGAACTCAGCAAGGACACAAATCTCAAATTTAACTTTCTAGAATCAAAACAAAATAGAAAAAGATGGCATACACCCCGAATCAGAATAGTTATTAAATTTTTATAGCGTCGTCCAGGAAACAAATCTGAAATTTAACTTTCTAGAATCAAAACAAAATAGAAAAGATGACATACATCCCGAATCAGAATAGTTATTGAATTTTTATACCGTCGTTCAGTTTTCATTAGCCCAGTTTAGGAGCAGAACGATAGGACGTTAAACCCCATTTCATTTCATTTTATACCGTCGAAACAAATCTCAAATTTAACTTTCTAGAATCAAAATAAAATCGAAAAAGATGGCATACACCCCGAATCAGAATAGTTATTGAATTTTTATACCGTCGTCCAGTCTTCGTTAGCCTACTTTAGGAGCAGAACGGTAGGACGTTAAACCCCATTTTATTTCATTTTATACCGTCGTGATTTAGGTTATGGTTTAACGTTCCTCTGCTCTAGTTTTAGAATGTTCAATACATGAAAAGTGAGATTGGGGCCGCTTTTGTTATTTTGGTTAGGAAAATCCATAATTTCTAATATCAGTTTAATAATGCAATAGGTGAACAAGACATATTTCTTTAACATTAAAAATTATCGAAATTTTATTTTTACCGTTTTTTGTGTTTAAATTCGCTGTAAAGAAAAACGCATTCTGAAACGTTGCTTGCCGTACTTGATTTTAAGTAGAGACATCAATAAAGAATGAACAATTTTAATGGTGTATCTGAGTTCTGCGATATTACAATCACTGATATGTTTTGTTTATTTTATTGTCAAATATTTCCAATCGAACAGTGCCGCTTAGGTATCAAGGCCTTGTTTTTCGAAATCTTCACTAAAGATAAAATCCAAATTTTAGTCAATTTTGATTAGCTAAGCACAAAATCAATCTGACATTAATAAAATTTGGATTTTTATTCATCTTAGTTAAAATTTCGTGAAACTGGCCCCCGATCCACTTCTCAATACCTTTACTAAAATTAATTGATATTATTCAAAATGTGTTTATGCAATCCAGATACCGGGCACCTTCACGGAATAAACCTAACTCGTTTATTCTGTTTACTTTAGGGAACATCATTTCAAAATGGTCAACACTACACAGTAACTTTACAGAATGAACTTAATTGATATCTTTTGTTTAATTTGGGTAACATATTCAATTTTTCGCCAACGCATTCGAAATATGTCTTAGAATTAATTCCTTTACAGCCCTAAAACAATGGAATGTTAATGTATTTGTATGAGCTAATCTGATTAAAACATAGATCCAATTTCGTTACGTTTTAATAGTTCAAAATTTCGTTTTTACTTGTCTGTAGGCACTCGGCAAATCTCGACAGATTCCGGTACCCTACATCTAGACTCGACTGTATGACAGTAGTTGATATGTACCTACGACCATACATTTGCGATGCGGCTACCGGTTTACTTCAAACAATAAAACGTGTCGCTTTTAGAAAAAAGTCCAAAATTGCGTCTTTTGTAGAGTGCGTTTACCTAAAAAAGCAGAGATATTGTATCAAGGCTGCTGATTTGATAAAATTCCCTGGAAATTCAAAAACGCAATGCCAAACGTGACGTTTGTTGATACAATACACTCTCCACAGAAATCATCATTGGGACAACCATTTTTTGCATTCGGAATCATAAAAATAGATCAAATATGGCGAGATTAAGATGCGTGGCATCTGTCGAGGTTTGTCGAATGGTCTGTAGGCCATCGAAAGTATAAAAAAACGAAACGAAATATAGATCTGTATTTTAATTAGATTGTTTATGAGCTGACCTGACATGACGTATAAATAGTAGAATAGGTTATAAAATTGAAATACACAGTGACTATCGTTAATTAAAGGTTGTTTATAAATGGTTGTAAAAATAAAATTAAACAATATGTTAGTCCTGAAATGACCTAGTTGTGTTGAGCGGACGTTAAACCCTATTTCTCTCTCGATATTTATAAATAGTAGAGTAGGGTATAAAATTGACTATTGATTAAAGGTTGTTTATAAATGGTTGTAAAAATAAAATTAATATAGTAATGACTTGTGAATAAAACACATGAATCGATTAGCAGTTATATGAAATCAATAAATTAATCAATAATCAATCAATCAATAAGTAACACCAACTTTAAAAATGTATTAAAATATGCAATTTGGGACTCGCTTTGGAAACGATTATTATCGTTCCTGATGAAGCAAAAGTTATGGAAATGTCTGCTGATTCCCATAGTAACGGTTGATAGCCTGTTGTGTGACGTCATGAAGTTATTTTATTGGTCTTAATGATTGGGTGCCAGTAGTCTGTGGCACGATGTGGATGTTCCATTATCTCGTACCAATGTTCTAACTGTTCGCCATGGCTATACCACCCCAGGTCAACCTAAAATAAAAACACCATTAAATATTATTATATTTTAACAGAAATACAAGAATGACTTCTTTCATTGTGCAATTGTGCGGCTTTTTCTAGGTTTTTCGGCAACTGTTCTTTGAAATAAAAATGTCTCGGGTCATTGTGCTAAACCTCCGTATGACTAGTTCGTAAGCACCATCACTAACAAGAGAGAGCATAGTTTGATTGTGGGCAACATAAGCACCATCACTGACAAGAGAGGACATGCTTTGATTAAAAAACCCGAAGGTTCTTCTGAGATTCGAACCCATTATACTCTAGTCAATACTCTACCATGGACCCTTTGACATCCTACTCTTCTGCAACTGCTGGGGTATAGAAGACTTTCGATTTGATATTAAGAAACTCCAATATTTCTGCAACTACTGAGTGAAAGAAGACTTTCTATTTGAAAACTCATAGATATTTAGAACATCCAGTGTCCAAGTATAGACATTTAGACATACGTGTATAAAGTTAATCGAGGGGCATTGTCACGTCAAAAACTCCAATACCGCCAATACAGCATAAGTCAGAAAAGCGCCAAAGGCTTGACTCCTCAGTAAAATCTGAAGATGCTGCTACATATGGAGTTTTACGCCCTACTCTGAAGCATAAACTGGACTAATGAAGAGGAGCCGGGTCGTCTTGCAAACTCAAACGACATTTAAAAGCTCCATTTTGCAAGTAGAAGTGTTGTCAAGTCAAAAACTCGAATATAGCATGAGTCAGAAAGGTGCTAGGAATCTGCAGATGCTACATACTTTGGGGATTAACACCCCAAGAAGAGGGCAGTTGAAGATGGGTATTTTAAAACCTCAGTTTGACTAGAAATTCCATTCAATAAATAAAAGTCTTGGGCAGTTGAAGACGGTTATTTAGAAACCCCAGTTCGACTAGATGGGTATTTAGAAACCTCAGTTTGACTAGAAATTACATTCAATAAATAAACGCCTGTTTATTTTTACCTGGCCGATCTTATGAACACCTGTCATCATGTCTTTATGTAACACGTGAAAGACGAACACGTGACCCAGTAACTTGGGATTCTCTCTGTTGATATCGAACACACACTGATGATGCCAGACTGGATCCTGGGTATTCTGACGTACTTTCGTTTTATGTTTGGTTTCCCGGATACCATTCACGTACATCTCCACTTTAACATACGGATCTGAAACAAGAAATCAACAAAATGAAATAAAATAAAATGGGGTCTAACGTCCTACTGCTCTTACACCGACAATGGACGCTTTAGCCCGGCAAATGAAATGGGCCTTATTTCCTACTGCTTTGTGCCGACTGGGACTGGGCAAAGGGAAATGGACATACAACAATGTGCTAGCATGTACGTTTTAGCCGGGCAAATGGAATAAATGGGGTTTATGTCCTACAGCTCTGTAATCGCTTTCTCCAATTAAAATTCTCAAAAACAAAATGTCCGCCGTGAAACAAAATGGCCACCGTACGACGCCATAGACGTTTGAGGAGATCATAACATTTCCTTCACACTGTCCTATTTAACTTGTGAACTACGAATAATCAAATAAAATAAAACTAACAATCCGATCCGTTAGACAAAGTCCTAAAAAACGGTATTGGCAAAATAGTGTAATAAGGCAACCACAGGCACTGATATCTATTTCGAGGTTGTAACCAAAAATGTGAAGGCACTTACTTATTGCTCCGAGTAATGACACCCTAGGTAGATTTCTTCCTTCCAACACGTTGAAAACGATTTTTCCCGCCACAGGCTGATAACACCCGGATATTCTTAAATCACCTTGATGTAACTATGGGAACATAAAAAAAATAATCAGATTGGTGTTACTATAGAAACATAAAAGAGAGTAACATGGAAATAACGTAGACTCAACAGCATAATATGTGGGTGTCGTGCAGAAGCATTCTCAGACTTAAGTTGAGAATTTACTCAACTTTCATTCACTGTTTATGAGAAATATCTTGGATCCAGAAACCCAAAATTTTGCACATAGTTTCTTATTGGTGTATTTAATACATTAAAATAACAAACATTTAATAAAGGGCTATAGTTTTGTTAAAATAAGGCGAACAATTTTGAGTAAATTCTCAACTTTCAATCACTGTTTATGAGAAATATCTTGGATCCAGAAACACAAAATTTTGCACATAGCATCTTATTGGTGTATTTAACATATTAAAATAACACACATTTAATAAAGGGCTATAGTTTTGTTAAAATAAGGCGAACAATTCTCAACTTTCAATCACTGTTTATGAGAAATATCTTGGACCCAGAAACACAAAATTTTGCACATAGTTTCTTATCGGTGTATTTAACATATTAAAACAACAAACATTTAATAAAGTGCTACATTTTTGTTAAAATAAGGCGAACAATTATGAGTAAATTCTCAACTTAAGTCTGAGAATGCTTTGTGAACTCGGGGCCAGATTGACTTGGAATAACTTGGTACCACTTTAGGATATCACTTTCGTATTTGGAAGGTGATCTTACTATTTATCCACTGGATTTTGTTAATCTCAACTGCGGTTTCTGTATGAGTAAATCCCATCAGGCACACTAAGGTCACAAGATAAAAAATTCTTCTGGAGCCCAGAACGGAAACTGTTGGTTTCAGGAGAGAGCAGCGTTTCCGCCTGTTCTCCCGTGAATGGTAAATTATTAATGGTTCTGTTAGTGCAAGCCAGCGCGCTCACCGGGTGACTTCGGAGTGGAGGGATGCACTCTTGTACAAATAACAGAGGTCGTCAATACGTTTTTGGTTAGAAGTTATTTTAACTATAAAGTTATATGGTAGATCTTAATTCAACCCAATTGACCGTAATGGCACTGAGATGAACTGCGGTGAACTTCTGGCCTGACCGGAAGTTGGGACCGCGGCTTAAAGTTCAGGCTGCAAAGACAAAGAGGTCAAATGTCAAATTTACTTACCCTGTATACTGTTTGAGGATAAAGAGTTAAGTCGACTTGTCCAGTACTCAGGTTTTCTACATCCATTAATCTTACTGATCCGACTCCGACAAGATGGCGACGTGACACGTGATGTGATGAATACACCTGGAATTCTATGGCCGAGTCTTCATTTATTTCACTCGGTACGATATCCTTTATGCAAAATTTCTCCAAAAATAACGGATTCTGAAACACGTGAAAGAATAAAAGGAATTAGTAGAATATAATAAAACAATTGGTTACGAATATGATAATAATAATAATGAGGTTTTATATAGCGTCTTCTCCATGTTGATATATGCTAAAAACGCTTTTAGTAATGGCCCTACTGGTACCCCTGTAAAAACAGCGAAGTCTTTAGTGCGGATTTAGACTGTTGATTCTTGATCTGTTGTGGAAGTTCATTCCATAATCTAGGACCAGCTGAACTGAAAGACCTATATCGTATAGCTAGTTCCGAAATGACCTAGTTGTGTTGAGTGGACGTTAAACCCCATTTTTCTCTCTATATGGGATAGCGCACAGATGTAAAAAAGAGTGTCAAACCGTTACTACGAGGCGATTGGGTACCATAGTTGGTGCATAGCGACAGAGCCAACCAAGTGATGATTTGACAAGTGTGTCTCAAATCTTGAATACAATTTTATTTGAACATGTGAAACTTTTTTATCGACCGAAGACGCCTGAAAGCTGTAATTTCCTTCTAAGTTCATCGACAATAAATATGGTTCTTGAAAAGAAAGTCATGTCTGAAATCGTTCGCATGTTACTCGGAACCTTTTTGTTCCTAACGAAGACAACAAAAAACGTTAATTTCCCTTTAAGCTCATCACTAAGAAATACGACCCTTGATGAAATGTCATGTCACCCCAAAAGCTTTAATTCCAGTTCATCTTTTCAGTAATAAACAAAGCCCTTTAGAAGATGTCATATCACGATTAAGAACGTCCATTTGTAACTCAGGGCAACACTTTTAGACGTGGATTGTCTGGCATTGTGAAGGATATATTCACGAGTATCAAAGGCATTAACAGTATGACGTCATTGTTAAAAGAGATTCTAAATATCAGAGTTTACATGTCTAGTTTCATTAAAATAGAAATATCGTGTTAGGATATTCAGATTTATAGATAATTACCCCCCCCCCCCCACCGTTCACCACTGACCAGCATCTGTCTTGTCATCTGATAATTTATATTATTTATTTTTTCCTTATAAATGTCTACAAAACATTTCCCTTGTATAAAAATATATGTATTATTTTCCTTTTAAATGTATATACATGTAATGTATTATTTCTCTTACAAAAATATATGCATTATTTTCCTTATAAAAATAAATATGCATTATTTCCCTATAATTTAATGTATTATTTCTCTTACAAAAATATATGTATTATTTTCCTTATAAATGTATATAATGTATTTCCCTTATAAAAATATATACATTATTTCCCTTATAAATGCTTAAAATGTATTATTTCCCTTTTAAAATATATACATTATTTTCCTTATAAAAAATATATGTAATATTTTCCTTATAAAACATGTGTATTATTTCTCTTATAAAATCATGTGTATTATTTCCCTTATAAACGTATTTAATGCATTATTTCTCTAATAAAAATATATACACTATTTTTCTTTTAAACGTATTTTATGTATTATTTCCCTTATAACAATATATACATATTTTCCCCGACAATGGTAAATACATGAGTTTCCTTATAAACGTATACGGGCCGGTAGCCATCCCATAAAATTTGGTGGGGCTACGGTATTTTTGGGAGAAGCTGGGGATGTAGCCGCTAAGAACGCTCCTAAGAAATCATTTTTTTGGCGAAATAGGTGGGGGGGGGGGGGGAATTTGATTTTTCGGGCCCCAACGTATATAATGTATTATTTCTCTTATAAAAATATTTAAACTATTTCCCTCATAAAAATATATAAACTATTTCCCTCATAAAAATATTTAAACTATTTCCCTCATAAAAATATATACACTATTCAACTTATAAAAATTATACATCATTTTCCCTTATACATTATGTCCTTTCTAAACGTATTTGCATTATTCCCCGTATGTGTACACGGGACCTTAAATAATAATAATAATAATAATAATAATAATAATAATAATAATAGTAATAATAATAATAATCGCGTTATTTTTCAAGGGTAGCAAATTAGGCCTAAGGCTTTTTTCCAATTTGGCCCTTGGCACAGATCGTGCGAATGATTTCGATCATTACTGCAGGAAGAAACCGAAGAACTCGGGGGGGGGGGGGGAACCTGCCTGGTCGGACGGGAGACCGAATATCCCTCTCACTTACAACGATAAAGTTCTTGCCCTGAGCTGGGATTGAAATCGTTGCATTGGTGAGAAGCCGCCTCCCTATCGCCATGGCTATCCGACCTTGGTTTTTAGTTCCACTCGAATTAGTATAGAGAGCTGTCATTATCGGGCTCGCCATCCTGCATCACTGACAAGGCGAAACAACGCCGGAAAATCCTGATGAGCTTTCTCGGCCAATACAGGCATCTTACTAAGAATAGCGAACCAGCGCCTTACCCACTTAGCTACCATGGCTCATTTTCCTTTAGAATACCATCAAGTTTTCCATTGATGTTTTATTTTTAATAAACTCTGGTCATTTCACGAGTGGAAAAAAAAAACGGGCCATCCAATTGTGTTCGTAACAGCGAGATTTTTGGTCGCCATGACGACGTTTCTTTTCAATGCATTCTATTTGCTTAATACTCTCTTTAAGCTTGGGCATTCAGGAAGTTGTCGAGGTTTCTATTCGTTAAGCTATTAGGTTCTTGCCTTTGTTAATGGCTAAAAATAACTGATAATTTATCTTCGTAGTTGAAGAAGTTGTTTAAAAGATTATCAAGTATAGAAAGATGAAAATCCCTTAATGCACAAAACAAAATGGCGTCTAAAAAACAAATCAAACGATTCCTGTTGTCCCCTTTGTTTTTAAATGAAATGTTCTCTAAAATGTATTCGCTATATATTGGCCACTGAAAGACTGTTTGATGTTGAAATGAATTTTTTTTATATAATCAATTATTTGTTGTTTTTTCTTATTTATAGTTTTTTTTGTTATTGTGATGGACAAAAAAGGATGAAAAGACTCTGACGTCATTCTGAATGAGATGACGCAAACCATATTTTATCTAGCAATATATCATTATGTTGACTGCTGTTTCTACGTCGTGACTCAAGGTAGATAAAATAAGGTTTAACGTCCAACTTCTCTGTCACAAACGGCTCAATTTGTTTTACAAAGTTAAAGACAGCCGACTATTATCTTTGTCCAAGATGACTAAAAGTTGAAAGGTTGACGTCACTTTCAAATGTTTACCAACAAATTAAGATGGCGTTTATAACGTCAAAAAAGATTACTTCTGTATCTATTTAAGCTAAGTGTGGAATATTTGTTATCCAGATATACTTTAAACACCTTTATTTATTTTTCTTATACTTCAAAAAAATGTTTTAGATTTTTTTTTGTCGGAGGAAAAAAGTTAATATTTGGCAGAATTAAGAAGCATAGATGTCGTCTTTATCAGTGATACTAGCGGCCAAGCAAATATTCACTGCGGGATCAGTGTGCAAACGGCTAATGAAGAAGTGTATATGTTATGCAGTGTGCTATGCAATCGGATTTACCTTTAGTTAAAGCAGCTGGTCAACCTTTGCATTTCTCGACCCCGCCACTCACCCTGAACTCATATGTCCCCGTATGGTTTCTTATTTTGCATAATTGATGTTACTATCTTGTGTATGGTGATCGAGTTCTTCGGTTTCTTCCTGCAGTAATGATCGAAATCATTCGCACGATCTGTGCCAAGGGCCAAATTGGAAAAAGGCCTCAGGCCTAATTTGCCACCCTTGTAAAATGACGCGATTATTATTAAAATTATTTTTGTAAAAAAATCAATGATATGACGTCATCGATATCAAATGGAGGGCTTACCTTTGTTTTAGAGAATGTTTTTGTCCTATATTTAACAGCCCTTCCAGGAACAAGAAACGCCTTGACGTAAGGATTGACGTCGACATCTTTGGGAATACCAGGAATGATCAAATTCTGGGCCTACAAAAAAAAGAGAAAAAAGTACTTGATTTGTGAAATTAAAGTAGCAATACAAATCAATTCCGCCCAGCCTTTGTACGGATTTAAAACATAATATATTATGGGCATCAGTCATCGTATTGAATCTTAAAAAACATCCACAACGTTTGAAAACTTTAATTCTTAAATTGGTAACTACCAAAATAATAGTCTCTATCATCCAAACAAATATTCTACGAATATTAGTCTAGATGGGTCCTCAAAATTTGACGGAAAGTCGGTCATTGTCTGGATTATCCAGTCTTTTAAGTTAACACGTACTGAATCTAACAAAACATCTCGCCTGTCAACAATGAAACTCTCTAAGGTTTTGTTTGTAAAGGTTTTAATTGAAATGGCAAATTTCTATCGTCATGAATCAGACGTATGGCTTCTCACAATCTTCTTAATTCTTCATCGCAATTCATGATTTTTCCAACATCTCTATTTTGTTTCTAATAATAGATGTGCCAGGTGAATTGTGGAATATATTTCAACCTCGCTTTGTGGAATCTATCAAATTCGGCCCGGCCTCATAAGATCCAGCACTTACCGAGACTTTAGCCAAAAGGTTCCATTGCCCATGCGTAACCGGGAGTTTGTTTTTTTATGGGGTAGATAATCCAGTAAATTTTTGTCAAAAATTTAGAACCGACCCAGACGTTGGAGGCTAGGGGCTCTGGGTAACCGAGACTACCAAAATAACCTTTCGGGGGAAGTGACGTTACAGAAAACTCTAATTCTTAAATTTGTAACTACCAAAATAACGTTTGTTTGCAGTATCTGGTTCGTTACAGAATAACAGTAGGCCTAGGGTATCGGTGAGGTTTGGAAAACTTTAATTCTTTAGTTGGCACCGTAACTAACAGTACCCAAAATAACGCTTTTTACGATATCGGGGTCGGTGACGTCATATAAAGGTCAACAATGGATTATTCATGAATATTGCAAATAACGGCACTTAATATATTCAACATTTAGTATGATAAAAAAAACACTGACGACATAAGTAACTAACAGTACCAAAAATAAAGACTTTTTACAATATCAGGGTAAGTGACGTCATAAAAGGTAGGTCAACAATGGATTATTCATGAATATTGCAAATAACGGCGTTTAATATATTCAACACTTTGTATGATAAAAAAAACCCTGACGACATGAGCAGCCTAGCTTCTCGTATTACCATAAAAGAAATAAACTTGTAGGCGTTGTGTAAGTCGTGTCACTTTGACCAATTAGACTCGTTTCATCTTTTCTACGGTTTCCACTTCTATTTTGGAAATGTCAAATTTAATTCAAAATTATATTTTTATTAACAACGGTTAACGATGGTCGTGTTATACCATAGACCACGACTTGGTTGCTATTTTTATATTGATAAAACATATATAATTCGGAATCTTAACATAAAAAACCTAATTGTCTATTCTGTATATACGTTACTAACTATGTGTGCAAGCCATTACTTTTTTATTTGAACCACAAACCTATCATCTGTGGCACTAATTATTTATGCCGCAAAACATTACTATTGCATTTGCGTCGCAAAACAATACTATTTCATTTGTGCCGCAAAACATTACATCTTATTTGTGCTGCAACACATTTGTGTCGCAAAACTTTACTAAATCATTTGTGGCGGAAATATAACTAATTAATTATGCCGCAAAACATTACTATTTCATTTGCGCCGCAATACATTACTTATTTATTTATGCTGCAAAGCCTTACAAACTCATTTGTGCTGCAACACATTTGTTGCGAAAATCTTTACTATATCAATTGTGCCGCAAAATATTACTTTTTTATTCTGCCGCAAAACATTATATTATTGAGGCACAATAAAATAGTATTTTAGTGTGCCGCAAAACATTACTATTTGAATTTGCCGCAAAACATTACTATCTTATTTGTGCCACAAAACATTACGTTTTTTATTATGCCGCAAAACATTACTATCTTATTGTACCTGAAAACAATACTAGTTTTATTATGCCGCAAAACATTACTATTTTGCTGTGCCGCAAAACATTACTATTTTGTTGTGTCGCAAAACATTACTATTTTGTTGTGTCGCAAAACATTACTATTTTATTTTGCCACAAAAAATTACTATTTTGTTGTGTCGCAAAACATTACTATTTTGTTGTGTCGCAAAACATTACTATTTTGTTGTGTCGCAAAACATTACTATTTTATTGTGCCTCAAAACATAATTATTTTATTATGCCGCAAAACATTACTATTTTATTTTGCCGCAAAACAATACTATCAGCGATAAAAGAACATTTATCGAAACGTCGCTCTATATTTATTATAAACCAATGAATTTACTACACTGTTTAACGTCAATTGTTTTGCATATTTTATTGACCAGTTTTCCTACACTGGCGTCTAGAAAAAAGCAATGTTTTTAATTATATCCTGATTTTGGAGGAGCGTGGGCGCAGCAGATTGTGGTTTAACCCGACTTAACGTTCTATAATCGGTGTATCAGGAGATCCATCAGTCGCCTCCAGCACCAGAAACCGGTTAGACGGTCGTTTTAGCTACTCAATTAACACCAGTTGACACTCGATATTACAAACGATAATTGAACACCCTTTAGCTATAGGTCATTCAGCTTATATTCATTACCCTGGAAGTATGAAGCCATGTCGGACTGGTACATATGGTGCTGATCCCCAGGGGGTGGCCTAGTGGTAGGGGGTGCCGCGCTTCGACCTGTAGCTGGCCGGTCACCTCTGGCTCGCGGCTGTGGTTTCGAGCCCTGGTGTGAGCGTATGTGGGTTTCCTCTGGGCACTCCGGTTTCCTCCCATTGCTAAAGACCCCTACGCGCAAGCGAACTATTGAAATAAAATTAAACCATATGTTAGTCCCGAAATGACCTAGTTGTGTTGAGTGGACGTTAAACCCCATTTCTCTCTCTCTCTCTCTCTCGCTGGTTCGCGGATTGGTTTCGATCCTGATGAATCAAGCTAGTATATATCCATTACCCTTGAACGTTCGAGCCAATATGTGCTGGTTCATTAAGTTTGTTTCCATATACCCTTAACCATGGCTCGGTAGATATCGCGCTGGGGGATTTCGAGTTCGATCCTGATATACCCTGCTAGTATCTATTATCCTGGACATACACTGGTGGCGCGGTAGGTCGGGGTGTTGAATAGGCATATTAAGTTAGACATCATTAACAGTTATTAAGCTCTGGTACTCTCGTTCATAAACGACTTGATCTCGCCTTAACTAAGTACATCTTTATAAAACTCGCGGCCGTTGCTTGAAGGACATGGTGGTACTCATGTCTTCATTCGCCCATTCGGGAGAGAGAGAGAAGTGGGGTTTAACGTCCAATCAACATAAATAGGTCATTTGGGACTATTCGCTTGCGCGTAGGGGTCTTTAGCAGTGGGAGGAAACCGGAGTGCCCGGAAGAAACCCACGAGGTTGAGAAGGCACCCCTATCTCCATGCCACATACGCTCACACCAGGGCTCGAAACCACAGCCGCAAGCCAGAGATGGCCGGCCAGCTAGGGGTCGAAGCGCGGCACTCTAGACCACTAGGCCATCCCAACATCCCTCAGTCGGGAGAGAACAGTAGAAACGTCCAACCCTAGGTCACCTATTTATCAATATTGATTTACTTTCTAAAGCAAATAACAAATTAACTACAATTTAAACCCTCAACTAGGAATTTATTATTCAAATCTGACACATGTATCGATCCATACTCCTAAAATGGAATTCTATTAGAGTAAAATATATCGATTCGTTGTTAATTTCAGGGTAATCAGAGGTGAACTACAATTTAAAGCAGTAATGTAAACTTATTGAATTTCTAGAGTACACCGTTATTGAAGACTACGTTAAACATACATTATGCAAGAGCTACATCTGCGGCTCTGCCTATTTCAGGGCTTTCTTTTTTAAGGCCTGGGGGGTTGAGATGGCCTCGTGGTCTAGAGTGCCGCGCTTCGCCCTCTAGCTGGCCGGCATCCTCTGGTTTGCGGCTGTGTTTTCGAGCCCTGATGTGAGCGTATGTGGCATGGAGATAGGGGCGCCTACTCGACCTCGTGGATTTCCTCCTGGCACACCGGTTTCCTTCCACTGCTAAAGACCCCTACGCACAAGCGAATTATTGGATGACCGAGATTTAAACGGATTTTGATATCCGAGAGATTTAAATATAATTAACGATAATTTGGATAATCGAGGCTTAATCTCGGTTGACAGGTGAGAGAGTGAGAGAGAGAGAGAGACCTGTACTCGATCTGTTCAGCCATCTTGAACAGTCTCCAGGAAAAGGATTATGAATTAGCAACAAGCAACAAACTACTTACAGAAAGCAACTCAGAAACAAAACGAGCAGAAATAAGCTTAGAAGAAACAAAAAAAAAAGCGCTTTTGTTTTAAAACAAGTGAGAACATATTGACCATTTTATGTAAACCAATTTCATGTGACTTCTCCATTCGGTGAAACATGATTTGACATCCCTTTTTTTAAAACGTCACGATGCTAAAACTAATTAAGCGTTAGACATTCAATTAGGAGTGAAGTTGTCATGTTACTTCTCAAAGATTTGACATTCTTTTTTAAACCATCACGATGACAACACTAATTGAGCGTTAGAAATTTAATTTGGAAAGAAGTTGTCAAGTACCATGCTTGGGTCGTTTTAAAGCCCCAATAACACTCTTGTTGTAACTGAATAATATATTCCAAACTTTATTCTGGTCAACAATTTGTACTATTTTACAATATTATTTCAATTAAAAAATGATACAAATTTCATCTTAACACACCTAATTTTAAAATTTGGAAAAATTCAACTACATGCCGTAACATGGTTTGAAAAGCCTTACGTAAGCGTTTCAAATGCAACATGGATTTAAACATATTTTCGAAACCTTTAGACAAGTAAGATAGGTTGTAATGGATAATTTACATAACAGGTAGGACACTTAAATATCTTGTAGTTAGAATAAGGCTATTTTTTTTCTGGACCTGTCAAGCCAGCAAGAGTGTTATTGTCCCTTTAAGATAATGGCTATTTTGTTAAATTATGTACTACATTTTTCTGAGTCACCCGATGCATGTACAGTGTAAATAAATTCACGATTTATCACCCAATAATACATTCTACAGTATATATCGCTTGTTTGATAAATTTCATAATCTACAGCTTTATCTCCTTTACATGCATGTGATTGGTCAATCAAAAAGGAACTACTTTCTCATTTTCAAAAAACAGTTTTTTTTATTAAAAGTAACTTCTTTCTTATTAAAAGGGAACTATTTTGATTTAATTGACCTAGATGGAAATACTGGGTCAATATAAAGGACTTTGCCATGGTTGAATTGCTGTCAAACAATTTGATGTATCACTACGCCATAATGTATTCAGGTTCAGTAAAAGTAAAATCTATAGCAAAGAATTACATTTATTTAATTATGCATGTAAGAAGGGATTGGGTGATAAATAAAATCTCCTATATCAAAAAAAGACTCATAGGAGATTCTCTATTTATTGGGGAGTTAGGGGCGCCTTCTCAACCTCGTGGGTTTCCTCCGGGCACCCCGGTTTTCCCCCCACTGCTAAATACCCCTACGCGCAAGCGAATTAGTCCCGAAATGACCTAGTTGTGTTGAGTGGACGTTAAACCCAATTTCTCTCTCTCTTTCTTTCTATTTATTGGAGTGATTTTTCAGGAACTGTTATCTTGTATTTTGTAATTATGAAAATAATGAGTGTGTTTGTGAAGCAACCGTGGCAGTCATTTAATTAATATATTGACAATAATGGAAGAATATAATTATTCTAATGAAGTCTGTGATAAAGAAGAAATAAACGAGATTATAGAGTATTTATGTACAAAATAATTAAATTTAATTTAATTGTATTTATGAAACTGTATATAATATAATTGAAAAATTATTGTAAATATTATTATTAGTATTACGACCATTATTATTATTATTACATCTGTACTTCTGTATGTATACCTTTGTGTATGAAATAAGTAAATATTAATAATATGCGCTTATATCTATAGAATTTGAATTCAGGGCGAAACATTAAGTCTATACACCGAGGCTCCTTAATGAACAAAATTATAGTCTAGAAGCAGGTGGATTTATGATATGTCATTATCGGTAAATCACCGTATCTCACTTTTAAACTACAGGTTGTCTCCACCGCGGACTCATCCTGGTCCCCCGTCTTCAATTAGCCCAGGTTAGGTGCTTAAGCGTAGGACGTTAAACCACATTTCATTCATTCATTCTCTTCCGGGTTCAAAGTCCGCAACACGCCCCCCCCCTGCTTATTGAAGAGAGAGAGAGAGAGAGAGAGAGAAAATGGGTTTAACGTCCGCTCAACACAACTAGGTCATTTCTGGACTAACACATGGTTTAATTTCATTTCAATAATTCGCTTGCGCGTAGGGGTCTTTAGCAGTGGGAGGAAACCAGAGTGCCCGGAGGAAACCCACGAGGTTGAGAAGGCGCCCCTATCGCCATGCCACATACGCTCACACCAGGGATCGAAACTACAGCCGCAAGCCAGAGGTGGCCGGCCGGCTAGAGGTCGAAGCGCGGCACTCTAGACCACTAGGCCACCCCCCCTGCTTATCTCTTACTCTTCTATTTGTGTTAAACGTCCGCTTCCGCCGATGGTGATATCGCAGACATGTTGTGTTGTCTTATTTATATTATGATTAGCACATGCACATGGCTCTGTGTCATGGCAGAAAACCGGAGTACCTGGGAAAAACCTGCGAGGTTGAGAAGGCGCTCATATCTGCAAGCCACATGCACTCACGCCAGGAATAGAAACCACAAGGACAAGTCAGCTGGAGTCCGAAGTGCGACACTCTAGACCACCCCCCACCCTCTCTTAGCTCGATTACATCTCTTATATACGACTACCGAAAGTCTATAAATATAAGTAGTAAGTGACTTTCAAAGGTGGAAGTTTAAATTTTTACAAATAACTCAAAAAATTTAACGGCCACTCGACACATGTTATGTAATTACAAACCTAACATATGGTATAATTTTATTTCAGAGGGTTGGGGTTGGGAGGTTGGAGGGTGCGGATGACACCGCGCGAACCCAAGAGATTGGGCAGGCGACCCAACTCACCAGTTGGGAATCTTAACCATGCCGCTTGACCCAATAACATATCTAATAGTAAGTGCGGGAGGACCGCACTACACACAAAACAAAAATCTACAAGATAAACCTGCGGACTTAAGACAGAAAACAGACATTGGAAAAAACAAACAATTATCAAATCAAGTGAATGGATCCGGGGGCCAGCCGTAAGCGTCCACTGCGGCTGCGCTGTACAGTCCCGGGCCTGTTGTGGTACAGGCTTCACTAAAATGATTCACAAAAAAAAGACGTAACAAAAAAAAAGTAACTCATATAGGGCGTTATAGGAACCCGTGTAGGAGGCACCCCTAGGGATTGGACTAATTATGGCCTCCTCTTATCTGTGTCAAATGGAGTAAGATACATATTAATATTAATGTTCAGGATGGTTGAACGCGTGGGTGTTACATCATAGTGGCAGTGTTTGAGTCAATCCTGCACATGGCAAAAAGGCTAGTCTGTCCAATCTTTCCTGGGTTTTCCATAGCGAAAGACCCCTGATCCAGCGAATTATTGAAATGAAAATGAACCATCTCTCTTTCCCTCTCTCCCCTCTCTCTCTCTTCCCTTCTCTCTCCCTCTTTCTCTCTCTCTCTCAAACAACCCTATATATACGCGAACTGCTGAACTATTGCCAGAAATGTTTGTGTGTAACAAGTGCATTAACTAATGTCAAACCAGAATTCTGGTAAATTCTGGTAAATTCAATCTCTGCAAACAGAATTGTTAAATACCGATTTATATTGTTGAAATAAATAGAATTAGTACTGATCCATAGGTAGCTAATGGAGGTGTGAGGGATAATAAGAATTGACAGTAACTAGTCGGCGGGATTAGATTATTGTTTTGTTATTGAAAGATGTGAATTCAGTGAGACAAGATTGGGTGAATCTTGTTAGTTATTAGGGTTGATAACACGTTAAATAGATTATCATTAATCTGATTGAGGAGAGAGAGAGAGAGATAGAGAGAGAGAGAGAGAGATTGGGTGATAAGATGAAATTTGTATCATTTTTTAATTGAAATATTGTAAAATAGTACAAATTATTGATCAGAATAAAGATTGGAACATATTATTCAGTTACAACAAGAGTTGTATTGGGGCTTTAAACAACGGTTTATGAGAAAAGTGTCACGGTGCTTTATTCTTTATAATCAGATATCGGATGGTATTGGCATTCAAAGCGCGAAATGATGATATCGACGTGTGGGATTTCATTACAAAAATTGACGTCAAACGGGGTGCTGGATTTCTCTCTTTACAAATCTCAGTGTGTATGTCAATCTCGAACCAGAAAAAATTTGGAGAAAGAAATTTCTCTGGTGACACTGGGTAGCCATTTTCCCGGAAGGGACGAATCAGACGACTGTCCCGTGACATGTATTTATTTTACGTTTCCGGATGATTGAATCACTTAAAAATATAGACACGTGTAGAAAAATAGATCTTTACGAAAACTTATTTTTTTACATTTAGGATCCACTTTTGTTATGTCAGCGAGTTGACTTTGACTCAAGAATCATTTCACAACAAACAAAACGACGATCCGACATCTTGTTTTCGAGAAAAAGACCCCAAAAAGATTGTCCAATCAGAGGTCAGCATGGGCGGGGCTTACGCGTTAAAAAATCTGAAGATAATGGACGGTCTTTGGCCCCAGAGGCCTCCGGCCCCGCGGCTGACTCTGGGAACGAGATTTATTTTGTGTATGTATACCTACGCAATTTAGAGACGATAAAGACATCATTCATAGTCAACTGTCAAGTTTCCATAACAGGTGCTTTCTATACCCCCCCCCCCCCTCTGCAAAAATTCCTGTATCCGCCCCTATGTAAGGAACGAGAACTGTGTATTGGACACAATTTTGCGACCACTAAGTATACTTGAAATTTCCATCCCGAGATTATAGCCTCAAGTTCACAAAGCATTCTCATAATTGTTTGGCTTATTTTAACTAAGATATAGCCTGTTATATAACTTTTGTTGTCCCAATGTATCAAATAGATAATAATAATAATAATAATAATCACGTCATTTTACAAGGGTAGCAAATTAGGCCTGAGGCCTTTTTCAAATTTGGCCCTTCGCACTGGCCCTTCGCACATATCGTGCGAATGATTTCGATCATTACTGCAGGAAGAAACCGAAGAACTCGGGGGAAACCTGCCTGATCGGACGGGAGACCGAATATCCCTCTCAATTACAACGATAAAGTTCATGCCCTGAGCTGGGATTGAACCCTTGTTGCATTGGTGAGAAGCCGCCTCTCTATCGCCACGGCTATCCGACCACCTCAATAAGAAACTATGCAGAAAAGTTTTGTGTTTCTTGATGAAAGATATTTCTCATAAACAGTGATTGAAAGTTGAGTAAATTCTCAATTTAAGTCTGAAAATGCCTTGTGAACTTGGGGCCAGGTCCTTCAGTCTTCATTAGCCCAGTCGGCGTATGGCGTTAAAGTACACCTAATATCAGCTCTTGTACTTAAAGATACATGACTTGTAAACTTGGGGCCTGATGATTCAAGTAATAATATATACATGTACCCTTTCTTACCAAAAGTTGTTTATACTCTCAATTTAATTCTGAGAATGCTTTGTGAACTTGGGGCCTGATGATTCGAGTAATAATATATACACTGTCTTACCTCGATGATGATAACGGTTATAACATATGGTTTGATTTTATTTCAATAATTCACTTGCTCGTAGGGGGTCTTTTAGCAGTGGGAGGAAACTGGAGTGCCCGGAGGAAACCCACGAGGTTGAGAAGGCGCCCCTATCTCCATGCCACATACGCTTACACCAGGGCTCAAAACCACAGCCGGCCAACTAGAGGTCGAAGCGCGGCACTCTAGACCACTATGCCATCCCAACCCCCCGAATGCTTTGTGAACTTGGGGGCCTGATGATTCCAGTAATAATATATACACTTTCTTACCTCGATGATGATAACGGTTATAGCATGTTTATCGTCTGTAAACTGTAACTGGACTTTAAGTTTACCAGTCGGGCTGACAGGTGGAGCGTAGCGAGGCACCAATTCATCCAGATTCAGATCATGCAGAGCTACAGGTGTATCAGGCAACCCAATTCCGGGACTTCTCTAAAATATACAATATTAATATAAAATGAAAAATTAAAAAAGTTATTCCGGGACATATTCGTAGCCAGAGCACTTAGGCTTAGGTATTGTCTAAAATATACAATATCAATATAAATGAAAGACGTTATTCGTAACCACAGTATTTAGGTTTGGATTTATATGGCTAGGGTACATGTTTATTGGGATATTCTGTATAACAAAAACCAGAGCTAGGGTTTAGGGTTGCATATATTAGTACACTGTACAGTAAACACACACCAGAGTTAGGATAAGGATAGCTCTGTTATGTTAAATTATCATTATTTACAATGCATCATCAATGAGGTTAGAGTTATTCGTTAAATACCGTTGTTATGAAATACGGCCATACAAGGCTATACTAATTTACATATTTTAAATACTGTCCACTCAACACGACTAGGTCATTTCTAGAGGTCGGAGTGCGGCACTCTAGACCACTACCCCCCCCCCCCCCCCGGGTTAGCTATTGTAATTCGATGTCCAGGTAAAATGTCCCCCATAACACAACCGGATGGTGTATACCCGTCTTTATAGGCTAGCTCGGGGGGTTGGGATGGCCAAATGGTCTAGAGTGTCGCGCTTCGATCTTTAGCTGGCCGGTCACCTCTGGCTTGCGGCTGTGGTTTCGAGCCCTGGTGTGAGCGTATGTGACATGGAGATAGGGGCGCCTTCTCAACCTCGTGGGTTTCCTCCGGGCACTCCGGTTTCCTCCCACGGCGAAAGACCCCTACGCGCAAGCGGATTATTGAAATAAAATTAAACCATGTGTTAGTCCCGAAATGACCTAGTTGTGTTGAGTGGACGTTAAACCCCATTTCTCTCTCTCTCTCTCTCTTATAAGCTAACTCGGTGCACACAAGACAAGAAGCTGTTGTCAGATTGGTTGTTTAAAATACAGAGATCTAACACGTGAGATAATACGGTTTGTGATTGTATCTATTTCTGTTCATGGTGAGATTAGCGACGTCTCTAAGAATAACCATTACCGTCGCCCAGTGATATAATTAGGTTCTGGTGTCAGGGAATAATTCTTGTTATAATCCAATATACCACCCGAGAGTCGAGAGACCTCTTCATCGTAGTAAGACCCGCACTGATCCCGCAGTGAATATTCGCTTGGCCGCTAGTATCACTGATAAAGACGACATCTATGCTTCTTAATTCTGCCAAATATTAACGTTTTTCCTCGGACAAAATAAATTCTAAAACATTTTTTTTGAAGTATAAGAACAATAAATAAAGGTGTTTGAAGTATATCTAGATAACAAATATTTCATACTTAGCTTAAAAAAATGCAGAAGTAATCTTTTTGACGTTAAAACCCCATCTTAATTTGTTTGTAAACATTAGAATGTGACGTCACCCAATGACCTGACCTTTCAACTTTTAGTCATCTTGGACAAAGATAAAAGTCGGCTGTCTTTAACTTTGTAAAACAAATTGAGTAAGACCATGGAAATAACAATGGACCACTAAAACTGAGTATGACGTCATCACGGCCATGTTGGAATTGTGACGTCGCTTCCATCCCGTCCAAAGGCAAATTGAGTTAGGACAAAATTTGTAGTTACTGGGGTGTATTCTGGATGTCTGAATGGGATTGGGGAACAGGCTTAGCCTATGTAAAACCCCTCTCCCTGCTGTACTAGATATTCCATTTATTTGATTTTGTAAGAAGTAGGCTAACACCCATGACACAGCCTAGCAACCCCCTTCATTTGCCTAGTATGCCACATACGTTTTCCTTTGTTTTCTCAAAATAAGAAAAAAGTGAGTTACCAGATGCTGCCTTTTGTCGGGAGAGTTCTTGTCAAGGTAAAAGAGTTGCTAGTTTAAGCACCTTATCTCTACAAAACAGGGTCTTTTTAAGGTTTATCATGGCGGAGGCTATACTCTATTGAGGGTCGTCTTTCGCGGGGTTGGGGGTCGCTATCCCCAGCCAACGGAGGTCGAAATAATTTGAAAAATAGAAAACATTTTGGTGCATTCTGGCATATCATCCACCTCCAGACCCCTCGAGGACGGTTTAATCTGAGGGCCGGGGCATAATTCGATACCGCCTAAAGTCTGAATGCGAAACAAATCAAATAATAATTAATGGAATATGGTGGATTGGGCCTATTGCGCGAGCGTGGCGTGTAAATCTTTGAAATCTATTCAGCAAAGAAATGATCGCCCCGCCTAGCCATCTCTTTCCTGAATAGCTTATTAGTAGGTTCTTCAGAAAAGGCGATTTCTTGATTGATGATTTTCATGCCAATGCAATGACTGCATTCTCATTCAGTAGTGGATTAGGCAGTAACAGTGTATAGAAAACGATTGACTCGGAATGGGGGGGGGGGGGCTTTCCCATGACCAGAGGGGCACTTTTGCCAGATGTGGGGCCCTTTTGCATGCCTTTACGGCACCCTAACTAGGGTTAAATTTAATTTTTCTCATCGGTTTTAGAATTTTCTCCCTTTTTTTTTTCAACATCTTTGATTTGTTTTCATGAGAAGGCTGACGTCTCCAGCGCCTCACCTATAAAACGCTTATGCTATAAAAGAATTTATAAGAATATGATTAGAAAGAAAAAAGAAAATTATGTAGTTGATATTTCAAACTAGGTTACTCCGAACAAGAAAAATGAAGGAAATGTTTTGAGAACATGTTATTATATTGGTTTTTCTTCACGCAGCGGATTTAATTAGTTTATGAAGATGTAAGGACGCCATTACTGAGATGTATTTTCTCATTAGTTCGAGCTTCTCATATAACATGTTTTTTTTTAAAATTTATTACGTTACGGTAATTGTAAAGTGTGCGTGACGCAGGTTCTTTCTTGCTCGTGATTAAATAATGCTATTTATATTCACGGAGGAAAAAATTTGTTTTCATTTTCATCACAAGCATATCATAATGTCGTCGCTTTAGCAACGTATATGTGAATCAAGACAATAACAATCTTGATGGCTTGACAGGTCAAGAAAAAAAAATAGCCCTATTCTAACTACCAGATGTTTAAGTGTCCTACCTGTTGTGTAAAGTATCCATTACATCCTATTTTACTTGTCCAGAGGGTTCGAAAATGTGTTTAAATCCAAGTTGCATTTGAAAATGTTTACGTAAAGCCAAAACCATGTAGGTTTTTTTAATTCCGTGTGTGAAGATGAAATTTGTATCATAAATTAATTGGAATATTGTAAAATAGTACAATTTGTTGACCAGAATAAAGATTGGGGCATATTATTTATTCAATTACAACAAGAGTGGTATTTGGCCTTTAATAATGCCAGGTGTATAGTAATTCGTGTTATTTAGACCACCTGATACCATCTCCCAGTTACCCACCGTATATAGTACCTGATGTTATTTATAGACCACCTGATACCACCTCCCAGTTATCCCCAGGTGTATAGTACCTGGTGTTATATAGACCACCCGATACCACCTCATAGTTACCCACCGTATATAGTACCTGATGTTATTTATAGACCGCCTGATACCACCTCCCAGTTATCCCCAGGTGTATAGTACCTGATGTTATTAATAGACCGCCTGATACCACCTCCCAGTTATCCCCAGGTGTATAGTACCTGATGTTATTAATAGACCGCCTGATACCACCTCCCAGTTATCCCCAGGTGTATAGTACCTAATGTTATTAATAGACCGCCTGATACCACCTCATAGTTACCCACCGTATATAGTACCTGATGTTATTTATAGACCACCTGATACCACCTCCCAGTTATCCCCAGGTGTATAGTACCTGATGTTATTAATAGACCGCCTGATACCACCTCCCAGTTATCCCCAGGTGTATAGTACCTGATGTTATTAATAGACCGCCTGATACCACCTCCCAGTTATCCCCAGGTGTATAGTACCTGATGTTATTAATAGACCACCTGATACCACCTCCCAGTTATCCCCAGGTGTATAGTACCTGATGTTATTAATAGACCGCCTGATACCACCTCCCAGTTATCCCCAGGTGTATAGTACCTGATGTTATTAATAGACCACCTGATACCACCTCCCAGTTATCCCCAGGTGTATAGTACCTGATGTTATTAATAGACCACCTGATACCACCTCATAGTTACCCATAGGTATATAGTGACTGATGTATTTATAGACTAAATTCTAGTGTTACTTTTTTATAAATTTGTGTCAGATTATGTTGAGAAATGATTCCTTAAAGGGACAATAACAGTCTTGCTGGCTTGACAGGTCCAGAATTTTTTTTAGCCTTATTCTAACTACAAGATGTTTAAGTGTCCTACCTGTTGTGTAAATTATCCATTACAACCTATCTCACTTGTCCAGGGGGTTCGAAAATATGTTTAAATCCAAGTTGCATTTGAAAGCGCTAACGTAAGGCTTTTCAAACCATGTTACGGCATGTAGTTGATTTTTTCCAATTTTTAAAATTAGGTGTGTTAAGATGAAATTTGTATCATTTTTTAATTGAAATATTGAAAAATAGTACAAATTGTTGACCAGAATAAAGATTGGAACATATTAATCAATTACAACAAGAGTGTTATTGGGGCTTTAATAAAGAATGCGATGAAAATAGAAGGCAAAGGTTCCAAAATAGCCTGAGAACACAGGTGGGTAAGAGCGGTATTTGAATGTATTTTTATATTGCAGCTATATGGGAAGGGATGAGAACCGTCTGCGATATCACGTCGGTGGAAGCGGACGTAAAATAAAGCTATTTCACACACCGCCAGCGGACATCGTCCAACCAGAGACAATTCCAACAGGAACTAGTGTTGGACATGCCTTCTATCTATAGAATATCAAATAGCCAACAATCTTGATTTGAATGTACTCTCTAATATGAGAGACTCGGCGCATCAATAATTGTTTATGAGAGCCCCAGCGCATCTAAATATTTTATGTAGAGACTTACCCTGTTTTTCTTCTTAAGGTAAGTTTGTGGCACGGCAGCACCAGTTTGGTCGAAAGCCTGTATACTGCTGCTGACTAATGATGATAATGTTGACCGTCTCTGATCAGTTACTTTAGGTCGACCTGAAAACAGAATAAAAACATAAAACATCCACTGGGCAAATCTGGACAGATTCCGGTACCCTACATCTAGACTCGGATGTATGACGAATTCCGCCATTTTGGAACTATTATAAAGGACCCGGGTAAAAAATGGCTGCCCCCATGGAGATTATATCAACAAACTAAAAAATGGCTGCCATTTTGGGACTTTTTTGTAAAAGTGGCACGTTTTCCTATTAATGTAAATCGGTGGTCGACTATCCTCATCGCAAATGTATGGTCGTAGGTACATACCATACATACGAGTCTAGATATAGGGTTACGGAGGGTACCGGAATCTGTCGAGGTTTACCGAATGATAAAACATCATGAAGTTAGAGAGAGAGAGAGAGGGGGGGGGAGAGGGAGCGAGAGAGAGAGAGAGGAGAATTAGTTTATCATTATGTGTTTTGTGACTCGTGATAGGGTTTAACCTCCACTCTATACAAACTGGGTCATTTCGGAACTAACACATGGTTAGTTTAGTTTAAACAATATTTTATTCAATAAACTGAAATGGAATGAACAACATGCAACGGCCTATATATAAGAGTGTTCTCTCCGAACATATCAAATAGTATAATCTTATGTTTACATTAAGCAATGGTGAACATATGTATAGGTAGTGAGTTACAAACATATTTATATACATTTCATGGAGTGTATATAATGTCTTGATATACATGTATATTATAATTACATAAAAGGTTATCAAAATATAAAAATAATACATAATGTAGACATTGAATAATTAAAGTTTCAAAACCCGCTATCTTTTATAAATTTTTGCACTATTTCAAATATTTTAAAATTGGTATCATCTGGAAGATCGGTGTTATAAAATTATATCGATTGTAACATTTAGTTTATATTTCAATTTTATTTTAAAAATTCAATTGCGCCTAGGGGTCTTTGTATGGATTTTGGTTGGGGGGGGGGGGGGGGCAGAGAAAGCCAACGACTTCATATTCCTTGTTAATTGATGACACTGTACAATACATGGTACACGCCCATCTTCAATGGCCCAGATAGAGCAGACAGGTATGCTAACTTTCTAGTACCCACGATAGTAGTGATGTGTGTTATATACAAGACGAGGTATGCTAACTTTCAGGAACCCACGATAGTAGTGATGTGCGTCATGTACAAGACGAGGTATGCTAACTTTCAGGAACCCACAATAGTAGTAATGTGTGTCATGTACAAGACGAGGTATGCTAACTTTCAGGAACCCACGATAGTAGTGATGTGTATCCATGTACAAGACGAGGTATGCTACCTTTCATGAACCCACGATAGTAGGATGTGTGCCATATACAAGACGATGTATGCTAACTTTCAGGAACCCACAATAGTAGTGATGTGTGTAATATACAAGACGAGATATGCTAACTTCCAAGAATCCACGATAGTAGTGATGTGTGTTCATGTACAAGACGAGGTATGCTAACTTCCATGAACCCACGATAGCAGTGATGTGTGTCATATACAAGACGAGGTATTCTACCTTTAAAGAACCCACGATAGTAGTGATGTGTATCCATGTACAAGACGAGATATGCTAACTTCCAAGAACCCACGATAGTAGTGATGTGTATCCATGTACAAGACGAGGTATGCTAACTTCCAAGAACCCACGATAGTAGTGATGTGTATCCATGTACAAGACGAGGTATGCTAACTTCCAAGAACCCACGATAGTAGTGATGTGTGTCCATGTACAAGAAGAGGTATGCTACCTTCCAAGAACCCACGATAGTAGTGATGTACAAGACGAGGTATGCTAACTTTCAAGAACCCACGATAGTAGGATGTGTGTCATGTACGAGACGAGGTATGCTACCTTTCAAGAACAACCGATAATAATATTTATCACCCAATAATACATTTGACAGTAGATATCGCTTGTGTGTTAAATAATATATACACAGTGTGGTGATATCACTTTACATAAATTTGATTGGTCAATCAAAAAGGAACTACTTTCTTTTATTTTAAAGAAACCACTTAGTTTAAGTAAAGCGTGACTTTTTTGAAAAATAAAAAAAAAATAAACTGCTTTTATTTAATTGACCTTGAAGGAAAAAACTGGGTCAGTATACAGGGCTATAAAATAGCTAAACTGCTGTCAAAAAATGATGTATTATTACGCCTTAATGTAATTCGGTTCACTAAAAGTGAAATCTATACCAAAGAATTATATTTATTTTTTTTGTGCATGGAAGAAAGGATTGGGTGATAAATAAAATCTCCAACTCGTGTTTTTTTATACCAAAATATATATCAACACACGTTGATAAAGTAAAAAAAAAACTCGGCAGAGCCTCGTATTTGTTTTACTTTATCAACTTGTGTTGATATTTTTTGATATTAAAAAACACTCGTAGGAGATTCTCTATTTGAACACACATATATTTTAACTAAAGTTCTATATATTATTCTGTCCATCAGATCATGTATAAACTGGTCGACCTTAATGTCCCCTAGACACGAACTAAAGTCATTATTTGATTATAATATTGTCGATAATTTACCAATTATATTATATTTTAGGATTTTCTGATCATATACATCGATAAGGAAATAGAAATACGTCTTTTTGGCATATTTAAAAATTGTCTTTCAGACCCTATGAAAATCGGGGGGGGGGGAGATTACAAAGTAGATGACCCCGCCCGGGTATCACTAAACCAAACCAGTCATGATAAACTCTAATTTCTTGCAGTTTCAAAAACCGACGTTTTGGACATTTCCATCACAGTAGTCACGTCAACAGATGTTTAATAACCCGTCAGTGCCATAGAGAGAGACAGAGAGAGAGAAATTGGGTTTAACGTCCGCTCAACACATCTAGGCCTAGTGCCATAGAAGTGCAATAGAAGTGCCATAGAAGACCTCGCAAATCTGCGGTTTTCATGTTTTTGAGAAAATCACACAAATCATTTTTAGTATAATTGTATTCTTCTTATAGACGGAATAAAATTTTACAGATCAAGTTGCTCAAATGTAATTTTTATGTTTTATTTGTAAGATAATGAATCGAATTAAAACGAAATAATGAACATAAAGGGGTGTATGTTTGTACTTTAGTACTTTCCAATATAAAAATATGGACATAGATGCTGATTTACATGTATGTCTTTATCCTGCATAATTAAAAAAAACGAAACCCCAAGGAATTTAGGGGGGTTGGGATTGCCAAGTGGTCTAGAGTGCCTAGCTGGCCGGCCACCTCTGCTTTGCGGCTGTGGTTTCGACCCTGGTGTGAGCGTATGTGGCATGGAGATAGGAGCGCCTTCTCAACCTCGTGGGTTTCCTCTGGGCACTCCAGTTTCCTCCCACTGCTAAAGACCCCTACGCGCAAGCGAATTATTGAAATAAAAATTGAAAACCATATGTTAGTCCCGAAATGACCTAGTTGTGTTGAGTGGACGTTAGGCCCCATTTCTCTCTCCCCCCCCCTCTCTCTCTCTCTCTCTCTCTCTCTCTCTCTCTCTCTCTCAATAACGGTGTACTCTAGAAATTCAATAAGTTTACATTACTGCTTTAAATTGTAGTTCACCTCTGATTACCCTGAAATTAACAACGAATCAATATATTTTACTCTAATAGAATTCCATTTTAGGAGTATGGATCGATACATGTGTCAGATTTGAATAATAAACTCCTAGTTGAGGATTTAAATTGTAGTTAATTTGTGATTTGCTTTAGAAAGTAGATCAATATTGATAAATAGGTGACCTAGGGTTGGACGTTTCTACTGTTCTCTCCCGACTGAGGGGGGTTGGGATGGCCTAGTGGTCTAGAGTGCCGCTAAAGACCCCTACGCGCAAGCGAATTATTGAAATAAAAATTGAAAACCATATGTTAGTCCCGAAATGACCTAGTTGTGTTGAGTTGACGTTAGGCCCCATCTCTCTCTCTCTCTCTCTCTCTCTCTCTCTCTCTCTCTCCAAGGAATTTATTTCATACTATAGTAATCATAGAAAACCTTGAAGTTGTGGGCAAATTATACACCATAAAACCTAGTCAATCACATCGACAAATGAAAAATCAAACACAGAATATTAACCCGAATCAAATTTATTTTCGGTAAGTAGGCGTACAAGTTTTTTTTCCACGTCACCGCTGTGCTAATTTGAGCTACACTAGTTAGGGCTATGAACTGTCCGTTCTAACCTTTTCTACAAAGTGAAACAAATTGATTCCATGATTTGTGGTGGAAAAATATTTGATCAACTAAAATATAATATTTGTAAAGTAAAGACAAACTAGAATATTGTAGACATATTGATTTTTTCATAGTTTATAGTTTATAGTTAGCTATCTGGGCTTTCAACTCCTTAATATCAAATATGACATGCTAAATATGGAAACCTTTCACAACAATAGATGATGGTTAAATTTACAGTATACCAAGAGAATAGACTACAGTACTGTCGAGAGAATATGTATAGGATATTAACCTACCCGAGGTTGCTATATTATATAACCCGCGGGCTCAGCCCAAGGGTTATATGATATAGCAGCTGAGGTATGATAGGTTTATATCTGATATATACAACGCCCACCCCATAAATTAAATGGACTCTTCCATTACAGGTCAACGACGATTGGGCTACCTACTCGGTACTTTCCGTCAAATAACGAATATTACTGAATTAATCACGTGCAATTACGTGGTTGTTTTTGTTCACAATTCGCAATTTTGAAGAATTGAATAGCAAAAGAACAAAATAAATGGATAGGAATACGAAGTCAGACGAATAATCAACCCCTTTAGCAAATAAATTGACGATGGAATTGATGTGGATGCAAATATCGATGAGGATCTATTCAAACCTAAAGAAAATTTGGATCAAAAGGCGTAGTGTGTGGACGGAAAGATGATTCTGAAAGATATCTTAGACATGGTCGAGTATGGATAACCGATTTAAATATGCCGATAAGTACGCCGTTTATTTCTGTCTTGAATGTTCTAAACTGTACCATAATAATTTTTAATTGTTACAAGAATAAAAATTTATTTCTGTGTATTTGTATTATTTCGATCATCAGCGGTTGATAGGAGTCGAATACATCGACCTGAGATGACGTCATTAGCGGTTGATATTTCATATAAACCTGTCACGACGTCATCAGCGGTTGATATGAACAGAATATCAACCTATGATGACGTCCTGACAGGTTGTTATTAAATATAACTGCAATGCACATCAAAGAGAAAACTACCGCCAGTTGTATATAATATAATATCGTCGAGAGAATATAATATAATATAATATGATACCGTCGAGAGAATATAATATTATATAATATCATCGAGAGAATATAATATAATACCGTCGAGAGAATATAATATAATATAATACCGTCGAGAGAATATAATATAATATGATACCGTCGAGAGAATATAATATAATATAATACCGTCGAGAGAATATAATATAGTACCGTCGAGAGAATATAATATAATACCGTCGAGAGAATATAATATAATACAATACCGTCGAGAGAATATAATATAATATAATATAATACCGTCGAGAGAATATAATATAATATAATACCGTCGAGAGAATATAATATAATATGATACCGTCGAGAGAATATAATATAATATAATACCGTCGAGAGAATATAATATAGTACCGTCGAGAGAATATAATATAATATAATACCGTCGAGAGAATATAATATTATATAATACCGTCGAGAGAATATAATATAATATAATACCGTCGAGAGAATATAATATAATACCGTCGAGAGAATATAATATAATATAATACCGTCGAGAGAATACAATATAATATAATACCGTCGAGAGAATATAATATAATATAATACCGTCGAGAGAATATAATATGGTGCCGTCGAGAGAATATAATATAATATAGTACCGTCGAGAGAATATAATATAATACCGTCGAGAGAATATAGTATAATATAATACCGTCGAGAGAATATAATATAATACCGTCGAGAGAATATAATACCGTCGAGAGAATATAATATAATATAGTACCGTCGAGAGAATATAATATAATACCGTCGAGAGAATATAATATAATATAATACCGTCGAGAGAATATAATATAATGTAATACCGTCGAGAGAATATAATATAATACCGTCGAGAGAATATAATATAATATAATACCGTCGAGAGAATACAATATAATATGATACCGTCGAGAGAATATAATATAATATAATACCGTCGAGAGAATATAATATAATATAATACCGTCGAGAGAATATAATATAATATAATACCGTCGAGAGAATATAATATAATATAGTACCGTCGAGAGAATATAATATAATATAATACCGTCGAGAGAATATAATATAATATAACACCGTCGAGAGAATATAATATAATATAGTACCGTCGAGAGAATATAATATAATATAATACCGTCGAGAGAATATAATATAATATAGTACCGTCGAGAGAATATAATATAATATAATACCGTCGAGAGAATATAATATAATATAATACCGTCGAGAGAATATAATATAATATAATACCGTCGAGAGAATATAATATAATATAATACCGTCGAGAGAATATGATATAATATAGTACCGTCGAGAGAATATAATATAATACCGTCGAGAGAATATAATATAATATAGTACCGTCGAGAGAATATAATATAATACCGTCGAGAGAATATAATATAATATAATACCGTCGAGAGAATATAATATGATACCGTCGAGAGAATATAATATAATATAATATCATCGAGAGAATATAATATAATATAATACCGTCGAGAGAATATAATATAATATAATACCGTCGAGAGAATATAATATAATACCGTCGAGAGAAAGATGCAGAAGAACATCACATTTGTAAATTTTGTGAGGGCTGGAGAAAAGAAAGACAACCAGGTAGAAGGTTTAGGGATACTTGGAACAGCATCAGACTGGCAGCTGACAGCAGACATACATCAACGCATGAGTTTCCCAGCAGAAATAGCAGCAACATCGCTAAGACCAGATATAGTCATTTGGTCACAGGGAACTAGGCAGGCGGTCTTGCTGGAACTGACAGTCCCATGGGAAGACAGAATAGAGGAAGCCTATGAAAGAAAGATGGCAAAATACCAGCAGCTAGTAGAGGATTGCAAACAGCGGGGATGGAGGACGTGGTGTTTGGCAATAGAAGTCGGATGCAGGGGCTTTGCAGGACAGTCAATGTGGCGAGCACTTAGGACCTTGGGAGTAGTAGGAGCAGAGAGGAAGAAACTGATCACAGAAGTGTGTAGAGAAGCAGAAGTGGCATCACAGTGGATTTGGAGGAAAAGAGACGAAGTGTGGAAAAGTACAAAGTGTTAGAACAATGAACATTTATTGTGTAGATAATGGACAGATTTAGATATACAGAACAGCATTCAGTTACAGAAGAACAGCAATGACATCAGCTGAGACATAGGAGCCGTGTAGGTCATCCAGTTCCAGGTTCAGATTGATCACCTGAGCCGGCGCACCTCTGGAGGTTGTTGTGGAATAGCGCCGAAACAGCCAAGGAAGGAGGACCCCACCTGAGGATGGAATTGGATTAGCACTCCTTTGATGTTTACAAGGTAATATAATATAATACCGTGGAGAATATAATATAGTACCGTCGAGAGAATATAATATAATATAATACCGTCGAGAGAATATAATATAATACCGTCGAGAGAATATAATATAATATAATACCGTCGAGAGAATATAATATAATATAATACCGTCGAGAGAATATAATATAATATAATACCGTCGAGAGAATATAATATTATATAATACCGTCGAGAGAATATAATATAATATAATACCGTCGAGAGAATATAATATAATATAATACCGCCGAGAGAATATAATATAATATAATACCGTCGAGAGAATATAATATACTATAATACCGTCGAGAGAATATGATATAATATAGTACCGTCGAGAGAATATAATATAATATAATATAATACCGTCGAGAGAATATAATATAATATAATACCGTCGAGAGAATATAATATAATATAATATGATACCGTCGAGAGAATATAATATACTATAATACCGTCGAGAGAATATAATATAGTACCGTCGAGAGAATATAATATAATATAATATCGTCGAGAGAATATAATATAATACCGTCGAGAGAATATAATATAATATAATACCGTCGAGAGAATACAATATAATGTAATACCGTCGAGAGAATATAGTATAATATAATACCGTCGAGAGAATATAATATAATACCGTCGAGAGAATATAATATAATATAATACCGTCGAGAGAATATAATATATTACCGTCGAGAGAATATAATATAATACCGTCGAGAGAATATAATATAATATAATACCGTCGAGAGAATATAATATAATATAATACCGTCGAGAGAATATAATATAATATAATACCGTCGAGAGAATATAATATAATACCGTCGAGAGAATATAATATAATATAATACCGCCGAGAGAATATAATATAATATAATACCGTCGAGAGAATATAATATAATATAATACCATCAAGAGAATATAATATAATATAATACCGTCGAGAGAATATAATATAATATAATACCGTCGAGAGAATATAATATAATATAATACCGTCGAGAGAATATAATATAATATAATACCGTCGAGAGAATATAATATAATATAATATAATACCGTCGAGAGAATATAATATAATATGATACCGTCGAGAGAATATAATATAATATAGTACCGTCGAGAGAATATAATATAATATAATACCGCCGAGAGAATATAATATAATATAATACCGTCGAGAGAATATAATATAATATAATACCGTCGAGAGAATATAATATAATATAATATCGTCGAGAGAATATAATATAATATAATATCGTCGAGAGAATATAATATAATATAATATCGTCGAGAGAATATAATATAATACCGTCGAGAGAATATTATATAAAATAATATAATACCGTCGTGAGGATATAATATAATACCGTCGAGAGAATATAATATAATACCGCCGAGAGAATATAATATAATACCGTCGAGAGAATATAATATAATACCGTCGAGAGAATATAATATAATACCGTCGAGAGAATATAATATAATATAATACCGTCGAGAGAATATAATATAATATAATACCGTCGAGAGAATATAATATAATATAATACCGTCGAGAGAATATAATATAGTATAATACCGTCGAGAGAATATAATATAATATAATATAATACCGTCGAGAGAATATAATATAGTACCGTCGAAAGAATGCAATGTAATATAGTACATGTACGTTGAGAGAATAAAATATAAATCCGTCGAGAGTATTTAATATAATATAATATTATACCATCGAGAGAATATAATATAATATAATATCGTCGAGAGAATATAATATAATATCGTCGAGATAATATAATATAATACAGTCGAGAGAATATAATATAATATAATACCGTCGAGAGAATATAATATAATATCGTCGAGAGAATATAATATAATATCGTCGAGAGAATATAATATAATATAATATAATACCGTCGAGAGAATATAATATAATATAATATCATCGAGAGAATATAATATAATATAATACCGTCGAGAGAATATAATATAATATAGTACTGTCGAGAGAATATAATATAGTATAATACCGTCGAGAGAATATAATATAATATAAAACCGTCGAGAGAATATAATATAATACCGTCGAGAGAATATAATATAATATAATACCGTCGAGAGAATATAATATAATATAATACCGTCGAGAGAATATAATATAATATAATACCGTCGAGAGAATATAATATAATATAATACCGTCGAAAGAATATAATATAATACCGTCGAGAGAATATAATATAATATAGTACCGTCGAGAGAATATAATATAATATAATACCGTCGAGAGAATATAATATAATACCGTCGAGAGAATATAATATAATATAGTACCGTCGAGAGAATATAATATAATATAATACCGTCGAGAGAATATAATATAATATAATACCGTCGAGAGAATATAATATAATACCGTCGAGAGAATATAATATAATACCGTCGAGAGAATATAATATAATATAATACCGTAGAGAGAATATAATATAATACAATACCGTCGAGAGAATATAATATAATATAATACCGTCGCGAGAATATAATATAATATAATACCGTCGAGAGAATATAATATAATATAATACCGTCGAGAGAATATAATATAATATAATACCGTCGAGAGAATATAATATAATACCGTCGAGAGAATATAATATAATACCGTCGAGAGAATATAATATAGTACCGTCGAGAGAATATAATATAGTACCGTCGAGAGAATATAATATAATACCGTCGAGAGAATATAATATAATACCGTCGAGAGAATATAATATAATATAATACCGTCGAGAGAATATAATATAATATAATACCGTCAAGAGAATATAATATAATATAATACCGTCGAGAGAATATAATATAATATAATACCGTCGAGAGAATATAATATAATACCGTCGAGAGAATATAATATAATATAATACCGTCGAGAGAATATAATATAATATAATACCGTCGAGAGAATATAATATAATACCGTCGAGAGAATATAATATAATATAATACCGTCGAGAGAATATAATATAATACCGTCGAGAGAATATAATATAATATAATACCGTCGAGAGAATATAATATAATACCGTCGAGAGAATACAATATAATATAATACCGTCGAGAGAATATAATATAATATAATACCATCGAGAGAATATAATATAATATAATACCGTCGAGAGAATATAATATAATATAATACCATCGAGAGAATATAATATAATATAATATAATACCGTCGAGAGAATATAATATAATATAACACCGTCGAGAGAATATAATATAATATAATACCGTCGAGAGAATATAATATAGTATAATACCGTCGAGAGAATATAATATAATACCGTCGAGAGAATATAATATAATATAATACCGTCGAGAGAATATAATATAATATAATACCGTCGAGAGAATATAATATAATATAATATCGTCGAGAGAATATAATATAATATAATACCGTCGAGAGAATATAATATAGTACCGATGAGAGAATATAATATAATATAATACCGTCGAGAGAATATAATATAATATAATACCGTCGAGAGAATATAATATTATATAATACCGTCGAGAGAATATAATATAATATAATACCGTCGAGAGAATATAATATAATATAATACCGCCGAGAGAATATAATATAATATAATACCGTCGAGAGAATATAATATACTATAATACCGTCGAGAGAATATGATATAATATAGTACCGTCGAGAGAATATAATATAATATAATATAATACCGTCGAGAGAATATAATATAATATAATACCGTCGAGAGAATATAATATAATATAATATGATACCGTCGAGAGAATATAATATACTATAATACCGTCGAGAGAATATAATATAGTACCGTCGAGAGAATATAATATAATATAATATCGTCGAGAGAATATAATATAATACCGTCGAGAGAATATAATATAATATAATACCGTCGAGAGAATACAATATAATGTAATACCGTCGAGAGAATATAGTATAATATAATACCGTCGAGAGAATATAATATAATACCGTCGAGAGAATATAATATAATATAATACCGTCGAGAGAATATAATATATTACCGTCGAGAGAATATAATATAATACCGTCGAGAGAATATAATATAATATAATACCGTCGAGAGAATATAATATAATATAATACCGTCGAGAGAATATAATATAATATAATACCGTCGAGAGAATATAATATAATACCGTCGAGAGAATATAATATAATATAATACCGCCGAGAGAATATAATATAATATAATACCGTCGAGAGAATATAATATAATATAATACCATCAAGAGAATATAATATAATATAATACCGTCGAGAGAATATAATATAATATAATACCGTCGAGAGAATATAATATAATATAATACCGTCGAGAGAATATAATATAATATAATACCGTCGAGAGAATATAATATAATATAATATAATACCGTCGAGAGAATATAATATAATATGATACCGTCGAGAGAATATAATATAATATAGTACCGTCGAGAGAATATAATATAATATAATACCGCCGAGAGAATATAATATAATATAATACCGTCGAGAGAATATAATATAATATAATACCGTCGAGAGAATATAATATAATATAATATCGTCGAGAGAATATAATATAATATAATATCGTCGAGAGAATATAATATAATATAATATCGTCGAGAGAATATAATATAATACCGTCGAGAGAATATTATATAAAATAATATAATACCGTCGTGAGGATATAATATAATACCGTCGAGAGAATATAATATAATACCGCCGAGAGAATATAATATAATACCGTCGAGAGAATATAATATAATACCGTCGAGAGAATATAATATAATACCGTCGAGAGAATATAATATAATATAATACCGTCGAGAGAATATAATATAATATAATACCGTCGAGAGAATATAATATAATATAATACCGTCGAGAGAATATAATATAGTATAATACCGTCGAGAGAATATAATATAATATAATATAATACCGTCGAGAGAATATAATATAGTACCGTCGAAAGAATGCAATGTAATATAGTACATGTACGTTGAGAGAATAAAATATAAATCCGTCGAGAGTATTTAATATAATATAATATTATACCATCGAGAGAATATAATATAATATAATATCGTCGAGAGAATATAATATAATATCGTCGAGATAATATAATATAATACAGTCGAGAGAATATAATATAATATAATACCGTCGAGAGAATATAATATAATATCGTCGAGAGAATATAATATAATATCGTCGAGAGAATATAATATAATATAATATAATACCGTCGAGAGAATATAATATAATATAATATCATCGAGAGAATATAATATAATATAATACCGTCGAGAGAATATAATATAATATAGTACTGTCGAGAGAATATAATATAGTATAATACCGTCGAGAGAATATAATATAATATAAAACCGTCGAGAGAATATAATATAATACCGTCGAGAGAATATAATATAATATAATACCGTCGAGAGAATATAATATAATATAATACCGTCGAGAGAATATAATATAATATAATACCGTCGAGAGAATATAATATAATATAATACCGTCGAAAGAATATAATATAATACCGTCGAGAGAATATAATATAATATAGTACCGTCGAGAGAATATAATATAATATAATACCGTCGAGAGAATATAATATAATACCGTCGAGAGAATATAATATAATATAGTACCGTCGAGAGAATATAATATAATATAATACCGTCGAGAGAATATAATATAATATAATACCGTCGAGAGAATATAATATAATACCGTCGAGAGAATATAATATAATACCGTCGAGAGAATATAATATAATATAATACCGTAGAGAGAATATAATATAATACAATACCGTCGAGAGAATATAATATAATATAATACCGTCGCGAGAATATAATATAATATAATACCGTCGAGAGAATATAATATAATATAATACCGTCGAGAGAATATAATATAATATAATACCGTCGAGAGAATATAATATAATACCGTCGAGAGAATATAATATAATACCGTCGAGAGAATATAATATAGTACCGTCGAGAGAATATAATATAGTACCGTCGAGAGAATATAATATAATACCGTCGAGAGAATATAATATAATACCGTCGAGAGAATATAATATAATATAATACCGTCGAGAGAATATAATATAATATAATACCGTCGAGAGAATATAATATAATATAATACCGTCGAGAGAATATAATATAATATAATACCGTCGAGAGAATATAATATAATACCGTCGAGAGAATATAATATAATATAATACCGTCGAGAGAATATAATATAATATAATACCGTCGAGAGAATATAATATAATACCGTCGAGAGAATATAATATAATATAATACCGTCGAGAGAATATAATATAATACCGTCGAGAGAATATAATATAATATAATACCGTCGAGAGAATATAATATAATACCGTCGAGAGAATACAATATAATATAATACCGTCGAGAGAATATAATATAATATAATACCATCGAGAGAATATAATATAATATAATACCGTCGAGAGAATATAATATAATATAATACCATCGAGAGAATATAATATAATATAATATAATACCGTCGAGAGAATATAATATAATATAACACCGTCGAGAGAATATAATATAATATAATACCGTCGAGAGAATATAATATAGTATAATACCGTCGAGAGAATATAATATAATACCGTCGAGAGAATATAATATAATATAATACCGTCGAGAGAATATAATATAATATAATACCGTCGAGAGAATATAATATAATATAATATCGTCGAGAGAATATAATATAATATAATACCGTCGAGAGAATATAATATAGTACCGATGAGAGAATATAATATAATATAATATAATATCGTCGAGAGAATATAATATAATACCGTCGAGAGAATATTATATAATACCGTCGAGAGAATATAATATAATATAATACCGTCGAGAGAATATAATATAGTACCGTCGAGAGAATATAATATAATACGGCCGAGAGAATATAATATAATACCGTCGAGAGAATATTATATAATATAATACCGTCGAGAGAATATAATATAATACCGTCGAGAGAATATAATATAATATAATACCGTCGAGAGAATATAATATAATATAATACCGTCGAGAGAATATAATATAGTATAATACCGTCGAGAGAATATAATATAATATATTGTAACATGCTTCAGGGTCAATCGTGCGTTTTGATTGGTCAATTAGGCACCATCTATTGGACAATAACACCCCTCTAAATTAGCAAAATCACTGCGTATTAATATTATGCGTACTACTTTAATGGAGATAACCACAATGGCGATAATCAATTTTGATCTCGTTAAATTAGATAAAATATTCGGAGATATGTCCGAAGATGAACTTGAAACACCAACCCCCTTGTCAGGTAACAGCTACAAACAATAAAATATACCAAAAACTATAACAAAAACATAAATCTTATTTCAAAAAGTACTTTTAAAAAAATGAAGTGAGAATTTCAGTTTTCCTTGTGTGTGTCTATACTCATACTGCTACTATGGCAACCAAGCAATAAGCGAGCCAAATCTAATGAGACGAGCCTGTTATCCTGTTACGTCACGACGTTTTCATTACGTCAAAATGGTTTTTACGTCACTAAAACCGATTTGCAGTGAGACGAATTTTGAAGTTTACACAATAAAATAAGTTCGTTTAAAATTTTATAAAATAGCATGTTACAATGTCGATAAACACCTCCTGTTTCGCATTTAGAGGGGTGTTATTGTCCAATAGACATGTCCTGAGATTTTACATTAGAACCCGCGACGCTAACGCGTCTTGGGTCCTAATGATCTCAGGACATGTCTATTGGACAATAACACCCCTCTAAATGCGAAACAGGAGGTGTTTATCTCCTAAATACCGTCGAGAGAATATAATATAATACCGTCGAGAGAATATAATATAATATAATACCGTCGAGAGAATATAATATAATATAATACCGTCAAGAGAATATAATATAATATAATACCGTCGAGAGAATATAATATAATATTAAATAGCCTATATAATATAATATAATATAATATAATATAATATAAACGTGCATCTTGGAAAACTTTGTCTTGACAGCTGCGTTAATAATTCCAACTTGAACAAAACAACCTTGTATTATGATAGTTCATAACCCGTTTAGACGTGTATCTCATATATTAATCCAATGCAATATAAACAGAGATATTTGACATTTTAAAACTAATACCGCCTGATTACATAATGAATTATACTGTCATATTCTCTTGGCGTGTGAAATATCTCGTCATCCTGAACCCGCATATTGTCATTCACTCTGTCATTTAATTTATTCCTGTTCCGCGCGGTGCTTGACAATGATCAAACAAAAACATTCAGATATAAAAGTACTCGTGTTTATCTGACCAGCAGTAACACAGTGATGGAGGTGCTGGATCGCTATCCGAGGAGGTCTCAAATTATATCCCGGTTTCTTTCTGAGGGAGAGAGAGAGAGAGAAATGGGGGTTAACGTCCACTCAACACAACTAGGTCATTTCGGGACTTACATATGGTTTAATTTTATTTCAATAATTCGCTTGCTTGAAGGGGTCTTTAGCAGTGGGAGGAAACCGGAGTGCCCGGAGGAAAGTGCGGGATTAGTGTGTGGTGAATGACTTATAACCAAATCCAATCTACAGATTGCCATACACTTAACGGAAACACTGATAGTTGGAATTCGAAATAAGAGTAAACCGTAACGTAACGCCACTGTAAGGCCAGACCCCCCCCCCCGACCGATGGCACACTCCTGTCTTATGTCCGTCGCCAGGAATTTATATCCATTTCATATTATTAAAGAATGTACGATGTTTCGGCCACGGATACTTAAAACCCCAATCAGTTAGCCCCTTAATAGTTGATATTCGAAATAAGAGTAGGCCGTAACGTAACGCCACTGTATGGCCAGACCCCCCCCCCCAAAAAAAAACAAAAAAACAAAACAAAACAAACCCAATAGCACACCGCATCTTATGTCCGTCGCAATATACACAGCAACCCTAATCTGTAAGCCCCTCTTGGCATTTTTTTAAAACGTTTAGTCAAAGGGTTTATTGGGTGGAAAGGTTGTCTGAAGCGAATGATTTATATCATAAGATATGTCATAGAGAGAGAGAGAGAGAGAGAGAGAGAAATGGGGTTTAACGTCTACTCAATACAACATGGTGTAATTTTATTTCAATAATTCGCTTGCGCGTAGGGGTCTTTAGCAGTGGGAGGAAACCGGAGTGCCCGGAGGAAACCCACGAGGCTAAGAAGGCGCCCCTATCTCCACGCCACATACGCTCACACCAGGGCTCGAAACCACAGCCGCAAGCCAGAGGTGACCGGCAAGCGCGGCACTCTAGACCACTAGGCTATCCCGATCCCCCCCACGATCTGTCATAGAGTCAAGTGAAGTGCACAATCTTAAATAGGTTATCTCCCCAGCGGCCCTAATGTCAAGAGAATTGAAATAGTAATGGTCCCTAACCAATCTGATTAAAATACAGATCTATATTTCGTTTCGTATTTCTATACTTTCGATGACCTCCACTTCAGGAAGATGTGACGAGTTACAGTGGGAGTTTGCGTCAAGGGTCAAACGTGCGGCTTTGACCCTATGACGCCAGCCATTGATTAATCAATCGGCTTTGACGTTTCTGGTGGTTTACCCACAGTTCCGTGCATCAAAAGGCCAAAAACTCGCAGCAACAAACCGTTTTATTGGCTGATCCCTCACATCATCAAAAACACGTCAGGGATAGCCACTCTTCCAGATCCCAGTGTAATAAAGACAAGTAAAACGATATTTTGAACTATGAAACGAAATAGTATCTGTCTGCTAAATCACCACTGCGGGAGCACGTGTTAAAAGATTCCAGCCTGTTAGAATTTGTTGCCATTCGGTGCATGTGATGTTTTTAACAAAAAAAGTCCATCATACCCTGTAACAACATGTCATTACGTTAAATCCATTATCCCATAATCTTTTCTACCGGCTGTGCTAATCCCCAGCCTCCAGGCCCAGCCAATCAACAAGACTGTTACAGAGCTGGATTTTATACATTTAGATTGGAAGATTAAAAGATGGGAATAAAACGCCTGCAGATAAAATATATGTTACGGGATAAACCCTGTATTCCCTCCTTCTCTAGCTGAAAACATCATTTCAAATAGATCAAATATAGAAAACTGAAGTGTCTATTATATGTCACGGGATAAACTCTGTATTTCCTCCCTCTCTAGCTGAACACATCATTTCAAATGGAATCCAATATAGAAAATTAAAGTGACTATTATATTTAAATAATTTATGTAGAAAATTAAAGTGACAGTTCTATTTATAGATAATTGATATATACAATTAAGGGGAAGGTATATTAAGATGAGCAGATCATTAACATAGAGAATTAAAGGGGTTGTTCTATTTAGATGAGCAGATCATTTACATATAAAATTAAAGGGGTTGTTCTAATAAGATGAAATGATACTATCAAATATAAAATTAAAGTGACTGGCGAGTAGATCATACATTTATATACAGAATGACATGTTCGATGAGCAGTCGCAGTAGCTAAATATATGGAGAGGGTGTCTATAGGCTTCTGCCTGTTCTCAAATCCAGTTTCTGTGAATAAATATTGTTTAGAAAACAAAATATTCTTAAATTTTGCGGTAGAATGATGTGTTCCTTTTTGAAAAGTGGTAGACAGTGGTTGACCTTTGCTGACGTAACGAGGTCAAGGAGGTCAATGAAGAATGGATAATACTGAGGAAGAACAAACTTTAAACGCTTGATACAACACGAACGTAATTCCTATGTCCCGATTCTATCCGATAAATTACTTTATTATCACTGTTTAAAGATTAGAAGGGGGGTTGGGACGGCCTAGTGGTCTAGAGTGCCTTGACCTCTAGCTGGCCACCCACCTCTGGCTTACGGCCTTGGTGTGGGCGTATGTGGCATGGAGATAGGGGCGCCTTCTCGACCTCGTGGGTTTCCTGCGAGCACTCCGGTTTCCTCCCACTGCTTAAGACCCCTACGCACAAGCGAATTATGAAATAAAAATTAAACCATATGTTAATCCGGAAATGACCTGGTTGTGTTGAGTGGACGTTACACCCCATTTCTCTCTCTCTCTCTCTCTCTCTTGAAGTTTAGACAAGACGTTTGCCAATCTGTTTTACAGAGTAAATACATCCGTCTTTTATCTCTGTCCAAGATGACGGACCTTTGAAAGGTCAGACCGCTATATTTCTATGGGTGACGTCACATCTTAATGTTTACTAACAAATTAAGATGGCGTCAATAACGTCAAAAAAGATTACTTCTGTACCTAATTACGCTAAATATGGAATTGTATGTTTAAGATTTATTTGTTTGAGTTGATTGTTCGATCCAGACTGTGGCTAAGTGGATAAGGCGCTGGTTCGCTAGCCTGGAGGTCGGGTGTTCGATCCCAGCATTGGCCAAGAAAGTTAATCTCGATTTTCCCGCGTGATTTCCCCTTGTCAGTGATGCAGAAGGAGGGCCTAACAAGGACAGCTGCCTAGTCGTTCGGATGGGACGAAAAAACCGAGGTCCCATGTACACTTTGGCGTGCACGTAAAAGAACCCTTGGCAGTTGGAATTCAGTTGCTGCCCGGGCAAAATTTCCCTCATAGCACACTGTATGGTGTATGCCCGTCTTCAATTAGCCAAGGTTAGGTGCTTAAGCGTAGGACGTTAATAATAATAATAATAATAATCGCGTCATTTTACAAGGGCAGCAAATTAGGCCTGAGGCCTTTTTCCAATTTGGCCCTTGGCACAGATCGTGCGAATGATTTCGATCATTACTGCAGAAGAAACCGGAGAACTCGGGGGAAACCTGCCTGATCGGACGGGAGACCGAATATCCCTCTCACTTACATCGATAAAGTTCTTGCCATGAGCTGGGGCTGAACCCTCGCTGCATTGGTGAGAAGCCGCCTCTCTATCGCCACGGCTATCCCATTTCATTTATTCATTCATTCCGATCCAGACTGGTTTCCAGCGGCCATGACATAATGATCTAGAAATAATTCATATATAGATGACATCGCCTGACTCAGAACTGTTATAAGTTAAATGGTCTAGGGATCTAACTTGATGACACTATTTTCAGAAATCCTATGAATATTAATGTCATGTAGTCCGGAAAGCTTAGTGTTAATGATTCGACTGTACAATCATTATAAACCGCTCCATCAATCTGAGAAGTTGTGTCACCATTACAAGTTTCATATGACAGACCTAACACGATTCGTTCAATGGCATTTAGAAATAGGAGTAAGTATCGACAATAGAAACCCAAGGAACAAGGTATATGGATATATCTACTTCTCTGTATGTATTACGAAACGGGATTATTAAATAGAGAGAGAGAGAAATGGGGTTTATCGTCCACTCGACACAAACTAGGTCTATTTGGGACTTACGTATGGTTTTCAATTTTTTTTCAATAATTTGCTTGCGCGTAGAGGTCGTTAGCATTCGGAGGACACCGGAGTGTCCTGGGTGAATTTGGAACCAATAGTAAATGTTTAATACGTCGTGCTAATACGCACAGTAAATTATATTTTAATGGATCTTAATTCACCTTAATTACCCGCCATTTATATCTACTCCAGTATTCTTTGTTTTAAACTTTAAATTGATCTTATAAATTATAATTAACATCTACGGGCTATAGCGTTTTAGTTACCAGGGTATATTGTTTGTATAGACGATAGATTTATAGGATTAATGCCCTAGGCGATACATTTATAGGATTAATACCCGGCATCTCCACAGTTTGTCCAACCTCTTGGGTTTTCTCTAGGTCCGCCGGTTTCCTCCCACTGCTAAAAATCCATACGCACAAGCGAATTATTGAAAAAAACAATTAAAAAACCCCCCACACATGTTAGTCCTGAAATGACCTAGTTTGTGTCGAGTGGACGTTTAACCCCATTTCTCTTTCTTTCTTTCTCCACCATTTGTCCGATTTTCTCCAATTGCTAAATACCCCTACGCGCAAGCGAATTATTGAAATAAAAATTGAAAACTATACGTTAGTTCCGAAATGACCTAGTTTGTGTTGAGCGGATGTTGAACCCTATTTCTCTTTCTTTCTTTCTCCAGCATTTGTCCCGAAATGACCTAATTTGTGTCGAGTGGACGTTAAACCCCATTTCTCTTTCTTTCTTTCTCCAGCATTTGTCGCGAAATGACCTAGTTTGTGTCGAGTGGACGTTAAACCCCATTTCTCTTTCTTTCTTTCTCCACCATTTGTCTGGTTTCCTCCCACTGCTAAAGAACCCTACGCGCAAGCTAAAGAACCCTACGTTAGTTCCGAAATGACCTAGTTTGTGTCGAGCGTATGTTGAACCCCATTTCTTTTTCTTTCTCCATAATTAGTAAAAGTGCAAGTCAAACATTAATACACTCTGATCAGTAATAAACAGAGTTCACGGTGGTCTGATCAAAGGGAGAAAAACCTCTCTAGCTCTCTTTATAAACTTACACAGTGACGTGATGTTGTGTTTTTATGTCAAATGTTATTGTAATGCCCCATTAGGCATCGACATCAAGTCATTTAGTTTTTCATCTAATATATAAATATCAAACCACTCGCAACAATGGGTTGTCTATTTTAGGTAATTTCAAAACCTTGTCAGCGGCCTACAAACGGAAGGGGTATTTATAGCGTTACATCGATGCAATCGAATCGCGGTTTATTTCTGTCTTCATGGTTTATACTAAGTCCTGTTTGCTGATCCTCAGCACATATGAAATCATGTTGTAATGTATAGAGTGCTTCTTAAAGATCTATTTTAAATTTACCAGGAGTCATTTAACAATCGATAAGGTGTGAAGGGCGTAATGTCGTTGTATAGCAGGGTGGGTTGAGGGTGTGAAGGGCGTAATGTCGCGATATAGAAGGATGGGGTCGAGGGTGTGAAGGGCGTAATGTCGCGATATAGCAGGTAGAGGGCGACCGAATGATGCAACGCTTCTAGCATGGGTTGGGTTCGATCCTCGACATTTGTACGCGACAGAAGTATGGTTCACTGTTTTCTCCGCCCCCCCTACCCCCACCAGGCCTAAAAAATCCTTACGCGCAACAAATTATTAGAATAAAATTGAACCATATGTTAGTACCGAAATGACCTAGTTTGTGTCGAGTGCATGTTTGTTTTACGTATTGTTAATGGCCGTGGTGTAGGCATATAATTGTTCTGCGTTGTATTGTGGTGAATTATAGGAATTTCAAACCCCAGGCACAAAGGTGTTTTTTTTCTGATGGGCTTTGGTTTATAGTTGACTGACAAGGAGTATGGTTCTCTTTCCCACCTCGTAGGTTTTGGTTTATAGTTGACTGATACATATAGAAGAATAAACCTACTAACAAGCATCACAATTTTATGTTAATTAATGTTGTTCTAACTTTATACATATATAGAGAATCTCCTACGATTCCTTTAACATCAAAAAGACGAGTAGGAGATGAGATGTTATTTATCACCCAATTATTTCTTACATGCAGAAATAAAATAAATATAACTCGTTGAATACATTTCACTTTTACCGAAACTGATTACATTACGGCGCAGCCTAATGATACATCATTTTTGACAGCAATTCAGCCATTGCAAAGTCCTTTACATTGATTGACCTAATTTTTCGATCAAGGTCAATTGAATAAAATAGTTAAAAAAAAGAAGTTACTTTTAATAAAAAAAATGAACTGTTCTTTGAAAATAAAAAAGGAGTTACTTTTTAACTGACCAAACAAATG